>CP106724.1:190252033-190852033 GCA_025506655.1 Gossypium rotundifolium
CCGTAGTTGGGGGTATTGGCATCTCATCTCCTGACCCATGGCCAGATCCCACGGGTTCTGACACAGCCATCCTACCCCTACCACGACCACGCGCAGGACGTCCACGACCCCTTGTACTCATTCTAGCCGATTCGCGATTATTTGATTAGAAATTTTATGAATTATTAATTTCTTTCATTGATTAACCACGAACAATCTTATGAAAAGTAGTTTTAATAATAGTTCTTTCAAATTCGAGATTATATCTACAGGTTTCAGTCTTCCTAATTCTAGGAACCACATACATTCAACAATCATACATCAACACACAAGTAGCATCCATGAACTCACATTCATTACATAAGGGTATTTTTGTCATTTCACTACCCAGGGGTATTTTCGTAATTTTATCCTATAGGGGTATTTTCATAATTTTTCAAAGTAGGGTATCTTGGTGATTTTTTAAAATAGGGGTATTTTGGTAATTTTACAAATCGGGGGTATTTGGTAATTTTGTAAACTGAGGGGATTTTGGTAATTTTGTAAATCGGGGGTATTTTGATAATTTTGTAAATCAGTGGTATTTCGGTAATTTTGTAAACCAAGGGTATTTTGGTAATTTCACAAGTCAATGGTATTTTGGTAATTTTACAAATAAAGGGTATTTTAGTAATTTCACGAAATAGGGTGGCTGGTCCCATTCGGGTTTTAGTTATAAATTTTGGCCCATCAACAAGTCCTCGTGGCTAAGGTGAACAAATACTACGCACTGTAGGATTCCAAATAAGAGGAGGTGAGTCACTAGGACCGCTTAAGTACCAAGCTCTCCCTGGTTCCAATCTTAGACATGCGTATGCCTGTTACCACACCCTAACCCAGCGACTTGTTCACGGACAGGTTTAATTAGATTAAGTCTTATGATATTGAGGAGTTGTTCAGACTAGGCCTAAGGTCCAATAATTCTAAGATACTTGTCTACATCCCTATAAAGCCCTTCAACCCAACATGCATATCACTCAATGAGTTTAGAATACTTACCTGCGTGGATTGGGTGCCGGTAGACTCAAAGGCCATATCTCAACCCAAAACTTTTCTCACAATCATAGCATTTGATAAAACACTACTAGACCCATTTCACAGCCCGAGTTTTGAACCGAGCTTTGATACCAAAATGTAACACCCCAAACTCGGCCCATACGCCACGACCAGATCTGGTATGCTATGGGTTAAATGTTGAAAACTTTCATTTGATGTTCTTTTGGAAATCATAGTTTGTTTATTCAAAAATTCGTGTAATAAGTGGTATTTTTAGAAAATCTTTTGTAGTTTTTTTTTTTTTTTTGAGCTTGTTTGAAATTCCCATTTCATTTCTTCTTATAATTAAACCCTTGAACACAATTATATAATTTGTATCATTAACAAATAAAAACCAATAACCTAAGCTATGGAGGCCTTATTACATAAATAATCCCAAAATTAAAACTTAAAGGAAAATCGTAAACAGTTTATGAAAATAAAAGACTTGATGGCCCCTCGAGTCTGCCTCGGCTCCCATGTCCACTATCTACTGCTCATCTGAAAGAGTAGAAAAATAATAGGGTGAGTCACCCAAACTCAGTGTGCAAATCTTTAAATCACATGGACGACCCGTGGCCCACAAACACATTATGGGCCCTGCCCATACACAATGGAAACATAGTAATTACATGCTTTATGGCCCAACCCAACCTAAAAGTCCATCCTCTACATACCAACCCGTACCAACCATCACATGTCAAGGATTTCTACAATCAACCCACCAACCGCTACACACCAATTCGACAGCCATGCTGCCTATTCCTAATAATCAGGAATCAATTTATGTGCTTTTGAAAAAAAAAGAATATTGTAATGCTCCATCATTTAAATTAATGTTTGAATAAGTCCCTCTCAATTTTAAAATTAAAAAGAAGAAGAAGAAGAAGAAGAAGAAGAAGAAGAAGAAGAAGAAGAAGAAGAAGAAGAAGAAGAAGAAGAAGAAGAAGAGAACCTCAACCATGTCCATGGTAGTATATATGTATAGTGATTTACACCATAGAAAAACTAAGGCTGAAGATATGAAGGAAAGGAGACTTGGGAAAATAAATAAAAAAGAGAGAGAGAAACTAGTGTAAAATGGGAGTAAAGGAAGTCAAAATGATGTTTGTAGTGATAATTTTTGAGAATTTTTTAACCAATTAATATTAAATACATAGAAGGGAAACTTCGTAAATATCACAGGGTGGGCCAATTCATGCTAAACCTAATTTCAACCTACCCACCGACCATTTTCTAAAACTAACTTGAATTGAAACTCGATTTTTTTGAAAAAAAAAAACCTACCTTGTTGGTTCAAAACCTATCAATTTTTGGTTCTTTTTCATCCCTATTCAAACTCCTTTAGTTAGGACTATAAAATTTTGTCACAACTAGTAACAAGTTCATCTTCCTGCTTAAAATGGCAAGGAACTCACATATGGGAGAGGGATTAAAGTCAAAATACTCTTCCCTCACGTAGACCTTTATATAATTTTTGTACTCTTTATCAGCAATATCCTTCTTCTAGTGAGCCTAGAACTCAAGGACAATGTTCTTAACATATGGTGCAATGAATTTGGCAATAGGCATAAGATTGCTTGCACTGATTTATCCTTTGAACAGTCTTCAAGATTGATGTTCTTTTCCTCAATCAAGTGTCTATTGCAAAGTGTTCATTCTATTATGATCCATGTTCAGGGTTTAGGTTGCCACCCCCAGCAACATCGTCTCCTAGATCCAAATCGACTTTTTTCTCTTTGAGATTACAAAGTGTTTTACTAGTATATCGAACACTTGTTTATATTTAATTCTTTTATTATTTATGTTTCATCATTGTATTCTAATTTATTGTTCTTTAAAATTTTCTTTTAAAAATAATTAAATTGTTTTCATTTATGCCCAAATTAATTGTACTTATGTTTTAAACATCAACATATTTCAATTTTTAATTAATTGTTCTTTAAAACTTGCTTAATGTAATTATCTTGATGTTTTAATCTATTTTATTTATAATTTTTGATTAATTGTTCTTAAAATGTTGGTTTTATGTCCAACTTTTTTATTTCATTTATGCTAAATTAATTAATGTTGGTTTTATGTCCAACTATTTTATTTCATTTGTGCCTAAATTAATTATGTTTATGTTTTGAATTGTTAAATCTTTTACTAATTAATTATTATTTTTGTTATTTTGACTAATTAAATTGTAATTATTTACATACTAAAAATAATAATGATTACTTGTATAATAAGTATTCATCTATTTTTTAAACAATTAAACCTATTTTTTTACTCAATTTGATCAATATTTTATTTATTTGGAATTATGTTATGATTTTATCACCACCGAAGTTTAAATTTATTTTGTCCATATAGCTTCAAAGAGAAAAAAATTGTCCATGCAATTCTATAAAAATATAGTTCGCTTAATAGCATCAATTAATTTAAATTGCATGTATTTTCTCAATCTCGATGCTAAATGGTTGGAAGAAATTCTAACATGATGTTTCATCCCTTATTGATATATTTTATTCAATAATGATAAACTCATAGATTTCATATTCAATAATGATAATTTTCGATCATTAATATCAATCTATTAATGTAAATTTTTATTTAAATGAAGGGTACATTTTGAATTTTTCTTCCTTCGTGAAAAAATTATTAATTAAATAGATGATCAAATTTTTATACATTTATGTGCTTTTGAAAAAAAAAGAATATTGTAATTCTCCATCATTTAAATTAATAATTGAATAAGTCATTCTCAATTTTAAAATAAAAAGAAGAAGAAGAAGAGAATCTCAACCATGTACATGGAAGTATATATGTATTCGAGTGCTCTACACTTACCCCACTATCCCGAATGATTTTGATTATGATTCCACGAGCAATACTTCCTATTCTTCACGATTCGCTGCTAGCAAAAACCCATTTTTTAAAACCAACGAATTGTTTCGAGAATACCAAACACGGATTTAATGAACAACTCAAGCTAAACGTATTAACCCTTACCTACCAATGTACCAACGCCTTGAATTAAGCACTAAAACAGAAAATATTTTTTCCAAAATGTAACACCCCAAACCCGGCCTAGATGTTATGGTCGGATCTAGTGTGTCACATCAAGATGTAGTTGAAAAGCTAAGCGATCGTTAAAAATTTTGCGTCTCTTTGTGAAACTCCGAACTTTATTTCTTGTGAAACAAGATTTGCTTGAAATGTTTTCTTGTAAAAATGTTAATATTATCTTCCAAAACTTTTTTATTGCTGAAGTTTAATTAAGGAATTGCAAAAACATGATATTTTGAAATAGTTATTGTCGTTTTAAGAAAACCCAGTGTTTAATCATTAATAATTTAATAATAGCCGAAATGAAGATTCAAAAGGAAAATAAAATTCAATGGCTTTATTACAAAATATTAATCCCAAATTAAATAATCATAAAATAAAATAAAACCGATTTACTAGGTTTCGTGAGATGTAACTCCGATGTATGGCCACCACTGAGTCCTCCGTAGCTCCAAATCCTCTAACGCTGGGGATTACCTGCAAGGTTAAGAGAGAGGGGGTGAGTTACGAGAACTCAGTGTGTAACCCCCGTAACGGTCACTACCTAGCCTGAGCCCTTACGGTATCAATCTGGGCCTAAGCCCTATAATCATGGTAATGCAAATAGTGAAATGCAGCCCAACCCAATCCAACCAATCATACCCCCGTACCAGCCCTACACTCTTGTGGGGACCAAGTCAACCCACCTAGCCCTACACACCAAGAATGTAGCCGAGTCACCAAAGATAATGCAACAATGTCGCCAAGATAGTATTCGTATGGTGAGCCACTAAAATCAAGATATCGTGGCGAGCCATCGATCAAGATAATGTGGCATAGCCACCAGTATAGTACTTCCTCCAATATATACATATATATATTTATCCATCCCAACCCAATGCAAGATGTCGTGACATACTATTTCAGTGTATGCAAAAATATACCATCATAGCAGTTAAACAGAATACACAAACACACTAAATCTACCCCTAAGGGTATAATAGTATTTTTACCCACTGAGGGTATCTCAGTAATTTTACCCACCAAGGGTATTTCAGTAATTTACCCTTTAGGGATATTTTAGTAATTTTACCCGCCAAGGGTATTTCAGTAATTTACCCACTAAGGGTATTTCGGTAATTTACCCACTAAGGGTATTCTAGTAATTTACCCGCTAAGGGTATTTTGGTAACTTACCCACTAAGGGTATTTCGGTAATTTACCCACCAAGGGTATTTTGGCTTTTGGCCGATTCACAGAATAATGCATAACATAACGAGCAAGGGTGAGAGATTACACACCTTACCATGTAGAGTACTAAATAATCACAAACGCCTTCACCTATTCAAAACATAACACACAATTAACTCATTTAGCAAAAGAATTGGGAGATCTCTATTCCAAACACCTAACCATGAGATTTACTATCACTTGCCTTCACTAGAACGATCAATTGCGATTTGCCTATTTAAAGCAAAGTTTGATGCCGACACCCTTTCGCATCCAGGTGAAAAGTCCCAAACCGCTAACACCTTACGCCGCTTAAACTTGGGAGTGGAGGCTATGTGCACAGTCTCGGCTGGCACCTTTGCCGCCCCCCTATGGCTAGAATCTCATTTGCTCATCAAGAACACGATCTTACAGAATCGAGTCAACATGAATGCTTAAATCACAACCACAAAGTAACCAATCACCCTAGCAAGAAGAAACGAGATAACAATGCAATTGGGCATAGGGCCCATTCTCGGCCTAAATGGGCCCACACGCTCGTGTGGCCCATTTAGCCCAAATCTAGCCACAAATATGAGATTCACATAGACTAGTCCAATATCTACTACACAATCATACAATTTATTCATACGGGACTATTGGGCCCACTTGGCCCATTCGGCCCATCGTGGCCCAAATAGTCTAAACCCTCAAGAACACTCATGGTGGCCTCAACTATCGCGTCGAAGCTCCCACACGTGTGCTTGCACGCTCGTGTGGTTACCATGCCCGTGTGATCGGATTTCAAAGATATGCCGCTTCTACACCGAGAGTAGGCGTAAATACACACCGATAGAGTCCAAGCTAATCTACACTCCGAATGCTCCTATACCCAACGCTAACCAGGTATGCTTACTCTCCTCATAGATTGATCTATTTAAAGCCACCTTCTCACCTTCCCTCTTGCTAGCTTTCCGATGTGGGATCCCTCCTTCAGTAGAGTTTAAATCCAACACAAACTCTGGCCGTCCAATCCGCAAAATAAACACTCCCTTGCTTGTCATGAGATTCGAACCCAGGCTCCCCTGTAGATTAATCCACGCTATTAGCCACTAGGCCACAAGCCCCTCTTGTGTCTAAAATCATGTGCAACTAAATATAAGTCTATGGGCCAAAGTCTAAGTTAACTTAAAAAATAAATTAAAATGAAATGCAAGCACCAAGACTTGAACCTTGGACCCCTTGCTTCTTTGTGGCGTCATTCCCTTGTCTCTTATGTGGCGCCATTTGTCACTAGACCACAACTCCTTTTATGTCATTTTTCTCCACATTTTATTCATAAAGCCTACTTACTAACTCCCAGGGTGTTATTCCCCCAAGACCAAAATTTTCCTAAAGCCCAAGTTTGATCCTGGGACTTCATAGAAGCCCCACAACCTTCCAAAATCACTCACCTAATAGGTCCAACTTGCATTAGTGCTGTTCTCTCATCTGATAAAATTTTAAATGGTCCCCTGCCCAAGGCCCAATGGACTCAATTCTACTAGGCCCAAATTCGGGGCGTTACACAAAATGAGAAAGAAACAAAAAAAAGGAAAAGGAGAAAAACATAGGGAAAGAAAAAAGTAATGTTAGTTTTCGGAAGAGAGAAATGAAACACCCCAAACCCAGCCCACAAGCCCCGACCGAATCTGACATGTTCCTTAAGAAAAACTTAGCTTTATCTCGTTTCATCCTTTTATAAAATATGACAATTTTAATAAAAGCAAGTTAGTATTTTTATCAAGTTGAAAACCAAGATACCGTTCAAGTTTGTATTTCACTAAAACTCTCCATTTATATTTCAAAAATTAAAAGACTTGCCGGATTCTAGAGCTCATTAGGTTAAAAACGTAAGTTGAGTAGGTGATAAAACATTTGAAGTTTCTTTAAGAAAAATATTTAATTACTTGTTTGTTGTTTATAGTATGGAAATAAAATTTAACAAGCAAGATTAAGCAGTTAAATGATGGCCTTATTACATATTAAAAACCAAAAATAAATCCCGAAAGAAAACATAGTAAAGAAAAACAAAAAGGGTTCCATTATTCAAAAACCCGAAATTCTACTGAGCATGGCCACCATATAGTCCCTACCGACCCGGTCCATTTCTCTATGTATCACCTACAAAATGTTAGCCCACGAAGGGTGAGTCAACAGACTCAATGTGTAACAGCCAACCACCAAGACCCAATCGATTATATCCTTACTTACAACGTTTTGGGCAAAGCCCATTCGGAATCATATTTGGCCACAGGCCCATGTCATAGCATATTAAATCACATGTATATAAAACAATGATGCAACCCGAGCCTACCTAGATATCTAACCTCTACACACCACCATTCTTGCCAATCACACTGGGGATTACTAAATCGACCCTCCATCCTCTACACACCTCGAAGGCGATCATGCAGCTTAATCGCACATCGCTTTTAATACGTGGCATAGCCACCAAATAATGTGACAAGGTCACCGGATACATAATATTGAGACATAAGTCACCGGATAATGTGGTAAAACCACCGTAACACTTCCCTTTTCATTATAACCCTCGTGCCCATGCAACATACATAGTATCACGATATCATGCTATATGCTTATCCTAAGCCCATACCAAAACACACACATGCTTTCATATCAATGATGGTAACCATCAGAAACAAGGGTTAGATATAACGTACTGAACGAACTGCACTAATGAATGGTACCCTTAGCCATGATTAATCATAATCTTGTTAATACATATTTAATATTATCAATCTATCGAAAAAAGTGTGGGTTACACACCGATAATACCGAGAACCACGCTTTCGATACTAACACTTTCGCTTGTAGGATCACAACGATTTGCTTATCCTTTTCGATGTTGGCCCACAACCCGGGCAATCACGCACCGCCAAATCGAACATTTCTTGAATCTAGGTAAGAACTACCCCTTTCTCTCCTCCACTGGTATTTGCATCCATCGAATGTCACTTAATCAGAAACCCGATTAATTGACACGTAAAAATCTAAATGAATCACATCTATAACTTAATTGGATATCTTTACCAAAATAGATCTGAATCCCGGAGACTCCCCTTTTATCTCTGTCGAACTTTTCCTAAAACACCACAGTTAGAATCCGCTAACACTAGAAAATATGGCCTTTGGCTGAATGGCACTATTCCCTTTACCTTAACTAATCAAATCCCGAGAGCTCTTCACATGTTCGGCCAAATACACAAGAACTAAGTTAGGCATCTAACTTTTGACAACCAAAAGAGAAAGAAGAGAAATTGAAATAGAAGAAGCCCTTACCAACTATTAGATCCGATGGAATAGAGTCTGACATATTCGGCCAATAGTGAAAGTGTTTGAGAGATAAGAGAAGAATGCGAAAAGTAAGTGAAGAGATACCTTGAGAGATTCGCCAACACTCAAGGAAACAAAAAGGGTTATTTGGCTTCTAGGAAATGAAAATAAAAGAAAGGGGTAAAGGTTTATGGGTGTTTTGGCTATGGTCTCAAAGAAGAGAAAGGGTAGGAAAGGTTCTTTTTGATCAAGAGAGAAAAGAATTTGAGGATGGAGGAAATTGGCCTCACACTCTCCTTGTTTCGTCAAAGAAGAAGACTTCCCTCTTGAAAAATTCAACCCTCTTCTTCTCTCTCACCCAAATCCCTCTTTCTTCCTACTTTTCCTCTTCACCTCTCATTCAAAAGAGTTTGAATGAGCCACACTCCTATCTCCTTCTTAGCCAAATTTTCAAATGGATTGACCAAGTCTATCACTCATCCATTTAGAGTCCCCATGTCATTCAACACTTCCTCCTTGACGAAAAAGGCAACCCCAAAATGCTTCCCTTGTCGTCAACCTAGGTCCCTTCTCACCCCCGAGGCATCACTTTTCTCAGGCTCCAAGTAGCACCTCCCTTGCCACTTTACTAATTGGATTCTTGTGTCATAACCCACACACACCTTTTCTTAAGGCCTTACCCCTTAGCTTTCCTTAAAGGTTTAAAGTCGATATTTTCCTAAGGCTTCTACCTACACCCCAAGGTTCCCAAAGCCCCAAAACACATACACACAAAGACACAAGCACACTACTACATACATTTGAGTTAAAACGATAACCCCTAAATCCCGATATTACAGTTCTACCCCCCTTAAAAATAATTTTGACCTCGAAATTACCTGGCTAAAATAGGTGAGGGTATTGCTATCGCATTGCTTCCTCCGGCTTCTATGAAGCTTCTTCCGATCCGTGGTTCCACCATAGCACTTTGACTAGAGGAACTGACTTCCTACGTAATACTTTCACATACCTCTCCAAAATTTGAATCGGCTCTTCTTCGTAAGACAAATCTGGTCTCAACTCCACTTCCTCAACTGGCACTACATGAGATGGGTCCGATCGATATCACCGTAGCATCGAGACGTGAAACACATCATGCATTTATTTTAACTCCAAAGGCAATTCCAGCTGATACGCCACTAGTCTAACCTGCTTCAAAATCCGATAAGGTCTTATAAACCTGGGACTTAGCTTTCCCTTGCGACCAAATCTCATCACCTTCTTCTATGGTTAAACTTTCGTAAACACCGATCCCCATTGCAAACTCTATCTCTTTCGCTTGAGATCCGTGATATGACTTTTGTCCGCTGATGCCTCCTTCAACCGTGCCCGAATTACCTTAACCTTTTCTTCTGATTCTGCCACAATCTCCGAACCCAAAACCTAACGTTCCCCCAACTCTGTCCAACACATAGGGGTACGACACTTCCGTCCATATAGGCTCCATACGATGCCATCCGAATACTTGCTTGATAGTCATATTGTATGCAAACTCCGCTAAAGGCAAGAACACCTCCTAGCTTCCTCTCAAATCTATCACGCAACCCTCAACATATCTTCTAACACTTGAATTACCCGCTTAGACCGCCGTCCGATCATGGATGAAATGCCGATAAAGTCTAACCCGTGCCTAATGCCTGATGTAGTGCTTTTCAAAATCGAGACTAAACCTCGAATCTCTATCCGAGATAATCGACACCGACACCCCGTGCAGCCTCACAATTTCTGCCACATACAATTTTGCCAACCTTTGCAGTGAATAGTCAACCCGTACCAGTATGAAATGGGCAGACTTTGTCAACCGGTCCACTATCACCCATACCGAATCCTTCTTAGTAGGCGTAAGGGGAAGCCCACTAACGAAGTCCATTGTAATTCTCTCCCACTTCCACTACGGAATCTTTATTGGCTGAAGCAACCCCGAAGGTACTTGGTGTTCACTTTAACCCGCCGACATGTTAAGCACTTCCCCATAAATTCAGAACTTCCGTTTCGCATCAGCCACCAAAATCGATCCCGTAGTTCCTCAGATAACTTACATCCTCCAGATGCATAGCATAAAGGCTACTATGCGATTCTCAAGAATTCTCTCGCTTAACTCCTCATCCTTTGGCATACGCATCTTGCCCTCAAAAACACAAAGACTCCATCATTGTTTACACCATAGTCTTCCAATTTCCTATTCTCGACTTGCGAGCTTAGCACTTAGTTCACCATCTACCAACTATTTTTCTCTCACCTGACTTAACCATGTCAGTTTCACCTGCAACTATGCTAGCAAACTTCCATCATTATAAAGGCTAAAATGTGCAAACATCGCCCTCAGATCCGACACCACCTTTCCACTTAGGGCATCTATCACTACATTCGCTTTGCCCGGTGATACTATATTGAACAATGAGTCTTTCAAAGAACTCCACCCACCTTCATTGCCTCAAATATAGCTCCTTCTCGAGTTAACAAATATTTCAAACTCTTGTGGTCTGTAGATCACCGACCTTTCTCCATACAAATAGTGCCTCTACACTTTTAGAGCGAATACTACCGCAGCCCAACTCTGTGTCATGCGCCGTAGTTAACTTCATGTGGCCTTAATTGCCGAGATGCATAAGCGACCACCTTTCCACCTTGCATTAGAACACCTCCCAATTTCTGTGAGAAGTATCATAATACACCACAAAGTCTTTCCCTACTTCAGTCAATCAACATCGAGCCTCTCACAATACTCTCTTAAGCTTCTCAAAACTCTCCTACTACTTATCCGCCCACACAAAAGGTACCTCCTTTCTCAATAATTTTGACAAAGGTGTCGCTATTGACAAGAACCCTTCAACAAATCTCCCGTAGTAGCCTCGCTAACCCCAAGAAATCGCGAACCTCACCATGCACTTAGGTGGTTTCCAATCTAGCACCGCCTCAATCTTCCGAGGATCCACCTTATCCCTTCTGCACACACACATGTCCTAAAACGCAACTTCCTTCAACCAAAATTCGCACTTGTCAACTTGGCATATAACTTCTTTTCCTTAGAACTCCGCAAAGACTACCCGGAGATACGCCCATGCTCCTCCTCGACTTGGAATATACCAGATGTCGTCTATGAACACAATGACGAATCGATCCAAGTAGGTTGGAAGACCTTGCTCATCATATCCATGAATGTAATCATGCTCGTTAATCTGAATGGCATTACTAAGAACTCATAATGTCCGTATCTAGTCCGGAAAGTCGCCTTATGGATATCCGCTTCCTTTACCTTAAGTCGATGATATCCCAACCTTAGATCTATTTTTGAAAATACCGCAATTTCTTGCTTATCAAACAAGTCGCCTATCCTCAGAATAGGTACTTGTTTTGATTGTCGCCTTATTCATCCGCCGTAATCTATGCACATGAGCATAGTCTCGCCCTTCTTCTTCACGAATAGGATCGATGCTCCCCACGAGGATACACTAGGCCAGATAAACCCACGATCGAGTAACTCTTGGATCTGGGCCTTGAGCTCTACCAACTCTTTTGGTGCCATCTTATACGGAGCAATTGACACAAGAGCTGTACTTGGCAGTAAATCAATTCCAAACTTCACCTCCCTGTCCGGGGGTAACCCAGGTAGCTCCTCTGAAAAGACATCCACAAATTCTCTTACTGTTCTAACTCTACTAACCCCCTCTTCTTTTACATCCAGAGCACTAACGAAGGCTAGAAATGCCTTACACCCTTTTCGTACCATCTTATCAGCCTTTAACATGGAGACTACGTTAGCCAAATAGTTTCTTCTTTCTCCTATCATAATTATCCCCTCATCCTTCGGAGTCCTCAACTCCATTCGCTTAGCTGCGCAATCCAATTTAGCCCGATGTTTCTTTAGCCAATCCATGTCTAGAATGAGATTAAATTTCACGAAAGGTAGTTCCATCAAGTCGACAAGAAATACCACCCCTCAATCTCTAGAGGCACACTGAATATCCTATTCACCACTACCATTTGACCTAATCTGCTCACCATACCATCTCCCTAATGCATAGCTCAAATGCCTAATATTTCAAATACTACATGCAACATATGAGTGGGTCAAGCCAACATCAATTAAATCAAAGAAAGGCTTGTCGCTTATAAGGAACGTAATGCTTATGACGTCCTAGTGCGCCACCATCCTCCTCCGATGAACTACATACACAGACTCGACTGCCTCGCCTCCGTGTTACCAACACCTCTGCCCGATGTCCCGCGACCTCTACTAGAACCATTACCTCTGCCAACCGGGCCACGACCCCGCAGTGGCTACTGTCCACCTCTTCCAGTCTGATTAAAACCCCGACTTGTCGGGTTGACTCTTGTCCGCTCCTAATGGATAGTTCCTAATCACATGGTCTTTGGACCCACACTTAAAACATCCCCCTGTCTTCTTCTAACACTCCCCTGGGTGCATCTTTCCACATTGAACACACGAACGATACCGACCTCCCACAAAGAACTCGTCGATCCCACACCCCATCAACTCTAGGTCTTTTCTCGAGACTTCCAATGACCTCGATGTTCCAAAACCTCTCTTTGTCTATTCCTATCTCAATTTCGCCTCATGATTCCTTGACCCTTCGACTACCTTAGCCTTCTACCAACACGGTAAACTCTCGCCTCTCTGGAGCAATCAAGAATCTCAGATCATCCTCATCCGTCCTTGACCTAACACACCGCTCATGCTCCGTAGCCACAATACCTCGAGCATACCGCTCAACCTTAAGAATACTACCTCGTGCTCCACTATGGACTTACTCCCGAACCAAATTTTAGAAATGCATTCCTCTCACAGATCAATATAACTAGACCCAATATACTTCTTCCGATATGCCACCTTGAAATACTCCCAAGTGAGATCATCCACGCAAAGACTATCCCGAATCGTGAGCCACCACTGGTATAACTCATCCTGGAGAAGTGACACCACCCCTTTCAGTATCTCCTCAGCAGTTAGATCCAAATCGTCCATGATTCTCTCTGTCGCCTCCAACCAATACTCAGCCGTATTAGGCACCACACCAGATACACCTCAGAATACCTCAGCTCTATTAGCTCGGAGTTGCTCATATATAGATTTTTGAGCTCCCATACCTCCACCTGCTCCAACCACCCTCTCAAGAACTCGCAGCATCGCCTACGATACTACATCATCCCTCGTCTGATCCTGATACTCAACACCAGTAGCTGGTGGTGGTGGCATCTCATTCTCGGACCCTTGACCAGACCTAACTGGTTTCGATACGGTCATTCTGTCTCTATCACGCCCACGAACATTACGACCACATCCCCTAGAACTCATGTCTATAATCATGATTTAATCTGCTTTAAGAAATTTTATGCATTAGCTTCTGTTCCACTGATTACCCACAAACAAGTTTTATGTAAAGAAGTTTAGTAGTAGTTCTTTCAATCATTACAAAGTTTTCGTTTCAAGTCTTCTACCTTAATTCAGAGGATCCACAATAGTATCTACTACACACGTTCACCACTTTGAACATTTTCGTCCGTTCCAACTCAGGGGTATTTTCGTAATTTGTCCTATAGGGGTATTTTGGTAATTTTCCAAATCAGAGTATCTTGTAATTTTGCAAAATAGGGGTTTTTGGTATTTTTTGCAAAATAGGGACATTTTGGTAAAAGAAATCGGGGGTAGTATGGTAATTTCATGAACTGAAGGTATTTTAGTAATTTTACAAACCAAGGGTATTCTGGTAATTTTGTAAATCGGGGATATTTCGAAATATTTTTTTTTCAAAATCTAAAATAGTTTTTTTTTTTACAAATCAAGGGGTAATTCGATGATCCCAAAACTAGGGTTTTTATAAAACAGTGTAACTAGTCCCTTTCGGGTTTTAATTATTGAATTTAGCCTGTGAATAAGTCCTCTTGGTTAGGGTGAACCGTCACTACGCACCAGGTAGGATTCGAGTAAAGAGGAGGTGAGTCATTAGGACTGCTTAAATACCAAGCTCCCCCTGAATCCAATCCTAGGCATGCGCACAACTGTTGCCACACCTCTAACTCGGTGACTTACTCACAGGTTTGTTCGATTGGTCTTTAAATTTTATGTAATTTTGTGTTGGAGTAAGTTAACCCTAGGGTTCAATAGCTCCTAATCTACTAATCTACGATCCCGTAATACCCACATATAAATCACACAAAGATTAGGGGTTCTTACCTGGTGGACTTCGGCCCGGAGACATAGGTGCCATGCCAGAATAAACCTAAATTCATTTATAGAAATCCATGGTTTAGGAAATCCCGTCTTTGGAAAAATATTTGGGGCCCAAAACCCTCAAAGCTGAGTTTTGAATCGGGCTCTGATACCAAATTGAAACACCCCAAACCTGGCCCACAAACCCCGACCGGATCTGACATGTTCCTTAAGAAAAACTTAGATTTATCTCGTTTCATCCTTTTAAAAATATGACGATTTTAATAAAAGCAAGTTAGTATTTTTATCAAGTTGAAAACCAAGATACCGTTCAAGTTTGAATTTCAGTGAAACGCCCTCTTTATATTTCAAAAATTAAAAGACTTGCCGGATTCTAGAACTCATTAGGTTGAAAACGTAAGTTGAGTAGGTGACAAAACATTTGAAGTTTTTTTAAGAAAAATATTTAATTACTTGTTTGTTGTTTATCATATGGAAATAAAATTTAACACGCAAGATTAAGCAGTTAAGTGATGGCCTTATTACATATTAAAAACCAAAAATAAATCCCGAAAGAAAACATACTAAAGAAAAATGAAAAGGGTTCCATTATTCGAAAACTCGAAATTCTGCTGAGCATGGCCACCACATAGTCCCTACCGATCCGGTCCATTTCTATGTATCACCCGCAAAATGTTAGCTCACGAAGAGTGAGTCAAGACTCAATGTGTAACAACCAACCACCAAGACCCAATCGATTATAGCCTTACTTACAATGTTTTGGGCAAAGCCCATCCGAAATCATATTTGGCCATAGGCCTATGCCATAGCATATTAAATCACATGTATATAAAACAATGATGCAACTCGAGCCCACCTAGATATCCAACCTCTACACACCACCCGTACCTGCCAATCATGCCGTGGTGATTACTAAATCGACCCTCCATCCATCTACACACCCTCGGCGCCATCGCAATAACCGCACATCGCTTTTAATACGTGGCATAGCCACCAAATAATGTGACAAGGTCACCGGATACATAATATTGTGACATAAGTCACCGGATAATGTGGTAAAACCACTAGAACACTTCCCCTTTTCATTATAACCCTCATGCCCATGCAACATGCATAGTATCATAGATATCATGCTATATGCTTATCCTAAGCCCATACCGAAAACACACACATGCTTTCATATCAATGATGGTAACCACTGTAAACAAGGGTTAGATATAATGTACCTGAACGAACTGTACCAATGAATGGTACCCTTAGCCATGATTAATCATAATCTTGTTAATACATATTTAATATTATTAATCTATTAGGAAAAAGTGTGGGGTTACACACTGATAATACTAAGAACCACGCTTTCGATACTAACACTTTCACTTGCAGGATCACAATGATTTGCTTATCCTTTTCCGATGTTGGCCCACAACCCGGGCCAATCACTCACTACTGAAACCGAAAGCGTATCTTGAATCTAGGGTAGAAACTACCCTTTCTCTCCTCCACCGGTATTTGCATCCATCAAATGTCACTTAATCAGAAACCCAGTCAATCGACACGTAAAAATCTAAACGAATCACATCTATAACTTAATTGGATATCCTTACCGAAATAGATCTCAATCCCGGAGACTCCCCTTTTATCTTTGTCGAACTTTTCCTAAAACACCATAGTTAAAATCGGTTAACACTAGAAAAATATGGCCTTTGGCCGAATGGCACTATTCCCCTTACCTTAGCCGATCAAATCCCGAGAGCTCTTCACATGTTCGGACAAATACACAAGAACTAAGTTAGGCATCTAACTTTCGGCAACCAAAAGAGAAAGAAGAGAAATTGAAATAGAAGAAACCCTTACCAACTATTAGATCCGATGGAATAGAGTCTGACAGATTCAGCCAATAGTGAAAGTGTTTGAGAGATAGGAGAAGAATGCGAAAAAGTAAGTGAAGAGATACCTTGAGAGATTCGGCCAACACTCAAGGAAACAAAATAGGGTTATTTGGCTTCTAGCAAATGAAAATAAAAGAAATGGGTGAAGGTTTATGGGTGTTTCGGCTATGGTCTCAGCAAATAGGAAAAGTTCTTTTAGCTTTTGAGGATGGAGGAATCAGTGCAAAGAAGAAGAGAAAGGGTTGGGGTTTGTGTGGTTTCAGCTATGGTGAGAGTGGAGGATATGTTTCGACTTTTGATCAAGAGAGAAAAGAATTTCAGCAAGAAGCACAAATGAAAAAAAAAAACAGAGAAAATAGCCTCACACTCTCCTTGTTTCGGCACCTAAAGCCCCTAGCCTAGCCACTTCCCTCTTGGCCGAAAATACCATCCCAAGACCCCTCCATTCGACCAACTCTTCTTCTCTCACCCAAATCCCCTCTTTTCTTCCTACTTTTCCTCTTCACCACTCATTCAAAAGAGTTTGAATGAGCCACACTCCTATCTCCTTTTTTAGCCAAATTTTCAAATGGATTGACCAAGTCTATCACTCATCCATTTAGGGTCCCCATGTCGTCCAACACTTCCTCCCTTGACGCAAATAGGCAACCCCCAAAATGCTTCCCTTACTACTCGAACCTAGGTCCCTTCTCACTCCTTGAGGCGTCACTCTTCTGTGCTCCAAGTGGCGCCTCCCTTGCCACTTTACCAATTGGATTCTTGTGTCAAAACCCACATACACCTTTTCTTAAGGCCTTACTCCCTTAGCTCTCCCTTAAAGGTTTAAAGTCAGATATTTTCCTAAGGCTTCTACCTACACCCCAAGGTTCCCAAAGCCCCCAAAACACATACACACAGCACACAAGCACACTACTACATACATTTGAGTTAAAACGCATAACCCTTAAATCTCAGATATTGCAAGAAATTTTGGGAAAACCAATTTTACCCAAACCCCACTACATTCAGAATCCTAACCACCCACTACCCAGTATTCTAACTTTACCAAAACTCTGTCCCATAATCGATCAAAAATAAATACCCATGCTTGCGCAGGGATTCGAACACAGAACGTCCACACATCATACAGACTTCCATTGCACTCGAACCAGCATGCTTATTTTGATAAGGTTTTACAAATAGTTTAATATACGCCCGCTGAACAAGTATAATGCTTAAGTCAGAAAAATACCAAAATTTACCAAAGGTAAGGCTTGAACTTGGAACCTCACACACACACCTAGAACATATAACTATTGAAGCAGATACACAGTTGTGTCATATTTTCACAAACGCAGAAATAAGAATTTTGGGGCGTTACAACTCTACCCCCTAAAAGAAATTTCAACCTCGAAATTTACCTGATCAGAACAAATAGGGGTATTGCTTACGCATTGCATCCTTAGGCACCCATGTGGCCTCCTCAATGCTATGATTCCACCACAGCACCTTCACTAATGGGATAGACTTCCTCTGAAGAACCTTAACATCATGATCTAGAATCTGAACTGGCTCCTCCTTGAATGTCAAATCTGGCCTAACTTCAATCTCTTCAACAGGAGCAATATGAGTAAGATCAGAGCGGCAACGCCTCAACATTGAGATGTGGAATACGTCATGAATATGGTCCAACTCTAGAGGTAGATCCAACTGATAAGTGATCGATCTCACTCGCTTTAGAATTCAGTAAGGCCCAATAAACCTAGGGCTCAACTTGCCCTTGCAACCAAACCTCAAAACCTTCTTCCATGGAGAGACGTTAAGAAACAGGAAGTCCCTCATAGAATACTCAATCTCACGTCTCTTCTGATCAGCATAAGACTTCTGTCTGTCAGAAGTAGCCTTCAGATGATCCTAAATCAGTCAAACCTTATTCTCAGTCTCAAAATCAAACTCTGGACCCAGAACTCACCGTTCGCCCAACTCAGTCCAACATAAAGGAGTATGAAACTTACAACCATACAGAGCCTCGTAAGGTGCCATCTAAATACTTGACTTGAAACTGTTATTGTAGGCGAACTCGGATAACGGCAGATAATCCTCTCAACTGCCTCAAAAATTGATAACACAGCTTCTTAACATGTCCTTCAGTATTTGAATCACCCTCTCAGATTAACATCGGTCTGAAGATGGAACGCAATACTAAGTCCAATCTTGAACCCAAAGCTTTATGTAACTTTTTCCAGAATCAAAATGTGAAGCGAAGGTTTCTGTTAGAAATAATCGACACTAGAACCCCATGCAGTCTCACTATCTCAGAAATGTAGAACTTGGCCAATTTTTAAAGAGAATAGTTGGTCCTAACCGGGATGAAGTGTGCAGACTTGGTCAATCAATCCACAATGACCTAAAGAAAATCCTTCTTTGTGGGTGTTAGAGGCAACCCACTAATGAAGTCTCTCCTTACTCGCTCTAACTTCCATAGCTGATAAACCGTAAAAGTAACATATTTTAATCCCACATTTAGTATACTTTTGGATGATTTGTCCTTAATTTATGTAAAAAGGTGCTCTTAATCCTTTCTTTTTATGTCTCATACTCAGGAAAGCACCTAAGGATAAAAAGAATGTAAAACAGGCTTAAAACAGACCAAATTGGGCCAACCCAAGAAATCGACACGGCCTGGACTTCATGCCACACAGTTATGCCTTGCCATCCATCTAGAACACGGCCTGTCCCCGATTCATACGACCGTGCCTCGTCGATAAAAAGCCCAACACGGCCTGATCCCGATTTGCATGGCTGTGCCCCAATTGATAGAACCAAAGTACGGCCTGAACCTTAACTTACACGACTGTGCCACAGCCGTGCCCCAATCGACAGAATCAAGACACGGGCTGGACTACGATTTACACAGGTGTGCCTTGGCCGTGCCCCTGCCGCGGGAATGAGCAATTTCACTCAGATTTGGATACTTTGAGATGAAGAAACACATTTCTAAATCGATTCAAACTTTAAGTAGGAACTAGACTTAAATTAGGACGTCCAAAGAACTAAGTAAAGTCTATATAAACAGCCCGAGGTAGCTATTCGGGGCGATCAGAGTTTTAGCAGAGTTTTCACGCGAGCTTTTGTCGCTCGTGGAATTACTCGAAGTTATCCAGTTGACCCATCTCGAAGAGTCGGAATTATACTCAAGACGCGGATCTCTCCTTCAATTCCTTCAGGGGTTTAGGCTTTTCTTATGTTTTGTTTTATCTTTTCTCTTGAGATGTTTTATTATTTTGTTATGAACTAAACCCTTCAGATACCTGAAGGGGATGAAACCTATGATAGATTTTGTTATTTGATTAATTAATTTATAAGATAAATACTTAGTTTGTTCTTAATTATGTTGCTTAAATTAATCTAATGTGCTTAGGTGGAGGAGGAATAGACCCTTCCTAAGAGTAGATCTAGCATAATTAAGCGGAGTTGATCGGGCACCTAGAGATAGGGTTACGAGATTTTGCCAGATTAGGGTGAAACCTAATATGGGAATCCACTGATCGATTTACTGCTTCCTTAGGGGGTCATTATAAGAGAATGATAGTTTCACTAATTAACCTAAGGTTAGACATTATTCACCTTGAGAGAGTGTTTAATATAGGTTAGGGAGTCTCACGGATCAGGCTAAGTAAAGAAATCATATGAATTAAAGGTTAGATAATAAGTGAAGTCATAGGTGGATTCTTCCTGAGGGTATCATCTTTATCAACTGAGTTTTCCTACAGTCTTTTTCCAATTCATTCTTTTATCTTTACATTTAGTTTATTGTCTCATTAGTTTTAATTAATCAAATCACTCTATATTTCAGGCTAAATAATAGAAAGAAAGTGAGTAATAGTACTTTTAGGTTCCTTGGGTTCGATAAGATATTCTTGCCGAAACTATACTACTGTTCGATAGGTGCACTTGCCTTTATCGTTGTTGTAATTAGTTTACAGGTTCGATCATTCTTTATAAATTTTAAAACTAGATTGTTTCGCAGTGATCAATAGCGAAATCTTAACTTCCTGTAGCAAACTCGAAGGTAACTGATGCTCAGCCTTAACCTGCTAGCATATCAGACATCATGCCATAAAATCAGTAACATCTCGTTTCAATCTCGGCCACCAATACTGTTCCTGAAGATCTTGGTACATCTTATTCTCATAGGGATAACATAGCATAAAGGCTACTATGCGCCTCTCTCAGAATAGACTTCCTCAGATCCGTATCATTTGGTACAAAAATCTGACCACAGAAGTAGAGTACCCCATCATTATTCAGCCCAAAGTCCGTAGTGCTACCACTCTCAACCTGATGGAACTGTAAACACAGAGACTCATCCCCTAACTATTTATCTCAAATCTACTCAATTTAAGTCAGCTTAACTTGCAACTCTACCAACAGACTCCCATCATCAAACAAACTAAGGTGAGAAAACATCGCCCTCAAATCAGACATCGCTCTTTGGCTTAGAGCATCGACCACCACATTGGCCTTACCAGGATGGTACTTGATGGTACAATCATAATCCTTGAGTAGCTCAATCCATCTACGCTATCTAAGGTTTAACTCTTTTTGAGTATGGAAATACTTGAGACTCTTGTGATCGGTATAGATGATGCACCTCTCACATACATATAATGTCTCCAAATTTTCAACGAAAAACCACTGCAGCCAACTCAAGATTATGTATCGGATAATTCCCTTCGTGTGTCTTAAGCTGACGAGAAGCACATGCCACATCCTTACCATCCTGCATCAGAACACAACCTAGACCCACATGTGACCCATCATTACAAACCACAAACTTCTTTTCAGGTTAAAGCTGTATCAAAATAGGAGCATGAGTCAGAACAGTTTTGAGCTTCTCAAAGCTCGATTGCTACCCATCAGTCTAGAAAAATGGTACACCCTTACGTAGCAACTTAGTTAAGGGTGCTGCAATCAGTGAGAAACTGTAACGCTGTAAAAATCTTTAATATTTATTTTCATATGTTTGTGACACAAATATCTGTCTGCTTCAGCGGTTATGTGTTTTGGGAGTGTCAAAGAAGTCTTGGGTTCAAGCCTTGTCTTGTGCAAAAAATTTTGTTTTGAAATGATTAAACCCCTATCTCCAATTAGTAGGCTTATAAATAAATGTTGGTGAAACATATCAGAATGGGCCTGCTGGTCTAGTGGTTAAGTGGAGTGTTAATATTGCAAAGGGTCTAGAGTTTGATTCTCTGCGCGATCAAGGGGGTTTGTTTTTGTGCTTGTGCCATGGAAGAGTTTGAGGTATAGTGGAATACTAAGTGGTTGAAGGATAGGGATATAGTAGCTGAATTTTGAAAGGATATTGTGGAGAGTTTTAAGGATTGTTTAGTGTTGGAACCTAATTCGAATTACCCTTGGTACTCAAAATTTCGACAGGGGTCATTTGGTTAGTTTTTTTACTTTCTTTTTCTCTATTTTTTTCCTCCGAAAAAGGTTTCTCTAACTTTTCCTCTGTTGTCAACTTCTTCTTTTTTACCTCCTATCTCTACTATTTTGTTCTTTGGGTTTTTTTTTCAACCAAAGTTTAGTCTTTCTTTTTCTTCTTTTCCAAGACTTGTCACGTTAGTATCCCTCTTTTTCCCTAGGTTGCTGATTTCTTTTTCTCTCTTATCTTCTTGGCTGAATCTCCATTGATCCTGTCTGTTCTGCCAAAGTACTATTGTCCTCTCCGTTGTGTTTTCCTCCCCTTTTCACGCCTCCTTTTTGATAAACCAAGCCTCACCCTCATCGTCTCGGTGACTCGTGTTCGTGTTAGTAAGTTTGAAATCGTTTCATTCTAATTTTTTTGCAAGCATCCATTTGATGGGGGGATCGTTTCTGTATTAGGTGAAGTATGAGGTCAGACAATCGATGTACTCATACTGCAAAATTGTGTGTTCGCTCTAAGGTAAGCGTGTCGTTAGTCTTTTTGAGAATGGCCCCTTTTGTTGGTAAAAGTTGTGTACCGTTTCAACTAATTAAATGGTTGACTAACTGGTTAATTTTAGGTGCGAGTTATCTCAGAGTGCGATTTAGCTTCAACAAAATAAAGGTGTGAAAGAGTACTCTATAAACGATATCGATGAAATACAAAATATGTGTAAACATTGTTCTACAATCATGATTATGGAAATTGACAAAAGCCGAATAAGTGAATGTCGACGCTACACGAGCGTACGCTCGCTCGTGTGATAGGCTGTGTGACTAAACATGGGAGTGTGATCGACAAGGCCGGCCATGTACGATTTCATGAGCCAGTCGAACGGAGCCATATGGGCCCCACATAGGCATATGGAAATTGATTGGGCCAGGTCATGCATTTCACATGGCCAAGGCCATTATGGGTCGTGTGGGCGACATAGGTGTATGGGCCCACATGGGCTCATGAGCCCATTCTCACTATTTGACTCCTAAGGTTGCATAGGTCGCCCGAGTCGACTGTAGGCCTATTGATGGGTTGATAAGCTTACTTTGATCCCTAATTGATTGAATGACTGTTATGCCCCTATGTGATATATTTATATATATGTACATGTAAGGCTATATTTTAGCATGCTATGTAGACTGTACTGAATACATACACGATACTATGATATGACGTGACATGATTGCATGATGCATTGCATGGGGATGGGTTGTTATTGATCGGAGGAAGTGTACTAAAAGGCTTCGAGCCTAAATTACTGGCAGCCCAGCTGCATATCACTGTATAGTGCCGTATTCGGTACTTTCTGGAGTGTAGGGATGGGTGGGTTGATTATATCCCCACATGGAGTGTAGGGTTGGATGGAGATGGAGTGTAGGGGCTAGATGGGTAGGACTTGTGTACTGTTTAAATCTATTACTGCACTGATCATTGATACTATAATGGGCCAGGGCCCAAACACATGACTGTTCTGTACTAAGATGGGTTAAAGCCCAAACTGATATTGACACTGATACTGAACAGAGCTTGGGCCCAGACTGTGTTTGTTTTCTGTCTGTTTGCTTATATGGATTACACACTGAGTTTCCGCAAACTCACCCTTCTATTTTAATCTGCATGTAATCCCTGCATATAGGCGGATTGGTGCAACTGAGGACTCAGTGGTGGCCACACGACCTATCTAATTCAATTTAATATTTTATGATTTCGATTTAATTTTTGGGGCATTTTACTGTAATAATGGCCTCTTTGGATTTTTATTTTAATTTTGGATTTTGGTCGTTTTGATTTATAACTGCTAGTAGTAGGATAGGACGCGATTTTCCAAAAAGACAAATGTTTTAGCAAAAATACCACAAACACACAACCTATTCAAAAGGTTCCGCCATAAACGACATTTTGAAAATTAATAACATTTTTTAAAAGTGATTAACTTTTCGAGGAGTCATGCTTTGAAAATGAACAACATGTTTTTAGATTCACTATTGAATAACATAAAGTGATTAAATAGAAATGAGGATTTCGACGACAACATACTTTACGAAAAACACATCAATGTGACATCACCAGATGCAGCCATAATGTCTTGGCCGAGTTTGGGGTGTTACAAACACCTTCCACAAACCGCTGATAATATCCTGCCAAACCTAGAAAACTACGTATCTCAGACACATTCTTAGGCTGTTTCCAATCTAGTATAGCCTCAATCATTCTAGGATCAACTCGATCCTCAAAAACACCACGTGCCCCAAAAAGTGACTTCATGAAGCTAAAACTCACACTTCCTGAATTTAGCGTAGAGCTGCTTCTCACGTAGAATCTGAAGCACTACTCTTAGATGTTCATCATGCTCATCTTCAGTCTTAGAGTAAACCAAAATGTCATCGATAAAAACTACGATGAACTGACCTAGATAGGGCTGGAACACTCGATTCATCAGATCCATAAATGCGGCCAATGCATTTGTCAACCCGAAAGGCATAACTAGGAACTTGTAATGCCCATAACGAGTCCCAAAAGCATTCTTGTGAATATCCACATCATTAAATCTAAGCTAATGGCACCTAAAATGAAAATCTATGTTAGAAAATATATAATCCCCTCGGGACTGATCAAATAAGTCGTCGATCCTTGGAAGTGGATACATGTTCTTAATGGTCAGCTTGTTCAACTGCCGATAGTCAATGCACGTCCTCATGGTCCCATCCTTCTTCTTAACAAACAAAACTGATGCTTTTCACAAAACACACTAGACGGATGAAACCACGGTCCAAAAGTTCCCAGTAGTTGAGCATTGCTTTGTAAGCTCCTTCTGCCATTCGATAGGGGCGATAGACACTAGAGTTGTACCGAAGAAGCTCAATCCTAAATTCCACTTCCGATTCTTGAGGTAAACCCGTATCTCCTCGTGAAAGACGTCCAAAAATCCTTACAGCTTTGATGTCCTTTATAGTAGTGTCCCCACACTAAACACTAATGTAGGCCAAGAATGCCTCACATCCCTTACGAACTAGTTTCTCAGCCACCAAAGTCAGATCACATTAGTCAAATAATTCAAGTTCTCCAATCATGACTACCTCATTATCCTCCTCGCCTCAAGACGACCCTCTTAGTCGATGCAGTCTTGATCGACACTTGCTTGGCCAACTAGTCCATACCTAGAATCGTGTCAAACTCCCCAAACGAAAGTTCCATCAAATTAGCCAAAAATACTGACCCTTGAACCTCTAGCAGAACATCTCTATATAGTTTGCTAACCTAAGCCAATTGCCCCAGTGGGCTCAGTACCATCACCTCGCTAGAAGTACTCTCAACTAAAATCCCCAAGTTTCCAGACAAAGTGCTAGCTACATAGAAATGTGTGGAAGCTATGTCTATCAAAGAAAAGTAAGGAACATCATAAATGAAGAACATATCGGTAATAACGTCTGGAGCATCTATGTCCTCTCGATGACGAGCAGCATAAACAAGAGCAGATTGCCTCGCCTCAGTCTATCTAGCACCTCTACCTGGTGCTATCTGTCCATGGCCCATACCGTTACCACCCCTAGCCTGACCATGGCCCCTCAGTGGATGCTGAACTACCTCTGTGGCTACGCAGTACCAGAACCCAAAGCTTGCATCTGATCGGCCCTCAGCGGACACTCCCGAATACGGTGCTCTAATGAACCACACCTCAAACATGCCCAGTCCTCCAACACTCACCCTGATGGCGTCTACCATAATCTCCACACAACTACAATCCAGTAGGAGCAACAAGGGCCCCAGCTCTAATCGGCCCATCAGTCCTGGCCTTTCTCTTAGGCCTCAATATGGAACTTGAGGGCTTCGAATCCCTCTTGTTCTTACCCCTCTTACGGTTTCTATTTTGGCGCTCAGTACGCTTAACCTCTTCGACAATATATGCATTCTCTACCAGAATGGAGAACTCTCACTCCCTCTGCAGAGCTATCACTACCCTCAAATTATCCCTGAGACTGTCCTCAAATGGACACATCTCTCATACTCATCCGCCACCATACCTTGAGCATAGCGGCTCAGCTTCAGGAATTCGACCTCATACTCAGCCATAAATCGGTCTCCCTGAGTGAGATTCAGAAACTCACGTCCCCTAGCATCAACATAACTGGCTCCCACATATTTACTCTGAAACATAGTCTTAAAGAACTCCCAAGTCAGACGGTCAGGCTGAGTGCCCTTCTTAACGGTCAGCCACCACAACGAGGCTGTACCCTTCAGTTTCTGCTTAGGGGTATAGTCTAAATCATCCATTATCCTCTCAGTCACCTCTATCCAGCACTCAACCATGTTAGGGCGACTCCAATGGCACCCCTAAAAAAGTTCAGCTCCATTGGACTAGAGTCGTTCCGTAATCGACCCTCGGCCCCTAGATCCAATGTTGGGTCCAAATGACCTCTCCAAGATCCTTAACATAGCCTAGGACAATGCGTTGTCCCCACCATGCGATCTTGAGACCTAGTCTCAAGAGGTGTAACACCAAGTCTCACTCGTGTTCAGGTTCTAGATGTCGCCTGATTGTTTTGAAACGAACTTGAATTGAAACTCAATTTTTTAGAAAAAAAAAAACCCTTCACTGTAGGCTCAAAAGCTATCATTTTTTGGTTCTTTTCCATCCTTATTCAAACTCCTTTAGTTAGGACTATAATTTTTTTTCACAACTAGTAACATGTTCATCTTTCTGCTCAAAAATGGCGAGAAAATCACATATGGGAGGGGGATTAAAGTCAAAATACTCTCCCCTCACGTAGACCTTTATATAATTTTTGTACTCTTTATCAGCAATATCCTTCTTCTAGGGAGCCTAGAACTCTAGGACAATGTTCTTAACATATGGTGCAATGAATTTGGCAATAGACATGAGATTGCTTGCACTTCCTTTAGCCTTTGAACAGTCTTCAAGATTGATGTTCTTTTCCTCAATCAAGTGTCTGTTGCAAAGTGTTCATTCTATTACAATCCATGTTCAGGGTTTAGGTTGCCACCCCCAGCAACATCGTCTCCAAGATCCAAATCTATTTTCTCCCATTGAGATTGCAAAGTGCTTTACTAGTATATCGAACACTTCTTTATATTTAATTCTATTATTATCTATGTTTCATTATTGTATTCTAATTTATTGTTCTTTAAAATTTTCTTTCAAAAATAATTAAGTTGTTTTCATTTATGCCCAAATCAATTGTAATTATGTTTTAAACATCAACATATTTCAATTTTTAATTAATTGTTCTTTAAAACTTGCTTTATGTAATTATCTCGATGTTTTAATATATTTTATTTATAATTTTTGATTAATTGTTCTTAAAATGTTGGTTTTATGTCCAACAATTTTTATTTCATTTATGCCTAAATTAATTATGTTTATGTTTTGAATTGTTAAATCTTTTACTAATTAATTTTTATTTTTGGTTACTTTTGACCAACTAAATTGTAATTAGTTACTTACTAAAATAATAGTGATTACTTATGTAATAAGTATTCATCTATTTTTAAACAATTAAACCTATTTTTTACTCAATTCGATCAATTGTTTATTTATTTGGAATTATGTTATGATTTTATCACCACCGAGTTTAAATTTATTTTGTCCATACAACTTCAAACAGAGAAAAATTGTCCATGCAATTCTATAAAAATATAGTTCGCTCAATAACATCAATAAATTTAAATTGCATGTATTTTCTCAATCTCGATGCAAAATGGTTGAAAGAAATTCTAACATGATGTTTCATCCCTAATTGATATCTTTTATTTTTACAGAGTTATTAAATTTAGTAATATGTTATTTTTCATAATTAGACAAAATAAAATATATGTTTTTACATTATTATAAAGTACACTTGTTTTCTTATAAATTTTCCATTATACTTGACAAAATCTTAAATGGTGAATTAATTGTCTTTTATTTACTTCCATTTTGGATCTCAACTTGACCTATTTATACATTGTTATTGGGCATGGATTTTTTATCTTTTATTTTCCGAAAAATCTTAATTTAACATTTTAGTTTACCCTAACAATCGCTATCCTTAAGCTTTTCTTCTAATTTTTAATGTTGATGATTTACTTGACTTTAGTAACGGCCGATACGAAAATATACATTGATAGTCCAATCATTGATTGACATTCACCATTCTAGGATTATATCAATGGTGCAGGACCGATGTGTAAGTGTATATATATATTTCGCATATCCCAAAAGATTTTTCTTCTCCACATGCATTAATAATTTGGGTCTTGGATAGACTAAATTAATACTGCTAAATTTATTTCAAATTGTGTGTTGTTAACCTATGGTTCATCTTAGATAATGAATTTAAAATAATACTATATAGGTCAAAATTGTTAGATCTTTTATTTTCAATTGATTGGTTCATTCAAACGAGGTCTTAAATATTTAAAGAATGATTTGAATGTTAAACATATATTAGGTTTAGTAAATAATCTATAATACTATGTATATAACTTAAAATTTATATAAGATGTAATCAAATTAACTTTAGATTGGGAATTTTCTATTTTAACAAAACATAATTAAAATTGGAAATTGATTTCGGAATAATAACTAATGTGGTTGTTTAAATTTTAATATCTATAGATGTAGAAGGAGGCGAGCCGATGGCTAAATCAGATGCAAAATCAAAATGTTGCAATAACCATCCTGAACTTGGGAAATGTATTCTTGGGGAAGATGATAACGCGGAGAAAGATGGAAAATGCTGGAATTACTGCATTGCTAATTGTGAGAGAGGAGTTGTTTGTAAACTAATGTCGGATGGTCACCATGTGTAACGCCCCGAATTTGGGCCTAGTAGATTTGGGCCTATTGGGTTGTAATGCCCTAAAAATCTTGAAACCCTAATGTCTATGCATTGGTATGGATAGCACTTAGAATAATATTATTAAGATAGTATCGGGATTAATTGAAGCCTTAGAGTTAGGGGTGACTTTAGGGAAAATTTTATTTTTCTCACTTAGTGGACCCTAGTCTCAGACTTGAGGCCTCATAAGCAGATTAAGAGAAGAAAGGACACAAATGGGCTTGTAGTCCAGTGGAAAGTGGCACCATATAGGGGCTATGAGGTGGCGTGTTAAGCAGTTAAGGAGGTCCAAGGTTCGAGGCCTAGGAAGGGAAATTAAGGAGTTTTATTTTTATGCCGGACCAAAGGAGTTGGCGTTGGAGGGGACTCTGAAAGGGAGTGTTCAGGAGAGAAATTTAAGGTGCAAGATAAGGGAGAAAAGATAGGGATTGGGATGTGGATATAGTGGTGCCGAATTGGACTCTGAGGGAAGGGAAGTTCAGCTAGGGGCTATATATATGAGTGCCGAATTAAGTTCCTAGGTTAATGCTGAATCTTTGCTTCCTTGCTAGCCGGATTTCATCACTTGTGAGAGGCAGACCTTTTTTTGAGTGTGCCAAAAGCCTAATCCTTCATATCCTCCCTTCTCAAATACCTTTTTTTGGTTCACCACTCGGTTCTAGCCAAGTCACTTTTATTTCTTATTTCCCCTAGTGTTGCCGAATTGCCTCTATCACCTTACTAGTTTCAAAAGCCGGACTTAAGCCGTAGGATCAAAGGAAGATTTTGGTAAGAGCTTAGTTGAATTTTTAGTGTGTTTTATTAAAAGACGAAGGGCTATCTAACCCCTCTTTGCCATTACCATGTACTAAGAAGGGTGATGTTCAACAATCGCAAGTGCGATAGGTAAGGATTGTTATCAAGGCAGTAAGTATTCTCGATTCAGTTAGAGTTTTAATAAGTGACCGAATCTATTGTGGCTCACATGGGTGACTTATGATCAATATGGGTCACTTGGTTTTGACGATTTAGGTATTTGGGTGCAGAGCTAGAGGATAATCGCCAATAGTAGCAAAGGAAAGGCTACTAAAACGTGAAGTACACGGTAAGGTTATGGTGAGGTTTTGGTTTTTAGTTAGTGTATGTTAAAGCTTTGGTTAATCGCGAGTAATGTCTGTTATAGGTTCGTGACTAAGGGTTGTGCAACACGCGAGGTTACTGTGTGTACAAACACTACACACACAAAATTCCAAGAATGCCAAAATCTTAAAAGCCTAAAGTGGCTAAATGGGCTCTTCTACTACTGGGCTAAGCTTGATGAAATGGTTTGGTTTGTTATACTAATTTAGTTAGTCACACATGATGCACGATTTGGATTTGTTTTGGGTCTAATAGGCCATTTGATAATATTCGCCTAATGGGTCGTAAGGTTGGAATTTGGGTTTGATAGGCTTTATGGGGACGTAGACCAGTATGTTAGGGTTAATGGACTTTAGGCCTAGTTTAAACAACTCTTCATTCTCATAAGACGTAATCAAATTAAATATGACAGTGAACAAGTCGCTGGGTTAGGGTGTGGCAACGGGCATACGCATGTTTAGGATTGGATCTAGGGAGAGCTTGGTACTTAAGCGGTCCTAGTGGCCCACTCCTCTTCGCTAGAATCCTACCAGGTGCGTAGTGTCTGTTCACCTTAGCCGCAAGGACTTGTTGATGGGCCAAAGTTCATAACTAAAACCCGAAAGGGACCAAATACCCTATCCTCGTAAATTACTAATATATCTCTAGTTATGTAAATTACTAAAATACCCCCGTTTTGCGAAATTATTAAAATACCCTCAATTTATAAAATTACCAAAATACCCTTGATTTGTGAAATTATTGAAATACCCCTAATTTATAAAATTACTAAAATACCCTCGATTTGTGAAATTACCAAAATACCTCTGATTTGTGAAATTACCAAAATACCCTCGATTTGCAAAATTACCAAAATACCCTTATTTTGTAAAATTACCAAGATACCCCTATTTTGAAAAATTACAAAAAAATACCCCTAGGTAGTGAAATGATGAAAATACCCTTATGTGACGAATATGAGTTTATGGATGTTACTTGTGTGTTTGATGCATTCATATGACACTCTGCTTAGGATGCATATGGGTGGGAATTATGGCACGGAGGAAGATTTGAGGATCGCATGGCAGTATGGTATGGGTCCAGGATCGCATGGCCGTATGGTATGGATCCAAAGAAGGCTTTAAGCCTAATATATTTGATTAAGCGACTTTTGTCGCAATGTTCTAGAGTGCTTAATCGGGCTACCCTTGGTGTGTAGTGGAGGGGTGGGCCGATCTAGAATTCCCCACAGGAGTCATAAGGTTGGAAGGGAATTGGTGTGTGTAGTGGATGGACTTTTGGGGTGGGTTTTCCATTATCTAGTTGTATATGATGCGATATGGTTTGATATGAGGTCATTATGGGCTAAGGCCTAAGACCATTGATTTCGACTACAAGGCCTAAGCCCAATGTGAATATTTGTATATCGATTTGATTGCCAAGGGTTGTACACCTAAGTAAGCTCTTATGAAACTTGGTTTCAAACACTTAAAATAATAAAATGTTTTTTTTGCCACTTAATATGACTCATTAAATTTTGGGCTTTTGGGCCTTAAACTTTTAATTAGCAAGACTGTTTTGAGTTGTGCCTTTAATGTAACATTCTAGATCCGGGCCTAACTTCTAGGCCGGGTTTGGGGTGTTACATTTAGTGGTATCAGAGCCTAGGTTGCAAAGCTCGGGATGTGAAATAGGCCTTATGTTTTGGGTTTTAAAACAAGTAAATTAAAAAGTTTTTACAGGATTCTTGAAGTGTGGTTCACTGAGCCTCGACGTTGAGTCAAGTAAGTTTTCTGAACTATAACTGCTTAATACTGAACTGTGTAGATAGTGGGCTACTTAAAATAGGCTTTTAGAGACTAAAGCCCATAGGAAACGTAAGCCTGTAATGAATTCTCGATCGCAGAATAACTCTAAGGAATTATTGTTACTTACATAAGACATGTGCCCTAAACATGTGGAACTAAGTACTAATTTCATAAAATTCTTAATCAGAGTGCGCAGCGAAAGTATAGTGGTGTGATTTGAGTGGTGCATTTAGTAGTTAGCTGGAAATTTCGAGGACAAAATTTCTTTAAGGAAGGTAGAATTGTAACGCCCCGAATTTGGGCCTAGTAGATTTGGGCCTATTGGGTTGTAACGCCCTAAAAAATCTTGAAACCCTAATGTCTATGCATAGGTATGGATAGTACTTAGAATAATATTATTAATATAGTATCGGGATTAATTGAAGCCTTAGAGTTAGGGGTGACTTTAGGGAAAATTTTATTTTTCTCACTTAGTGGACCCTAGTCTCAAACTTGAGGCCTCATAAGCAGATTAAGAGAAGAGAGGACACAAATGGGCTTGTAGTCTAGTGGAAAGTGGCATCATATAGGGGCTATGAGGTGGCGTGTTAAGCAGTTAAGGAGGTCCAAGGTTTGAGGCCTAGGAAGGGGAAATTAAAGAGTTTTATTTTTGTGCCTGGACAGAAGGAGTTGGCATTGGAGGGGACTCTGAAAGGGAGTGTTCAGGAGAGAAATTTAAGGTGCAAGATAAGGGAGAAAAGATAGGGTTTGGGAGGTGGATATAGTGGTGCCAAATTGGACTCTGAAGGAAGGGAAGTTCGGCTAGGGGCTATATATATGAGTGCCAAATTAAGTTCCTAGGTTAATGCTGAATCTATGCTTCCTTGCTAGCCGAATTTCATCACTTGTGAGAGGGAGACGTTTTTCTGAGTGTGCCAAAGCCAAATCCTTCATATCCTCCCTTCTCAAATACCTTTTTTTGGTTCACCACTTGGTTCTAGCCAAGTCACTTTTATTTCTTATTTCCCCAAGTGTTGCCAAATTGCCTCTGTCACCTTACTAGTCTCAAAAGCCGAACTTAAGCCGTAGGATCAAAGGAAGATTTCGGTAAGAACTTAGTTGAATTTTTAGTGTGTCTTATTAAAAGTCGAAGGGCTATCTAACCCCTCTTTCTCGTTACCATGTACTAACAAGGGTGAGGTTCAGTAATCGCAAGTGCGGTAGGTAAGGAATGTTATCAAGGCAGTAAGTATTCTCGATTCAGTTAGAGTTTTAATAAGTGACCGAATCTATTGTGGCTCACATGGGTGACTTATGATCAATATGGGTCACTTGGTTTTGACGATATAGGTATTTGGGTGCAGAGCTAGAGGATAATCACCAATAGTAGCAAAGAAAAGGCTACTAGAACGTGAGGTACACAGTAAGGTTATGGTGAGGTTTCGATTTTTAGATAATGTATGTTAAAGCTTTGGTTAATCGCGAGTAATGTCGGTTGTAGGTTCGTGACTAAGGGTTGTGCAACATGCGAGGTTACTAGGTGTGTACAAACACTACACACACAAAATCAACAATACCAAAAATTTGAAAAGCCAAAAGTGGCTAAATGAGCCCGTGGGCCCTGAGGCTAAGCTTGATGAAATGGTTTGGTTTGTTATACGAACTGAGTTAGTCACGCATGATGAAGGATTTGGATTTGTTTTGGGTCTAATAGGCCATTTGATAATATTCAGGCCTAATGGGCCGTAAGGTTGGAATTTGGGTTTGATGGGCTTTATCGGGACGTAGACCAGTATGTTAGGGTTAATGGACTTTAAGCCTAGTTTAAACAACTCTTCAATCTCATAAGACTTAATCTAATTAAACATGTCCGTGAACAAGTCACTAGGTTAGGGTGTGGCAACGGGCATACGCATGTCTAGGATTGGATCTAGGGAGATCTTGGTACTTAAGTGGTCCTAGTGGCCCACCTCCTCTTCGCTGGAATCCTACCTGGTGCGTAGTGTCTGTTCACTTTAGCCGCGAGGACTTGTTGATGGGCCAAAGTTCATAACTACAACCCGAAAGGGACCAAATACCCTATCCTCGTAAATTACTAATATACCTCTAGTTATGTAAATTATCGAAATACCCCCGATTTATGAAATTAACAAAATACCCTAATTTACAAAATTACCAAAATACCCCCGATTTGTGAAATTACTGAAATACCCCTAATTTGTAAAATTATTGAAATACCTCCGATTTATGAAATTACCAAAATACCCTTGATTTAAAAATTACAAAAATACCCCCGATTTGCAAAATTACCAAAATACCCTTATTTTGGAAAATTACCAAGATACCCCTATTTTGGAAAATTACAAAAAAATACACCTGCGTAGTGAAATGACAAAAATACCCTTATGTGATGAATATGAGTTTATGGATGTTACTTGTGTGTTTGATTCATTCATATGATACTCTGCTTAGGATGCATATGGGTGGGAATTTTGGTACGGAGGAAGATTTGAGGATCGCATGGTCGTATGGTATGGATCCGTGATCGCATGGCAAGATGGTATGGATCCAAAGAAGTCTTTAATCCCAATATATGTGATTAAGCGACTTTGCTACAATGTTCTGTAGTATCATCGAACCGGCTACGCTTGGTGTGTAGCGAAGGGGTGGGTCGATCTAGAATTCCCCACAGGAGTCATAAGGTTGGAAGGGAAATGGTGTGCGTAGCGGATGGACTTTTGGGGTGGGTTTTGCATTATCTGGTTGTATATGATGTGATATGCTTTGATATAAGGTAATTATGGGCTAAGGCCCAAGACCACTGATTTTGATAGGGCCTAAGCCCAATGTGAATATTTGTATGTTGATTTGATTGCCAAGGGTTGTGATAAACCGTAAAAGTAACATATTCTAGGCCCATATTTAGTATGCTTTTGGATGATTTATCCTTAATTTATGTAAAAAGGTGCTCTTAATCCTTTCTTTTTATGTCTTATACTCAGAAAAGCACCTAAGGATAAAAAGAACATAACACGGGCTTAAAACAGACCAAATTGGGCCAACCCAAGAAGTCGACACGACTTCATGCCACACGGCCGCGCCTTGCCACCCATCTAGAACATGGCCTGTCCCCGATTTACACAGCTGTGCCTCATCGATAAAAAGCCCAACACTGCTTGATCCCGATTTGCATGGTCGTGCCCTAGTTGTCAGACCCGAAGCACGGCCTGAACCTCAACTTACACGATCGTGACATAGCCGTGCCTCAATCAGCAGAATCAAGACACGGGCTGGACCACAATTTACACGGGCGTGCCTTGGCCATGCCCCTATCGCGGGAATGAGTAATTTCACTCGGATTTGGATACTTTGAGATGAAGAAACACATACCTAAATCGATTCAAACTCCGAGTAGGACCTAGACTCAAATTAGGACGTCCAAAGAGCCAAATAAAGTCTATAAAACAACTCGAGGCAGCTATTTGAGAGGATCAAAGTTTTAGCAGAGTTTTCTGCCAGAGCTTTCTACATTCAGGGAATTACTCAAAGATAGCCAGTTGATCCATATCGAAGAGCCGAAATTATACTCAAGACGACGGATCTCTCCTTCAATTCCTTTAGGGGGTTTTAGGGTTTTCTTATGTTTTGTTTTATCTTTTCTCTTGAGATATTTTCGTATGAACTAAACCCTTTGGATACCTGAAGGGGATGAAACCTATAATGGATTTTGTTATTTGATTATTTGATTTATATGATAAATACTTAGTTTGTTCTTAATTATGTTGCTTAAATTAATTGGATGTGCTTAGGTGGAGGAGGAGTAGACCCTGCCTAAGAGTAGATCTAGCATAATTAAGCGGAGTTGATCAGGCGCCTAGTGATGGGGTTACGAGATTTTGCCAGATTAGGGTGAAACCTAATATGGGAATCCATTGATCGATTTACTGCTTCCTTAGGGGGTTATTATAAGAGAACGAGAGTTCCACTAATTAACCTAAGGTTAGACATTATTCGCCTCGAGAGAGGGTTTAATATAGGTTAGGAGTCTCATGAATCAGGCTAAGTAAAGAAATCATATGAATTAAAGATTAGATAATAATTAAAGTCATAGGTGGATTCTTCCTGAGGGTATCGTCTTTATCAACTGAGTTTTCCTACAGTCTTTTCCCAATTCATTCTTCTATCTTTGCATTTAGTTTAGCGTCTTATTATTTTTAAATAATCAATCACACCACATTTTAGGCTAAATAATAGAAAGAAAGTGAGTAATAGTACTTTTAGATTCCTTGGGTTCGATAAGATATTCTTGCCGAAGCTATACTCATCGCTCGATAGGTGCACATGCCTCTATCGTTGTCGTAATGAGTCTACAGGTTCGATCATTCTGTATAAATTTTTAAACTATACTTTTTTGCAGCGATCAAGTTTTTGGGGCCGTTGCTGGGGAACACTAAAATATTACGAAAGCTCTATTTTATTACTTTAGCCATTATTTTATTATATTTTGTTATTCTAGATTAAATTTTTTCTACTAATTTTCTTTCTTTCTTCTTGACTTGCGAGGTACCTCTAGTTTATGACTAGAAGAAATCCGAGAGGATCATTAGAATACGAAAGTGACATTGAGGCTACCGCGCAAAGAAACCGCAGAGAAACTAGACGAGCCCTAGACTACCAAAGAGAAGAACAACAAGACAGATCCAATCCCACTAAAGGGATGGACGAAAACAATCCACCCGATGCGAGAGAAAATAATGTTCCACGTACTATGTATGATTATGCTAAACCTAATTTGACAGGAGCAAAATCTAGTATTGTTAGGCCTGCTATATCTGCTAATAATTTTGAATTAAAGCCTAACACAATACAAATGATTCAATAGTTTGTTCAATTTGATGGTTCGTAGGACGAGGATCCAAATACTCATATAGCTAATTTCTTAGAGTTCTATGATACTTTCAAAATAAATGGCGTTTCTGACGATGCCATACGTCTTCGGTTATTTCCTTTTTCATTAAGGAATAAAGCAAAGCAATGGTTGAATTCGTTACCACGAGGGTCAATCACCACATGGGATCAAATGACCGAAAAATTTCTTTTAAAATATTTTCCACAGGCCAAAACGACCAAATTTAGGAATGATATATCTTCTTTTGTGCAGAATGACGCAGAAACATTATATGATGCATGGGAAAGATACAAGGATCTCCTAAGAAGATGCCCACACCACAGATTACCTTTGTGGTTTCAAGTCCAAACCTTTTACAATGGTGTGAATTCTTCAACAAGGCAAATGATTGATTCATCAGCCGGTGGAACTTTGAATAAAAAAACTCCTGAAGCAGCCTACGATTTTATTGAGGAGATGTCATTGAACACCTATCAATGGCAAATTACAAGGACCAAACCGACAAAATTAGCCGGAGTTTTTAACATAGACGCAATGACAATGCTGTCAACACAGGTGGAGTTAATGAATAAAAAGCTCGATAATCTATGTTCTTTGCAAGTACATCCAGTAATACAATGCGAAGCAAGCGGGAATGTGGCGAATGCTGAGTACCCACCCCACCAACCAACAACAGAAAATGAGCAGACAAACTATATAGGTAACAATTTTAGATCTAATAATAATCCTTATAGTAATACCTATAATCCAGGTTGGAGGAACCACCCAAAATTTTGTGGGGAGGACAAAGAAATCAAGGAAATCAAAAGCAGCAACCTCCTCCAAATTACCAAAATCAGCCATATCCACAGGAAAGGAAATCAAACATTGAAGAGATGCTGACGAAATTCATGGAGGCTACAGATTCTCGTTTCCAAAAGACCGAAACAATGCTTAGTGAACAACATAAGATGTTCAAGGGGATCGAGAATCAAGTTGGAGAACTTACTAGGTCAGCGGGACATCTCACAAAGCTGATTTCTGAATGCCAACAAGGATGTCTACCAAGTAACACAGAAATAAACCCAAAAGAGCAGATCCAAGCCATGACAGCTTAAGAGGGTACAAAAGTAGACAATCCCACATCAGCACAAGAAACTAGGGAAGAAAAAGGTAAAACAGAGGTAGCTCACAAAAAGACAAAACCGGTAATCAAAGAATACCAACCTCGCATACCTTATCCTGAAGCATTGAAGAAAGATGACTCAGAGGAACAGTTCGGTAAGTTTCTAAAACTTTTAAAGAAATTAGATATTAACTTACCTCTTCTTGAAGCTCTTTTTCAGATGCCCGATGTACGAAAATTCTTAAGACAGCTCTTGACGAACAAACGTAAAATAGATGAAGAGCACCATGTGGAATTAAACGCAACATGCTCAAAGAATGTTACGTAATGTATACCACGTAAACTAAAAGATCTAGGGAGTTTTACGATTCTATCTTTAATTGGTAGTTTAACGATTAATAATGCATTAGCTAATCTAGGGGCAAGTATAAATGTCATGCCTTATGCACTGTTTAAACGACTAGGTCTAGGGAAGCCCAAACAAACTAGGATGAGTATTCAACTTGCTGATAAAATTGTTAGAATTCTTAGGGGCATTATTGAAGATGTTCTAGTAAAAATTGATAAATTTGTTTTCCCAGTAGATTTTGTTGTTTTAGACATGGATGAGGAAAGTTCAATCCCCTTAATTTTAGGAAGACCATCTAGAACTAAAATTGATGTTGCCACAAGAGAACTCATACTTCGCGTAGGAGATGAATCGATCAATCTTCAAGCTCTCTACTCGGCCAGAACAACAGATGATAAAGCTAAGAAAGTTACCTTAGTAGATAATCAAATTATTCAACCTTCATCGTAGGAAACACCACAAGAATACAACCCTGAGCCGAATCATGAACCCCAACTCAACAAAGAAGAATCACATCTCGAGTTAAAAGAGCAGAAGATACAGGTCAAAGAAAAATTGGATCGACAGAAATTAAAACCAGAGGAACCACCAGAAGAGCTCGTGGGAACATCCAATCATTACAAAATAAGAGACCAGGTACTAATAGACAAAAACGCTTCTCAACTCCAACCTTGTCACGAAAATAGAACTGCAAGCAGGAGGGAAGATATTCAAACCTTCAAACCTCCCTGAAATCTTCAAATATAAGGAAAGTCTAGCTTAAGACTATAAACGAGTGCTTTTCGGGAGGCAAGCTGAGCACTAACTCAATACATTTTAAGCTTTATTTTCAGTTTCTTTTCTTCTCATCTTTCTTTTCTAAATATTTAGTCTCAAACTAACACAAAAGTGTAGATTTCTAGGCCACACGACCCTACACACGGCCGTGTCTGTGGCCTTGTGGGCTACCTAAACCACCGTACTAACAAGGCAGGGGCCATGCAAGTCAAGCCAACCACCCCCAGACGTAACAGATCCAACCACCCTGTGCCAGGGGCACCGACAGATCAGCACAGGCGTGCCTATAGACTGTTTGATGCTACTGACTCCTCTCAACAAGGCCAATGGAGCCACGGGCGTGGCAGAACAACACACTCTAGACCACGGACATGCAAGGCGACCGTGTGAATCGACACACCCTTGGAGCATGGGCGTGGGAACGGGCCAGATTTTAACTCTTATTTAAACCCCAAAGCCCCTACCCCTTCCCCTTCTCACCATCTCTTTTGTTCTTCTTTTTCCTTTTTAATTTTTTTCTTCTCCCTTCCCTTAGGAAAAAGCCCAAACTCTTGAGCAATATAGAATCACGCCGAAGAAGCGGAAGAAGACAAACATAGTCTCCCCAAAGGAGACCCTGACACATAAGCTCATGCTGGCCGCTTCATCCAAACACCAAGCCAAGAGTCTTTGCGGCCATTTAGTTGTTATTTTATTCTCATCTTCTCCTTTATTTTCCTTATCTTTAACTCTCTTGAACTTAATTTAGCTTATTTTGTTTTAGTTTCTTGGTTTTAGGTTCAAAAGGCTACTAGGGAATCACGCCGACCACGACGACAACCTCGCAACTTCCATCATCACCAACACTCCGCAGCCTTAGAGGTCACACCCACCTCGTGAACCATCTGTTAATAAAGACTCCTATGTCCATTAGTATTCTATTTTATTTTTAGTTTTCCTCTTAGTCTCCTTTTCTTTGTTTTCGTTATCTTTAATTATATTATTACTATATTTTTAATATCTTGTTAAGATTCCTGGCTAATTTTCCATGAGTTTCCCAATTTCTTCATCTAGCGCAGAGCTCATCGGAAAACACCTCACCAGGCCCATAGGAAACACCATCACCACCGCCAAAGACACCACTCCTCCAAGTTCCTTTCTACCACGACCACTGCCAAATCCCGGAGCCATCCAAAATCCAAGAAGTGTCACTTTATCCCCTTCTCTTTTGATTTATCCCATTACTATCATATATATCTTTGTACATTGAGGGCAATGTACATGTTAAGTGTGGGGGGGTAAAAGTGCCAAACATTTTGCATTATTCTCAAATCCCTGAATTTAGTCTTGTTCGAAAGTAAATTTCTCATATTACTAATCAGGGTAAAATTTCTAATAATTTATGATTTTTATAGATATGTCTTAGATTAAGCAATTGATAATTGTGCATTGATGATTAAATTTGAAGAGTACTAGAGAGTCAAGCATGATAAGTCTAATTTTCAGAATTAAAAATTTTTAGGTCGTTGAACGAAATTTGAATATTGTCTAGAAATTTAAAAATTACAGGTATTGATATCAAAACACCCATAATTTTTGTGAGATTTTGAACCTTATAGAGCATATATTCTTTTTCGTGCTCACTTTATTGATTATGAGTGTGTCAACTCTGAATTGTTATTCTAGAACTTGCCTCGTTTATGCATGTCGAGACCACATTATTGTTTTGATATACTGAGATGATAAAGGCACTTAGGTTTCAACCCATTCTTACCACTAAAAGCCTACCCTTATAATTTACCCCTAGTGAACCCCGTTGAATCCTAACGACCCATTTTATTGAATTACCCGCTAATATTATCCAAAAGCCCTTTGTATTTGTTATCACCATTCCTTTGACTACCCCTTTATCGAGAATTGATTTGATTAGTTACTTAAATTAGTTTATTCCAGTTATTATGTAGTTATTTTAGTTTGTTCTTAATTAAAATATATATATATATATATATATATAAATTTTTCAAAGTTTATTCATTATTAGTTTATGTTTGAAGGAGCTCATGTGTTTGAATTCCAATTATTGAAGAAGAGCTCGTATTGAAGTATTATAGTAATATTATTAATTTTCATTTGATGTAAATATTCACTATTAGTTCATTGTTTCTAGTTAGGTGATTTGTCAGGTCAATCTCGATTTTAACCTTTTGATTCAGCCTTTATCCACACCTTTAAACCTAAGCCCCATTACAACCCTGATAAAGACCTTTTGATCTATGTATCATCTCGATTTCAATGGTGGAGATTTGATTTTTAGGCAAGCCTATGGGATTAACTTTTTAGGTTCGACTTTTGAGTGTTTTTTCTTGAACCTTAAACACTTCGAGTGATTTGAGTGAGTCTTTAGTGAGGATGTCAATCCTTGCTTGCTTTGAATCAAAGGTAATTATTTAGATGAGGGAGACACCTATGTTTTCAAGCTAAAACCTCATGACTTATCTTGATTGAATCTTTAGGGCACTTTGAGTTGAATCATCCATGTATAATTTATCCTTAATTTATGTAAAAGGTGCTCTTAATCCTTTCTTTTATGCCTTATACTCAGGAAAGCACCTAAGGATAAAAACAACGTAAAACGGGCTTAAAACGGACCAAATTGGGCCAACCCAAGAAGTCAACACGGCCTAGACTTCATACCACACGGCCGTGCCTTGCCACCCATCTAGAACACGGCTTGTCCCCGATTTACACGGCCATGCCTCATCGATAAAAATCCCAACACGGCCTGATCCTGATTTGCATGGCTGTGCCCCAATTGTCAGAGCCGAAGCATAGCCTGAACCTCAACTTACACGACCGTGCCACAGCTATGCCTCAATCAGTAGAATCAAGACACGAGCTGGACCACGATTTACACGGGTGTGCCTTGGCCATGCCCCTACCGCAGGAATGAGCAATTTCACTCAGATTTGGATACTTTGAGACGAAGAAACATATTCCTAAATCGATTCAAACTCCGAGTAGGAACTAGACTCAAATTAGGACGTCTAAAAAGCCAAATAAAGTCTATATAAACAACCCGAGGCAGCTATTCGGGGGGATCACAGTTTTAGCAGAGTTTTCTACCAGAGTTTTCTACATTCAGGGAATTACTCAAAGATAGCCAGTTGATTCATCTCGAAGAGCTGGAATTATACTCAAGACGGCAGATCTCTCCTTCAATTCCTTGAACCTGACACACCGTTCATGCTCCGTAGCCACGATACCTCAAGCATACCGGCTCAACCTTAATAATTCTGCCTCATACTGCCATGCACTTACTCCCCGAACTAGCCTCGTAAATGCATTCTCTCGCACATCAATATAACTAGACCCAATATACTTCTTCCGATACACCGCTTGAAATACTCCCAAGTGAGATCATCCACGCAAAGACTATCCCGAACCGTGAACCACCATCGGTATGACTCATCCCGAGAAGCGACACGACCCTTTCGGTTTCTCCTCGCCAGCTAGATCCAAATCGTCCATGATTCGCTCTGTCAGCCTCCAACCAATACTCACCAGATTACGCCACACCAGATACACCTCGTAATACCTCGGCTCCATTGGCTCAAGTCGCTCGGATATAGATTTTCGAGCTCCCATACTTCCACCTCTCCAATACCCTTTCAAGAACTCGCAAAGATCGCTTATGATATCGCATCATCCCCGTCGATCTCGATACTCAACACCAAGAATGGTGGTGGTGGCATCTCATTCTCGGACCCTTGGCTGCACTCTAACTAGTTCCGATATCGGTCATTCTCGCTTCTATCATACTACGCACATTACGACCACATCCCTAGAACTCATGTCTATAATTGCGATTTAATCTGCTTTAAGAAATTTTATGCATTAGCTTCGCTCCACCGATTACCCACGAACAAGTTTTATGTAAAGAAGTTTAGTAGTAGTTCTTTCGATCATTATAAAGTTTTCGTTTCAAGTCTTCTACCCTAATTCAGAGGGTCACATTCATTCCTCAATAGTATCTACTACACACGTTCACCACTTTGAACATTTTCGTCCGTTCCAACCCAGGGGTATTTTCGTAATTTGTCCTATAGGGGTATTTTGGTAATTTTCCAAATTAGGGTATCTTGTAATTTTGCAAAATAGGGACATTTTGGTAAAAAAAATTGGGGGTAGTATGGTAATTTCATGAACTGAGGGTATTTTAATAATTTTACAAACCAAGGGTATTTCGGTAATTTTGTAAACTGGGGATATTTTGGAATATTTTTTTTCAAAATCTAAAATAGTTTTTTTTTACAAATCAAGGGGTAATTCGGTGATTCCAAAACTAGGGTTTTTATAAAACAGTGTAACTAGTCCCTTTCGGGTTTTAATTATTGAATTTAGCCTGTGAATAAGTCCTCTTGGTTAGGGTGAACCGTCATTACGCACTAGGTAAGATTCGAGCGAAGAGGAGGTGAGTCATTAGGACTGCTTAAATACCAAGCTCCCCCTGAATCCAATCCTAGGCATGCGCACAACTGTTGCCACACCCCTAACTCGACGACTTACTCACAGGTTTGTTCGATTGGTCTCTAAATTTTATGTAATTTTGTGTTCGAGTAAGCTAACCCTAGGGTTCAATAGCTCCTAATCTACTAATCTACAATCTCGTAATACCCACATACAAATCACACAATGATTAGAGGTTCTTACCTGGTGGACTTCGGGCTGGAGACACAGGTGCCATGCCAGAATAAACTTAAATTCGTTTATAGAAATCCATGGTTTAGGAAAGCCCGTATTTGGAAAAATATTTGGGGCCCAAAACCCTCAAAGCCTAGTTTTGAACCGGGCTCTGATGCCAAATTGAAACACCCCAAACTCGGCCCACAAGCCCTGACCGGATCTGACATGTTCCTTAAGAAAAACTTAGCTTTATCTCGTTTCATCCTTTTATAAAATATGACGATTTTAATAAAAGCAAGTTAGTATTTTTATCAAGTTGAAAACCAAGATACCGTTCAAGTTTGAATTTCAGTAAAACACCCCCTTTATATTTCAAAAATTAAAAGACTTGCCGGATTTAGAACTCATTAGGTTGAAAACGTAAGTTGAGTAGGTGATAAAACATTTGAAGTTTCTTTAAGAAAAATATTAAATTACTTGTTTGTTGTTTATCGTACGGAAATAAAATTTAACACGCAAGATTAAGCAGTTAAGTGATGGCCTTATTACATATTAAAAACCAAAAATAAATCCCGAAAGAAAACATACTAAAGAAAAATGAAAAGGGTTCCATTATTCGAAAACCCAAAATTCTGCTGAACATGGCCACCACATAGTCCCTGCCGAACCGGTCCATTTCTCTATGTATCACCTGCAAAATGTTAGCCCATAAAGGGTGAGTCAACAGACTCAATGTGTAATAGCCAACCACCAAGACCCAATCGATTATAGCCTTACTTACAACGTTTTGGGCAAAGCCCATCCAAAATCATATTTGGCCATTGGCCCATGTCATAGCATATTAAATCACATGTATATAAAACAATGATGCAACTCGAGCCCACCTAGATATCCAACCGCTACACACCACCTGTACCTGCCAATCATACCGTGGGGATTACTAAATCAACCCTCCATCCGTTACACACCCTCGAAGGCAGTCGCTGCAGTCAACTGCACATCGCCCTCAATATGTGGCATAGCTACCAAATAATGTGACAAGGTTACCGGATACATAATATTGTGACATAAGTCACCGGATAATGTGGTAAAACCACCAGAACACTTCCCCTTTTCATTATAACCCTCGTGCCCATGCAACATGCATAGTATCACAGATATCATGCTATATGCTTATCCTAAGCCCATACTGAAAACACACACATGCTTTCATATCAATGATGGTAACCACTGTAAACAAGGGTTAGATATAACGTACCTGAACGAACTGTACCAATGAATGGTACCGTTAGCCATGATTAATCAAAATCTTGTTAATACATATTTAATATTATTAATCTATCGGGAAAAAGTGTGGGGTTACACACCTGATAATACTGAGAACCACGCTTTCGATACTAACACTTTTGCTTGCAGGGATCACAGCGATTTGCTTATCCCTTTCCGATGTTGGCCCACAACCCGGTGGCTAATCACGCACTACCCCTTTCTCTCCTCCACTGGTATTTACATTCATCGAATGTCACTTAATCAAAAACCCGGTCAATTGACACATAAAAATCTAAACGAATCATATCTATGACTTAATTGGATATCCTTACCGAAATAGATCTCAATCCCGGAGACTCCCTTTTTATCTTTGTCGAACTTTTCCTAAAACACCATAGTTAGAATCGGTTAACACTAGAAAATATGGCCTTTGGCCGAATGGCACTATTCCCCTTACCTTAACCGATCAAATCCTGAGAGCTCTTCACATGTTCGGCCAAATACACAAGAACTAAGTTAGGCATCTAACTTTCGGCAACAAAAAGAGAAAGAAGAGAAATTGAAATAGAAGAAACCCTTACCAACTATTAAATCCGATGGAATAGAGTCTGACAGATTCGGCCAATAGTGAAAGTGTTTGAGAGATAGGAGAAGAATGTGAAAAAGTAAGTGAAGAGATACCTTGAGAGATTCGGCCAACACTCAAGGAAACAAAATAGGGTTATTCGGCTTCTAGCAAATGAAAATAAAAGAAAGGGTGAAGGTTTATGGGTGTTTGGCTATGGTCTCAAAGAATAGGAAAGGTTCTTTTAGCTTTTGAGGATGGAGGAATAGGTGCAAAGAAGAAGAAAGGGTTGGGGTTTGTGTGGTTTCAAATATGGTGAGAGGAGGATATGTTTCACTTTTGATCAAGAGAGAAAAGAATTTCAAAGAAGAAGCACAAATGAAAAGAAAAGAGAGAAAATGGCCTCACACTCACCTTGTTTCGGCACCTAAAGCCCCTAGCCTAGCCACTTCCCTCTTGGCCGAAAATACCATCCCAAGACCCCTCCATTCGGCCAACTCTTCTTCTCTCACCCAAATCCCCTCTTTTCTTCCTAATTTTCCTCTTCACCTCTCATTCAAAAGAGTTTGAATGAGCCACACTCCTATCTCCCTTCTTAGCCAAATTTTCAAATGGATTGACCAAGTCTATCACTCATCCATTTAGGGTCCCCATGCCGTCAACACTTCCTCCTTGACGCAAAAGGCAACCCCAAAATGCTTCCCTTGTCGCCGAGCCTAGGTCCCTTCTCACTCCCTGAGGCGCCACTCTTTGGCTCTAAGTGGCGGCTTCCTTGCCACTTTACCAATTGGATTCTTGTGTCAAAACCCACACACACCTTTTCTTAAGGCCTTGCTCCCTTAGCTCTCCCTTAAATGTTTAAAGTCAGATATTTTCCTAAGGCTTCTACCTACACCCCAAGGTTCCCAAAGCCCCCAAAACACATACACACAGCACACAAGCACACTACTACATACATTTAAGTTAAAATGCATAACCCCTAAATCTCGGATATTACAAAAAATTTTGGGAAAACCAATTTTACCCAAACCCCACTACATCCAGAATCCTAACCACCCACTACTCAGTATTCTAACTTCACCAAAATTCTGTCCCATAATCGATCAAAAATAAATACCCATGCTTGCTCAGGGATTCGAACACAGAATGTCCACACATCACACAGACTTCTATTCCACTCGAACCACCATGCTCATTTTGATAAGGTTTTACAAATAGTTTAATATACGCCCGCTGAACAAGTATAAAGCTTAAGTCAGAAAAATACCAAAATTTACCAAAGGTAAGGCTTGAACTTGAAACCTCATATACACACCTAGAACATATAACTATTGAAGCAGATATACAGTTGTGTCATATTTTCACAAATGCAGAAATAAGAATTTTGGGGCGTTACAACTCTACCCCTAAAAGAAATTTTGACCTCGAAATTTACCTGATCAGAACAAATGAGGATATTGCTTATGCATTGCATCCTTAGGCACCCATGTGGCCTCCTCAATGCTATGATTCCACCACAGCACCTTCACTAATGGGATAGACTTCCTCTGAAGAACCTAACATCATGATCTAGAATCTGAACTGACTCCTCCTCGAATGTCAAATCTGGCCTATCCTCAATCTCTTCAACAGGAACAATATGAGTAAGATCAGAGCGGCAACGTCTCAACATTGAGACGTGGAATACGTCATGAATATGGTCCAACTCTAGAGGTAGATCCAACTGATAAGTGACTGATCTCACTCGCTTTAGAATTCAGTAAGGCCCAATAAACCTAGGGCTCAACTTGCCCTTGCGACCAAACCTCAAAACCTTCTTCCATGGAGAGACATTAAGAAACAGGAAGTCACTCATAGAATACTCAATCTCACGTCTCTTCTGATCAGCATAAGACTTCTGTATGTCAGAAGCAGCCTTCAGACGATCTTGAATCAGTCAAACCTTATCCTCAGTTTCAGAATCAAACTCTGGACCCAAAACTCACCGTTCGCCCAACTCAGTCCAACATAAAAGAGTACGAAACTTACGACCATACAGAGCCTCGTAAGGTGCCATCTGAATACTTGACTTGAAACTATTATTGTAGGCGAACTCGGGTAACGGAAGATAATCGTCTCAACTGCCTTGAAAATCGATAACATAGCTTCTTAACATATCCTCCAGTATTTGAATCACCCTCTCAAATTAACATCGGTCTGAGGATGGAACGCAGTACTAAGTCCAATCTTGAACCCAAAGCTTTATGTAACTTTTTCCAGAATCGAAACGTGAAGCGAAGGTTTCTGCCAGAAATAATCGACATTGGAACCCCATGCAGCCTCACTATCTCAGAAATGTAGAACTTCGCCAATTTTTAAAGATAATAGTTGGTCCTAACTGGGATGAAATGTGCAGACTTGGTCAATCGATCCACGATGACCTAATCAAAATCCTTCTTTGTGGGTGTTAGAGGCAACCCACTAATGAAGTCTCTCCTTACTCGCTCTAACTTCCATAGCTGATAAATCGTAAAAGTAACATATTTTAATCCCACATTTAGTATGCATTTGGATGATTTATCCTTAATTTATGTAAAAAGGTGCTCTTAATCCTTTCTTTTTATGTCTTATACTCAGGAAAGCACCTAAGGATAAAAAGAATGTAAAACAGGCTTAAAACAGATCAAATTGGGCCAACCCAAGAAATCGACATGGCCTGGACTTCATGCCACACAGCTATGCCTTGCCATCCATCTAGATCACGGCCTGTCCCCGATCCATACGGACGTGCCTCGTCGATAAAAAGCCCAACACGGCCTGATCCCGATTTGCATGGCTGTGCCCCAATTGATAGACCCGAAGCACGGCCTGAACCTTGACTTACATGACTGTACCACAGCCATGCCCCAATCGATAGAATCAAGACACGGGCTGGGCCACGATTTACACGGACGTGCCTTGGCCGTGCACCTGCCACGGGAATGAGCAATTTCACTCAGATTTAGATACTTTGTGACGAAGAAACACATTCCTAAATCGATTCAAACTCCGAGTAGGAACTAGACTCAAATTAGGACGTCCAAAGAACCAAGTAAAGTCTATATAAACAGCCTGAGGTAGCTATTCGGGGGATCAGAGTTTTAACAGAGTTTTCTACCAGAGCTTTTCTCGTTCAGGGAATTACTCAAAGTTATCCAGTTGACCCATCTTGAAGAGCTGGAATTATACTCAAGACGGCGGATCTCTCCTTCAATTCCTTTAGGGGTTTTTAGGGTTTTCTTATGTTTTGTTTTATCTTTTCTCTTGAGATGTTTTATTATTTTGTTATGAACTAAACCCTTCGGATACCTGAAGGGGATGAAACCTATGATGGATTTTGTTATTTGATTAATTAATTTATATGATAAATACTTAAGGTTAGACATTATTCTCCTCGAGAGAGGGTTTAATATAGGTTAGGGAGTCTCACGGATTAGGCTAAGTAAAGAAATCATATGAATTAAAGGTTAGATAATAAGTGAAGTCATAGGTGGATTCTTCCTGAGGGTATCATCTTTATCAACTGAGTTTTCCTACAGTCTTTTCCCAATTCATTCTTTTATCTTTGCATTTAGTTTATTGTCTCATTAGTTTTAATTAATCAAATCACTCCATATTTTAGGCTAAATAATAGAAAGAAAGTGAGTAATAGTACTTTTAGGTTCCTTGGGTTCGATAAGATATTCTTGCTGAAACTATACTACTGTTCGATAGGTGCACTTGCCTCTATCGTTGTTGTAATTAGTCTACAGGTTTGATCATTCTTTATAAATTTTAAAACTAGACTGTTTCGCAGTGATCAATAGTGAAATCTTTATCGCTCAGAGTAAACTCAAGGTAATCGATGCTCACCTTAACTCGCTAGCATGTCAGACATCATGCCATAAAATCAGTAACATCTCGTTTCAATCCCAGCCACCAATACAGTTTCTCAAGATCTTGGTACATCTTATTCTCACAGGGATAACATAGCATAAAGGCTACTATGCGCCTCTCTCAGAATAGACTTCCTCAGATCCATATCATTTGGTACAAAAATCTGACCACGTAAGCGAGTATCCCATCATTATTCAAATTTAAAGTCCGTAGTGCTGCCACTCTCAACTTTGGAAACTGTAAACACAGAGGCTCATCCACTAACTGTTTATCTCAAATCTACTTAATTCAAGTCAGCTTAACTTGCAACTCTGCCAACAGACTCCCATCATCAAACAAACTAAGGCGAGCAAACATCGCCCTCAAATCAGACATCGCTCTTTGGCTTAGAGCGTCGACCACCACATTGGCCTTACCAGGATGATACTTGATGGTACAATCATAATCCTTGAGTAGCTCAATCCATCTATGCTATCTAAGGTTCAACTCTTTCTGAGTAAGGAGATACTTGAGACTCTTGTGATCAGTATAGATGATGCACCTCTCACATACATATAATGTCTCTAGATTTTCAACGCAAAAACCACTACAGCCAACTCAAGATTATGCATCGGATAATTCCCTTATTGTATCTTAAGCTGACGAGAAGCACATGCCACATCCTTACCATCCTGCATCAGAACACAACCCAGACCCACATGTGACGCATCACTGTAAACCACAAACTTCTTTCCAGGTTAAAGCTGTATCAAAATAGGAGCATGAGTCAGAACAGTTTTGAGCTTCTCAAAGCTCTATTGTTGCCCATCAGTCTAGAAAAATGGTACACCCTTACGTAGCAACTTAGTTAAGGGTGCTGCAATCAGTGAGAAACTGTAACACTATAAAAATCCTTAATATTTATTTTCATATGTTTGTGACACAAATATCTGTCTGCTTTAGTGGTTATGTGTTTTGGGAGTGTCTAAGAAGTCTTGGGTTCAAGCCTTGTCTTGTGCAAAAAATTTTGTTTTGAAATAATTAAACCCCTATCTCCAATCAGTAGGCTTATAAATAAATTTTGGTGAAACATATCAGAATAGGCCTGCTGGTCTAGTGGTTAAGTGGAGTGTTAATATTGCAAAGGGTCTGGAGTTTGATTCTCTGCGCGATCAAGGGGGTTTATTTTTGTGCTTGTGCCATGGAAGAGTTTGAGGTATAGTGGAATACTAAGCGGTTGAGGGATAGGGATATAGTAGCTAAATTTTGGAAGGATATTGTGGAGAGTTTTAAGGATTGTTTAGTGTTGGAACCTAATTCGAATTACCCTTGGTACTCAAAATTTCGGCAGGGGTCATTTGGTTAGTTTTTTTACTTTCTTTTTCTCTATTTTTTTCCACCGAAGAAGGTTTCTCCAACTTTTCCTCTGCTGTCAACTTCTTCTTTTCTACCTCCTATCTCTACCATTTTGTTCTTTGGGTTTTTTTTTCAACCAAAGTCCAGTCTTTCTTTTTCTTCTTTTCCAAGACTTGTGACGTTAGTATCCCTCTTTTTCCTTAGGTTGCTGATTTCTTTTTCTCTCTTATCTCCTTGGCTGAATCTCCATTGATCCTATCTGTTCTGCCAAAGTGTTGTTGTCCTCTCCGTTGTGTTTTCCTCCCCTTTTCACGCCTCCTTTTTGATAAACCAAGCCTTACCCTCATCGTCTTAGTGACTCGTGTTCGTGTTAGTAAGTTTGAAATCGTTTGATTCTGATTTTTTTGCAAGCATCTGTTTGATGGGGGGATCATTTCTGTATTAGGTGAAGTTTAAGAATATGAGGTCAGACAATCGGTGTACTCATACTGTAGAATTGTGTGTTTACTCTAAGGTAAGCGTGTTGTTAGTCTTTTTGAGAATGGCCCCTTTTGTTGGTAAAAGTTGTGTACCGTTTCAACTAATTAATTGGCTGACTAACTGGTTAATTTTTGGTGCGAGTTATCTCAGAGTGCGGTTTAGCTTCAACAAAATAAAGGTGTGAAAGAGTACTCTATAAATGATATCGGTGAAATACAGAAATATGTGTAAACACTATTCTACAATCATGATTATGGAAATTGACAAAAGCCAGAATAAGTGAATGTTGACGCTACACGAGCGTGCGCTCGCTCGTGTGGTAGGCCGTGTGACTAAACATGGGAGTGTGATCGACGAGGCCGGCCATGTGCGATTTCATGGGCCAGTCGAACGGGGCCATGTGGGCCCCACACAGGTGTATGGAAATTGATTGGGCCAAGTCATGCATTTCACATGGCCAAGGCCATTATGGGTCGTGTAGGCGACATAGGTGTATGGGCCCACATGGGCTCATGAGCCAATTCTCACTGTTTGACTCCTCAGGTTGCATAGGTCACCCGAGTCGACTGTAGGCCTACTGATGGGCCGATAAGCTTACTTTGATCCCTAATTGATTGAATGACTGTTATGCCCCTATGTGATATATTTATATATATGTACATGTAAGGCTATATTTTAGCATGCTATGTAGACTGTACTGAATACATACACGATATTATGATATGACGTGACATGATTGCATGATGCATTGCATGGGGATGGGTTTTTATTGATCGGAGGAAGTGTACTAAAAGGCTTCGAGCCTAAATTCTCAAGGCGACCAAATTGCATATCATCAGATAGTGCCGTATTCGGTACTTTCTGGAGTGTAGGGATGGGTGGGTTGATTATATCCCCACATGGAGTGTAGGGTTGGATGGAGATGGAGTGTAGGGGCTAGATGGGTAGGACTTGTGTCTTCGCTTAAATCATATCTTGCATTGATCATTGATATCAGAATGGGCCAGGGCCCAAACACATGACTGTTCTGTACTAAGATGGGTTAAAGCCCAAACTGATATTGACACTGATACTGAACAGAGCTTGGGCCCAAACTGTGTTTGTTTTCTGTCTATTTGCTTATATGGATTACACACTGAATTTCCGCAAACTCACCCTTCTGTTTTAACTGTACAGGTAATCCCCAGACATAGGCGGATTGGTGCAACGGAGGACTCAGCGGTGGCCACACGACCTATCTAATTCAATTTAATATTTTATGATTTCAATTTAATTTTTGGGGTATTTTACTGTAATAATGGCCTCTTTGGATTTTTATTTTAATTTTGGATTTTGGTCGTTTTGATTTATAACTGCTAGTAGTAGGATAGGACGCGATTTTCCAAAAAGACAAATGTTTTAGCAAAAATACCACAAACACATAACCTATTCAAAAGGTTCCGCCATAAACGACATTTTGAAAATTAATAACATTTTTTAAAAGTGATTAACTTTTCGAGGAGTCATGCTTTGAAAATGAACAACATGTTTTTAGATTCACCATTGAATAACACAAAGTGATTAAATAGAAATGAGGATTTCGACGACAACATACTTTACGAAAAACACTTCAATGTGACATCACCAGATGCGGCCATAATGTCTAGGCCGAGTTTGGGGTGTTACAAATACCTTTCACAAACCGCTGATAATATCCTGCCAAACCTAGAAAACTATGTATCTCAGACACATTCTTAGGATGTTTCCAATCCAATATAGCCTCAATCATTCTAGGATCAACTCGAATCCCCTCAGTAAACACTACATGCCCCAAAAAAGTGACTTCATGAAGCTAAAACTCACACTTCCTGAATTTAGCGTAGAGCTACTTCTCACGTAGAATCTGAAGCACTGCTCTAAGATGTTCATCATGCTCATCTTCAGTCTTAGAGTAAACCAAAATGTCATCGATAAAAACTACGATGAACTGATCTAGATAGGGATGGAACACTCGATTCATCAGATCCATAAATGCGGCTGATGCATTGGTTAACCCAAAAGGCATGACTAGGAACTTGTAATGCCCATAACGAGTCCCAAAAGCATTCTTGTGAATATCCACATCATTAACTCTAAGCTAGTGGTACCCAAAATGAAAATCTATGTTAGAAAATATAGAATCCCCTCGAACTGATCAAATAAGTCGTCGATCCTTGGAAGTGGATACATGTTCTTAATGGTCAGCTTGTTCAACTACTGATAGTCAATGCACGTCCTCATGGTCCCATCCTTCTTCTTAACAAACAAAACTGATGTTTCTCACGAAAATACAATAGGACGGATGAAACCACGGTCCAAAAATTCCTGTAGTTGAGCATTAAGCTTTGTAAGCTCCTTCGGTGCCATTCGATAGGGGGCGATAGACACTAGAGTTGTACCAGGAAGAAGCTCAATCCTAAATTCCACTTTCCAATTCGGAGGTAAACCTGGTATCTCCTCAGGAAAGACGTTCAAAAATTCTTACAATTTTGATGTCCTTTATAGTAGTGTCCCCAGACACGAAAACACTAATGTAGGCCAAGAATGCCTCACATCCCTTATGAACCAGTTTCTTAGCCACCAGTGCAGAGATCACATTAGCCAAATAATTCTGAAGTTCTCCAATCATGACTACCTCATTATCCTCCTCAGTTCTCAAGATGACCCTCTTAGTCGTACAGTCCAGACTGACACGGTGCTTGGCCAACTAGTCCATACCTAGAATCAGGTCAAACTCCCCAAACGAAAGTTCCATCAAATTAGCCAAAAATATCGACCCTTGAACCTCTAGCGGAACATCTCTATATAGTTTTCTAACCTAAGCCAATTGCCCCAGTGGACTCAGTACCGTCACCTCGCTAGAAGACTTTCAACTAAAATCCCCAAGTTTCCAGACAAAGTGCTAGCTACATAGAAATGTGTGGAACCTATGTCTATCAAAGAAAAGTACGGTACATCATAAATGAAGAACATATAGGTAATGACGTCTGGAGCATCTATGTCCTCTCGGTGACGAGCAGCATAAACAAGAGCAGGTTGCCTCGCCTCAGTCTATCTAGCACCTCTACCTGGTGCTCTCTGTCTATGGCACATACCGTTACCACCCCTAACCTGACCATGGCCCTTCAGTGGATGCTGAACTACCCTCTGTGGCTGTGCAGTACCAGAACCTAGAGCTTGCATCTGATCGGCCCTCAGCGGACACTCCCGAATAAGGTGCTCAAATGAACCACACCTCAAACATGCCCAGTCCTCCAACACTCACCCTGATGGCGTCTACCACAATCTCCACACAGCTACAATCCAGTAGGAGCAACAAGGGCCCCAGCTCTAATCGGCCCATCTGTCTTGGCTTCTCTTAAGCCTCAGTACGAAACTTGAGGGCTCTGAATCCCTCTTGTTCTTACCCCTCTTATGATTTCTATTTTGGCGCTCATCACGCTTAACCTCTTCGGTAATATATGCATTCTCTACCGTAATCGGAGAACTCTCACTCCTTGCATGAGCTATCACTACCTCAAATTATCCACAGACCGCCCTCAAATGGACACATCTCTCATACTCATCTGCCACCATGCCTCGAGCATAGTGGCTCAGCCTCAAGAATTCAACCTTATACTCAGCCATAAATCAGTCTCCCTGAGTAAGATTCAGAAACTCGCGTCCCCTAGCATCAACATAACTGGCTCCCACATATTTACTCTGAAACATAGTCTTAAAGAACTCCCAAGTCAGATGGTCAGGCTGAATGCCCTTCTTAATGGTCAACCACCACTGATAGGCCTCATTGCAAAGTAATGAGGCTGTACCCTTCAGTTTTTGCTTAGGGGTACAGTCTAAATCATCCACTATCCTCTCAGTCACCTCTATCCAACACTCAGCCATGTTAGGGGTGACTCCAATGACACCCCTAAAAAAGTTTAGCTCCATTGGACAAGAGTCATTCCGTAATCGACCCTCGGCCCCCAGATCCAGTGTTGGGCCCAGCTGACCCTCTCCAGTATCCTTAACATAGCCTAGGATAATGCGTTGTCCCCAGCCATGCGATCTTGAGACCTAGTCTCAGTAGCAGGTAACACCAGTGTCTCACTCGTGTCTAGGTTCGGCATGCTGCCCAGATTGTTTTGAAACGAACTTGAATTGAAACTCAATTTTTTAGGAAAAAAAACCCTTCACTGTAGGTCAAAAGGTATCATTTTTTGGTTCTTTTCCATCCTTATTCAAACTCCTTTAGTTAGGATTATAATTTTTTTTTCACAACTAGTAACATGTTCATCTTCCTGCTCAAAAATGGCGAGGAAATCACATATGGGAGAGGGATTAAAGTCAAAATACTCTCCCCTCACGTAGACCTTTATATAATTTTTGTACTCTTTATCAGCAATATCCTTCTTCTAGGGAGTCTAGAACTCTAGGACAATGTTCTTAACATATGGTGCAATGAATTTGGCAATAGACATGAGATTGCTTGCACTTACTTTAGCCTTTGAACAGTTTTCAAGATTGATGTTTTTTTCCTCAATCAAGTGTCTGTTGCAAAGTGTTCATTCTATTACGATCCATGTTCAGGGTTTAGGTTGCCACCCCCAGCAACATCGTCTCCAAGATCCAAATCTACTTTCTCCCATTGAGATTGCAAAGTGCTTTACTAGTATATCGAACACTTCTTTATATTTAATTCTATTATTATCTATGTTTCATTATTGTATTCTAATTTATTGTTCTTTAAAATTTTCTTTCAAAAAATAATTAAGTTGTTTTCATTTATGCCCAAATTAATTGTAATTATGTTTTAAACATCAACATATTTCAACTTTTAATTAATTGTTCTTTAAAACTTGCTTAATGTAATTATCTTGATGTTTTAATATATTTTATTTACAATTTTTGATTAATTGTTCTTAAAATGTTGGTTTTATGTCAACAATTTTATTTCATTTATGCCTAAATTAATTATGTTTATGTTTTGAATTGTTAAATCTTTTACTAATTAATTTTTATTTTTGGTTACTTTTGACCAACTAAATTGTAATTAGTTACTTACTAAAAATAATAGTGATTACTTATGTAATAAGTATTCATCTATTTTTAAACAATTAAACCTATTTTTTTACTCAATTCGATCAATTGTTTATTTATTTGGAATTATGTTATGATCTTATCACCACCGAGTTTAAATTTATTTTGTCCATACGACTTCAAGCAGAGAAAAAAATTGTCCATGCAATTCTATAAAAAATATAGTTCGTTTAATAACATCAATAAATTTAAATTGCATGTTTTTTCTCAATCTCGATGCAAAATGGTTGAAAGAGATTCTAACATGATGTTTCATCCTTAATTGATATCTTTTATTTTTACAGAGTTATTAAATTTAGTAATACGTTATTTTTCATAATTAGACAAAATAAAATATATTTTTTACATTATTATAAAGTACACTTGTTTTCTTATAAATTTTCCATTATACTTGACAAAATTTTAAATGGTGAATTAATTGTCTTTTATTTACTTCCATTTTGGATCTCAACTTGACCTATTTATACATTGTTATTGGGCATGAATTTTTTTTATCTTTTATTTTCTGAAAAATCTTAATTTAGCATTTCAGTTTACCCTAACAATCGCTATCCTTAAGCTTTTCTTCTAATTTTTAATGTTGATGATTTACTTGACTTTAGTAACGGCCGATACGGAGATATACATTGATAGTCCAATCATTGATTGACATTCACTATTCTAGGATTATATCAATGGTGCAGGACCGATGTGTAAGTGTATATATATATTTCGCATATCCCAAAAGATTTTTATTCTCCATATGCATTAATAATTTGGGTCTTGGATAGACTCAATTAATCTTGCTAAATTTATTTCAAATTGTGTGTTGTTAACCTATGATTCATCTTAGATAATGAATTTAAAATAATACTATATAGGTCAAAATTGTTAGATCTTTTATTTTCAATTGATTGGTTCATTCAAACGAGGTCTTAAATATTTAAAGAATGATTTGAATGTTAAACATATATTAGGTTTAGTAAATAATCTATAATACTATGTATATAACTTAAAATTTATATAAGATGTAATCAAATTAACTTTAGATTGGGAATTTGCTATTTTAACAAAACATAATTAAAATTGTAAATTGATTTCGGAATAAAAACTAATGTGGTTGTTTAAATTTTAATATCTATAGATGTAGAAGGAGGCGAGCCGATGGCTAAATCAGATGCAAAATCAAAATGTTGCAATAACCATCCTGAACTTGGGAAATGTTTTCTTGGGGAAGATGATAACGCTGACAAAGATGGAAAATGCTGGAATTACTGCATTGCTAATTGTGAGAGAGGAGTTGTTTGTAAACTAATGTCGGATGGTCACCATGTGTAACGCCCTGAATTTGGGCCTAGTAGATTTGGGCCTATTGGTTTGTAACGCCCTAAAAATCCTGAAACCCTAATGTCTATGCATTGGTATGGATAGCACTTAGAATAATATTATTAAGATAGTATCGCGATTAATTGAAGCCTTAGAGTTAGGGGTGACTTTAGGGAAAATTTTATTTTTCTCACTTAGTGGACCCTAGTCTCAGACTTGAGGCCTCATAAGCAGATTAAGAGAAGAAAGGACACAAATGGGCTTGTAGTCTAGTGAAAAGTGGCATCATATAGGGGCTATGAGGTGGCATGTTAAGCAGTTAAGGAGGTCCAAGGTTCGAGGCCTAAGAAGGGGAAATTAAGGAGTTTTATTTTTATGCCTGGACAGAAGGAGTTGGTGTTGGAGGGGACTCTGAAAGGGAGTGTTCAGGAGAGAAATTTAAGCTGCAAGATAAGGGAGAAAAGATAGGGATTGGGAGGTGGGTATAGTGGTGCCGAATTGGACTTTGAGGGAAGGGAAGTTCGGCTAGGGGCTATATATATGAGTGCCGAATTAAGTTCCTAGGTTAATGCTGAATCTTTGCTTCCTTACTAGCCGAATTTCATCACTTGTGAGAGGCAGACTTTTTCTGAGTGTGCCAAAGCCGAATCTTTCATATCCTTCCTTCTCAAATACCTTTTTTTGGTTCACCACTCGGTTCTAGCCAAGTCACTTTTATTTCTTATTTCCCCTAATGTTGCCGAATTGCCTTTGTCACCTTACTAGTCTCAAAAGCCAGACTTAAGCCGTAGGATCAAAGGAAAATTTTGGTAAGAGCTTAGTTGAATTTTTAGTGTGTTTTGTTAAAAGCCGAAGGGCTATCTAACCCCTCTTTGTCGTTACCATGTACTAAGAAGGGTGATGTTCAACAATCGCAAGTGCGGTAGGTAAGGATTTTTATCAAGGCAGAAAGTATTCTCGATTCAGTTAGAGTTTTAATAAGTGACCGAATCTATTGTGGCTCACATGGGTGACTTATGATCAATATGGGTCACTTGGTTTTGATGATTTAGGTATTTGGGTGCAGAGCTAGAGGATAATCGCCAATAGTAGCAAAGGAAAAGCTACTAAAACGTGAAGTACACGGTAAGGTTATGGTGAGGTTTTGGTTTTTAGTTAGTGTATGTTAAAGCTTTGGTTAATCGCGAGTAATGTCGGTTATAGGTTCGTGACTAAGGGTTGTGCAACACGAGAGGTTACCAGGTGTGTACAAACACTACACACACAAAATCGGCAATGCCAAAAATCTTAAAAGCCTAAAGTGGCTAAATGGGCTCGGTCGGCCTTGAGGCTAAGCTTGATGAAATGGTTTGGTTTGTTATACGAATTGAGTTAGTCACGCATGATGCACGATTTGGATTTGTTTTGGGTCTAATAGGCCATTTGATAATATTCGGGCCTAATGGGTCGTAAGGTTGGAATTTGGGTTTGATAGGCTTTATGGGGACGTAGACCAGTATGTTAGGGTTAATGGACTTTAGGCCTAGTTTAAACAACTCTTCATTCTCATAAGACTTAATCTAATTCAACATGCCCGTGAACAAGTCGCTGGGTTAGGGTGTGGCAACGAGCATACACATGTTTAGGATTGGATCTAGGGAGAGCTTGGTACTTAAGCGGTCCTAGTGGCCCACTCCTCTTCGTTGGAATCCTACCTGGTGCGTAGTGTCTGTTCACCTTAGCCGCGAGGACTTGTTGATGGGCCAAAGTTCATAACTAAAACCCAAAAGGGACCAAATACCCTATCCTCTTAAATTACAATATATCTCTAGTTATGTAAATTACTGAAATACCCCCGTTTTTCAAATTATTGAAATACCCCCAATTTGTGAAATTACCAAAATACCCCCAATTTGTGAAATTATTGAAAAACCCTTAATTTATAAAATTATCGAAATACCCCCAATTTGTGAAATTACCAAAATACCTCTAATTTGTGAAATTACCAAAATACCCTTGATTTGCAAAATTACCAAAATACCCTTATTTTGCAAAATTACCAAGATACCCCTACAAAAAATACCCCTGCGTAGTGAAATGACAAAAATACCCTTATGTGATGAATATGAGTTTACGGATGTTACTTGTGTGTTTGATGCATTCATATGACACTCTGCTTAGGATGCATATGGGTGGGAATTATGGCACGGAGGAAGATTTGAGGATCGCATGGCCGTATGATATGGGTCCAGAATCGCATGGCCGTATGGTATGGATCCAAAGAAGGCTTCAAGCCCAATATATGTGATTAAGCAGCTTTGCTGCAATGTTCGGTAGTACCAAAATCGGGCTACCCTTGGTGTGTAGCGGAGGGGTGGGCTGATCTAGAATTCCCCACAGGAGTCATAAGGTTGGAAGGGAATTGGTGTGTGTAGTGGATGGACTTTTGGGGTGGGTTTTGCATTATCTGGTTGTATATGATGCGATATGGTTTGATATGAGGTCATTATGGGCTAAGGCCTAAGACCATTGATTTCGACAGGGCCTAAGCCCAATGTGAATATTTGTATATTGATTTGATTGCCAAGGGTTGTACACATTGAGTTTCAAAACTCACACCCTTAATTTTAATGTTTCAGGTGATCCTGAATAGATAGCTTGGCGTGGGAGAGGACTCAGAGATGGCCACACTACAAGATGTCTGAATTTCCATTTATTTGTTTCTAAATACTTGCTTTTGATTTACTTAATTTTTGATGGATGTAATAAGGCCTTGTACTCCGTCTTGACTTCAGATTTATTTTGGGGTTTTAAGATTATTTAATTATTAAACCTAAGTAAGCTCTTATGTTCAAACTTGGTTTTCGAAACACTTAAAATAATAAAATGGTTTTTTTGCCACTTAATATGACTCATTAAATTTTGGGCTTTTGGGCCTTAAACTTTTAATTAGCAAGACTGTTTTGAGTTGTGCCTTTAATGTAACATTCCAGATCCGAGCCTAACTTCTAGGCCGAGTATGGGGTGTTACATTTAGTGGTATCAGATCCTAGGTTGCAAAGCTCGGGCTGTGAAATGGGCCTTATGTTTTGGGTTTTAAAACAAGTAAATTAAGAAGTTTTTACAGGATTCTTGAAGTGTGGTTCACTGAGCCTCGACGTTGAGTCAAGTAAGTTTTTTGAACTATAACTGCTTAATACTGAACTGTGTAGATAGTGGGCTGTTTAAAATAGGCTTTTAGAGACCAAAGCCCTTAGGAAACGTAAGCCTGTAATGAATTCTCGATCGCAGAATAACTCTAAGGAATTGTTGTTACTTACATAAGACATGTGCCCTAAACATGTGGAACTAAGTACTAATTTCATAAAATTCTTAATCAGAGTGCACAATGAAAGTATAGTGGTGTGATTTGAGTGGTGTGTTTAGTAGTTAGTTGGAAATTTCGAGGACGAAATTTCTTTAAGGAAGGTAGAATTGTAATGCCCAAATTTGGGCCTAGTAGATTTGGGCCTATTGGGTTGTAAAGCCCAAAAATCTTGAAACCCTAATGTCTATGCATAGGTATGGATAGTACTTAGAATAATATTATTAAGATAGTATCGGGATTAATTGAAGCCTTAGAGTTAGGGGTGACTTTATGGAAAATTTTATATTTCTCACTTAGTGGACCCTAGTCTCAAACTTGAGGCCTCATAAGCAGATTAAGATAAAAGAGGACACAAATGGGCTTGTAGTCTAGTGGAAAGTGGTGTCATATAGGGGCTATGAGGTGGCGTGTTAAGCAGTTAAGGAGGTTCAAGGTTTGAGGCCTAGGAAGGGGAAATTAAAGAGTATTATTTTTGTGCCTAGACAGAAGGAGTTGGCGTTGGGGGACTCTGAAAGGGAGTGTTCAAGAGAGAAATTTAAGGTGCAAGATAAGGGAAAAAAGATAGGGTTTGGGAGGTGGATATAGTGGTGCCAAATTGGACTCTGAAGGAAGGGAAGTTCGGCTAGGGGCTATATATATGAGTGCCAAACTAAGTTCCTAGGTTAATGCTGAATCTATGCTTCCTTGCTAGCCAAATTTCATCACTTGTGAGATGCAGACGTTTTTCTGAGTGTGCCAAAGCCAAATCTTTCATATCCTCCCTTCTCAAATACCTTTTTTTGGTTCACCACTTGGTTCTAGCCAAGTCACTTTTATTTCTTATTTCCCCAAGTGTTTCCAAATTGCCTCTGTCACCTTACTAGTCTCAAAAGCCGAACTTAAGCCGTAGGATCAAAGGAAGATTTCGGTAAGAACTTAGTTGAATTTTTAGTGTGTTTTATTAAAAGTCGAAGGGCTATCTAACCCCTCTTTCTCGTTACCATGTACTAACAAGGGTGAGGTTCAACAATTGCAAGTGCGGTAGGGAAGGAATGTTATCAAGGCAGTAAGTATTCTCGATTCAGTTAGAGTTTTAATAAGTGACCGAATCTATTGTGGCTCACATGGGTGACTTATGATCAATATGGGTCACTTGGTTTTGACGATATAGGTATTTGGGTGCAGAGCTAGAGGATAATCGCCAATAGTAGCAAAGGAAAGGCTACTAGAACGTGAGGTACACGGTAAGGTTATGGTGAGGTTTCGGTTTTTAGATAGTGTATGTTAAAGCTTTGGTTAATCGCGAGTAATGTCGGTTGTAGGTTCGTGACTAAGGGTTATGCAACACGCGAGGTTACCAGGTGTGTACAAACACTACACACACGAAATCAGCAATATCGAAAATTTGAAAAGCCGAAAGTGGCTAAATGAGCCCGGTGGGCCTTGAGGCTAAGCTTGATGAAATGGTTTGGTTTGTTATACGAACTGAGTTAGTCACGCATGATGCAAGATTTGGATTTGTTTTGGGTCTAATAGGCCATTTGATAATATTTAGGCCTAATGGGCCGTAAGGTTGGAATTTAGGTTTGATGGGCTTTATGGGGACGTAGACCAGTATGTTAGGGTTAATGGACTTTAAGTCTAGTTTAAACAACTCTTCAATCTCATAAGACTTAATCTAATTAAACATGTCCGTGAACAAGTCACTAGGTTAGGGTGTGGCAACGGGCATATGCATGTCTAGGATTGGATCTAGGGAGATCTTGGTACTTAAGAGGTCCTAATGGCCCACCTCCTCTTGGCTGGAATCCTACTTGGTGCATAGTGTCTGTTCACTTTAGCCGCGAGGACTTGTTGATGGGCCAAAGTTCATAACTACAACCCGAAAGGGACCAAATACCCTATCCTCGTAAATTACTAATATACCTCTAGTTATGTAAATTATCGAAATACCCCCGATTTGTAAAATTACCAAAATACCCCCAATTTACAAAATTACCAAAATACCTCCAGTATGCAAAATTACCAAAATACCCCTATTTTGAAAAATTACCAAGATACCCCTATTTTGGAAAATTACAAAAAATACACCTGCAAAGTGAAATGACGAAAATACCCTCATGTGACGAATATGAGTTTATGGATGTTACTTATGTGTTTGATTCATTCATATGATACTCTGCTTAGGATGCATATGGGTGGGAATTATGGTACGGAGGAAGATTTGAGGATCGCATGGCCGTATGGTATGGATCTAGGATCGCATGGCCGTATGGTATGGATCCAAAGAAGTCTTTAATCCCAATATATGTGATTAAGCAGCTTTGCTACAATGTTTGGTAGTATCGGACTGGGCTACGCTTGGTGTGTAGCGGAGGGGTGGGTCGATCTAGAATTCCCCACAGGAGTCATAAGGTTGGAAGGGAAATGGTGTGTAACGGATGGACTTTTGGGGTGGGTTTTGCATTATCTGGTTGTATATGATGCGATATGTTTTGATATAAGGTCATTATGGGCTAAGGCCCAAGACCACTGATTTTGACAGGGCCTAAGCCCAATGTGAATATTTATATGTTGATTTGATTGCCAAGGGTTGTGATAAACCGTAAAAGTAACATATTTTAGGCCCACATTTAGCATGCTTTTGGATGATTTATCCTTAATTTATGTAAAAAGGTGCTCTTAATCCTTTATTTTTATGTCTTATACTCAGAAAAGCACCTAAGGATAAAAAGAACGTAAAACAGGCTTAAAACGGGCCAAATTGGGCCAACCCAAGAAGTCGACACGGCTAGGACTTCATGCCACACGGCCGTGCCTTGCCACCCATCTAGAACATGGCCTGTCCCCGATTTACACAGCTGTGCCTCATCGATAAAAAGCCCAACATGGCTTGATCCCGATTTGTATGGTCGTGCTCCAATTGTTATACCCAAAGCACGGCCTGAACCTCAACTTACACGGCCGTGCCATAGCTATGCCTCAATCAGCAGAATCAAGACACGGGCTGGACCACAATTTACACGGGCATGCCTTGGCCGTGCCCCTATCGCGGGAATGAGTAATTTCACTCGGATTTGGATACTTTGAGATGAAGAAACATATACCTAAACCGATTCAAACTCCGAGTAGGGCCTAGACTCAAATTAGGACGTCCAAAGAGCCAAATAAAGTCTATATAAACAGCCCAAGGCAGCTATTTGGAGGGATCAAAGTTTTAGCAGAGTTTTCTGCCAGAGCTTTCTACATTCAGGGAATTACTCAAAGATAGCAAGTTGATCCATATCGAAGAGCCGAAATTATACTCAAGACGGCGGATCTCTCCTTCAATTTCTTTAGGGGGTTTTAGGGTTTTCTTATGTTTTGTTTTATCTTTTCTCTTGAGATGTTTTCGTATTTTGTTATGAAATAAACCCTTTGGATACCTGAAGGGGATGAAACCTATAATGGATTTTGTTATTTGATTATTTGATTTATATGATAAATACTTAGTTTGTTCTTAATTATGTTGCTTAAATTAATTGGATGTGCTTAGGTGGAGGAGGAATAGGCCCTGCCTAAGAGTAGATCTAGCATAATTAAGCGGAGTTGATCAGGTGCCTAGAGATGGGGTTACTGAGATTTTGCGGATTAGGGTGAAACCTAATATGGGAATCCATTGATTGATTCTTCGCTTCCTTAGGGGGTTATTATAAGAGAACAAGAGTTCCACTAATTAACCTAAGGTTAGACATTATTCACCTGGAGAGAGGGTTTAATATAGGTTAGAGAGTCTCATGAATCAGGCTAAGTAAAGAAATCATATGAATTAAAGATTAGATAATAATTAAAGTCATAGGTGGATTCTTCCTAAGGGTATCGTCTTTATCAACTGAGTTTTCCTACAGTCTTTTCCCAATTCATTCTTCTATCTTTGCATTTAGTTTAGCGTCTTATTAGTTTTAAGTAATCAATCACACCATATTTTAGGCTAAATAATAGAAAGAAAGTGAGTAATAGTACCTTTAGGTTCCTTGGGTACGATATGATTTTCTTGCCAAAGCTATACTACTGTTCGATAGCTGCACATGCCTCTATCGTTGTCGTAATGAGTCTACAGGTTTGATCATTCTTTATAAATATTTAAACTAGACTATTTTGCAGCGATCAAGTTTTTGGCACCGTTGCCGGGGAACACTAAAATATTACGAAAGCTCTATTTTATTACTTTAGCCATTATTTTATTATATTTTGTTATTCTAGATTAAATTTTTCTACTAATTTTCTTTCTTTCTTCTTGACTTGCGAGGTACCTCTAGTTTATGACTAAAAGAAATCCGAGAGGACCATTAGAATACGAAAGTGACATTGAGGCTACCGCATGAAGAAATCGCAGAGAAACTAGATGAGCCCTAGACTACCAAAGAGAAGAACAACAAGACAGATCCAATCCTACTAAAGGGATGGATGAAAACAATCCACCCGATGCGAGAGAAAATAATGCTCCACGTACTATGTATGATTATGCTAAACCTAATTTGACAGTAGCAGAATCTAGTATTGTTAGGCCTGCTATAGCTAGTAATAATTTTGAATTAAAGCCTAACACAATACAAATGATTCAATAGTTTGTTCAATTTGATGGTTCGCAGGACGAGGATCCAAATACTCATATAGCTAATTTCTTAGAGTTCTATGATACTTTCAAAATAAATGGTGTTTCTGACGATGCCATACGTCTTCAGTTATTTCCTTTTTCATTAAGGAATAAAGCAAAGCAATGGTTGAATTCGTTACCACGAGGGTCAATCACCACATGGGATCAAATGACCGAAAAATTTTATTAAAATATTTTCCACCGGCCAAAACAACCAAATTTAAGAATGATATATCTTCTTTTGTGCAGAATGACGCAGAAACATTATATGATGCATGAGAAAGATACAAGGATCTCCTAAGGAGATGCCTACACCACGGATTACCTTTGTGGCTTCAAGTCCAAACCTTTTACAATGGTGTGAATTCTTCAACAAGGCAAATGATTGATTCATCAGCCGGTGGAACTTTGAATAACAAAACTCCTAAAGCGGCCTACGATTTTATTGAGGAGATGTCGTTGAACACCTATCAATGGCAAATTACAAGGACCAAACCGACAAAATTAGCCAGAGTTTTTAACATAGATGCAATGACAATGCTATCAACACAGGTGGAGTTAATGAATAAAAAGCTCGATAATCTATGTTCATCGCAGGTACATCCAGTAATGCAATGCAAAGCAAGCGGGAATGTGGTGAATGCTGAGTACCCACCCCACCAACCAACAAAAAAACGAGGAGACAAACTATATAGGTAACAATTTTAGATCTAATAATAATCCTTATAGTAATACCTATAATCCAGGTTGGAGGAACCACCCAAAATTTCATGGGGAGGACAAAGAAATCAAGGAAATCAAAGGCAGCAACCTCCTCCAAACTACCAAAATCAGCCATATCCACAGGAAAGGAAATCAAACTTTGAAGAGATGCTGACGAAATTCATGGAGGCTATAGATTCTCGTTTTCAAAAGACCGAAGCAATGCTTAGTGAACAACATAAGATGTTCAAGGGGATCGAGAATCAAGTTGGAGAACTTACTAGGTCAGTGGGACATCTCACAAAGCTGATTTCTGAATGCCAACAAGGACGTCTACCAAGTAACACAGAAATAAACCCAAAAGAGCAGATCCAAGCCATCACAGCTCAAGAGGGTACAAAAGTAGACAATCCCACATCAGCACATGAAACTAGGGAAGAAAAAGGTAAAACAAAGGTAGCTCATGAAAAGACAAAATCGGTAATCAAAGAATACCAACCTCGTATACCTTATCCCAAAGCATTGAAGAAAGATGATTCAGAGGAACAGTTCAGTAAGTTTCTAAAACTTTTAAAGAAATTACATATTAACTTACCTCTTCTTGAAGCTCTTTTTCAGATGCCCGATGTACGAAAATTCTTAAGACAGCTCTTGATGAACAAATGCAAAATAGATGAAGAGCACCATGTGGAATTAAACGCAACATGCTCAACAATGTTACAGAACAGACTACCACAGAAACTAAAAGATCTAGGAAGTTTTACGATTCTATCTTTAATTGGTAGTTTAATGATTAATAATGCATTAGCTGATCTAGGGGCAAGTATAAATGTCATGCCTTATGCACTGTTTAAACGACTGGGTCTAGGGAAGCCCAAATAAACTAGGATGAGTATTCAACTAGCTGATAAAATTGTTAGAATTCCTAGGGGCATTATTGAAGATGTTCAAGTAAAAATTGATAAATTTGTTTTCTCAGTAGATTTTGTTGTTTTAGACATGGATGAGGAAAGTTCAATCCTCTTAATTTTAGGAAGACCATTCCTAGCAACTGCTAGAACTAAAATTGATGTTGCCACAGGAGAACTCATACTTCGCGTAGGAGATGAATCGATCAATCTTCAAGCTCTCGACTCGGCTAGAACAACAGATGATAAAGGTAAGAAAGTTACTTTAGTAGATAATCAAATTATTCAACCTTCATCGCAGGAAACACCACAAGAATACAACCCTGAGCTAAATCATGAACCTCAACTCAACAAAGAAGAATCACATCTCGAGTTAAAAGGGAAGAAGATACAGGTCAAAGAAAAACTGGATCGACAAAAAGTAAAACCAGAGGAACCACCAGAAGAGCTCGTGGGAACATCCAATCATTACAAAATAAGAGACCAGGTACTAATAGACAAAGCAAACCCGCACATCTCTAATGTAAACGCTTCTCAACTCCAACCTTGTCACGAAAATAGAACTGCAAGCAGGAAGGAAGATATTCAAACCTTCAAACCTCCCTGAAATCTTCAAATATAAGGAAAGTCTAGCTTAAGACTATAAACGAGTGCTTTTCGGGATGCAACCCAAGCACTAACTCAATACATTTTAAGCTTTATTTTCAGTTTCTTTTCTTCTCATCTTTCTTTTCTAAATATTTAGTCTCAAACTAACACAAAAGTGCAAATTTCCAGGCCACACGACCTTACACACGGCCGTGTCCGTGACCTTGTGGACTACCTAAACCAACGTACTAATAAGGCAGGGGCCGTCCAAGTCAAGCCAACCACCCCCAGACATCACGGATCCAACCACCCTATGCCACGGACACCAAAAGATCAACACAAGCGTGCCTATGGACCGTGTGATGCTACTGACTTCCTCTCAACGGGCATGGCCAATGGAGCCACGGGCGTGGCAGAACAACACACTCTAGACCACGGACATGCAAGGTGACCGTGTGAATTGACACACCCTTGGAGCACGGGCGTGGGAATGGGCCAGATTTTAACTCTTATTTAAACCCCAAAGCCCATGCCCTTCCCTTCTCACCATCTCTTTTGTTCTTCTTTTTCCTTTTTAATTTTTTTCTTCTCCCTTCCCTTAGGAAAAAGCCCAAACTCTTGAGCAACACAGAATCATTTCGAAGAAGCGGAAGAAGACAAACATAGTCTCCCCAAAGGAGACCCCGACACATAAGCTCATGTTGGCCGCTTCATCCAAACACCAAGCCAAGAGTCTTTGCGGCCATTTAGTTTTTATTTTATTTTTATCTTCTCCTTTATTTTCCTTCTCTTTAACTCTCTTGAACTTAATCTAGCTTATTTTGTTTTAGTTTCTTAGTTTTAGGTTCGAAAGGCTGCTAGGGAATCACGCCGACCACCACGACAACCTCACAACTTCCACCATCACCAACACTCCGCAGCCTTAGAGGTCACACCCACCTCGTGAACCATCTATTAATAAAGACTCCTACGTCCATTAGTATTCTATTTTATTTTTAGTTTTCCTCTTAGTCTCCTTTTCTTTGTTTTCGTTATCTTTAATTATATTATTAGTATATTTTTAATATCTTGTTAAGATCCTGCTAATTTTCCATGAGTTTCCCAATTTCTTTATCTAGCGCAGAGCTCATCAGAAAACACCTCACCAGGCCCATAGGAAACACCATCACCACCGCCAAAGACACCACTCCTCCAAGTTCCTTTCTACCACGACCACTTTGCCAAATCCGGAGCCATCCAAAATCCAAGAAGTGTCACTTTATCCCCTTCTCTTTTGATTTATCCCATTACTATCATATATATCTTTGTACATTGAGGGCAATGTACATCTTAAGTGTGGGGGGGTAAAAGTACCAAACATTTTGCATTATTCTCAAATCTCTGAATTTAGTGTTGTTCGAAAGTAAATTTCTCATATTACTAATCGGGTAAAATTTCTAATAATTTATGATTTTTATAGATATGTCTTAGATTAAGCCATTGATAATTGTGCATTGATGATTAAATTTGAAGAGTACTAGAGAATCAAGCATGATAAGTCTAATTTTTAGAATTAAAAATTTTTAGGTCGTTGAACTAAATTTGAATATTATCTGGAAATTTAAAAGTTACAGGGATTGATATCAAAACACCCATAATTTTTGTGAGATTTTGAACCTTATAGAGCATATATTCTTTTTCATGCTCACTTTATTGATTATGAGTGTGTCAACTCTGAATTGTCATTCTAGAACTTGCCTCGTTTATGCATGTCGAGACCACATTATTGTTCCGATATACTGAGATGATAAAGGCACTTAGGTTTCAACCCATTCTTACCACTAAAAGCCTACCCTTATAATTTACCCCTAGTGAACCCTGTTGAATCCTAACGACCCATTTTATTGAATTACCCGCTAATATTATCCAAAAGCCCTTTGTATTTGTTATCACTACTCCTTTGACTACCCCTTTATCGAGAATTGATTTGATTAGTTACTTAATTTAGTTTATTCGGTTATTATGTAGTTATTTTAGTTTGTTCTTAATTAAAATATATATATATAAAATTTTTCAAAGTTTATTCATTATTAGTTTATGTTTGAAGGAGCTCATGTGTTTGAATTCCAATTGTTGAAGAAGAGCTCGTATTGAAGTATTATAGTAATATTATTAGTTTTCATTTAATGTAAATATTCACTATTAGTTTATTGTTTCTAGTTAGGTGATTTGTCAGGACAATCTCGATTTTAACCTTTTAATTTAGCCTTTATCCACACCTTTAAACCTAAGCCCCGTTAAAACCTTGATAAAGACCTTTTGATCTATGTATCATCTTGATTTCAATGGTGGAGATTTGATTTTTAGGCAAGCCTATGGGATTAACTTTTCAGGTTCGACTTTTGAGTGCTTTTTCTTGAACCTTAAACACTTCGAGTGATTTGAGTGAGTCTTTAGTGAGGATGTCAATCCTTTTCGGTTTTGAATCAAAGGTAATTATTTAGATGAGGGGAGACACCTATGTTTTCAAGCTAAAACCTCATGACTTATCTTGATTGAATCTTTAGGGCACTTTGAGTTGAATCATCCATGTATAGTTTATCCTTAATTTATGTAAAAAGGTGCTCTTAATCCTTTCCTTTTATGTCTTATACTCAGGAAAGCACCTAAGGATAAAAACAACGTAAAACGGGCTTAAAACGGACCAAATTGGGCCAACCCAAGAAGTCAACATGGCCTAGACTTCATGCCACACGGCCGTGCCTTGCCACCCATCTAGAACACGACTTGTCCCCAATTTACACGACCATGCCTCATCGACAAAAAGCCTAACACGGCTTGATCCTAATTTGCATGGCCGTGCCCCAATTGTCAGAGTCGAAGCATAGCCTGAACCTCAACTTACACGACCGTGCCACAGCTATGCCTCAATTAGCAGAATCAAGACATGGGTTGACCACGATTTACACGGGCGTGCCTTGGCCATGCCCCTACCGCGGGAATGAGCAATTTCACTCAGATTTGGATACTTTGAGACGAAGAAACGCATTCCTAAACTGATTCAAACTCTGAGTAGGACCTAGACTCAAATTAGGACGTCCAAAGAGCCAAATAAAGTCTATATAAACAACCCGAGGCAGCTATTCGGGGGAATCGGAGTTTTAGCAGAGTTTTCTACCAGAGTTTTCTACATTCAGGGAATTACTCAAAGATAGCCAGTTGATCCATCTCGAAGAGCCGGAATTATACTCAAGACGACAGGTCTCTCCTTCAATTCCTTCAGAGGGTTTTAGGGTTTTCTTATGTTTTGTTTTATCTTTTCTCTTGAGATGTTTTCGTATTTTGTTATGAACTAAGCCCTTCGGATACCTGAAGGGAATGAAACCTATGATGGATTTTGTTATTTGATTATTTGATTCATATGATAAATACTTAGTTTGTTCTTAATTATGTTGCTTAAATCAATCGGATGTGCTTAGGTGGAGGAGGAATAGACCCTGCCTAAGAGTAGATCTAGCATAATTAAGCAAGTTGATCGGGCACCTAGAGATGGGGTTACGAGATTTTGCTAGATTAGGGTGAAACCTAATATGGGAATCTATTGATCGATTTACTGCTTCCTTAGGGGGTTATTATAAGAGAATGAGAGTTCCACTAATTAACCTAAGGTTAGATGTTATTCGCCTCGAGAGAGGGTTTAATATAGGTTTGGGAGTCTTACGGATCAGGCTAAGTAAAGAATCATATGAATTAAAGGTTAGATAATAATTAAAGTCATAGGTGGATTCTTTCTGAGGGTATTGTCTTTATCAACTTAGTTTTCCTATAGTCTTTTCACAATTCATTCTTTTATCTTTGCATTTAGTTTAGCGTCTTATTAGTTTTAATTAATCAATCACTCCATATTTTAGGCTAAATAATAGAAAGAAAGTGAGTAATAGTACTTTTAGGTTCCTTGGGTGCGATAAGATATTCTTGCCGAAGCTATACTACTGTTCGATAGGTGCACTTGCCTCTATCATTGTTGTAATTAGTCTACAGGTTCGATCATTCTTTATAAATTTTTAAACTAGCCTATTTTGCAACGATCAGGTTGTACACACTGAGTTTTGAAACTCACACCCTTAATTTTAATGTTTTAGGTGATCCTGAATAGACGGCTCAACGTGGGAGAGGACTCAGAGATGGCCTCACTACAAGATGTCTGAATTTCCATTTATTTGTTTCTAAATACATTCTTTTATTTACTTAATTTTTGGTGGATGTAATAAGGCCTTGTACTCCATCTTGACTTTAGATTTATTTTGGGGTTTTAAGATTAATTATTTATTTAATTATTAGACCTAAGTAAGCTCTTATGTTCAAACTTGGTTTTTGAAACACTTAAAATAATAAAATGGTTTTTTTCCACTTAATAAGACTCATTAAATTTTGGGCTTTTGGGCCTTAAACTTTTAATTAGCAAGACTGTTTTGAGTTGTGCCTTTAATGTGACATCTATATCCGGGCCTAACTTCTAGGCCGGGTTTGGGGTGTTACACTATGAATGTCATTGTAACATCCTGAATTAGGGGTTGTTTGCAATTGAATTATTTCCATGTGCGTGCTTGAAGAAATATGCATGTTATGATTGCTTGACATATTCTAGGGTCTAGTCATAACCCTGGGCTAGGTCGGATTTAGGGCTGGAAATTTCCTTTTAGTGCTTAAAAGGAGGGAGCTAGGTGAGATATGGGTTAAGAGGAAATTTTGGGAGAAGTTGGACATAAGAAGTCAAGCGGAAGAGTGGCAATGGACGCAACCTTAAGGGCTTGGAAGGTGGCGTCAAAGGGGAGCTTCAAGGGAAGAGGTTCGAATCTTGGTAGGCTCAAGGGGGTGTGTTTTATTTTTTGGCTTTTTGGGTGTTAAAGAAAGGGGCTAAGTTAAGAAGGCTTTAAAAGATTTTGTGGGTAAGGTTTGGACATGAAAGTCGGATTGGTGAAGTGGCATAGGGCCTTGGTGAATGCCACTCAAGCAAGGGGGAGGAGGACTCAAGTTCGAGTCACGATGGTAGCATAAGGTTTTGTTTTTCTTCTTTTATTTTTGAAAGTTGGCTCCATGAAGAGGGAAGAGTTGGATGGCAATTGGGACTTTGGAAAGGATGGGATAAGCCTTTATTTTTGATAATTTCGGCTAAAAAGGGATAGAAGATAGGTGTTGTTTTTAATTAAAAGGGTGATAATCAAAGATAAGATTTATCACAATAGGAAGCAATGGCCGAATGTAGGACTCCTTAGGGCCATTCACAATCGATTTTGATATAGCAGGGAGGAGCCAAAATTCACCAAAATTGTTTTTCTTTTTTCTCTCCATAGGTTGCTGGCCGAATTCTCTCTAGCCACCTTGCCCAAAATTCTTCAAACCGCTATCAACCTTTTCCTTGTTTTTTTCTTGTTCTCTAGCCGAAGCTACTCCACTTTCTTGCCGAAACTAGATCTACTTTGGACGAATACCCTCTCTTTTCTTTTTGAGTTTTTCTCATCATCACATCAAGAGCCGAAATCTAACTCTCCATTCGGGTTAGCCAAATCTTTTGGTAGCCGAAACCCCTAACATCACCAAGTGGTGCCAACTTGTGGTGTTTAAAGGCCGAAATCGTCATCAAGGGAAGGACTTTAGCTGATTAAAGGAAGCTTTCGAGATTTGATTCCCTAAGATAAGGTGTCAAGTGACAATTTCGAGATTTCGGTAAGTTTGGTAAGTGGTTAGTCATATTCGGCCAAAGGCCATTTTTGGTATCTAAAGTATAACCGATTGTGTGCCATGGATTTAGGGGCTAATCGGCAAAGGCAAACAAAGGCTTTCGGGATTTTATTTTGCTTTGGGGGAAACACCATCTCAGGATTTCGCTAGTATAATTCGGGGTTTGCTAGTCTCACGAGTTAACAGGTGTGTAAACTCTTACACACTTTATTAGCATAGACTGTTTATTATGTTGCTGTATAACCTCTCGTGTTGTAACTTTGCCTTGTGGGCATAAGCTTGGATTCCAGGTAAGTCCCCTATTACGTGATCTATGATGTATGTTTGAGTATGCCATCATATGCTGTTGAATGCTATGCTATACATAAATGCATGATAGATGGGATTATGATATTTGTTATGTAAGCATGATGATGGTGGGATTGATGAGAGGATGGGGATGATCTCTATGGACTATCACCGGTGGTTTTGACCACAAGATGGGTTGGCCCCATCGGTTTAATTGTGACTTGGTCACGATGGTTTTGACCACACCGTTGATAAATTGTGACTAAGTCCCGGTGGTTTGGTCCACGATGGTTTTGACCACGCATTGATAATTGTGACCTATGGTCATCAGTGGTTTTGACCACACGATGGGTTGGCCCCATCACTTGATTTGTGACTCTAGTCACCAGTGGTTTTGACCACCAGTGGTTTTGACCACACGGGGTAGTTAAAGTGGTATGGATGGTTAGTTTGGGTTGCATGTTTGCATGTTTACTAATGATTTGTGTATGAGTTACACTTTCGGTTGGGGATTTATACACCGAGTCTTGGTGACTCACCCTTCCCATATTATTTTGCGATGAGTAGATCGCGGAGAGGGAGGAGAGAGGACTCGAGGCGCCATGCTTGTTCTTTGGATTTGGAATTTTATTTGATTCAGTTCAAGTTTATTTATTTTCTAAAATTTTAATCTGGTTGTAATAAGGCCGCTAGTTTATTATTTTTGATGTTTACATAGTTGTTTTTACTTTACTTATACTATATTACAAATGAAATTATAAAATGTTAAGTGAATCGGTTAAAAGCAACATTTTCAAATTAAGTAACTTTCACGAGTTTTCAAAGATGTTACCATTGGGTAGCAAAAATTCACCCAGTTAACAATAACTCCGATGGCTTTAAAATTTTAAATGACCAAATATTTTCAAAAGGTTTTCAACTCAAAAACAATCCCTCCTGAGTTTTATCAAACATTGTTTTATAACCTTAACAGTATTTTCAAGTTTTCACCAGAAAATCAAAATCTTTCAAAATGTTTTTACTCCGTGACATACCAGTTGATTGAGGCTCGGGGTCGGGTTTGGGGTGTTACATTTTTGGTATCAGAGCTCGATTCAAAACTCGACTATGGGGGCCCAGGGCCCAAAATGTTTTTGTAGGCCTTTGTGAATTATTATGGAAACGGTTTTCAGTCTGAACAGCATGGCATCGAGTCTCCGACACCTATCCGTCCAGGTAAGTATCTCTGACTATTCTGTGAATACTTGATAAGGGTAAAAGGGTAACTTGGGAATGTAGAATAGACTTATAGGCACTTGAACACTAGGACTAGTCTACCCCAACTACTTCATAAGACTTAATTGCTTAATTAAAACAAACCTATGTCTAAGTCGCGAGTTAGGGTGTGGTAACCATGGTGCGCATGTCTAGGATTGGTATTCGTGGGAGCTTGGTATTTAAGCGATCCGTGACTCACCTCCTCTCCACTCGAATCCTACAGTGCGTAGCCGGTTCACCCTAACAGGAGGACTTAATCGTGGGCTAAACCCTAACTAAAACCCGAAAGGGAACTAGCCAGTATTTTCATAAAAACCCTAGTTTTAAAACTCTTAAAATTTCTTTTTAATTTGTGAGAACTATTGTTTTACAACATTTTTCTGAAAAATATCCGATTTGTGGAATAACTAAAATACTCTTAGAGGTAAAATTACAAAAACGCCCTTGCTCTATGAAATTCCCAAAATACCCACAGTTTTAATCAAAATTTCCATCACATATAAAGTGCCCAAAAACCTTAATTTGCAAAATATCGAAAATATCAGGATTTTGGAAAAATTGCGAAATTACCCCTAACCCATAAAATTACCAAAATGACCCTGATTTTCAAAATTTTTGCAACACTATCAACTTGGAAAACAAATTTTCAAAAAGAACCCTCAAAGTTTTGCAACATTTGGAAATACCCCAGAAACATCGAACTTTACAAAGTTACCCTGATTTATTACCAAAATGCCCCTGAGCTTCAAATCACCAAAATACCCCGAATTTTAAAATTTTTCAAAATACCCCAGAAATTTACAAGTTCCAAAATACTTTTGACAAAATCATTCAAGAACTTCTATTTTTAAAATTTACAAAATACCTCAGAGGTTAAAATTACAAAAATACCCCGGTAGTGAAATGATGAAAATGCTCCTACCGTTAGTTATGGTGCATGAATGTTGTTTGTGTGATGGGTGTACTCGTAACTAGGAGATAAGTCTGAAACTGGAACTATAGGTAGATTCGATTTCGAAAGAATCACTTCAAAAAATTTTATTCCCATAAAATTGATAGTGGGTAAACAGTGAACAGTATTAATAATGCATAAAATTCTTAATCAGATAAACTGCGAATGAGAATGAGTACAAGAGGTCGTGGACGTCCGTCGCGTGGCCGTGGTAAGGGTAGGATGACCTTGTCGAACCCGACATGGTCAGTCATGGATGCGAAATGTGATATCGGATCTGCCGACGGCGAAAATTGAGTTCCAAGATCAGACCGGTGGTAACGATGTAGTATCCCAAGCTGTACTACGAGTGTTGGAATGAGTTACCGAGGTAGGCGCGAGTGCAGGAGCTCATAAATCTGTAGTTGAACGACTCCGGGCTAATAGAGCAGAAGTGTTTAGAGGAGTATCTGGAGTGGCACCTAGTGCGGCAGAGTATTGGTTGGAATCAACAGAGAGGATCATGGATGACCTAGATTTTACAGCTGAGGAAAAGTTGAAGGGTATAATCTCTCTACTTCGGGATGAGTCATATCAGTGGTGGCTCACCGTAAGGGATGGAGCGATAGCGGAGGACCTCACATGGGAGTTCTTTAAGGCTGCCTACCAAAAGAAATATATAGGAACTAGCTACGTGGATGCGCAGCGGAAGGCTTTCTTGAACCTAGTTCAGGGTAATAAGACAGTGGCAGAGTATGAGGCTGAATTTCTCCGGTTGAGCAAGTATGCTCGTGGTATTGTGGGTACCGAGCATGAACGCTGTGTCAGATTCAAAGATGGGCTGAGAGATGATCTGAGGATGATGATAGCTCCACAACAGGAACGAGAGTTCGCTGTCCTAGTGGAGAAGTGTAAGGTTCCTGAAGGGGTAAGACAGTCGGTTAGGCGGAATCAGGATAGGAGTTGGAATAAGAGGAGCTCCGAATCTTCAAAGTTTTATGGTAATCAGCAGAAGAAGATGAGGTATGGTGGATCAAATCAAGCTGCTAGGCCTGCTACTACTGCTAATCCTCAATGGCCGCCACGGTGTGCTTGATGTGGGAAGTCTCACACGGGGGAGTGTTGGAATGGTAATCGGGGATGCTTCGAATGCAGGTCCATGGAACATCGAGTTAGGGATTGCCTAAAAATGGCTGCTAGGCTGAGGCCAGAGGGTCAAGATCGTACACCGAATAGGAGGGATAACCAACAGCCATCGAGAGGTCGAGGTGCAGAAAGAGGAGTTAATGGTGCTGGAAGAGGTCGTGGGGCACTGAGGGGAGGTACCGGTGGTACTGAGGCTAGGCAACCTAGTTTGGTCTATGCCGCGAGGCGTTAGGAGGAGGGCGATGCACCGGACGTCATAACCGGTATGTTTTTGATCTTTGGAGTACCCTATAGTACCTTAATTGACATTGGCTTAACCCACTCATATTTTGCTAGTAGCGTAGTGGAAACTCTACACTTAGACTCTGAGCTTCCTTCTAGGAAGATGACTGTATTAAGCCCTCTAGGTCACTCTGTAGAAGTAAGAAAACTCTATAGGAATGTACCCCTAGAACTCCAAGGGGTTGTGTTCTTGGCTGACTTGATAGAACTACCGTTTCAGGAGTTTGATCTAATCTTCGGGATGAATTGGCTAGTAAAGTATCAGGCTAGCCTAGATTGTGCGGCTAAGCGCATGGTGGTAAAGACCATAGAAGGAGAAGAGGTGGTGATGATAGGTAAAAGGAGAGATTACTTATCTAATCTGGTTTCTGCATTGAAGGCGAAAAAAATGGTTAGGAAAGGTTGTGAAGCATATGTAGTGCATGTCTATGCTTTGGAAGCTAAGAGTGCAGCTGTGAGAGATGTTCGGACCGTAAGGGATTATGTGGATGTGTTTCCAGAGGAACTCCCGGGTCTACCTCCGGATTGAAAGGTTGAGTTTGGTATAGATTTGTTACCCAAAATCGCGCCAGTATCTATAGCTCCGTATCAGATGGTGCCAAAAGAATTGGTAGAGTTGAAGGCTCAGATCCAGGAATTATTGGATAGAGGGTTCATCCGACCAAGTGTATCGCCTGGGGAGCTCCAAAGGCTTTTTGTCAAGAAGAAGGATGGGACAATGAGATTGTGTATAGACTATCGACAATTTTAATAAACTAACAATAAAGAACAGGTACCCTTTGCCTAGGATTGATGATTTGTTCGATCAACTCAAGGGTGCATCGGTGTTCTCTAAGATTGACCTTAGGTCAGGTACCATCAGCTTAAGGTGAAGGAGGCTGATATCCACAAGACGGCATTCCGTACTCGGTATGGGCACTACGAGTTTCTGGTAATGCCTTTTGGTTTGACAAATGCACCGGCCGTGTTTATGGACATGATGAACCGGGTTTTCCAACCCTATCTGGATCGATTTATCGTGGTGTTCATAGACGACATTTTGGTGCACTTGAAGTCAGAAGAGGAGCATGACGCACATCTTCACGTGGTTCTGCAAGTTCTAAGGGAGAAACAGTTGTACGCCAAATTCAGCAAGTGTGAGTTCTGACTTAAGGAGGTAACTTTTCTGGGGCATGTTGTTTCAACCGAGGGAATCAGGGTGGATCCCCGTAGGATTGAGGCAGTTTTGAAATGAAAACCACCAAAGTCAGTTACAAAAATTTAGAGTTTTCTAGGGTTGATAGGATATTATAAGAGATTCGTGGAAAATTTCTCCTTAATCGCAGCACCGTTGACTAAGTTGCTAAGGAAAGGAGTTCTATTTGTGTGGTCTAAGAAGCAGCAAGAGAGTTTCGATAAGCTGAAGAGGATTTTGTGAAGCACCGCCTTTGATTCACTGAGGCGGAAAGAAATTCACTGTGTATTTTAATGCATCGCATACTGGTTTAGGGTGTGTGCTGATGCAAGAAGGGAAGGTGGTCGCTTATCGTCCACGGCGATTGAGGCCTCATGAAGCTAACTATCCGGCACATGATTTGGAACCGGCTCATGTGGTTTTTACCTTGAAGATTTGGAGGCACTATCTGTATGGGGAGAAGTCTCAGAGTGTACACGGATCACAAGAGTCAAGTACCTCTTGACTCGTAAGGATTTAAATCGAGGCGGAGGTGGATTGAGTTGTCAAGGACTACGATTGCTTCAATTGAATACCATCCGGTAAGGCTAATGTGGTAGCCGATGCATTGAAATGAAAGGTGGTAGCAGATTTATGAGTAATGTTTGCTCACCTAAGTCTCTATAAGGATGGGAGCCTTTTGGCGAGAATTACAAGTGAAGCCATCTTGGATTGATGAGGTCAAAGAAAGGCGGATGACCGACAAAGCTTTGAGTACTCGGAGGTTGCAAGTCTGAGAATGGTGAGGCCAAGGGTTCACTTGGGTAGTGATGGAGTGTTGTATTTTCAGGGGAGAGTATGTATGCCTAAGGATGATGATTTGAGGGAGCGAATCCTTAAAAAAGCTCATAGCAGTCCGTACGCTATACACCCGAGAAGCAGTAAGATGTATCGAGATTTAAGGGAGCAGTTTTGGTGGCCGAGTCTTAAGCGAAAAGTAACCGAGTTAGTAGGCAAATGTCTGACATGCCAGCAAGTTAAGGCTAAGCATCAATGGCCATCAGGGCTGTTACAGCCTGTAAAGATTCCACAGTGGAAGTGGGAGGAGATTACTATGGATTTCATAAGTGGGCTTCCCCTTACGCCTAGTAAGAAAGATGCAGTTTGGGTGATAGTGGACCGATTGACCAAGTCGGCCTATTTCATACCAGTAAGGGTTGACTACTCGCTTCAAAGGTTAGCCAAGCTGTATATAGCAGAGATAGTACGGTTGCATGGAGTACCGGTGTCTATTATCTTAGATCAGGATCCTCGGTTTACGTCAAGATTCGGAAGGCTTTACATCGGAGTTAGGCACGGTTGAATTTCAAAGACGGCTTTTCACCCGCAGTCTGATGGACAATCTGAGAGGGTAATCCAAGTGTTGGAAGATATGTTAAGGGGCTGTATTTTGGACATCCGTGGTAGTTGGGAGGAGTACCTACCTCTGGTAGAGTTTGCTTATAACAATAGTTATCAAGCGAGTATTCAGATGGCACCGTATGAGGTATTTGTGTGGTCGTAAATACCGTACTCCCACATATTGGATGGAACTAGGAGAGCGACAGATGTTGGGTCCGGAGTTAGTGGCGGAGACGGAAGATAAGGTTAAAGTAATTTTGGCTCGTCTTAAGGAGGCGTCGGGCAGGCAGAAATCCTACACCGATCTTAAGCGCAGAGAGGTTGAATATGCAGTGGGTGATAAGGTCTTCTTGAAGGTATCACCTTGGAAGAAGGTGCTGAGGTTTGGCCAGAAGGGCAAGCTAAGCCCTAGATTCATCGGACCGTACGCGGTGTTGAAATGTGTGGGATCGGTAGCTTACCAGCTTGAGTTGCTAGCAGAATTGAGCCAGATCCATGATGCTTTCCATGTTTCGATGCTGAGGCACTATCGATCAGATCCCTCACACGTTGTGCCGATTGTGGAAATTGAGGTGAACTCAGACTTGTCTTTCGAGGAAGAGCCAGTACAAATCTTGGATCGAGATGTCAAGGTTTTAAGGAGGAAGCCAGTGCCTTTGGTAAAAGTGCTATGGCGAAACCATGGCACTGGAGGAGGCCACATGGGAACCCGAGGATGTGATGCTGGCGACAATACCCCACTCTTGATCTAGGTAATTTCGAGGCCGAAATTATTTTTAAGGGGGTAGAACTGTAACATCCTAAATTAGGGGTTGTTTGCAATTGAATTATTTCCATGTGCGTGCTTGAAGAAATATGCATGTTATGATTGCTTGACATATTCTAGGGTCTAGTCATAACCCCGGGCTAGGTCAGATTTAGGGCTGAAAATTTCCTTTTAGTGCTTAAAAGGAAGGAGCTAGGTGAGATAGGGGTTAAGAGGAAATTTTGGGAGAAGTTGGACATAAAAAGTCAAGCGGAAGAGTGGCAAAGGACGTAACCGTAAGGGCTTGGAAGGTGGCGTCAAAGGGGAGCTTCAAGGGAAGAGGTTTGAATCTTGGTAGGCTCAAGGGGGTGTGTTTTATTTTTGGGCTTTTTGGGCGTTAGAGAAAAGGGCTAAGTTAAGAAGGCTTTAAAAGATTTTGTGGGTAAGGTTTGGACATAAAAGTCAGATTGGTGAAGTGGCATTGGGCCTTGGTGAATGCCGCTCAAGCAAGGGGGAGGAGGACTCAAGTTCGAGTCACGAAGGTAGCATAAGGTTTTTTTTTTCTTCTTTTATTTTTGAAAGTTGGCGCCATGAAGAGGGAAGAGTTAGACGGCAATTGGGACTTTGGAAAGGATGGGATAAGCCTTTATTTTTGATAATTTCGGCTAAAAAGGGATAGAAGATAGGTGTTGTTTTTAATTAAAAGGGTGATAATCAAAGATAAGATTTATCACAATAGGAAGCAATGGCCGAATGTAGGACTCCTTAGGGCCATTCACAATCGGTTTTGATATAGCAGGGAGGAGTCAAAATTCACCAAATTGTTTTTCTTTTTTCTCTCCCTAGGTTGCTGGCCGAATTTTCTCTAGCCACCTTGCCCAAAATTCTTCAAACTCCTATCACCCTTTTCTTTGTTTTCTTCTTGTTTTCTAGCCAAAGCTACTCCACTTTCTTGTCGAAACCCTCTCTCTTCCATTAGATCTACTTTGGGCGAATACCCTCTCTTTTCTTTTTGAGTTTTTCTCATCATCACATCAAGAGCCAAAATCTAACTCTCCATTCAGGTTAGCCAAATCTTTTGGTAGCCGAAACCCCTAACATCACCAAGTGGTGCCGACTTGTGGTGTTTAAAGGCTGAAATAGTATCAAGGGAAGGACTTTAGCCGATTGAAGGAAGCTTTCGAGATTCGATTCCCTAAGATAAGGTGTCAAGTGACAATTTCGGGATTTCGGTAAGTTTGGTAAGTGGTTAGTCATATTCGGCCAAAGGCCATTTTTGGTATCTAAAGTATAACCGATTGTGTGCCATGGATTTAGGGGCTAATCGACCAAGGAGAACAAAGGCTTCCGGGATTTCATTTTGCTTTGGGGGAAACAACCTCTCGAGATTTCGCTAGTATAATTCAGGATTTGCTAGTCTCACGAGTTAACAGGTGTGTAAACTCTTACACACTTTATTGGCATAGACTGTTTATTATGTTGCTGTATAACCTCTCGTGTTGTAACTTTGCCTTGTGGGCATAAGCTTGGATTCTGGGTAAGTCCCCTATTACGTGATCTATGATGTATGTTTGAGTATGCCATCATATGTTGTTGAATGCTATGCTATACATAAATGCATGATATATGGTATTATGATATTTGTTATGTAAGCATGATGATGGTGGGATTGATGAGAGGAGGGGGATGATCTCTATGGACTGTCACAAGTGGTTTTGACCACAAGATGGGTTGGCCCCATCAGTTTAATTGACTTCGGTCACCAGTGGTTTTGACCATACCATTGATAAATTGTGACTAAGTCCCGGTGGTTTGGTACCACCGATGGTTTTGACCACATTGATAATTGTGACCTATGGTCATCGGTGGTTTTGACCACACGATGGGTTTGCCCCATCACTTGATTTGTGACTCTAGTCACCAAGTGGTTTTGACCACGAGTGGTTTTGACCACACGGGGTAGTTAAAGGAGTACGAATGGTTAGTTGGGGTTGCATGTTTGCATGTTTACTAATGATTTGTGTATGAGTTACACTACGGGTTGGGGATTTATACACCGAGTCTTGGTGACTCACCCTTCCCATATTATTTTGCGATGAGTAGATCGCGGAGATGGAGCCGGAGAGGACTCGAGGTGGCCATGCTTGTTCTTTGGATTTGGAATTTAATTTGATTCAGTTCAAGTTTATTTATTTTCTAAATTTTTAATTTGGGTTGTAATAAGGCCGCTAGTTTATTATTTTGGATGTTTACATAGTTGTTTTTACTTTACTTATACTATATTACAAATGAAATTATAAAATGTTAAGTGAATCAGTTAAAAGCAACATTTTCAAATTAAGTAACTTTCACGAGTTTTCAAAGATGTTACAATCGGGTAGCAAAAATTCACCCAGTTAACAATAACTCCGATGACTTTAAAATTTCAAATGACCAAATATTTTCAAAAGGTTTTCAACTCAAAACAATCCTCTTGAGTTTTATCAAACACTTGCTTTATAACCTTAATAAAGATTTTCAAATTTTCACCAGAAAATCAAAATCTTTCAAAACGTTTTTACTCCGTGACATACCAGATCCAGTCAGGGCTCATGGGCCGGGTTTGGGGTGTTACAGTCATTGTGCTTGTTAAATTCCAATTTTCATCAAAATAAACTAATAAATCATATGTTGATGTAGTTATGAGATAATTGATGCTTATCTTTGTAGAATATGTAATAAGTAATATGCTATTTTTTCGAGGTTATGATAAAAGTAAGATATGTTTTTTCATTGAAAATTTTGGAGGGGATAGGCGATGGTGCAAATAAAAATGTTTTGAAATCTCCCCTACAAGTGAGGCAAACTCAATCAGTTTGTGTTTGGTAATTGATAAACCATAAAAGTAACATGTTTTAATCTCATGCTTGGCATATTTTTGGATGATTTATTCTGTAATTTAGTGAATTTGATGCTTCTAATCCTTTAATTTCATGTTTCTATACTTCGAAGAGCATAGGGGAGCAAAAGGAGCAGAAAACGGCCAAAATCGAACAAAAATGAGCTACTTTCAAGAACCACACGTCCGTGTGAGCCACATGGGCTGGCCACACGCCTATGTGCCAGCCCGTGTCAATTTCAAACCCTATTTCCCTAATACACGTAATATGCCAATTTTTAGGTTTTCTGAGCATTCTAAAGTTTATAATTACACACTAGAAGAAGACCTAAGGGAGCACGCAGAGAAGAACGATGAATTTACTTGAAGAACGCCAACAGATGCAACTCAGAAGCAGGATCTCCTTCAAGATTGAAGATCTCTATTCAATTTCTCTAGAAGTTTTTGGGTTTCTTTATGTTTTGTTGTTTTCCTAATTTTGATATGTTTTCCTTCCGATTATGAACTAAATTCGCTAGATACCTAGGGAAGATGAAACCTATGATGGATCTTGTTTTTTAATTTCTGAATTACATGATAAATACTTGATTTCTTGATCTCAATTATGTGTACTTATTCATGTTTTAATGTTTTCAGGATATTAATTTATGATTGATGTGCTTATTTTAGTGGAGAAAAAGTCCCTATTTAAAAGTAGATTTGGCATAATTGAGTGGAGTTTCATGCAATCCTAAAAATAGGACTACATAAATCTACTGGATTAGAGTCAAATCTAATATGGGAATCCATAGATTGAGTTAATGCGACAATAGGGGTTCTAATTAGAAAGAGATTTCAATTTATCAACCTAGAGTTAATTATTTTTACTCTCGAAAGAGATATTAATATAATTTAAGGAATTTTACGGATCAAGGCAAGTGAATAAATCGTTTAATTCAGATTTAGAATAATAAGTGAAGTCTAGGTGGATTCTTTCCTTGGTTTTGTCTCTCTCATTGGTTCATTCGAATATTTTCTTACTTAATTCTCTATTGCGTCTTAATAATTAGTTTAGATAATTTTAGATTATAAATAATTCCTGCAATTTATCGACTAGATAATAAAAAGATAGTAATTTCTAGTACTTTTAGTCCTCGTAGATACGATATTCCCAACTCACCATAACTATATTGCTATTCGATAGGTGCGCTTGCCTTTGTCATGATTTTAGTTTTTTAAGTGAATCATTCATCAAGTTTTTGGCGCCGTTTCTGGGGACTAAAATATTAGGAACATTAGATTTTTATTAATTTAGTCATTTTTATTTTATCGCACTTTATTTTTGTTTTTAGTTTAAATTTTGTTTTCTAATTTTTCTTTTGTTTGCTTCTGGCAAGTTTCTTTAGTATATGACTAGAAGAAACCCGTCAGGACCTTTAGTATTCGACAGTGAGATTTAAAGCACAGCTCGTAGAAACTGTAGAGAAGTAAGCCAGTGTTGAAAAAATATAGTGGAAGAACAAGAGGACATTATAATTATTACTGAGGAGATGGCTGAAAATCATAATAATCAGCTACCTTCTGTGGTTGCTGCAAATCCTATAAATATGAATCCTGCTCCTCGTACTATGTAAGATTACGCCACGCCCAATTTAACTGAGGCTGAATTGAGTATTGTTAGAATTGCTATTGCTGCGAATAACTTCGAACTGAAGCCAAACACCATTCAGATGATCCAACAATTTGTTCAGTTCGGTGGTTTGCAAGATGAAGATCAAAATACTCATTCGGCTAGCTTTTTGAATTTTGCGACACGTTTGAGATAAATGGCGTTTCTGATGATGCCATTTAGCTATGGTTGTTTCCTTCTCATTTAGAAATGAGGCTAAACAGTGGTTGAACTCCCTACCACGAGGTTCTATCACTACATGGAAGCAAATGACCGAAAAGTTTTCATTAAAGTATTTTCTACGGCTAAGATAGCGAAGCTGAGAAATGATACCTCTTCCTTCGTGCAAATGGATTTATAGACCCTTTATGATGCATGGGAAATGTATAAGGATCTATTGAGAAGGTTCCCTCACCATGGGTTACCTTTATGGCTGAGTTCAAACCTTCTACAACGGTTTGAACCCCTCGACTAGGTAATTGATCGATGTAGCTGCCGGTGGGACTCTGAATAGAAAAATCAGTTGAAGAGGCTAATGAGTTTATAGAGGAAATGTAACTGAATAATTATTAGTGGCAAGGCATAAGAACAAATCTAATGAAAGTAGCTGGTGTTTTTAACGTAGATGCGGTCACCATTGTAACACCCCTAACCCGTATCCATCGCCAGAATAGGGTTTCAGAGTGTTATCGAAACATTCAGAACATTTATCGATTAATATCCATTCACCGAGCTCATTCATAATGTCCCTTAAATAGACCCTTGAGGCCCAATACGAGCATTAGAATTAAGTTGGGACTGAATCGGGAACTCAGGGAATTTTTCACAAAATTCCAAAATTTTCACAAAATTCCAAAATTTTCCAAGGTGCAGGGCTCACGCGCCCGTGTGGTCCAAGGGGTAGGCCCTTGTGACCCTGGGACACACCCGTGCTACAGGCCATGTTCAAAACTAGGTAGCTCTCGACTTTTGCCATACGGCCATGCCATATGCCCATGTGCTAGGCCATGTGGTCAATTAATTCAATTCGAATTAGGTGTAGGTTTCACACGGCCAAGACATACACCCGTTTTCTAGGCCGTGTGGCACACACGGCTGAGACATACACCCGTGTCTCTTCCCGTGTGCGTAATTCTGAGCATTCTGTTTCTCAAAATTAAGGTGTAGGAGACACACGGCCTAACCACATGCCCATGTTACTAGGCCGTGTCACACAAAAGGTCTAGACACATGCTCATGTGGAAAAAAATAAAGCCATTCCTAGCTTATTTCTCACCCCAATCATTGCCATAATCCTACACCACATCTTGCATTCATAACCCAACCAATCCAAGCATTTTATTCAAGTTAATTGTATCATTTAACATGATATATCATTACATACAATTACTAACCATTTCAAGCATTCTAATTAAGCATATTCCATCCATCATCATGGCATATCATTTCATGCATACATGTTTATAATCTTATCTTGGTTATGTCCTTATGTTAGACATAATTTGATCAACTATTTAACATATATGTGGCTAACATAATATGACATTACAAGTATATCAAAACAATCATTACTACCCATTCCAATGGCTAGATTACAAGCATCATTTATGTTTACATGCCAATATGGCCAACATATCATATACATGTCATTACAACTGCAATTAAATTACCATACTATATCGAAATGGGCCGAGGGATAGTGTGAGTGATCACCACCATGCTTCCAATCCAACGAGCTTTCGATTTACTTTAAAATAGGGGAAAATAAAATGGGGTAAGCATAAAATGCTTAGTAAGTTCGTATAACATGGTACTTAACTTACCATTCATCCTATTTTGAGGTAACTATGTAAGACATATTCACTTAATTTGACCTCAAGCCCTACACACATTCTCATTGCCCTTGTTAGTCATGTAATCCATGATAACATCAAGATATGTATAAGCTCAATCAACAATCACGTTTCCATGCATATATGCTTTCCAAAACATGTATTCATTAAGCATGTATATATCATCTCTTATTATTTCAAGTATAGTTTCATAATAGTTCGTTTCGAGTTTAGATCATTTCATGTCAAGACTTTACTCATTTTATTCGAGTATTAAGGTCACCAAGTAGTAGTAAACTCAAGGTGTACAAGTATATAGTCAAGGATGAACACTTTCATCAAATAATTTTGATGTACAATTATCATCTTTTCATATTTTCATACATCACTAGTCATAAATCATCATTTCATTGTATTTCATGTAATATCCTTTTCATGTCATATTTCATATCATATATATATCATTCCATGTCAGTTTTTCTTAAATTCATATTTTCCCTTATCAGAGCTTTGCCCGTTGAATTTATTCAAAATATTGATGGATACACAGGTAGTACACTCGAGGTATACAAATCAGAATCTGTAAATTCGTTTCCAATGGTACCCATAAGGTACAATTTCAGAGAGTACACTCTCGAGCCACGATATATAAACAACACGATTACCAGTCCAGGTTAAATCCTTTTTATGTCATATGCTCTAAAGAGCTTGATTTGGATTACCCATCCGGGCTAAATCCAATCCATAACATATGCTTGAGAGGACTTATATCAGGATTACCCGTCTGGGCTAAATCCTATCAGAATTGAGGTTGAAGGATTACTCATCCGAGTTAAATCCTATCCACAACAAATGCGGACCTCCTTCATTTCGGGAAATCACATATCCATTAATTTTCATTAATTCAACCGTGATTTAAACACTTTTCAAGCATTATTGGGAATTTTATTATTTCATAACTCCGTAACATTTATGTAATTCAAGTAAAACACATTCCACATTCATGTCAAGCATATGAGTAACATTTTATTCATTTACCATTTTATCGGGCATTTACATTTATCGGGCTATATCGAGTAGGTGATCTTTTCACATATTTATGACATTGATAAAATTCACAAACAAAACATTTAAATCAAGCAAAAAACATATACAATTTACTTACACGAACTTACCTCGACAAAGGTTCGTGTATGTAAAATCTACTAATCCAACATTTTCTTTATTCCTCGTTCTAACTCCGGATTTAGTCTATATGAATCTATACGAGTAAATTTAACATTAATTTATCATATTTTACATTCATGTGGACTAAATTTTTATCCTAGGCAAATTACTATTTTGCCCTTAACTTTTCCATAAATTCCATTTTCGTCCCTAGGCTCGAAAAATGAAACTTGTGCTAATTACTCCCTATTCCAGGCCTAAACAAAGCCCCATTACAAATTTTACAGAACTTGTATTCATAAAATTTTATAATTTTTCATCAAATTTTACAACTTTTCATTTTAGTCCCTAAATCATGTTTTCATCAAAAATCACTTTGCAAAAGTTGTTTATCTATCAATAATCTTTCATTTTCTACCATAAATTTCTACTTTCCATCATATACATCCATCACCCATTTTCATATTTTGATAACGTTTCAAATTAATCCCTCAATAAATAGATTAGGTTATCCCGATTCTAAAAATATCAAAATTACTAAAAACGAGACAATGAAACTTACCCAATTTGGCCATGAAAGTCTCTTCCCTCTCTCCTAGGGTTTCCATGTTTATTTTGGGGAAGAAAATGACATAAAATAAGATGTTATCTTTTATCATCTTTTTAATTAATAAGTATTTTTCTATTTCCAATTTAGTCCTTGCCCTTTTTCTATATTTCTATGGATGAGTCACCAAGAAAAATCTACATACTTTTTTAATGGTCTAATTACCATATAAGGACCTCTAGTTTTGAATTCCATAGCTATTTGATCCTTATAGCTACTAGAATTTAACTTTTACATTTTATGCGATTTAGTCCTTCTCGTAATTAAGCACATAATCGATAAAATTTTCTTTTCAAAATTTTCACACTATATTTCTAGTATAATATGGATCATATAATAAAATAAAAATAAATTTTACTTTTCAACAACCACTGTTTCGAATTCACCGAAATAGGGCTATTACAACCATATTGTCAGATCAGGTAGAACTTTTGAATAAAAATATTAATTGTTTCTATGGTTCTACGCAAGTACATCCGATTATGCAATGCGATGCAAATGGAGGAGGGATGAACAATCTAGAAAATCGATCCAACAACCCTAGCACAGAAGATGAACAAGTTAACTATATGGGTAATAATTCTAAACCTCATAATAATCCCTATAGTAACACTTATAATGCAGGTTGGAGGAACCATCCCAATTTCTCTTGGGGTGGTCAAGGAAATCCGAGACCACAACCCCCTCCAGGCTTTCAACAACCACCATACCAGTAAGAGAAGAAGCCAAACCTTAAGGAGATGTTGACGAAGTTTATTCCAATGTTAGAAACCCATTTCCAAAACATCAAAACCATACTAAAAAATCAACAAGCATTGATTCAAGGGCTCGAGAATCAGATAAGATAACTTGCTAAGATGATTTTAGAAAGACCACATGTAACACCCCAAACCCAGCCTAGACGTTACGGTCGAATCTGGCGTGTCACATTGAAGTGTTTTTCAAAACCATGTTTTCATTGAAAACCCTTCTTGAAATTTAAAACTTCTTGCCATTTAAAACTCGTACAAAACGTCAGTTTGCATTTGTTTATTTTCAATCGAGGTTTATTAAAAAGTTATTACCTTCAAAACCTTATTGTTGTAGAAGCTTAATTTAAAGCAAATGATTTACGAAAATGTGATATTTAAAAATTGAGTTGAAGAAACGTAGCATTTGAAAATAGTTATTGTTTTGGAAATCGTGTTCTACTTCTAGCAGATATAAATCGCAACCAAATCAAATCCCAAATTTAAAATCCAAAAATTATAGAGGCCTTATTACAACCCGAACCAACAAGCTCATTCTTAAGTAAATGATCTAAATATAATAAAACTTATCTAGTTGTGTGGCCCTCTTCGAGTCCCTCGCAGCTCCGAACCATCTAACGTTGGGGATTACTTGAAAGGTTAAAATGGGGTTAGTTTATTAAAACTTAGTGTGTAATCCCTTTATTAAATAAATAGTCAATATACAGAAACATAATCAGTCTGGGCCTGAGCCCTTTAACAGTAATAGTACAGTGTGGGCCTTAGCCCATTATAGTAATGGTGGCAATTGGGCCTTAGCCCCCATCAGCCTCGGTTGGCCCAAATCAAATGTCACATATCACATCTATCTAGGCCTTAGCCCATCTCAATATCAGAATCAGTGTATGCAATGCATAAATACCCATACCAACCCTGCACTCTGTATCCTGTCCAACCCTACACTCCTGTGGGGATTAAATCGACCCACCAATCCCTACACTCCTTATGTAGCACCGGTTGCGACACTAACCAATAATGCAACAGAGCTGCCAATCACGTAATCGGCTTAAAGCTATTGGTGGGTCCACAATTTTCTCATGCGACCTGTGCGACCCTCACATATCAATCACTTCCTCCAATACAAGATCCCAACCCCATGTAGTATGTCGTGTATGCAGTTTGCCATGCTTAGGATCAGTCATATCATTCACAGTTAAGTCAATCAAATCATAGTCATACAATCATAATCAAATCAGTTAAATCATAACACAAGTCAGTCATTTACCCTCGAGGGGCAAAATAGTCATTTACCCTCTAGGGGCATTATGGTCATTTTACCCTACAGGGACATTACGGTCAACTTACCCTACAGGGGCATTACAACCATTTTACCCTACAAGGGCATTACGGTATTTTACCCTATAGGGGCATTACGGTTATTTTACCCTACAAGGGTATTACGGTCATTTTACCCTATAGGGGCACAGTCATTTTACCCTATATGGGCATTACGGTCATTTTACTCTACAGGGGCATTAAGATCATTTACCCTATTGGGTATTTCGGTCATTTTACCTTAACAGGGGCATTACGATCATTTTACCCTACTAGGGTATTACGGTCATTTACCCTATGGGGGTATCACGGTCGTTTTACCCTATAGAGGTATTACGGTCATTTTACCCTACAGGGGCATTACGATCAATTTATCCTACAAGGGTATTACGGTTATTTTACCTTACAAGGGCATTACGGTTAATTTACCCTATAGAGGCATTACGGTCAATTTACCCTACAGGGGTGTTATGGTCATTTTACCCTATAGGGGCATTACAGTCATTTTACCCTACAGGGGCATTATGATCATTTTACCCTACAAGGGTATTATGGTCATTTAACAACCTTCTTAAAGTTCTACAGTCGCCTCGAGCGACACAGATAACATATATGGTTAAAACGGTGTAATTGGACCCAAAGCCCAATATTTGGCCCAAGTGGGCCCACACAATCGTGTAGCCCATTTAGCCAAATTCAATCACGGCTGTACGAACGATATAGCCCAGTTCAGTATCTGCCACTTTTCATGAATTTTATCCGTATGGGGCCCACGAGCTCATTGGGCCCACATGGCCCATTTCAGTAAACGAGGCCTATAACAACCCAAGAGCACGAGAACGCTCGTGGTGGCCTCTACAGTTTATCACCCATGATTGTGGGCATAGTTTACCACACGAGTGATCACACGCTCGTGAGGCCTCAAATGCCAAAGTTTTGGCTTTTGCCGATTCGCAGTAGAGAGGGGTGTGACTACACCCTTTTTTGACATTTTTCACTGATTATCGATTACAGAGTACTGTTACACACCATTTTTCGAAGCCTATAAAACACCCTTTGTAATATCTAGGATTTAGGGGTTATGCATTTTTACTTAAATGTATGTGAATACATGCATGAGTATGATTAGAATGTGATTTGAGGGCTTTAAGAACCTTGGGATGTAGATAGAAGCCTTAGGAGTTATTGGATTTTTAAGCCCAAAAAGGGGGAATTAAGGGAGCTAGGCCTTAAGGAGTTTATTGTGTGATTTAGAACACAAATAACCCAGTGGTAAGGTGGCAAGGAGGTGCCACTTAGGGCCTTAGTCAGTGACACCACAGGGAGTGTAAGGGCCTAGGTTCGAGCAGCAAGGGAAGCGTTTTTGGAGTTTTATTTTTGCAGCAAGGAGAGGCAGTGTTGGACGGCACAAGGACACTTCACAGATAAAGTGTAGATTGAGTTAAAAGCTTAAGGATTCGGCTAAGTAAGAGTGAAAAGGGGGATTGAGTAGAGAGAGGGAGAGTTGGCCGGCCAAGGGATTTCTTTGGCATCAATTTCGATCATATTGAAGGGGGGAGGAAGCCGAATATACATAGTGAAGTTTAGGCACCTTTCTTCTCTCTTGACCAAAAGCCGAAACCATTTGTGCATTCTCTTCTCAATCTCACCATTGCCGAATTCTCTTAACCTTCTTCTATACTTCCTTTTTTTTCTCTCAACCGCAAGTTTATACCTACACTTTTGGTGGCCGAATATCCCATCTCTATTTGGGAGTATTAGCCGAATCTTGTGTCCCTTATTCTCTTCTTTTTTTTTCGCAAATCCTTAAAGCCGAAACATTCACCATCCAACCGATTTCTTCATCTATTTCTCCTTCAAAGTCAATCACTTTTCTATAGTAGCCGAATTCCTCTGTGGTTCTAAGCAAGAGTGCAATCGATTTTAACATTAGGGGTAAGGATCAATAGTTATTTGTTTTTCTTTTCCTTTTTCTTTTGGTTAGCCGAAATAAAGGACTCTAATCCTCTATGTTTCTTTGGCCAAACCATGAAGGTGATTTCGGGATCCTCTAGTGGCCGACGGTTTAAGGTGATCTTTTCGGGATTTAAGATCCAAGGTAAGCAAGGCTTACCATTCGGCCAAGGGCCACTTTTACTTGTTCAAAGGCTATGCCGATTCTAACTATGGTGTTTGAGAAAGTCTTCAATAGATCTTCAGGTTTTGGCTAAACAATCTAGGTAAGTGTTCTGGTGTTTTAGATCTGTTCCTTATTCGTTCAAAAGTCGAAAAACTAACCATTGAGTGTACTAGTGCCTAGCAGATTGCAATGGAGGATCATCACGAAGTTTCGGATTTGGTTAGTAACCAAATCGGTAGCAAGGTAAGGGTTTTGGCCTCATTGAACCTTCGGGATTTATGTTTAGCCGAATGGCCTATTGACTAATGTGCTTCGTGTTGGCCGAATGTAGGAGAAGAGATCTAGTGCATTAGATCGAGATTTTTGGGATTTTCGGGATTTCGATTAGATCTACCGTAATCAGGTGTGTAACACACCCTAAATTCCCAGCTAACAATAATATTGATTTGTATATGTTAATAAGGCTATGCATGAATATGGCTAAAAGTACCATCCCATGGTACAGTGTAGTCAGGTACGTTACCCCTAACTCTTAGTTAAGTAAAGTTTATAAAACATGAATATGGATATATGAGAAATATTATTATGGCTATGGGGTAAGGTATAATGCATGTTATTAAGATGTTATGTATGTTGCATGGGCATATGGGTGATTATGTGAAAGGGAAGTGATCTAGTGGTTCATACCACAATATCTCGGTGACTCATCACATAATATGAATATGGTGATCTGTGGCTATGCCACAATTATAAGGGCGATGTGTAGTTGACTTGCAACGATGCCTTCGATGGTGTGTAGCGGATGGAGGTCGATTTAGTAATCCTACCGGGTGATCGGTGAGGTACGGTGATGTGTAGAGGTTGGATCTAGGTGGTTTGGGTTGCATCATGGTTTATAATTATTTTATGTGATTTATTATGCCTTGTATGATTTGGGAATCAGTGATGGTAGTTACACCCGAGTCTATTGACTCACCCTTCGTGGGCTAACTTTTGCAGATGGCACTCAATAGATGGACCGGCCTCGGCAGGAACTTAGTGGTGGCCATGCATTTCAGCTTTTTTGGGTTTTCTATTTAAGTCTATTTTGAATTATTTTGGGTTATGTTTGATGTAATAAGGCCATTATTACTTAACTGCTTTTATTTTCTTTGCGGTTAAAATTTCTAGTATGTTACTTAATAACATCAATCGTTTTGAAACTCAAACACCTATAGTTTTTCAAGTTAACAATAATATTAAACCCTAAAATTTAGTATTTCTTTAACTTGTAACTTTTGAAGTAAGAAATTAACGGTTTAAGTTGCAACTCAATTTTAACTTGAGAACAACCCAAATCCATCTTCTTCAAAATCATCAAGATTTTCAAAATGTCATACGAGACTTAACTACATTTTACGTAGGGAGCATGCTAGATCCGGTCAGGGCTTGTGGGCCGGGTTTGGGGTGTTTCAATTTGGTATCAGAGCCCGATTCAAAACTCAGCCTTAAGGGCTTTCTAGGCCCAAAATGTTTTCTTTATTTTGTAAATTGAGTTTTACTAGAGAATGAGCAAGTTTTCTAGCATGGCACCTGAGTCTCCGGCCTAAAGTCCACCAGGTAAGTACCCCTAACCATTGTGTGGTATGTATGTGGGAATTATGGGGACGTAGATTAGTAGATTAGGAACTATTGAACCCTAGGATTAGCCTACTCCAACACCGAATTTCATAAAACTTAAGGTCTAACCAAATAAACCGTTGAGTGAGTCACCGAATTAAGGGTGTGGCAACCACAGCGCATGTCTAGGATTGGATTCGGGGAGCTTAGTATTTAAGCGATCTAGTGACTCACCTCCTCTCCGCCGAATCCTACAGTGCGTGAGTGACGGTTCACCCTAACCAAGAGGACTCAATCACAGCTAAATTCAATAATTAAAACCCGAAAGGACCGCCACCTTGTTTTGTATAATCCTAAAATCAAACCTTGATTATAAAATTCCAAAGTACCTTTGATTCAAAAAAGACCAAAATACCCCTGATTTGCAAATTGACCAAATTACCCCTAACTTGTAAAATTATCAAGCTACCCACAGTATGGAAAGTTGCCGAAGTACCCCGAATTGAAAATTTCCAAAACACCCTCATTTTGTAAAATCACTTGGAACCATATTTTACAAAATTCCCGAAATGCCCTTGGTTTGTAAAATTACAAAAATACCCTCAGTTTACAAAATCACCATACTACCCTCGATTCCTTTTATCAAAATATTCCTATTTTACAAAAATACCAAAAATCCCTATTTTGCAAAATTTCAAAAATACCCTAATTTGGAAAATTACCAAAATACCCCTATAGGATAAATTACAAAAATACCCCTGGGTTGGAACGAACGAAAATGTTCGAGAGAGGAATGTGTAGTAAATACTATTGAACGTGTGTGTTCTCTCTGAATTAGGGTAGGAAACTTGGAATGAAAACCTTGAAATGATCGAAAGAACAGCCCCTAAAATTCTTTACATAAAATTGTTCGTGGATAATTAGTGCAACAAAAACTAATTCATAAAATTCTCAATCAGTTAAATGTAACTCGGAAGGATGAGTTCTAGAGGACGTGGTCGTAATGTCCGTGGCCGTGGTAGAGGCCGAATGACCGTGTTGGAACCCGTTAGGTCTGGTCAAGGGTCCGAGAATGAAATGCCACCACCACCAGCTATTGGTGTGGAATATCAGGATCAGACGGGGGATGATGCAGTGTCGCAGGTGATGCTGCAAGTACTTGAGAGGGTGGCTGGAGCAGGTGGAGGCATGGGAGCTCGGAAGTCTGTACCTGAGTGACTCCGAGCTAATGGAGCTGAGTTTTTTCATGGTATATCTGGTGTGGCGCCCAATACGGCTGAGTATTGGTTGGAGACGATGGAGCGAATTATGGATGATTTGGACCTGACTGTCGATGAAAAATTGAAAAGGGTAGTGTCCCTACTCCGTGATGAGTCATACCAATGGTGGCTCACGGTTCGGGATGGTGCTACCGCAGATGATCTTACTTGGGAGTACTTTAAGGCAGTGTATCAGAAAAAACATATTGGGACCAGCTATGTTGATGCACAGAGGAAGGCGTTTTTGAGGCTGGTTTAGGGAAATAAATTCATAGCGAAGTACGAGGCAGAATTCTTAAGTTTGAGCCGATACGCTCGAGGTATAGTGACTACAGAGCATGAACGATGTGTCCGGTTTGAGGAAAGACTAATGGATGACTTGAGATTGTTGATTGCCCCACAACAGAGCGGAGTTTCTTTGTCTTTGGTAGAAAAGGCTAAGGTTCTTTGAAAGAGTTAAGGAGTCGTAAGATGTAACACGGACATGAATAGGAAAAGAGAGGTTTTGGATCATCCGGTCATCTGGAATGTTCAAAAGAGACCTAGAACGGATGGGTCGCATGATCGACAAGCTACTACGGAGGACGATCACTGTACTTGTGCTCAGTGTGGAAAGATGCACTTGAGAGAGTGTTGGAAGAAGACGGGAGGATGTTTCAAGTGTGGGTCCAAGGATAACATGATTAGAGACTGTCCTAAGAAAATAGACGGGAGCCGACCAGTAAGTCAGGGCCCTAGTCAGGCAGGAAGAGGTGGACAGCAGCCACCGCAGGGTCGTGGTCCGGCTGGTAGAGGTAATGGTTCTGAAAGAGGTCGGGGAACACTGAGCAGAGGTGTTGGTAACACGGAGGCGAGACAGTCGGGTCTAGTGTATACAGTTCGTCGGAGGGAGGATGGTGACGCACCTGATGTCATAACGGGTATGTTCCTTATCTCTAGATTACCCATTATTGCGTTGATAGATATTGGGTCAACTCATTCATACATTGCTAGTAAGGTGTCTGGAACTCTACATGTGAACTCTAAGACTATACCTAGGAAGATGACTGTACTTAGTCCTCTAGGGCAATCAGTAGTGTTAAACAAACTCTTTAGGGCAGTACCTTTGGAAGTTCAGGAGGCTCAGTTTCCAGCTGATTTAATGGAGTTGCCATTTGAAGAGTTTGATCTAATCCTAGGCATGGATTGGTTAGCAAAGTACCATGCGAATGTGGATTGTGCTGCTAAGCGCATGTCGTTAAGAACTCCTGACGACAAAGAAGTTGTGGTGATGGGCGAGAGACGGAATTGCTTGTCAAAGGTGGTATCTACCTTTAAGGCAGAGAAGATGATGAGAAAAGGGTGTGTAGCTTTTTTGATATTGATCAGTGTCTTAGAGGCTAAGGAAGCAGTTGTAGGAGGAGTTAGAACAGTAAGGGAATGTGGATGTCTTTCCGGAGGAGCTGCCTGGGTTACCCCCGGGTAGGGAGGTGGAGTTCGGAATTGACTTATTACCAGGTACAGCTCCTGTGTCAATTGTTCTGTACCGAATGGCACCGAAAGAGCTAGTAGAGCTCAAGGCCCAGATCTAAGAGTTACTCGATCGTGGGTTTATTCAACCTAGTGTGTCTCCATGGGGAGCACCGGTCCTATTTGTGAGGAAGAAGGACGGGACTATGCGCATGTGCATAGATTACCGACAGTTTGAATAAGCTGACCATCAAGAACAAGTATCCATTACCAAGGATAGATGACTTGTTTGATCAGCTTAAGGGGGCCGCAGTATTTTCAAAGATAGATCTAAGATCAGGATATCATCAGCTTAAGGTAAAGGAGACTGATATCCATAAGACAGCTTTCCGGACAAGGTACGAGCATTATGGGTTCTTGGTAATGCTGTTTGGATTGACAAACGCCCCAGCTACATTCATGGACATGATGAATCGAGTTTTCCAACCCTACCTGGATCGGTTTGTCGTTGTGTTCATAGACGATATCCTAGTGCATTCCAAGTTTAAGGAAGAACATGACGAGCACCTCCGAGTCGTGCTACAAGTGTTAAGGGAAAAGAAGCTGTATGCCAAGTTTAGCAAGTGCGAATTTTAGCTGAAGGAAGTTACGTTTTTAAGACATGTGGTATCTACTGAAGGAATAATGGTGGATCCTCAGAAGATTAAGGCTATATTGGATTGGAAACCACCTAAGTCTGTGGCGAAAGTTCGTAGTTTCTTAGGATTAGCAGGCTACTATAGGAGATTTGTCGAAGGGTTCTCGTCAATAGTAACACCTTTGACGAAGTTGTTAAGGAAGGAGGTACCTTTTGTATGGGCGGATAAGCAGTAGGAGAGTTTCGAAAAGCTTAAGAAGGTATTGACAGAGGCTTCGATTTTGATTCAGCCTAAAGCAGGGAAGGACTATGTGGTATATTGTGATGCTTCCCATACAGGATTGGGATGTGTCCTTATGCAAGACGGGAAGGTGGTCGCTTATGCATCTCGACAATTGAGGCCACATGAGGTTAACTATTTGACACATGATCTGGAGTTGGTGGCGGTTGTATTCACTCTTAAAGTGTAGAGGCACTACTTGTATGGAGAAAGGTCAGTGATCTACACGGACCACAAGAGCCTGTAGTATTTACTGACTCAGAAGGAGCTGAATTTGAGAAATCGTAGGTGGGTGGAGTTGTTGAAAGATTACGATTGCTCAATAGATTATCACCCAGGCAAGGCGAATGCTGTGGCAGATGCCCTAAGTCAGAAAGTAGTGTCGGAGTTAAAGGCGATGTTCGCACATTTGAGCCTCTATGATGATGGAAGCTTGTTAGCGGAATTGCAAGTGAAACCGACATGGCTAGGTCAGATTAAGGAGAAACAATTGTTAAATGGTGAACTAAGTGCTAAGCTGCTACAAGTACAAAGTGGGGAATTGGAAAATTTTGGTGTAAACAGCGACGAAGTGCTGTGTTTTCGAGGCAAGGTCTATATGCCGAAGGATGAGGAGTTAAGGCAAAGAATTCTTCAGGAATCGCATAGTAGCCCTTATGCTATGCATCTTGGAGGAAGTAAGTTGTACAAGGATTTACGGGAACAGTTTTGATGGCCTGGTCTAAAGCGGAAAGTTACAGAGTTTGTAGGGAAGTGCTTAACGTGTCAGCAAGTCAAGACTGAACACCAAGTACCATCAGGATTGCTTCAGCTGATAAAGATTCCGCAATAGAAGTGGGAGAGAATTACCATGGACTTCATTAGTGGGCTTCCCCTTACGCCTACAAAGAAGGACTTGGCATGGGTGGTAGTAGATCGATTGACGAAGTCTGCATATTTTATACCGGTGCGGGTTGACTATTCTCTACAGAAATTGGCAAAGTTGTATGTAGCAGAAATCGTAAGGCTGCACGGAGTGTCGGTGTCGATTATCTCAGATAGGGATTCGAGGTTTACGTCTCGATTTTGGAAGGCACTACATCAAGCTTTGGGCACCGGTTGGATTTCATCGACATTCCATCCGCAATCGGACGGCCAATCTGAAGCGAGTAATTCAAGTCTTTGGAGGATATGTTGAGAGGTTGTGTGATAGACTTGAGAGGAGTTGGGAGGAGTTCTTGCCTTTAGCGGAATTTATGTATAATAATAGCTATCGTGCAAGTATTCGGATGGCACCGCATTCTGAAGCTGCATGGACGAAAGTGTCGCACTCCTACATGTTGGACGGAATTGGGAGAATATTAGATTTTGGGTCCGAAAATTGTTGCAGAATCAGAGGAAAAGGTTAAGGTAATTCAGACACGGTTGAAAGAGGCATCTGATCGGCAAAAGTCATACGCAGATCTTAAGTGGAAGGAGATTGAGTTTGCTGTGGGAGATTATGTGTTTCTAAAAGTTTTGCTGTGGAAGAAGGTGATGAGATTTGGTCGCAAGGGAAAGTTAAGTCCTAGGTTTATAGGACCTTATCGGATTCTAAAACGGGTTGGTCCAGTAGCATATCAGTTAGAATTGCCTACGGAAATTGAAGCAGATGCATGTTGTGTTCCATGTTTTGATGTTACGTCGTTACCTATCGGATCCATCTCATATAATATCGGTTGAGGAGGTGGAGCTGAGACCAGACTTGTCCTATGAGGAAGAGCCGATTCAGATTCTGGAATAGGATGTGAAGGTGCTTCGGTGGAAATCGGTCCCTCTAGTCAAAATGTTATGGCATAACCATGGATCAAAAAAAGCCTCGTGGGAGCTAGAGGAAGCGATGCGACAGCAATACCCTCACTTATTTTAGCCAAGTAATTTCAAGGTCAAAATTATTTTAAGAGGGGTAGAACTATAATATCTAGGATTTATGGGTTATGCATTTTTACTTAAATGTATGTGAATACATGCTTGAGTATGATTTGAATGTGATTTGAGGGCTTCAAGAACCTTGGGATGTAGATAGGAGCCTTAGGAGTTATTGGATTTTTAAGCCCAAAAAGGGGGAATTAAGGGAGCTAGACTTTAAGGAGTTTATTGTGTGACTTAGAACACAAATAACCCAGTGGTAAGGTGGCAAGAAGGTGCCACTTAGGGCCTTAGTCAATGGCGCCACTTAGGGCCTTAGTCAATGACGCCACAAGGAGTGTGAGGGCCTAGGTTCGAGCAGCAAGGGAAGCGTTTTTGGAGTTTTATTTTTACAGCTAGGAGAGGCAGTGTTGGACGGTACAAGGACACTTTACAGATGAAGTGTAGATTGAGTTAAAAGCTTAAGGATTCGGCTAAGTAAGAGTGAAAGGGGGATTGAGTAGAGAGAGGGAGAGTTGGCCGGCCAAGGGATTTCTTTGGTATCAATTTCGATCATATTGAAGGGGGGAGGAAGTCGAATATGCATAGTAAAGTTTAGGCACCTTTCTTCTCTCTTAACCAAAAGCTGAAACTATTTGTGCATTCCCTTCTCAATCTCACCATTGCCGAATTCTCTTAACCTTCTTCTATACTTCTTTTCTTTCTCTCAACCGTAAGTTTATACCTACTCTTTTGGTGGCCAAATATCCCATCTCTATTTGGGAGTATTAGCCGAATCTTGTGTCTCTTATTCTCTTCTTTTTTTTTTTTTGCAAATCCTTAAAGCCAAAACATTCACCATCCAGCCGATTTCTTCATCTATTTCTCCTTCAAAGTCAATCACTTTTCTATAGTAGTCAAATTCCTCTGTGGTTCTAAGCAAGAGTGCAATCGATTTCAACATTAGGGGTAAGGATCAACAGTTATTCATTTTTCTTTTCCTTTTTATTTTGGTTAGCCGAAATGAAGGACTCTAATCCTCTCTGTTTCTTTGGCCGAACCATGAAGGTGATTTCAGGATCCTCTAGTGGCCGACGGTTTAAGGTGATTTTTCCGGGATTTAAGATCCAAGGTAAGCAAGGCTTACCATTCGGCCAAGGGCCACTTTTACTTGTTCAAAGGCTATGTCGATTCTAACTATGGTGTTTTAAGAAGTCTTGACGATCTTGAGTTTTGGCTAAACAATCTAGGTAAGTGTTCTGGTGTTTCAGATCTGTTCTTTATTCGTTCAAAAGCCGAAAAATTAACCGTTGAGTGTATTAGTGCCTAGTAGATTGCAAGGGAGGATCATCACAAAGTTTCAGGATTTGGTTAGTAACCAAATCGGTAGCAAGGTAAGGGTTTTGGTCTCATTGAACCTTCAAGATTTGTGTTTAGCCGAATGGCATATTGACTAATGTGATTCGTGTTGGCCGAATGTAGGAGAAGAGATCTAGTACATTAGATCAGGATTTTTGGGATTTACGGGATTTCGATTGGATCTACAGTAATCAGGTGTGTAACCCACCCTAAATTCCCAACTAACAATAATATTGATTTGTATATGTTAGTAAGGCTATGCATGAATATGGCTAAAAGTACCATCCCATGGTACAAAGGCTTGATTAGTAAGTTACCCCTAACTCTCGATTAAGTAAAGTTTATAAAACATGAATATAGATATATGAGAAATATTATTATGGCTATGTGGTAAGGTATAATGCATGTTATTCATATGTTATGTATGTTACATGGGCATATGGGTGATTATGTGAAAAGGGAAGTGATCTGGTGGTTCATACCACAATATCTGGTGACTCTGTCACATTATCTGGTAACTATGTCACATAATATGAATCTGGTGACTCTGTCACATTATCTGGTGGCTATGCCACAATTATAAGGGTGATGTGCATTTGACTGCAGTGACTACCTTTGATGGTGTGTAGCGGATGGAGGGTCGATTTAGTAATCCCCACAGTGTGATCGGTAGGTGCAGGTGATGTGTAGAGGTTGGATCTAGGTGGTTTGGATTGCATCATGGTTTACAATTATTTTATGTGATTTATTATGCCTTGTATGATTTGGGAATCTGTGATGGTAGTTACACACTGAGTTTGTTGACTCACCCTTCGTGGGCTAACTTTTTGCAGATGGCACTCAGTAGATGGACCGGGTCAGCAGGAATTTAGTGGTGGCCATGCACAGCTCAGTTTTTTTGGGTTTTTCTATTTAAGTCTATTTTGAATTATTTTGGGTTATGTTTGATGTAGTAAGGCCATTATTACTTAACTGTTTTATTTTCTTTGCGGTTAAAATTTCTATTATGTTACGAATAACATCAATTGTTTTGAAACTCAAACACCTATAGTTTTTCAAGTTAACAATAATATTAAACCCTAAAATTCGGTATTTCTTTAACTTGTAACTTTTGAAGTAAGAAATTAACGGTTTAAGTTGCAACTCAATTTTTAACTCGAGAACAACCCAAATCCATCTTCAAAATCCTCAAGATTTTCAAAATGTCATACGAGACTTAACTACGTTTTACTCAGGGAGCATGCCAGATCCGGTCAGGGCTTGTGGGCCGGGTTTGGGGTGTTTCACCCTTTGAGCACCAACCACGATTAGATGATTTGGAATTAATCCCTCCAAAATTGTTTACACTCCACCACTCCTTGAGGAAAACCCTTGGATCGCAATGAGTGAAATATCGTGAAGAAGGAAATAACAATTAGCAATTAAATGTTAAAAAGAAGGTATTTGGTTTTTAAACGAAAAAGAAAGGGAATAGGTTTAATCTCAAAATGTGAGAAGTATAACCACTTACCGATGATCAGAACTCTTGCAGCACTGGAATAGCAGTATATAAATAAGAGAAGATTGACGTAAAGAGATGTAAACCAAAGTGATATTCGGCCAGACTAGAAGGTAGAAAGTGGAATATTTTGACAGGGTACACTGACTGGAAGATAAAGAATATTCGCCAGAAGAGAGTTCAGTTTGAGGAAGGGGAAAAAATGGAGAAAAGAAAGGAACAGTTGACCTTAAAATTGGCCTATTGACAAAAAGGGAAGGGTCGAAAGAACCAAAATAAGGGAAAAAGGCTATATCGACAAACGAGAAGAAGAAAAAAATGCAAAAGAGAAGTGTGCAGAGAAAAAAATGCCAAAAGAAAACCTATCACATTCGGCCAAAGAGGGAGAAATAGCCAACTGAGCAGTACACCTCTCTTGGCCGAATTCTTGAGTGCCAGAGTCCCAAATTAACACAAACTCCTTTCTATCTCAACTCTTTGATTTTCTCCCCGATTCTCTCCTCTTATCCATCCTTGCATTTCTCCATGACCAGTTCAAACTCTCCCTTAGCTGTGTTTCAGTCCAACTCTACTACCTACACAACTCAAGCAGCAAAATAAACACTCTATTGCATAACCTAAGACTTGAACCTCAGACCTCACAGTACACAACACGCCACCTTGCAACTACACCACAGGCTCTTTTTGTGTAATGAAACTAGCAATATTATTAATAAGGCCTATGTGCTAGTGTCCAGGTTCATTTAAGAGCAAAACTAAAAATTTTGCAAAAGCCAAGACTTGAACCCAGGCTTCTCAAACACTCTCAAACACACCCAAATCACTTAGCCATTAAATTAAACAAGCATTTGTGTCATTTTCTTGCACACATAAATATTTATGTGCAGTCTCCTAGATGATCCCACGCCCAAGGCCCATTCTTTTTAGGCTCAAATTCAGGGTGTTACACCACAAGGTAGCTTGCCTAGTAACACCAAAACTAACCCAAGGGAGCAACTTCATGCAATTACTGTTTGAGAAGAAGGGTTAGTTGAATCTGAACTAGAACCGATACATGAAATTATGGTGAGTAAAGGTAAAGTTGAGGTGAGCCATAGTGAACAAGAATCGGTAGGAAAGGAGTATAAACCTCGAGTGCCATATCTCAATGCGACAAAGAAAGACCATAGAAACAAACAATTTGGTAAATTTCTTAAACTTTTGAAAAGTTACATATTAACTTACCGTTTATTGAAGCTCTTTCACAGATGCCCAACTTGGTTAAATTTTTAAAGAGATTTTGGCAAACAAACAGAAGTTAGATGATTCTTCGCATGTGGAGCTAAATGCAATTTGCTTAGCTATCTTATAGAATAAACTACCCAACAAGTTGAAAGATTTAGAGTTTTACTATTCCTTGTTTAATTGGTAGTTTAAATGTTGATAATGATTTAGCTGATCTAGGGGTGAGTATTAATGCCATGCCCTACAAAATGTTTAAGCAACTAGGTATTGGGAAACCCAAAACTAGGATGAGTATTCAATTGGCAGATAGAATTATTAGATTTCCTAGGGGTATTGTTGAAGACGTTCTTGTTAAAATTGACAAATTTATATTCCCAGTCGATTTTGTTGTCTAAGACATAGATGAGGATAGTGACGTACCTTTAATTCTAGGTCAAACCTTTTTAGCAACTTCCAAGACAATTATTGATGTTGGTACAAGAGAATTAATACTTTGTGTAGGCGATGAAACGATTAAACTCCAAGCTCGTGATTCTGCTAAGATATCTAGTATCAAGATGATTATATGAGTTTTGTTAATGTGAATAACCTAGTGTCTTAACATTCTTTGCAGGAAACACCTCGAAAAAAAATGATGGAACCACAATCTAGTCCATGTGACAAAAACAGAATGACTCATGAGGAACAAAGACTACAGATCGATGAACTAGATGAATGGCGGACACAAGTCAAAGAGAAACCGAGAATACACGATGAACCAAATCGACATTATGATGAGCATAAGGATGGAACGAACCAATTCAAGGTTGGGGACCAGGTACTGTTAGATGAAATGGACTTGCAAATTACCACTTTAGAGCTTAATACAGATGGAGCAACTCCTTTTACTATACTCAATGTCTTCCCATACGGTACAGTCGAGGTAACTCATTCTCATTTCGGCACTTTTAAGGTAAATGTTACTCGACTTAAACCTTATTTGAATAAAAGAATTGACAGCAAGAAAGAGGAGTTTCAACTCCTCGAACCACCATAATCGTGTGAATACAAGGTAGTTGAGCTTAGACTTTAAATAAGTGCTTCTCGGGAGGCAACCCAAGCGTGACATTCCTAATTTACTAATTTTATCTTATGATATTTTTAAAAATTTTTAAAAAATTTTAAAACCCATACAGTTAGACACACGGGCATGTCCTTAGCTGTGTGGATCTTTTTGACTTAGTTTTAAATTTTGAAAAAAATTGACAATAAATTACACGGCTGTGTGACCCACAAGGCTTGGACACACGGGCGTGTCCTAGGCTATGTGGAGCCCAAGACTTAATTTTTCAAAAAATCGACAAAGACATGGCCTAAACCAGTCCACACGGGTGTGTCCTAGGCCGTGTGAAACTAAAGCTAAAATTTTCAATTTAAAAACAAGTCAGAGAGTTACACGAGAAAGGCACACAGCCGTGTGTGCGATCACACGGGTGTGTGGGAGGTCACATGGGCGAGGAGAAGCAAAAGAGATTACACACGGCCTGCGACACGACCGTGTGAACCACATGGCCTGGACACATGGGCTTGTCCGAGGCCATGTGAAGACTGGGCTTTCATTTTTAAATGCACATGGGCTGAACAGGAGGCCACACGAGCGTGTGACACAAGCATGTGACACGAGCGTGTGACACAACCGTGTGGCCCAACACGAGCCTCACACGACCGTGTCCCTTTTTAACCTCCAAACCCTAAAATTATTTATCACTTTTGTCTTCTTCTTCACTTAAAGCTCCCCTTAGCCATCGCTTCTATTCCCGACCCCACCTCTGACTGTCGTCCTTCCCCGTCGGTCCTAGCCTCCAAGCCACACTCTCTTTTTTTCCTTCATTACCCCGTTGCACGACAGCCACCACCAACATCCCCACACCCCGACACTCCGGCCGACGTTCCCCATCCCTCTCCCTCACCGATCACCCCTCCCTCTCTTTTCTCCTTCGTCAACACCCAAAATAGCCCTCTTCCCTCTCCTTCCCTTTTCTCTTCCCTCTCCCCTCTCCTCTCCCCGTCTTTTCCTTCCTCCTTTCCACGACCACAATAGCCTTCCCCAATCGCACCCACGCACCTCCACCGTGCACGTACCACTGTCGCCATCTGACCACCGCCACAACTCCCTATCGGTCTTTCCCTCATTTTTAATTATTTTTATTTTTATTTTTATTTTATTAATATTTATTTCTTTATTCGATTAATCCTTTAATTTAGTTTATGCTTATGTCTATATTTTCCCATCTTTAGCACCTTTATTATTCTGATTTGATTATGTTAAGTTTTTATTATCTCAGCTTAGTTTTGGTTAGTTTTTCTTATCAATATTATTTTGATTCTATTATTCGTTTATTTATTCTACTTTCTTCGCTCTAAATATTTGTTTTATTCTCAATGTTACTATTTTAGTTTATTTTAATACTTCCTATTATGATTCATCCTTATTTCATTATTATTATGTTGACTTTCTTGCTACTATTTCAAGTAATATTTTCCTTTGTTATTAGTATTAGGATTATTTATTTAATTATTTATTTTGCAATTTCTTATTCTTGCTTTTAGTTTATGAAGATTTCTCTCTTAATTACAATTTGTTAGTATTCATTAGTGTTTTCACCACTTTGATTCATGATGGTTTCACATTCTAGTTTTTTCACATTTTTAATATTCAAACATACCTTTTTATGAGTAATTTGTTATTTTGGACTATTAGGATTTTACTTTTTCAAACATATTGAACTCTTTTACTTTTTCAGGCACACCATGACGGAACACACGAGGTAAGACTAAGACCACCGTCCCCGCTTTGAAGAAGAGGAAAGGCCCCAGTGGGACTTCCTCCACGAGCACTTCCACTGAGGCCTGCCACCCCTACCTCCGATGTGACATCCTAAAATTGGGCCTAGTAGGATTAGGCCCAATGGGCCTTGGGCGTAGGAGTGTTTAAAATTTTTAAGAATAAGAGAACGGCATTATTTCAAGTTGGACTTATTAGGAAGGTGATTTTGTAAATTTACGGGGTTCTAGGAAGCTCCGGGTTCAAGTTAGGCTATAGGAAAAATTTTGTGTTTAAGCCTATTAAGGAGAGAAGGTAAGTGCCATCAAGACTTAAGGAAATAAGTTTGCATTTTACTAGCACAAGGAGTCTAATGGTAAAGGTGGAAAGTGGCGTGTGGTGTGTACTAATGGTCTGAGGTTCAAATCCCATCAAGTGCAAAAATTTGACTATTTTTTTTGTATTCCTTACCTAAGTGTCGGCAATGGGTGTATTTTTGGTAAGGTGGACTTTTTAATTTTGGCAAGGTGGCTAAGGAAATATGGTAAGGAAGAATGGATGGAAAGGAGTAAAAGAAAAGGGAAGCAATAGGGGGACATGTTGGCCAAACATGTGGAGTTGCCTAGGATAGAATTGTGGTCAACATTCTTCCTTTAGGCAAAAAAAGGTATGGACAATTTTGATAGGGAAAAAGGAGGAGCTGAATTATCCTAGCCTATTTGCAAGTTTGTGCTTGAAAAGCCTATTTTCTCTTTTGAACATTTTTGGGTACTCTTTTCCAACCTTTTTCCTTTGTGTTAGCCAAATCACCTAACATTTCTTCTCATATCTCTTCTCTTCTTTTTATCATTCCTTCAACCTTTCTTCCATTTTCCTAAATCAACATTACCATATGATCAAATCTTCTTTATTATTTTCTCTTCAATAGCCAAATTTCTATCATCTTCTATCTTCCCCATTTTTGTGTGTTGGACATCTCTCCTTGGTTGAATCAAGTAAGGGCTTCATTTCTACTCCTTTCATTTTCTTCTCTTTCTAGCCAAATATGTATGTTCATCACTATACGGCTATTCCACTTTGTTTCTTATCTAAATATCACTCTCTCCATCACTCTCATATTTGATCAATTCTTTTTCGTAGAGTTCTAGTGGGTGGCCTAATACCAAATCCTTGTCGATTCATTCATAGTCATAAGCCAATTGGTGGGAATTAGGATTATCATCGATTAAGGTAAGGAGTCTTTTCATAGTCCATTCGATATCGCTATTCGGTTATGGTGTTAATCGGATTGAAAGTTTGGCTAATCGATTATGTTGTTAGGCACGAAATCACTCGATACTCTCTACTTGTGGATTTTTCAGAAATACTGGTAAAGTCAAACACTTGTCTCTCGTAATAAGAGACTTGGATTGTTGGTAAGTGATATAGATTATTAATAAATTGCAATACTTGGATGAAGTTATAAATTGGGTTTTGGACTAATTGTTGACCAATTGTATCTTTAGGTGCCATGGAGAATATCGTGTTACGAATTCTGAATATGGTGTGTAATCCCGTACCTTCCGAATACATGTTTGACATGGTGTGTAATCTCACATATCTCTGAAATTTTGTATGATATGTTTTGTGATTCGATCAAAATACCGAAGTAAATTAGAAATCGGCATCCGTGATCACTCGGGAGTGCGTATATTTGTAATAGTAACCATATTTTGCAATGAAGTAGTTTTGGTCAGTAGCAGTGACATGACTTCAAAAAATCATGAAAAATAGGAGAAATGGAATTAGAAAGTGAATAAGATATCGAATAAAAGCTTACTGTGTCTATTTTGATATGAAAGAAACGGAAAAGGAAAAAAAATTATTTTCTGTGATATTCAAATTTTAGTGAGACTGGTTCTGATTGACTTCGTGGTTCCCTGATCTGCCTTGGAAAAATCATATAAAATTGTAAAAATGAATTATGGGTTATAATTTATATGTATAGATTCCTTAGTGAGCCTATTTTCATTAGAAATAAGTAGGATCAATATATGAAAACCGTACAGTGAGATATTTGAAATTAGGGTAAGAGAGGTCAGAATCTTTGGACAGTGAAACAAGGGAACTTTAAGGAATAAACTATACTAAATGGTTAAGCAAAAAATTCTGTAAAAATTGTAGTAAGAAGATATATGAGTCTAGTTTCAAGGAAAATTTACGGACTTATATTTTGAGATTCCTAACTCAAGTTATAGTCAATTTAGTTACTACGGCGCAGATGGACAATTTAAATTTTTATTCCCAAATTAGTAGTTAAGTCTGGATTGCAAAATTACCGAATTACCCTTAGTGGGTAAATTATCGAATTGCGAAAATTCCCTTAATGGCCGATTTGATAAGATTTCCTTAATGGGCCGAATTGATATATTGCGAAATGGGTCAAATTGGTATATTGCGAAATGGGCCGAATTGATATATTTTTAATGGGCCAATCTGATATTATGGCTAGATGGGCCAATTTGATATTTTGCTAAATGGGTCAATCTGATATTATGGCTAGATGAGCCAATTTGATATTTTGCTAAATGGGCCAATCTAATATTTTTGAATGGGCCAATTTGATATTTTTGCTAAATGGGCCAATCTGATATTTTGCTTAATGAGCCTATTTGATAAATTGTTATAATGGGCCGTACTTTTGTAATGAATATCTGAATAAATTATAGTTGTTATATTGTAAAAATCATGAATTGTTATGCATTATATACATGATTTTGCATGGGATGGGATAATATTGAAGAGAAGTTCTGGTAGCTCTGCCACATATTTTGGTGGCTCTGCCACAAATCTGTATAGTGGCAATACCACGTACATTTTGTTATTCTGGTGGCTTGTCTACAATTAAATTTATTATAAATGCCATAATGCCTATGATTGGTGTGTTGGCGGGGTGGGTTGACTTGATCCCCACAGGTGTGTTGGTTGGTACGGGTCATGTGTAGCAGATGGATTATTAGGATTGGTTTGGGAATTGCATTATATTCATTTGATTCATTTGATACATTATTATTGTAAATGGGCTTCGGCCCAAGTTAATGTTAAACGACTCAAGCCTAAGTTTTTGCTAAACGGGTTCCAGCCTAGTGGATGATGGTAAGGGGATTATACACTGAGTTCTTGTAACTCACCCCCTTTTTCTTAACCCTTGTAGGTAATGCTCATTGATATGGACTTTGGCTATGGATGGCACGGTGGATGCCATACTTCAGAATTGGTGTTTCGAACTTTATTAAATTTCATATTTTGTTTTATTACTCTTGCTATTTTGGGATTTTTTAGTTGTAACAAGGCCTCTGGGATAACCTTACTTTGCTTTATGTTTTGGACGTATTTATTATTTTTCTTAAATTGTTTTAAACGGGAATTTTCTAAAATCATAATAAAGGTTTTCCAAAATCGATTAACAAATGAATTTCTAAATAAACTTTTACAAATATTTTTAACACAAAAATTTTCTCTCGAACTATCAACGATATTTTCAAAAGTCACAGTTTTATAAGATCATTACTTCAAATTTTGTCGATCAATCTTCGAAGTTAGTAGTATTTATCAAATGTTTCAAATCAAATTTGTTTTCTTGATTTTAACAAATCAACACCTATTTTTGTATGAATAAAAAGAATTTAACATGTTTTTCTTCATGTGACATATCAAAATCGCTCATAACGCATGGGCCGGGTTTGGGGTGTTACATCCAATTTGCGGGCCCTCAAGAGGATTTATATCAGCTCCTTCGAGTACAACCACTCAACCTAGGCCGCTACATTGCTTGAGCTGCGTTGGAGCAAGTCCGACTTGCTGATAACGTGCGCACCATTATCTCCATAGCTCCATGGGATAGATTCTTCGACATCATCGAGCCCATCTACATGTAGCTTACCTTGGAGTTTTGCTCGACGTTTCTTGTCCAACAGGTCATGACAGTTCATGACGAGCCAGGTACCATTAGTTTTTGACTTGGTGGTTTAGTCTGACATATGAGCATCCCCGAGTTTGATGCAGCTATGGGACTCTATACGGAGGAATTTATGAGTGTCGAGGACTTCCTTAGACTTCATAGGCACATCCATCACTAGCCATCATGTTGTTGGACCGATCTTACAGTGAGCTAGATACCATATGACGCAAGGCGCTCGGCGGTGACTTCTCTCTCTCCAGCCTTAGGGTACATTCACGCCCTTTTAGCTCACACTTTGACAGGTCGAAGAGAGAGCACCGGAGTCGTTAGCATTCACGACGCTTAGTTTCTATGGGGCATAACACACGGGCATATATTTGACTTGGCATACTTTATCGCTCTAGCCTTTCGCCATCAGGCTGACCACCATAGGAAGGGCCCAATCTATCTAGGCCTTTACGTGACTCACCACGCTCGACACTTTGGTCTCCTAGATACACCACAGCAGTCCTCCACACTCACATTTGTTGGCCAGATGTCCCCACAGGGCATCTTGAGCATGATACACATGAGGATGATTGAGCAGCGTCGTGGAGTAGATCATCCTCAGTACAGATTATTTCATTCTGATGCTCAGAATGAACCCGAAGACTTCACTGATGATGTTCCTCCCTATCTTGAGGACCCACCATAGCCTCTCCCTTCGAGTCACCTACTTGTTCCTTCTGCTGCCAGCTCCCGAGTATCCACCAAGGAGTTCACTAGCTTCCGTCAGTACTGCGTCCAGAGATTTGATAGTATTGATACAATATTGCAGCAGATTTGTCAGCATTTCCATATTTCTCCTCCAGCACTGACGACTCACGATGTTGATGCGTCTAATGGTGAGGACCATTGAGTCCATTTATTTTTATTTTATTTTATTTTTATTGTTAGTTTACTTCTATTTTCTATTTATTTGTATTTTCATAGACTTTTTCGCTTTTATATTTTGAACTATATTTTATTTATTATGGTTGTTTCTAATCGGGTTCAAACCCTTTAATCTTCTTCAGCATTGTGTTTATTTTCTTATCATTTGCTCAGAATCATGCACATCTACATTTATCTACAATTTCGCTTTTCACTATTCTGGGGATTTCATCTAATATTTAGGGCAGTTTCAATTCTCTCCTTCCTTATGATATTTTGTTTCTACTGTGATTATCTACTTTTGTACATTGAGGACAATATACATCTTAAGTGTGGGGAGGTTATTTATATGATTATTAGAAAATCCCTGAATTATGCCTTATGTTCAAGTAATTTTCTCATATTACTATTAGAATGAATTTTTTATCGATTTTGTGATTATCATTTATATGTTTTAGATTAAATTCATAGGTAATTGTGCATTGATTGTTTAAACTCTAAGACATGAGAGAATCAATGTAATATCCGAAATATAGGGGTTATGCATTTTTAACTTAATTGTATGTGGTAGCATGCCTATGTGTGGTTTGAGTGTGCTTTGGGAGTTTTAGGAACTTCAGTATGTAGGAGAATGCCTTAGAAAAATATTAAATTTTTAATTTCTTAAGATGGAGCTAAGCAAGATAGGCTTTAAGAAAAATTGGTATGAGGTTTTAATCACAATAAGTCAATTGGCAAGGTGGTGTTGGCGCATGGGTGAATGCATGAGGGGAGAGGTTCGAATCCCTTGGTTAGCAATTAGAAGGATTTTTATTTTTGTTCTTTTTCCTATTGTGTCGGTCAAGTTTTATTTTTGGCATGGATGGATTTTCTTTCATTTTTGGATAGTAGACCAAAGGAAAAAGGCAAGTTATTAGTTAAGGTATGGAATCAAGGTGTTATGGAAGGATAAGGGACATAAGGCTTGATGAATGGGTGATGTTTTGGAAGTTTTTCGTGGCCATTTGACCATGAATGTAGACGGCATAGGGGGCTAAGGGGTTGGCTTAATTGTGAAAGTGATTAGGGGGAAGATTAGGAGGAAATGATGAGGAAAAGGTGGGTTTTGGGATGAGATGTGAGTTGGCCGAATGTTGTATGGGATTAGGGGGAGGATAGTTGTCCAAACTCTTAGCATTTCGTGCATCTTTTCCCTTTTCTCCAAAATCTTTCTCCTTAGCCGAATTTGTAATTGGCATTAGGCGAAAATTTTGTTTTGTTTTGGCTACCATCTTTGACCATATTGGTATCTCTTTTTCTTCTTTTCCTCTCAAGTTTTTCTTTCTTTTGGTACCGAAATATGACTACTTTTGAAGGCATTTTTCCTTTCATTCTTTTTCTTATTTGACCGATTGTGCACCATTATGAAAAACTTTTTCTTTGTTCAATTTCTTCCATAACCGAAACCATTTAGCCTATTTGATCATTTCTTCTTTTCTTTTACTTTTCCTTTCTCTTCTTTTCTTCTATTTTGTTAAGAGCCGAACCATTTTCATCATTCACTTCTTCTTCTTTCTCTTGTAATAGCCGAAACTATCCTCCATTTTCACCATAACCATAACACCTAAAACCTCCCATATCTATTCTCTTTTGAAAAGGTCGAATATTCTTCTAGTCACCAAGTCGAATCGCATCACACTCCATTCTCTTCTCGTTCTTCGTCAAAGTCAATCGTTCTCCTATATAGCCAAATCTCCTTGTAGTATCAAGTAAAGGTGCAATCGATTTCAGCGTTAGTGGTGAGGATTAACTGTCTATCATTTTTCTTTCTTTTTCTTTTAGGATTAACCGATTTTAGGAATCTAATCCTTTTTATTCTCATTGGACGAAACCTTGAAGGAGGATTTCGGGATCCTTTTTGTAGCCAACGATTAAGGAGAGATCCATCGGGATTTTAATATTCAAGGTAAAGGATTTTTATATTACTTGTTATATCATTTTAGATAGACTACTAATCGATTTCGTTTTAGGGGACTCTATCGCTCGATTATTTTCCCGTGAACGTAAGATTTTGGGGCAAACAAAATAGGTTCGAAAAGAGCGGTAAGGAGTATTTGGAAGAGGGGTGGTTTTGCTATACCCTCAAATTTCAAACGAAGGGCTGTATCGGGGATCCGAGACTTTCCACCGGGTTGTGGACTCTTTGCCAACGAACATCGATTATTTGAAGCCGTGCGTACACCCGAGCCATTATTTGTTCGTGGTTTTTCATTAGGTTATGAACCATCTATCGGAGAGAAATCACATATAATAGTTGTTCGAGATTCCGAGGGTAAGGAATTAGATTATTCATCAATTGTATATTTTATAAGTATTAGTGTTCTAATCAAGTGTGATAAATATTAGGTATCGACGAGCGGGAAAGTATAGTTCTCACTGTTATAAGGTGTGTAACACTATACTAAATTTCTATTAGATTGATAATATTAATGATTTACATGTATTAAGAAAAATATGTAAGAAAATGGTTGCGGGTACCATTCAGTGGTACATGGTATTCAGGTATGTTTACCCCCTTAATACTTTGTTAATAATGCTATAAGCATGAATATGAAATGTGTATGATTTCTGTTATGATTTTGGGGGTATATGGCATAATATCGAAATACTATGTTTATTGCATGGGCATATGGGTGATTTTGATAAAGGGGAAGTGTTCCGGTGGTTCTACCACATAATCCGGTGACTTCGGTTACATATATGAATTCAGTGACTTCGGTCACATATTATAAATCCGGTGACTCTGTCACAATTATCCGGTGGCTATGCCACAATTTATAAGGGCGATGTGTAGTTGACTGCAGCGACTACCTTCGATGGTGTGTAGCGGATGGAGGGTCGATTTAGTAATCCCCACGGTGTGATTGGTAGGTACGGGTGGTGTGTAGCGGATGGATATTTAGGTGGGCTCGGGATTGCATTTCATTTTTATATGTACATGTGATTTAATCGATTATTATCTGATTTGCTATAAAATGGGCTTATGGCTAAATATGTTTTAAATGGGCTTAATGACTATGATCGATTGGGCTTTTAGTGTAATGTTACACATTGAGTCTGTTGACTCACCCTTTATGGGATATATTTTTAGGTGACGCTTAGCGTGATGGATCGGGTCAACGAGGATTACGTGGTGGCCATTGCTCAACTCAGTATATCGGATTATCTTTTAATTTAACTTGCTACGTTTTCTTTTATTATTTAGGATTTATTTTGGGTTATGTTATTTTTGTAATAAGGCCGCTATGAACTGTTTAAATTTTTACGTTTTAGATTTTTTTAATCTACTACGATCAAATATTTACTAAATAATTAAATGGTTTCAAAAAATAACTTAAATTGTTTTGACACCTAAACACCTATGGTTTTACAATAATAATAAATTTTTCATTAAATTTGGTTTTCTTTTAACTTAAAATCTTTCTCTTAAAAATAACGTTTTAATGAGACACCAACTATATAAACACTATTTAGAACACGACCACTAAGTAGATCCATTGTATACGAAACCATTATATTTTCTTATAAAACAAAAGAGAATTAATTGAAGTTTTACTCGAAGAACATACCGAGATCCGATTAGGGCTTATGGGTAGGGTTTGGGGTGTTTCAACTTAATATCGAGCCCAATTTTAAACACTCGGCCTTGGGTTTTGAAGCCCACAACGTTTTCAAAATTAGGCCCAAATGACTTTTGAAAATTTTTTATTAAAATGGTTTTATAGAAGCATGGCTTTTGAGTTCTCGGCCAGTGTCCGAGTAAGTTCTTTTGTTGATAAATTGATGTGAGTATATTAATGTATGATACTTTAGTTGATAAGCCTAAGGAAACTATACTCTAGAGACATGGACCCTAGGTATATGTGTACTTCTACGGAAAAACCACTGAATAAATCTCTATTGCATAAAACTTTCTTTAAACAAGAAGTGAAAAGACTCTAATGCATAAAACTTTTCGTAAAAACAGATAAGGCGCGACGTAGACATGAGTTCTAGGGATGTAGTCGTCAATCGTGGATGCAGTAGAGGCAAAATGGCTATGTCGGAACCGATTAGGTGCAGTGGGGGTTCAAAATGAAGCATCATACCTATTTGTGGGGTGGAATTTCAAGAACAAGCCGGAGGAGATGACCTGATGTCGCAGTGCTATCTTTATGAAGTGCTAAAGCGAGTAGCAAAGCTAGTATGGGAGATGGGTCTCGAAAGTCGATGGTGAGAGACTTAGATCAAATGGAGCCGAGGTTTTAGGGAGTATCCAGGGTAGCTCAAATGTAGCGGAGTATTGGTTAGAAGCGATCGAGAGGATCATAGATGATTTGGACTGCATTGAAGAAAAAAAAGGTGCTTTGTTTCTTTGCTTGAGATGAGGCCTACCAATGGTGGCTCACTGTTAAGGAGAGTATTTCTGCAGATCGAGTGGATTGGAGGTATTTTAAGGTTAAGTTTGAAGGGAAATACGTTGGAGCGAGTTACATCGACTCTCAAAGAAAGGCGTTTCTGAATTTAGTACAAGGAAATAAGTCAGTAGCTGAGTATGAAGCAGAGTTTTTGCGGCTTAGTTGATATGCCAGAGGGATAGTAGCTACTGATTATGAGCGGAGTGTCAGAATCGAGGATAGACTGAGAGATGAGCTACGAGTGTTGATTGCTCTGCACCAAGAAAGAGACTTTGCAATCTTAGTGGATAGGGCACGGATAGCTGAAGAAGTTAAGCAGACTGAGAGACAGAACTGGGACCAAGGTCAGAATAAGAATAAGAGGAGCTATAGGTCTTCAGGGTCATTCGAGAACTTTCAAAAGAGACGTAGAGTTGATGGGCCGCAAGGCCAGCAAGTTACTTCGGGTGGACAATATCGTAATTGTGCTCAGTGTAGAAAAATGCACCCGGGGGAATGTTGGAAAAAGACAGGGGGAAAAGTCAGTGATATACATAGATCACAAGAGTCTGAAATATCTGCTGACTCAAAAAGAGCTGAACTTGAGACAGCGAAGGTGGGTGGAGTTGTTGAAAGACTACGACTATTCTATAGAGTACCATCCGGGCAAGGCAATGTGGTGGCAGACGCTTTAAGTCAGAAAGTGGTGTCAGATCTAAGAGCGATGTTTGCACATCTTAGTCTTTATGACGACTAAGCTTCTTGGCGTAATTACAAGTAAAGCCAATGTGGTTGAGTCGGGTAAAAGAAAGACAGCTTGGTAGATGATCATATGAGTGCTAAGCTACAAAAGCAATTGGGAAGTTGGAAGATTATGGTGTTAATAGCGATGGAATATTGTGTTTCAAGGGTTTTACGATGTAACACCTCAATTAGGGGTTATTTGTAATTTAAATATTTTCCCATGTGTGTGCTTGAAGAATTAAATTCTAGGAGTAGTAAGCATGTTCTAGGGCCTAGAACTAACCCCAGCTAGGTCGGACTTAGAGCTAAAAAATTTATTTTAGTGTTTAAAGGAGGGAGCTAGGTGAGATAGGGCTTAAATAAAATTTTGGGTGAAATATGACAAGAATTTAGTTGGCACAATTGGCTTGGTGCGCCTAAGGGTTTGCAAAGGGAGGTCTTGGGTTCGATTCACGGGAGAAACAAGGGGAGTTTTATTTTTTTTTTGGGTGTTTGGGTGTTAAAGAAAGGGCAAGTTGGGAGGCCTTAAAAGATTTTTGGAGTTGGAGTTGGGCATGAAAGATAGGTTGGCTAAGTGGCTACCGTGTGCCACTTAAAGGCTTGGAGGTTGATGGGCGCAGGTTCGAGCTGCTAGAATGGATCTTTGGCTTTTTATTTTTGGGGTGATCGGCCTAGGGAGGTTTTATAAATAAATGAAGGGGTTTTATGGCATGAAAGTCTAATGGGAGAAGTGGCTAGGGGCGTTGGAAGAGAGGGTCAATGGAGGTCATTGGTTCGAACCTAAGGGCAAGAAATGCATTTTTTTATCTTTTATTTTTGCTGCTGGCGTGTATGGGAGAGTAATGGCTGCTATTTGGACTCTTTAAATGATAAGGGATAAGCTTATTTTTTTGCTTAATTTCGGCTGGAAGAGTAGCTATTAGTGTTTTATTTGCTATTAAATTGTTTAAGGGGGATTAGGAGATAAAGATGTGAGATAATCTTGCATTTTTGAAAGCTGAAATTATCACCCAAAAAGAGGGTGTTTGCCGATTTTGGGACTCCTTGGGGAGGGGCTGACCATAATCGGTTTTAGGCAGCAAAGAAGTGCCAAAGTTCTTCAGAATTCTTTTCTTTCTTCTCCAAATTGTCACATTGAATTTCCTCTTGTTGCTTTGCCTACATTGCTAAAAAATTCCAGCTTCTTTTCTTCTACTTAGCAAACCACCACTTCCCTACATCTTTTCTTTTTCTTCTTCTTTCCTAGTAGCCAACCTATCTTCTTCTCTTCTCAAAATTCCAGCCCTCAAACTTGAGTTAGCCAATCCCTCCTCCCTATTTGGTGTAGCTTTGGCCAACATCAAAGCAAAGGGTGCTCTTTTCTTCTCCAATCGGTTTGAGAGGAAGGTATGTGCTCAACGCTGAATGCCTATCTCTTTTTCTCTCTATTCTCTATCGACTTTTACAAGGGTAAGAGCCGATTTTGGTATTGTATGGCAAGTGTAAATCACCTGATGTAGGAATCAGTTTGTTGTAGGGCCTTCGAGGTTTTGGAAACGATCTAGTGAAGCCGTCATCTTTTAATTGGTTGGTAAGTGGAGGTAAGGATTTGTTAAATAGTCTAATCTTTTTAGTATTGTGTCAAGGCTATTAATGTGGATGACTACCGATTATAGGGAAGCAGAAACACATAGTGTGTGGTGGCTGATAATCAAAGGACATTTTAGGTAAGGTTTCGGGTTCAAGTGTAACCCTTTGGATTTATGTGGTTTAGCCGAATAGGCCATGTCACTAACTTTCATGTATGGCTGAATATAGGGGCAAGGAAGTCTAGTGTGGCCGATTGATTCTTCGAGATTTAGGGCTACCGATAGTAACAGGTGTGTACATACACACTTCATAACTCGTAACTGTGTTAAATGCATTGTGTATGCTAATCTGAATTGATGTAGATTTGGATTTAATACCATCGTGGTATAAGCAAGGAAACAGGTAAGTCCTTGTTGTTATGAGTTTACTTTATGATGCTTTTGGGAAGCATGACATATTTGGTAAATGTGGCATATAAATATGTGGCCAATGATAAATTCAATATATGTTATTAAGTAAACATGTTTGGCATGATCTTTGTTAAGTGCATATGTGGGTAAAATGAGTGGAGGGGGAAGTGATATTCATGTCGACGGACACCAGTGGTTTGGTACCACATTTCGTGACTACGGTCACCGAGGTTTGGCACCTCATAGCGCCTTGTCCCAAAGGCTTAGCACCACAAAGGGTTGGCCCCACGATGATATTATGGGATTGACGCCAAGTGATTTGGTATCACATGTGGGTTGGCCCCACAACTTGTTATTTGTGACTTGGTCACCAAAGTGGTTTGGCACCACAATATTGATGGATATCGTGACTTTAAGTCACCAAGTGGTTTGGCACCACCAAGGGTTTGGTACCACACGGGTAGAAAAGGTGTTTTGGATGGTTAGGTTGGGTGCATGTTAAACTTGATTGTGATTTGTGTGTATGATGTTGCATTAAACCGGAAAAGGGTTACACATCGAGTCTTGGTGACTCACCTTTTCCTTTAATATTTTCGTGTGACTCGAGATCGCGGATGAGGAGCCGGATGGACTCGAGGTGGCCATGCAGAGAAATTAAGGATTAAATGGATTTTGAATTGTTTTATTTTATTTGGTTTTATTTGTTCAAGTTGTAATAAGGCCTCCTAAGATTATTTTTATTATTTTACCTGTTTGGAATAATTTGTTGAAACCACTTAATGACTTTAAAATGATTACACAAGAATTTTCTTAAAATCAAACGTAAAAAATGTTTTTTCGTACCATCGTACATCCAAATCGGTAACAACCTGACCTAATATATTTTTAAACGAACTAAGTATTGTTTTCTTTATACATCTCAACTGTTTTTTTTTAAACAAGACAATATCTTTTACCTTAAATTAAATCGGCTAAACAAGGATTTTCAAAATGTTTTCTATGTAACATACCAAATTTGGTCATAATGTTTGGGCCGGGTTTGGGGTGTTACAAAATTGGTATCAGAGCCCAGTTCAAAGCTTGGCTGTGGGGGCCCAAGGCCCAAAATGTTTTGTGAGGCCTTTGTGAAACGTTTTTGGTTTTGAACAGCATGGCACCGAGTCTCCGGCACCAATCCGCCTAGGTAAGTACTTCTGACTACTGTGTGGATTATTATTTGTAGAAGGGTAGGTATGGAACGTAGTTAGTATGATAAGTGTTAAAACCCTAGGACTAGTTTACTCCAACAAATCACATAAGACTTTAAATGCCTAATTAAACAACCCTATGATCAAGTCGCCGAGTTAGGGTGTGGTAACCCTGGTGCGCATGTCTAGGATTGGATCCGGAAGAGCTTGGTACTTAAGCAGTCCTCGTGACTCACCTCCTCTTCACAGAATCCTACCGTGCGTAACTTCGGCTCACCCTAACCAAGAGGACTCACCATGAAAGCAAACACAATAAATAAAACCCAAGGGATTAGCCATGTTTTAATGAAAACTCTAAGTTTTAAAAATCATTACAATACTCCTTTAAATAGTAACAAAAATTTAATCTTGGAAAATTTTCAAAATATTTTTAATTTACTAAAATTACCAAAATGCCCCTAGTGGCAAAATTACGAACATGCCCTTGGTTTAAAAAAATTACCGTACTACCCCGATTTCAATAAAATTCTCTTACTTTGTAAAAGTATCCAAAATTCAGATTTCAAAATAATACCGACTTTGAAATTTACAAAATTACCCCTGGTTTCCAAAATTTTGCCATACCTTTAAATTGAAATTTTTTGAAAATACTCTTCAGTTTTAGGAATTACAAGATGTTTTGATTTACCAAAGTTTTCAAAATTTCCTCGATTTATTATGAAAATACCTCTAGGAAAATGACAAAATACCCCTGGGATAGAAACGGACAGAAATGCCCGAAAGAGTGAGTGTGTATGAAAGGCATTAGGGAATGGATGTGCTTTCCGTGTGAACTAGGATAGAGGACTTAAAACTTTGATTGATCGAAAGAATCTCTATTAAACTCTCTTCATAAAATTTCTTCATGGTAACCAAGTGAAACAAGTACTAATCCATAAAAATTTCTTAATCGATTAAAGCGCAATAGTTAAGAATGAGCTCTAGAGGACGTGGCCTCGTGGACGCGGTAGGGGCAAGATGACCGTGTCAGAACCCGTGAGGTCGGGTCATGGGTCTAAGAATGAGGTACCACCGCCACCACCGCCCCCAACTTTTGGAGCTGAGGAGCAGGATCAGACGGGAGGTGAGGCAGTATCGCAAGCTGTGTTGCGAGTCCTTGAGATGGTGGTTGGGGCGAGTGGAGGTATGGGAGCTTGAAAGTCTGTACCCGAGCGACTTCGATCCAACGGGGCTGAGGTGTTCCGGGAGTATCGGGTGTGGCACCCAGTGCGACAGAATACTGGTTGGAATCGACTGAGAGGATCATGGATGATCTTGATCTGACGAATGAGGAGAAGCTGAAAGGAGCGGTGTCGCTTCTAAAGGATGAGTCATATCAGTGGTGGCTCACGGTTCGGGATGGTGCCACGGCAGATGACCTTACTTGGGAGTATTTCAAAGCTGCTTACTAGAAGAAGTATGTGGGCACCAGCTACACTGATGCGCAGAGGAAAGCCTTTTGGGGTTGGTACAAGGAAATAAGTCAGTGTCGGAGTATGAAGCGGAATTTCTGAGGCTGAGCCGCTATGCTCGGTGAATTGTGTCAACGGAGCATGATCATTGTGTCCACTTTGAAAATGGACTTAGGGATGAGTTAAGGTTGCTGATTGCTCCACAGCAGGAGCGTGAGTTTGCTGTTTTGGTAGAAAAGGCTAAAGTAGCCGAAGGGGTCAAGGAGTCCGTGAGACAAAACTATGATAGGAACAAGCAGAAAAGAGGCTTTGGGACGTCTGGATCGGGTAGTAATGCACAGAAAAGGGCTAGGCAGAGTGGGCCAAATCAGGCAGGAAGGCCCATGACTACTAATCAGAGACCAGCTCAGTGTAATCGCTGTGGGAAATCACATTGGGGAGGTTGTTGGACCGGTGAAAGGGGATGCTTTGAATGTGGATCTTTGGATCACCGTGTAAGGGATTGTCCTCGGAAGTTGGCAAAGAATCAGCCAGAGGGTCAGAACCGTGCTCAGGTTAGAAATGTAGGACCACCACAGAGGGGTCGTGGTAATGGTAGGGGAAACAATGGTTCTAATCGAGGTCGCGAAACTCCGAGAAGAGGGACAGGCAACACAAAAGCAAGGCAACCTGGTTTAGTCTACGCAGCGAGGCGTCGAGAGGAGGGTGATGCACCGGACGTCATAACCGGTACGTTCCTAATTTTTGGTCTTCTATATGTTGCATTAATTGATGTGGGTTCAACGCATTCATACGTTGCTAGTAGTGTGGTAGAGACCATGAACATAGACTTTGAGACTACTTCTAGGGAGATGATAGTAATTAGCCCTCTAGGTCACTCTATAGTTGTAAACAAGCTATATAGGGATGTACCCCTAGAACTCCAAGGGGTAGTGTTTGTGGCTGATCTGATGGAACTGCCGTTTGGGGAGTTTGATCTAATTCTTGGAATGGACTGGTTGGTTAAGCATCAGGCAAGGTTGGATTGCGCTGCTAAGCGCATGGTTCTAAAGATGGCTGAGGGTGATGAAGTGGTTATGATAGGTAATAGAAGGGATTATCTATCCAACGTGGTGTCTGCATTGAAGGCAAAGAAGATGGTCAGGAAAGGGTGTGAGGCATTTTTTGTCCGAATATGTGCCTTGGAGGCTAAGGAGTCAGCAGTTGAGAAGGTCCGAACAGTAAGGGAATTCGCTGATGTGTTTCCTGAGGAACTTTCGGGTTTGCCACCAGATCGGAAGTTGAGTTTGGTATAGACTTATTACCCGAACGGCGCCTGTGTCTATAGCACCTTACCGAATGGCACCAAAGGAATTGGTGGAGTCAAGGCTCAAATTCAGAGCTCTTGGACCGAGGGTTTATCCGACCAAGTATATCTCCGTGGGAGCACTCGTGCTATTTGTCAAGAAGAAAGACGGGTCAATGCGGATGTGTATCGACTACCGCCGCCTAAACAAGTTAACGATCAAAACAAGTATCCGCTACCCGGATCGATGACTTGTTTGACCAACCGAAGGGTGCATCGTTTTTCAAAGATAGACCTTAGGTCATGTTATCATCAACTTAAGGTGAAGGAGGTTGATGTTCACAAGAAAGCGTTTCGTACTCGGTATGGGCATTACGAGTTTCTAGTGATGCCATTTGGGTTGACCAACGCACCTGCAGCGTTCATGGATTTAATGAATAGGGTGTTTTAGTAGTACTTGGATCAATTTGTCGTGGTGTTTATAGATGACATATTGGTTTATTCAAAGACGGAGGAGGAGCATGACATGCATTTGCGTATAGTTCTACAAATACTGAGGGAGAAGCAGTTATATGCCAAATTCAGTAAGTGTGAATTTTGGCTTAGGGAGGTGGCTTTCTTAGGTCACGTGGTGTCGCGAAGGATTAGAGTGGCCTCGCAAGGTTGAAGCGGTGTTGGAGTGGAAACCGCCTAAGTCAGTGGCAGAAATTTGAAGTTTTCTGGGTCTGGCAGGGTACTATCGAAGATTTGTGGAAGGGTTCTCTTTAATCGCAGCCCCACTAACTAAGTTATTAAGAAAAGGAGTTCCATTTGTATGGTCGGAGAAAGCAGGAAAGTTTTGATAAGCTACGAAAGATTTCGACTAAGCCCCGGCCTGCATGTACTGAGGCGAAAAGTTGTTTACGCTTTCTCGTGATGCGTCCCATACAGGGTTGGGATGTGTATTGATGCAGGAAGGGAAGGTAGTGGCCTATGCATCCCGTCAGCTAAGACCGCATGAGGTTAACTATCCGACTCACGACTTAGAATTAGCGGCTGTAGTCTTCGCTTTGAAGATATGGAGGCATTACTTGTATGGGGAAAAGTCGATAGTCTACACGGATCACAAAAGTCTGAGGTATCTTTTAACTCAGAAGGATTTGAACTTAAGGCAGCGACGGTGGATTGAGCTATTGAAGGACTACGACTGTTCAATTGAGTACCATCCGGGCAAAGCTAACGTGGTGGCTGACGCGTTAAGTCAGAAGGTCGTGGCGGACTTAAGGGCGATGTTTGCTCATTTGAGTCTATATGACGATGGAAGTCTTTTGACGGAGCTGCAAGTTAAGCCAACTTGGATTGTGGAGATTAAGGAAAAATAATTAGTAGATGAAAGTTTGAATGCACGGAGATTGCAAGTTCAAAATGGTGGTTTAAAAGGGTATAGCTTGCCCGATGATGGAGTATTATGCTTTCAAGGGCGAGCTTGTATGCCAAAAGATGTGGAATTGAGGCAGAGAATTCTTCAGGATGCACATAGCAGCCCATACGCTATGCATCCGGGAGGTAGCAAGATGTATGAAGATTTGCAGAGACAGTTTTGGTGGCCTGGGTTGAAGCTCGAGGTGACCGAATTTGTGGGGAAGTGTCTGACATGTCAGCAGGTTAAGGCTGAACATCAGTTGCCATCGGGTTTACTTCAACCAAGAAAGATCCCTCGGGAAATGGGAGAGGATCACGATGGATTTTGTCAGCGGGCTACCCCTTACGCCCAGCAAGAAGGACGCAGTTTGGGTGATTGTGGACCGTCTAACTAAATCAGCTCACTTCATACCGGTAAGGGTGGATTACTCACTTTAGAAGCTAGCTAAGCTGTATGTGTCAGAAATAGTGAGGTTGCATGGTGTGCCAGTATCGATCATCTCAGATAGGGATCCCAGATTTACGTCAAGGTTCTGGAAAGTGTTGCATCAAGCTTTGGGTACACGATTGGATTTCAAAGACTTTTCCATCCACATCGACGGGCAATGGAAAGGGTCATATAGATTTTAGAAGATATGCTAAGAGGTTGTGTTCTGGATTTCAGCAGTAGTTGGGAAGAGTACCTATCGCTAGCGTAATTCGCTTATAACAATAGTTATCAGCGAGTATCCAGATGTCACCGTATGAAGCACTGTATGGATGAAAATGCCGTACTCCTACGTGTTGGATGGAGTTGGGTGAACGACAAGTCTTGGGTCCGGAGTTGGTAGCAGAGACTGAAGATAAAGTTAAGGTGATTCGGGCTCGTCTCAAGGAGGCATCAGATAGGCAGAAGTCTTATGCCGATCTCAAGCGCAAGGAAATGGAATATGAGGTAGGAGATAAAGTTTTTCTGAAAGTGTCGCCTTGGAAGAAGGTATTAAGGTTTGGGCGAAAAGGGAAGCTAAGCCCTAGGTTCATCGGGCCATATACAGTGTTAAAGCGAGTGGGTCCGGTAGCTTACCAGCTTGAGTTGCCGGCAGAGTTGAGCCAGATCCATGATGTCTTCCATGTCTCGATGATGAGGCGCTATCGATTAGATCCCTCACACGTTGTGTCGGTTGAGGAAATTGAAGTAAACCCGGACATGTCTTTCGAGGAGGAGCCAGACAAATCTCGGATCGTGATGTCAAAGTTCTTCAAGGAAGTCGATTGCCTTTGGTGAAGGTGTTATGGCGGAACCATGGTACGGAGGAGGCCACATGGGAACCCGAGGATGTGATGCGCAACAATACCCCAACTCTTCTCGATCCTGTAATTTTGAGGCCAAATTCTTTTAAGGGGTAGAACTGTAACACCTCAATTAGGGGTTATTTGTAATTTAAATATTTTCCCATGTGTGTGCTTGAAGAATTAAATTCTAGGAGTAGTAAGCATGTTCTAGGGCCTAGAACTAACCCCGAGCTAGGTCGGACTTGGAGCTAAAAAAATTTATTTTTAGTGTTTAAAGGAGGGAGCTAGGTGAGATAGGGCTTAAATAAAATTTTGGGCGAAATATGACAAGAATTTAGTTGGCACAATTGGCTTGGTGCATCTAAGGGTTTGCAAAGGGAGGTCTTGGGTTCGATTCACGGGAGAAATAAGGGGAGTTTTTTTTTTTTTGTTTGGGCGTTAAAGAAAGGGCAAGTTGGGAGGCCTTAAAAGATTTTTGGAGTTGGAGTTGGGCATGAAAGATGGGTTGGCTAAATGGCTACCGTGTGCCACTTAAAGGCTTAGAGGTTGATGGGTGCAGGTTCGAGCTGCTGGAATGGATCTTTGGCTTTTTTTTTTGGGGTGATCGGCCTAGGAGGTTTTATAAATAAATGAAGGGGTTTTATGGCATGAAAGTCTAATGGGAGAAGTGGCTAGGGCGTTAGAAGAGAGGGTCAATGGAGGTCGTTGGTTCGAACCTAAGGGCAAAGAAATGCATTTTTTATCTTTTATTTTTGTTTCTAGAGTGTATGGGAGAGTAATGGCTGCTATTTGTACTATTTAAATGATAAGGGATAAGCTTATTTTTTTGCTTAATTTTGGCTGGAAGAGTAGCTATTAGTGTTTTATTTACTATTAAATTGTTTAAGGGGGATTAGGAGATAAAGATGTGAGATAATCTTGCATTTTTGAAAGTTGAAATTATCACCCAAAAAGAGGGTGTTTGTCGATTTTGGGACTTCTTAGGGAGGGGCTGACCATAATCGGTTTTAGGCAGCAAAGAAGTGCCAAAGTTCTTCAGAATTTTTTTCTTTCTTCTCCAAATTGCTACTGCCGAATTTCCTCTTGTTGCTTTGCCTACATTGCTAAAAAAATTCCAACTTCTTTTCTTCTACTTAGTAAAACCACCACTTCCCTACATCTTTTCTTTTCTTCTTCTTTCCCTAGTAGCCGAACCTATCTTCTTCTCTTCTCAAAATTCCAGCCCTCAAACTTGAGTTAGCGAATCCCTCCTCCCTATTTGGTGTAGCTTTGGCGAACATCAAAGCAAAGGGTGCTCTTCTCTTCCAATCGGTTTGAGAGGAAGGTATGTGCTCAAGGCGAATGCCTATCTCTTTTCTCTCTATTCTCTGTCGACTTTTACAAGGGTAAGAGCCGATTTGATTGTATGGCAAGTGTAAATCACCTGATGTAGGAATCGGTTTGTTGTAGGGCCTTCGAGGTTTTGGAAACGATCTAGTGAAGCCGTCATCTTTTAATTGGTTGGTAAGTGGAGGTAAGGATTTGTTAAATAGTCTAATCTTTTTAGTATTGTAAGTCGAAGGCTATTAATGTGGATGACTGCCGATTGTAGGGAAGCAGAAACACATAGTGTGTGGTGGCTGATAATCAAAGGACGTTTTAGGTAAGGTTTCGGGTTCAAGTGTAACCCTTTGGATTTATGTGGTTTAGCCGAATAGGCCATGTCACTAACTTTCATGTATGGCCGAATATAGGGGCAAGGAAGTCTAGTGTGGCCGATTGATTCTTCGGGATTTAGGGCTATCGATAGTAACAGGTGTGTACATACACACTTCATAACTCATAACTGTCTTAAATGAATTGTGTATGCTAATCTGAATTGATGTAGATTTGGATTTAATACCATCATGGTATAAGCAAGGAAACAGGTAAGTCCTTGTTGTTATGAGTTTACTTTATGATGCTTTTGGGAAGCATGGCATATTTGGTAAATGTGGCATATAAATATGTGGCCAATGATAAATTCAATATATGTTATTAAGTAAACATGTTTGGCATGATCTTTGTTAAGTGCATATGTGGGTAAAATGAGTGGAGGGGGATGTGATATTCGTGTCGACGGACACCAGTGGTTTGGTACCACATTTCGTGACTTTTGTCACCGAGGTTTGGCACCTCATAGCGTCTTGTCCCAGTGGCTTAGCACCACAGTGGGTTGGCCCCACGGATGATATTATGGGATCGACGCCAGTGATTTGGTATCACACATGGGTTGGCCCCACAACTTGTTATTTGTGACTTCGGGTCACCAGTGGTTTGGCACCACAATATTGATGGATATCGTGACTTTAAGTCACCAGTGGTTGGGCACCACCAGTGGTTTGGTACCACACGGGGTAGAAAAAGGTGTTTTGGATGGTTAGGTTGGGTGCATGTTAAACTTGATTGTGATTTGTGTGTATGATGTTGCATTAAACCGGGAAAAGGGTTACACACTGAGTCTTGGTGACTCACCTTTTCCTTTAATATTTTTCAGGTGACTCGTAGATCGCGGATGAGGAGCCGGATGGACTCGAGGTGGCCATGCAGAGAAATTAAGGATTAAATGGATTTTGAATTGTTTTATTTTATTTGGTTTTATTTGTTCAAGTTGTAATAAGGCCTCCTAAGATTATTTTTATTATTTTACCTGTTTGGAATAATTTGTTGAAACCACTTAATGACTTTAAAATGATTACACAAATTTTCTTAAAATCAAACGTAAAAAAATGTTTTCTGTGCCATCGGGTACATCTGAAATTGGTAACAACCTGACCTAATATATTTTTAAACGAACTAAGTATTGTTTTCTTTATACATCTCAACTGTTTTTTTTTTTAACAAGACAATATCTTTTACCTTAAATTAAATCGGCTAAACAAGGATTTTCAAATTGTTTTCTCCAGAACATACCAAATTTTGGTCGTAATGTTTGGTGGCCTAGTCTTAAGCGGGAAGTTTGGGTTTGTGTTACATGGGCTTCCTCTTCGCCCACTAAAAAGACTTCAGTATGGGTGATAGTGGATCGATTGACAAAATCGCACATTTCATTCCGATCGGGTTGATTACTCTTTCTGAAATTGGCGAAGTTGTATGTGGCTGAGATTGTGAGGTTGCATGGAGTGCCGGTGTCGATTATTTTGGATAGGGATCCGAGGTTTACGTCTCGATTTTGGAAAGCATTACATCAGGCTTTAGGCACCAAGTTGGACTTCATTACGGCATTTCATCCTCGATCAGACGGACGGTCGAAAGTAATCTAATATTTAGAAGATATGTTAAGGGGTTGTGTGATAGATTTCAGAGGAAGCTGGGAGGAGTTCTTACCTTTAGCGGAGTTTGCATATAACAACAGTTACCAAGCCAGTATTCGGATGGCACCGTATGAAGCACTATATGGACAGAAGTGTCGCACTCCTACGTGTTGGATAGAATTAGGGGAACGTCAAGTTTTGGGTCCAGAGATGGTGGATGAATCTGAAGAAAAGGTTAAGGTAATCCGGGCTCGATTAAAGAAAGCTTCTGATAGGCAAAAGTCATACGCAGATCTTAAGCGGAAGAATATAGAGTTTGCTGTGGGGGATCAAGTGTTCCTAAAGGTTTCATCTTGGAAAAAGGTGATGAGATTTGGTCGCCAAGGGAAGTTAAGCCCCAGGTTTATAGGGCCTTATCAGGTTTTGAAGTGGGTTGGACCAGTGGCATATCAGTTAGAGTTACCTTTGGAGTTGAAGCAAATGCATGATGTGTTCCATGTTTCAATGTTACGTCGTTACGGTGGATCCATCTCATGTAGTGCCGATTGAGGAGGTGGAATTAAGACCGATTTGTCTTACGAAGAGGAGCCAATTCAAATTCTAGAACGGGATGTAAAGGTGTTACGGAGAAAAACAATTCCTCTCGTCAAAGCGTTATGGCGTAATCATGGATCAGAAGAAGCTTCGTGGGAGCCGGAGGAAGCAATGCGGCAACAATACTCTCACTTGTTCTAGCCAGGTAATTTCGAGGTCAAAATTATTTTAAGGGGGTAGAACTGTAATATCCAAAATATAGGGGTTATGCATTTTTAACTTAGTTATATGTGGTACCATGCCTATGTGTGGTTTGAGTGTGCTTTGGGAGTTTTAGGAACTTCAGTATGTAGGAGGATGCCTTAGAAAAATATTAAATTTTTAAGTCTTAAGATGTAGCTAAGCAAGATAGGCTTTAAGAAAAATTGGCATGAGGTTTTAATCACAACAAGTCAATTGACAAGGTGGTGTTGGCGCATGGGTGAATGCATGAGGGGAGAGGTTCGAATCCCTTGGTTAGCAATTAGAAGGATTTTTATTTTTGTTCTCTTTCCTATTGTGTCGGTCAAGCTTTATTTTTGGTATGGATGGATTTTCTTTCATTTTTGGATAATAGACCAAAGGAAAAAGGCAAGTTATTAGTTAAGGTATGGAATCAAGGTGTTATGTAAGGATAAGGGGACATAAGGCTTGATGAAAGGGTGATGTTTTGGAAGTTTTTCTATGGCCATTTGACCATGAATGTAGACGACATAGGGGGCTAAGGGGGTTGGCTTAATTGTGAAAGTGATTAGGGGGAAGATTAGGAGGAAATGAGGAGGAAAAGGTGGGTTTTGGGATGAGATGTGAGTTGGCCGAATGTTGTATGGGATTAGGGGGAGGATAGTTGTCCAAACTCTTAGCATTTTGTGCATCTTTTCCCTTTTCTGCAAAATCTTTCTCCTTAGCTGAATTTGTCATTGGCATTAGGTGAAAATTTTGTTTTGTTTTGGCTACCATCTTTGACCATATTGGTATCTCTTTTTCTTCTTTTCCTCTCAAGTTTTTCTTTCTTTTGGTACCAAAATATGACTACTTTTGAAGGCATTTTTCCTTTCATTCTTTTTATTACTTGACCGATTGTGCACCATTATCAAAAACTTTTTCTTTGTTCAATTTCTTCCATAACCGAAACCATTTAGCCTCTTTGATCATTTCTTATTTTCTTTTACTTTTCCTTTCTCTTCTTTTCTTTCTATTTTGTTATGAGCCGAACCATTTCATCATTCACTACTTCTTCTTTCTCTTGTAATAGCCGAAACCAACCTCCATTTTCACCATAACCATAACACCTAAAACCTCCCATCTCTATTCTCCTTTGAAAAGGCCGAATCTTCTTCTTGTCACCAAGCCGAATCGCATCACACTCCATTCTCTTCTCGTTCTTCGTCAAAGTCAATCATTCTCCTATATAGCCGAATCTCTTTGTAGTATCAAGTAAAGGTGCAATCGATTTCAGTATTAGTGGTAAGGATTAACTGTCTATCGTTTTTCTTTCTTTTTCTTTTGGGATTAGCTGATTTTAGGAATCTAATCCTTTTTATTCTCTTTGGACGAAACCTTGAAGGAGGATTTCGGGATCCTTTTTGTAGCCAACGATTAAGGAGATATCCACCGGGATTTAAATATTCAAGGTAAAGGATTTTTATATTACTTGTTATATCATTTTAGATAGACTACTAATCGATTTTGTTTTAGGGGACTCTATCGCTCGATTATTTTCCCGTGAACGTAAGATTTTGGGGCAAACAAAATAGGTTTGAAAAGAGCGATAAGGAGTGTTTGGAAGAGGGGTGGTTATGCTATACCCTCAAATTTCAAACGAAGGGCTGTATCGGGGATCCGAGACTTTCCACCGGGTTGTGGACCCTTTGCCAACGAAGATCGATTATTTGAAGTCGTACGTACACCCGAGCCATTATTTATTCATGGTTTTTCATCGGGTTATGAACCATCTATCGGAGAGAAATCACATATAATTGTTGTTCGAGATTCTGAGGGTAAGGAATTAGATTATTCATCAATTGTATATTTTATAAGTATTAGTGTTCTAATCAAGTGTGATAAATATTAGGTATCGACGAGCGGGAAAGTATAGTTCTCACTGTTATAAGGTGTGTAACACTATACTAAATTTCTATTAGATCGATAATATTAATGATTTACATGTATTAAGAAAAATATGTAAGAAAATGGTTGCGAGTACCATTCAGTGGTACATGGTATTCAGGTATGTTTACCCCCTTAATACTTTGTTAATAATGCTATAAGCATGAATATGAAATGTGTATGATTTCCATTATGATTTTGGGGGTATATGGCATAATATCAAAATACTATGTTTATTGCATGGGCATATGGGTGATTTTGATAAAGGGGAAGTGTTCCGGTGGTTTTACCACATAATCCGGTGACTTCGGTTACATATATGAATTCGGTGACTTCGGTCACATATTATAAATTCGGTGACTCTGTCACAATTATTCGGTGGCTATGCCACAATTTATAAGGGCGATGTGTAGTTGACTGCAGTGACTACCTTCGATGGTGTGTAGCGGATGGAGGGTCGATTTAGTAATCCCCACGTGTGATTGGTAGGTGCGGTGGTGTGTAGCGGATGGATATTTAGGTGGGCTCGGATTGCATTTCATTTTATATGTACATGTGATTTAATCGATTATTATCGATTTGCTATAAAATGGGCTTATGGCTAAATATGTTTTAAATGGGCTTAATGACTATGATCGATTGAGCTTTTAGTGTAATGTTACACATTGAGTCATTGACTCACCCTTTATAGGATATATTTTCGGTGGCGCTTAGCGTGATGGATCGGGTCAATGAGGATTACGTGGTGGCCATTGCTCAACTCAGTATATCGAATTATCTTTTAATTAAACTTGCTACGTTTTCTTTTATTATTTAGGATATATTTTGGGTTATGTTATTTTTGTAATAAGGCCGCTATGAACTGTTTAAATTTTTACGTTTTAGATTTTTTTTTTAATCTGCTACGATTAAATATTTACTAAATAATTAAATGGTTTCAAAAATAACTTAAACTATTTTGACACCTAAACACCTATGGTTTTTACAATAATAATAAGTTTTTCATTAAATTTGGTTTTCTTTTAACTTAAAATCTTTCTCTTAAAGATAACGTTTTAATGAGACACCAACTATATAAACACTATTTACAACGCGATCACTAAGTAGATCCATTGTATACGAAACCATTATATTTTCTTATAAAACAAAACGAGAATTAAGTGAAGTTTTACTCGAGGAACATACCAGATCCGGTCAGGGCTTGTGGGCCTGGTTTGGGGTGTTTCAATCAAGCATGATAAGTCTATTTTCAGAATTAAAATTTTTTAGGTTGTTTCCCTAAATTTATATATTACCTTAAAGTTTGACATTTGCAAGATTGACATCAAAAACCATAATTTTTGTGAGATTTTGAAACTTAAGAGCATACACTTTTCTTGCTCACATTATTGGTTATGAGTGTGTCAATATTGATTGGTTATTCTAGAACTTGCTTCGATTATACATGTTGAGACCACACCTTTGATTTCATATACTAAGATGATAAAGGCACCTAGGTTTTAACCCACTTATCCCACAAAACCTACCTACATAATTAACTCTTAGGGAACCCCGTTGAGCCTAAAACGTAGTTCTTTGATCTACCCTTAATATTAACCCATAACTCATTCTTTTTGATTCATTGAGAAGTTTTTCCATTTTATTGACTCCATTTTTATCAAGATTTGATTTGGTTAGTTGCCTAACTATGTTCTTTTGTTCAATTGGTAAATTATTTCTTATTGTCACATGATAAAAAAAATACATATATGTTGATTAGTACTAGTTTTATGTTATTTGAGCTTAAACATTTAATTTCATATTTTGAGAAGAAGCTCATATCATTCTTGATAAGTTTTCAATTGATGTAATTAGTCAGTATTAGTTTTGTAACAGCCCAATTATCACCCTAATCGAAACGGTGGTTTTGGGACAACAAATTCGAGTTAGAAAATATTTTCAATATTATTTTTCGTATTAAATAAATATGATTGAGCATGTGCTAATATTTTTTGAATTGAATTATTCGTTTGTGTGATTAATTTAAGAGAGAGGATTAAATTGCAAAAGAGGTAAAAATAGCTTTTATTTAAATTGGATGGCTAAATTTACTTGTCTTATTTATTGTGAGGATTTAAATTACAATTTAGCAATTTGTCACATAAGTGGATGGCACCATGCTCCCACTATGTGAATATTAAAATGTATTATATGTTAAGTGGAGATAATAATATCATAAAAAATAGGAAAACCATTGCATGTTCATCTTTTCTTTCCTCTCATCACCGAAACTCTAAAGAAGAAGAAAAAATTGAGCTCTTTCATATTCGGCCCTTCACAAGCAAAATTAGGTATGCGTTTGTTTTAGATTTTTGATAATTCTTGCATTTTCGAGATAGTTATTTTGAGCTTTACTTAACCCATGTTATAATTTGTGATTTGGTTGTGTTCTTCATGAGATACCATTGATGGAAACTTGATGTTCTTGTTGATTAATGGTGGAATATTGATGATAGGTGATAGATTAGTAAGTTTTGTTCTTGAACTTTTGATGAAATTGAGTGAATTAAAATTAAATGTTAAAATAAATAGTTGAGGGACTAAAATGCTAAATAAATAGTTTGTATAGACTTATAAAAGCATGAAGAACATTCGACCCTTAAGGAATGAACTCAAATTATGTGTATTTTGTGTTTTGTGCATTAGGGACTAACTTGCAAAAGTTGTAAATGTCAGGGGTAAAATGGTAATTAGAATAATTAGGTGTTTTTGGATTAAATTGATTGGAAATGTATTTGAATAAGTTCAATTTGGGATTATTTAGATCAAGAACATAAGGAAACGGGATTGGGTCGAGGAAAGGCGAAGTTGAACGAATAGCCGGGAAACTCTAATTCATCGACTCTCGAGGTAAGTTTATAAGCAATCGGGTTTAATTGAATTATTTCTAAAATAGTATGCATAAAATTAGATGAATTAATGGATTTAATTTTTAAAATGCTGAATTAGAAATGGGAACTTTTAAGTATGTTAGCCAAATGTGGTTTATTGAATACCACTATATATGTATGCCCAACGATTAATCGAATAAAGTATCTTTAATCCATTTTGCCGAATGCAATATTGAATGAGGTAAACTATTGATAAATTAGCCGAATGTAAGGTTGGTGAATGTATAATAGTATAAGTGTCGATTCATTGAGTAATGTGAGTTGAGAACGAATAAGGTGGTAGCTAGATGTGAATTTTAAAATGAGAGATGTTGTTTTGAAAATGTGGATGTAAGTGTATAAATATACTTATATTTTAGTTGTGCCGAATGCAATGGAATGTTATAAGGAAATTGAGTTGTTACAGGGCAATTGTATCTTTGTGTATATATGCATGAGAATGGAATTATAAGTGTTGCATAAATAATGAAAGGTTTAGATAATGGCACTATGTGTGCGAGATTAAACACCGAGCACTGTGTGTGCGATATTGGTGGAATGGCACTATGTGTGCGAGATTAAACACCGAGCACTGTGTGTGCGATATCGGTGGAATGGCACTATGTGTGCGGGGAACGTGTAATGGCACTAAATGTGCGATACATTACCGAAAGATAGCACTATGTGTGCGAATTATCAAGTAACGACACTAAGTGTGTGATATGTTACATGAGTTGCACTATGTGTGCGGATTATTGGACCTCTCAAGGACATGAACCAATGAATGAAGATGACCATATGAGACATGTAAGTAAATGGTGCATGGAAATTTAATGGCTTGGTGTTAAAGAGGTAATTAGTTCTTTTATTCTAAGTTATAGAAATGTAAATTATTCATTAATCCTTGAGCTTGAACGAAAAGGGTATAGAGTATTTGAAAATTCGGTTTGGAGAATCCATTGAATATGATATTGCTATATGGTATTATTTTATAAGAAATGCTGTTACAAATTAGTGAATGATTAAGTTAAATTAATTAAAATTTTATATTGATTCATTATATATATATTCCCTTTTGCTTATAACTTACTAAGTTAAGTTAGATTACCGTACGTGTGTTTGTGTGATTATGGTTTAGATTTTGAAAGCTAGCTCGTGTTTGGTAATCTTCATCAAAGTCATCCGCACTATCACCTAATCTCGGTATTCTATAAGTTGTACCTTTTTTTGAAAATATATGGCATGTATAGGCAATATTCCTTTGGATTTTGTTTGAATGATATGTATATAAATGTATATGCCATACGAAAATGGCTATGTCTTTGTGTTTGAGTTGGTTTAATCATATTTAAATATAGAATTATTATTTGAGTATATTGTTTATATATATATATATATATATATTATAAGTCTAGTTTGAATGTTAATTCATAATAAGTTGTATATGAATTTTTAAGCTTTTGGAATATATTAAATGTGACTTATAAGATATTAAATTGATAAAAATCATTGTTTTTAGTGTGATTATTTGAATGTATCAATGTGATTAGATATGAATGAAATAGATCACATTTTGTGTATGTGTCTATAAAAAAAGGTGTACATTAATGAACAAATTGACGTACTCCTTTCTTAAATATTTGGCCATGACTTGTTTTGGTTTAGAACTTAAAATTTTTCTCTAGAGTGATATGGTATGCTCGGCCTTGTGATATATATATGGTTTAATCATTGATGTAATGTCTTATTCAAACGTTCTTATGATGGGGTATATATGCATATGTATTAAATTATTGCCGATTGTGACAAGAGATTAGGAGACAAATGAGATGGTTAGAAATTTAGGTTTAGGGTATCTTTGAACGTAAGATAGTGGATGGGATAATGAGATGATCGTATGTGATATTGAAATGAATGAATGAATATCATGTTCTCACTCGATCTTTATTTTCAAATGACCAAATGTATAATGAATTGCTAGTCGAACGAAATTGGTTTTGAATGATGTTAATGATATTATTTGGTGGTAGCATACTTGATTTTAATAGCATGAATAAATTTTGTATTTATTATTAACATGGCTTTATCTGAATGTGTGGACTTGTGATTTGGATATGTAATGCTCGTAACCCTAAGCCGGTGACGGTCTCGGGTTAGGTGTGTTACATTTGATTGGTATTAGAGCTACGTTTAGTCAATTCTTGGACTAACGTAGCGCGTGTCAGTCTAGCTATACATTCCATATTTAATAACGTGATAGTGTAATGACTTTTGATAGTGAAATGTGTTTGTTCCTTTCATATAGTAATGGATCCTGATATCGAGCGAGCGATAATTGATGTCGTCAAGAGCGTGGCGCCTGCTCCCGCTCAAGGGACCGCGCCGGAGGAATCTCCACTAGCTGTGAGTAATCCGAAGAGGGGGCTAAATAAGCCTTCTATAGCATGATGAATGATTGGTTCAGTCAGTATATACGAACCAATCCGGCTGTTCAACAACCCTTGAATCCGAACACACCTCTGTAGTACCGGTGGTACCCCTGATTATAAATCCTGGGAGAACAAGCAAGCCTCCAGTTGACCGCATTAGAAAATACAGGGCTCAAGAGTTTAGAGCCAAAGACGATGAAGATGTTGAGCGAGCTGAATTTTGGCTCGATAATACTATTCATGTTTTAAATGAACTATCTTGCACGCCCGATGAGTGCCTGAAGTATGCCATATCATTATTACGAGATTTTGCCTACTATTGGTGGAATACTCTTGTATCAGTTGTTCCGAAGGAGAGAGTTACCTAGGACTTCTTTCAGATGAAATTTCATAAGAAATACATAAATCAGCACTTCATAGACTCTAAACGTAAAGAATTTCTCGAGCTAAAGCGAGGTCGTATGACCGATCCGAATACGAGCGCAAGTTTGTGAGACTTAGTCGCTACACTCATGAATGTGTTTCGTCTGAGGCTGCTATGTGCCAGAGATTTGAAGAAGGTTTAAATGAAGATATAAAGCTTCTAGTTGGCATCCTTGAAATAAATGAGTTCATAGTATTGGTTGAGCGAGCTTGTAAAGCTGAAGAGCTAGGAAAAGAAAAGCGGAAAGTCGAGTTTGAAGCTAGAGATTTTCGAAAAAGAGATGCGGATAAATTTCCTCAAGCGTCAACAAAGAAGTTCAAGAATGATAGTAGTCGGTCCAAACCTACATAGGGATCTCTAAACAAGAATGACCACCAGTGAGTTCTCGAGCTACATCAGTTACTAGTGTTGGCAATACTCGACCGAGTAAGCCAGAGTGTCAACAGTGTGGTGGACGGCATTTTGGTGAGTGCTGGGGTAAATCTAATAATCACGCTTGTTACAAGTGTGGTTCACAAGACCATTTCGTTTGGGATTACCTGGAGACCATTGAAAAAGGTGTTGTTTAGGGCGTGAGACCGAACAACACTATAGTTAGAGGTAGACTATAGTTAGAGGTAGACTATCTCATAATATGGGAGGTGAGAGTGGCGCTCATAGGGGGACATCAGAGTGGCTATTCGATAAGAGGCTCGTGCACCGGCTAGAGCTTATGCCATTCATGCCAGAGAGGAGGCTTCATCTCCAAATGTTATTACTAGTATTTTCACTCTCTTTGATACTAGTGTAATTGCCTTGGTTGATCCTGGTTCAACTCATTCATATGTGTGTGAAACATTAGTAACCAGTAAGACTCTACCTATTGAGTCTACTGAGTTTGTGATTCGGGTTTCAAACCCCTTGTGTCGATGTGTGCTAGTGGATAGAGTGTGCAAGAATTGCCCTTTAATGATTCAAGACTCATGTTTTTCGTTGATTTGATGTTACTACAATTTGACGAGTTAGATATTATCCTCGGCATGAATTGGTTGACTGTACATGATGCAGTAGTGAATTACAGACAAAAGACTATTGATTTGAGGTGCCAGAATAACGAGATAATTCAAATTGAATCTGCGGATTTGAATGGGCTACCAGCTGTGATATCTTCGATGTTGGCTCGGTAATATTTGAGAAAGGGTTGTGAAGCTTATCTTGCATATGCGATTGACAGCAAGGTAAATGAGAAGAAGATTGAATCTGTGCTGGTTGTTTGTGAGTACTGGATGTGTTTTCGGAGGAATTCCTGGATTGCCACATGTTCATGAGGTAGAGTTTAGTATTGAGCTAGTGCCAGGGGCAACTCCGATTTCGATAGCTCTGTATAGAATAAACCGAACCGAATTAAAGGAATTGAAGGCTCAGTTGCAAGAATTGACAGATAGAGGTTTTGCGTGACCAAGTTTCTCTCCCTGGGGTGCCCCAGTCCTATTTGTGAAAAAAGGATGAAACTTTAAGAATGTGCATCGATTATCGACAGCTCAATATGGTGGCAGTAAAGAATAAATATCGTTGCCACGTATCGATGATTTATTCGATCAGCTTAAGGGAGCTTCGGTGTTCTTAAAAATTGATCTGAGATCAGTGTATTATCAGTTGCAAGTTAGGGACTCGAATATACCAAAGATTGCTTTTCGGATGAGATACGGTCATTTTGAGTTCTTGGTGATGCCGTTTGGACTCACTAATGCCCCTGCCATTTTCATGGATCTGATGAATCGGGCATTCAGACCGTATCTAGATCAGTTTGTGGTTGTATTCATAGACGACATCCTAATTTAGTCACGTGATGAAACCGAGCATGCTGAGCATTTGAGGTTGATATTACAGATTTTGCGTGATAAGCAGATGTAAGAAAAATTCAGTAAATGTGAGTTTTGGCTGAATGAAGTTAGGTTCTTGGGCATGTTATTTTAGAATCGGGTATCGGGTTGACCCAAGTAAAATTTTGGCTAGACTTGATTAGAAACCTCCACTGAATGTTTCTGAGGTACGTAGCTTTTTGGGACTTGCCGGATATTATAGACATTTTGTGAAAGGGTTTTCTATGATAGCAGCCACAATGACAAAGCTGTTACAGAAAAATGTTAAATTCGAGTGGTCAGAAAGGTGCCAGACAAGTTTTGATCAGCTAAAGACCTTGCTAACAGAAGCTCCAGTGTTGGTTCAGCCAGAGACGGGTAAGGAGTTCGTTATCTTCAGCGATGCATCCTTGAATAGACTAGGTTGTGTTTTGATGCAGGAGGGTAAAGTTGTAGCCTACGCTTTGAGATAGTTGAAACCGCACGAGAGGAATTATTTGATGCACGACCTTGAGTTGGATGCTATAGTTTTTGCTTTGAAAATATGGCGTCACTATCTATTTGGTGAAAAATGCCACATCTATTCGGATCACAAGAGTCTAAAGTATTTAATGACTCAGAAGGATCTGAATTTGAGGCAGCAACGATGGTTAGAACTGTTGAAAGACAATGAGCTTGTGATTGACTATCATCCGGGGAAGGCTAATGTGGTTGTTGATGCACTTAGCTGAAAGTCACTATTTACTCTACGCGTAATGAATGCGGATATAGTTATGACCGATGATGGTGTGATCATTGCAGAATTGAAAGCGAGACCATTGTTTGTACAACAGATTCGTGAAGCTCAAGAGGTTGATGATAATTTAAAGGCAAAAAGAGTCATTGTGGCTCGTGTGCGGATTCAGATTTTTGGATAGATGCTGAAGGATGTCTACGGTTTAAAAATCAGTTATGTGTGCCTAAGAACCCCGAATTGATTCGAAGAATATGTGATGAAGCTCATAATAGTATATTTTCGATTCATCCGGGTAGCACAAAAATGTATAACGACCTGAAACAACATTATTGATGGCATGGTATGAAACGAGACATCTCAGACTACGTATTGAAGTGTTTAGTATGTCAACAAGTGAAAGTGAGCATCAGGTGCCATCGGGATTACTCCAACCGATTATGGTACCTGAGTGGAAGTGGGATCGAGCCACAATGGATTTTGTATCGAGTTTGCCGTTGACACTAAGTAAGAAAGATTCAATCTAGGTTATTGTTGATAGATTGACGAAATTGACCCATTTTATTCTGGTACGTACTGATTTTTCACTTGATAAGTTAGCTAATTTGTACATCTCGCAGATTGTACGATTGCACGGAGCACCTGTTTATATTGTTTCGGATAGGGATCCGAGGTTTACATCTCAATTTTGGAAGAAACTGCAAGATGCTTGGAACAATGAAAATGTGCAATTGTACACAATCGTAACAAGTAATAAAGTGACAAGTAAATGTCGAGTTATCGTACCCACATGGACTGTAAAAGAATTATTTATGAAATGATTTCAAACACTTTGGTGATGGAAAAATATTTGGTTTTGATAAATATTTAAAAACTAAAGAGAAAAACAAAGTTAAATAAAATAAAACAAAGTTCTAATGCATGATTTCAAAAACTGGGTTTAATCAAGATGATATAATTGTGTTGGATTAATCGCATTTCTTTCCTTAGCATTATTAAGGTTGTGTTTATACTTATTAAAACATGGCAACTTGGTTAATTTGCTAACTTATGAACATACTTACAAATAAAAATCCATTCATCTCTTGTACATATTCCTATGTCAATTCGACCGATTAAACATATTTATAAAAGTAAACATGTTATTGCACATACATACTTATTAAAATAAATAATCTCTCGCATATTCCTATGTCTATTCAAACGATTAATTAGACCTAACAAGCATATAAAAGATCATGCGAAGTAACAAAGTATTTTTATCTTGAAACAATTTAATCACAAAATCTTGCAAGTTATACAAGGCATATGTATCGTCAAATACAATGCTAATTTAATCTTCAGCTACCTTAGAAGAATTAAACATGCACAGATTAAGTATTGTGTCCATTAATTACAATTTCAATGTGTTTAAATAATTAATTCATAAGCTATCTAAACAATTATAATGCCAGATAACTTAACATGATTTTACTTAATCAAACATTTTACCAAGGCCTTTAACAGTATAAACACAATTTTAACAATTCAAGAGGATGAAATGAAATCAACCCAACAAGAATTAAATTCAAGCTAAATTGATTAAATTAAACATTCTAACAACATAAATATTCATAAACATGTTTGTCAAAACAACAACGAAATTTAAAGAGATAGGGAACAAGAAACAAATCCGGTGGTTCTCCGTGGCTTGTCTAATTGCTCCGTTCTTCGTTCTTCGTTGTCCTTGGCTATCAAGGTGGCTTATGAACACTCCAATTGATGCTTTGAATGGCTCAAAAACACCTCTGTTCCAAGAGGGGAAATCGGCACAAGAACATCAAAAAGGGAGAAGGGAAAATGAAATTGAGAGAAAGTGAGAGAGGAGAATGTTGGATGCTTGAGGTGTGTTTTGAATGAGCAGCTAGGGGCTATATTTATAGGTGATCAAGGCTGCTAAAAATAGAAAATATCAGCAGCAAAAGAGGGCTTCCTTGGCCGGCCATCCCATGTGGAAAAGTTGAAGGATTCAACTTTGCTAAATATAGCATGGGGCAAATCTTTAAAGCCATGAATTTTGGAGGGGTTTGAATGAGATTTTGAAAGATCTTCAAGGGCTCCTTTACAAGCTGAATTAATCAGCTAATAAGCTGATTTGGGCCTTCATTGTGAACGGTTTGGGATGCCCAATTGATGGCTGGTTCGGTTCGGTTCAACTAATGCGGTTCAACTGGCCCATTTTCCATAATTAATTAAAAATAATTTATTTAGCACAAATTAAATTGGGAATAAATTCAAATTAATTATATTATGATTAAATCATCATAATTGGACTGTCTTGGGCTGGAAATAAAGTTTCCTTGACACTTCAAATAGCTTCTTGGTTTTATTCTTCGAGCAGTGTTTGCTGAGCCGATTTTTGCCCTTTGTGCGATTCTGTCGAAAATAGTCAAAATAAATCAAAATTAACCATAAAATTAATTAAAATTCATCATGTTAATATTTTTAGCACAATTTAATTATTTTATAATATTTAATTATTTTTCGACAAGAATTTACTCATAACCACATGAATTTGGGTCAAAAAGGGCATGAAAAAGTATATAAATTTTTGTGTTTCCAATGCTCTAGGTACCAAATTGCATTTCAGCACTGCCTTTCACCCTCAGTCGGATGGTCAATCCTAACGTGTTATTCAGATACTCGAGGATATGTTCAGATGTTGCGTTCTTGAGTTTGAGGGTACGTGGGAATGATACTTACCTTTGATTGAATTTACGTACAACAACAGCTTTCAATCAAGTATCAAAATGGAACCCTATGAAGCTTTGTACGGTCATAAATTTGTACACCACTATATTAGACCGAGTTAGGTGAAAACAAGGTACAAGGGGTTGATTTAATCAGAGAGACTGAGTAGAAAGTAAAAGTAATCTGAGAAAGTTTGAAAGTCACATCAGATCGTCAAAAGTCATACGCGATTTGAAACGAAAGGATATAGAGTTTCAAGTGGGTGATCAAGTATTTTTGAAAGTATCACCGTTGAAAAAGATACTTAGATTTGGGCATAAAGGAAAGTTGAGTCCGCGATTCATTGGGTCGTATGAAGTTATTGAGCGTATTGGATCGGATGCGTATAGACTTATGTTGCCACCTGAGCTAAACAAGATTCATAATGTCTTCCATGTATCGATTCTTAGACGATACCGATCTAATCCTTCGCATGTGATCAGTCCATCAGAGATTGAAATTCAACCCGATCTGACTTACGAGGAGGAACCGATTCCCATCTTAGCTCGTGAAGTGAAAGAGTTGTGAAATAAGAATATTTCATTGGTTAAAGTTACGTGGCATAAGCACGGAGTTGAGGAAGCGACTTGGGAAACCGAGGAATCAATGAAAGAACGCTACCCACAATTATTCAACGGTAAGATTTTTGGGGACGAAAATCTCTTAAGGGAGGAGAGTTCTAACAGCCCGATTATGACCCTAATCGGAACGGTGGTTTCTGGACCACGAATATGAGTTAGAAAATATTTTCAATATTATTTTTCCTGTTAAATAAATATGATTGAGCATGTGCTAATATTTTGTGAATTGAATTATTCGTTTGTGTGATTAATTTAAGAGAGAGGAATAAATTGCAAAAGAGGTAAAAATATCTTTTATTTAAATTGGGTGGATAAATTGACTTGCCTTCTTTGTTGTGAGAATTTAAATTGCAATTTAGCAATTTGTCACATAAGTGGACGGCACCATGCTCCCACTATGTGAATATTAAAATGTATTATATGTTAAGTGGAGATAATAATATCATATAAAAATAGGAAAACCATTGCATGTTCATCTTTTCTTTTGTCTCATCACCGAAACTCTAAAAAAGAAGAAAAAAATTGAGCTCTTTCATATTCGACCCTTCACAAGCAAAATTAGGTATGTGTCTGTTTTAGATTTTTGATAATTCTTGCATTTTTGAGATAGTTGTTTTGAGCTTTACTTAGCCCATGTTGTAATTTACGATTTGGTTGTGTTCTTCATGAGATACCATTGATGGAAACTTGATGTTCTTGTTGATTAATGGTGAAATATTGATGATAGGTGATAGATTAGTAAGTTTTGTTCTTGAACTTTTGATGAAATTGAGTGAATTAGAATTAAATGTTAAAATAAATAGTTGAGGGACTAAAATGCTAAATATATAGTTTTTATAGACTTATAAAAGCAAGAAGAATTTGGCCGTTAAGGAATGAACTCAAATTATGTGTATTTTGTGTTTTGTGCATTAGAGACTAACTTGCAAAAGTTGTAAATGTCAGGGGTAAAATGGTAATTAGTATAATTAGGTGTTTTTGGATTAAATTAATTGGAAATGTATTTGAATAAGTTCAATTTGGGATTATTTAGATCAAGAACATAATGAAACGGGATTGGATCGAGGAAAGGTGAAGTTGAACGAATAGCCGGGAAACTCTAATTCATCGACTCTCGAGGTAAGTTTATAAGCAATCGGGTTTAATTGAATTATTTCTAAAATATTATGCATAAAATTAGATGAATTAATGCATTTAATTTTTAAAATGCCGAATGAGAAATGGGAACTTTTAAGTATGTTAGCCAAATGTGGTTTATTGAATACCACTATATATGTATGCCCATCGATTAATCGAATTAAGTATCTTTAATCCATTTTGCCGAATATAATATTGAATTAGGTAAACTATTGATAAATTAGCTAAATGTAAGGTTGGTGAATGTATAATAGTATAAGTGTTGATTCATTGAGTAATGTGAGTTGAGAACGAATAAGGTGGTAGCTAGATGTGAATTTTAAAATGAGAGATGTTGTTTTGAAAAGGTGGATGTAAGTGTATAAATATACTTATATTTTAGTTGTGTTGAATGCAATGGAATGCTATAAGGAAATTGAGCTATTAAAGGACAATCGTATCTTTGTGTATATATACATGAGAATGGAATTATAAGTGTTGTATAAATAAAGAAAGGTTCAGATAATGGCACTATGTGTGCGAGATTAAACACCGAACACTGTGTGTGCGATATCAGTGGAATGGCACTATGTGTGCGAGATTAAACATCGAGCACTGTGTGTGCGATATCGATGGAATGGGACTATGTGTGCGGGGAACGTGTAATGGCACTATGTGTGCGATACATTACCGAAAGATAGCACTATGTGTGCGAATTATCAAGTAACGACACTAAATGTGCGATACGTTACATGAGTTGCACTGTGTGTGCGATTATCGGACCTCTCAAGGACATGAACCAATGAATGAAGATGACCATATGAGACGTGTAAGTAAATGGTGCATGGAAATTTAATAACTTGGTGCTAAAGAGGTAAGTAGTTATTGTATTCTAAATTATAGAAATGTAAATTATTCATTAATTCTTGAGCTTGAACGAAAAGGGTATAGAGTATTTGAGAATTCTGTTTGGAGAATCCATTAAATATGATATTGCTATATGGTATTATTTTATAAGAAATGCTGTTACGAATTAGTGAATGATTAAGTTAAATTGATTAAAATTTTATATTGAATCATTATATATATTCCCTTTTTGCTTATAACTTACTAAGCTAAGTTAGCTTACCGTACATGTGTTTGTGTGATTATGGTTTAGATTTTGAAGGCTAGCTCGTGTTAGGAATCTTTGTCAAAGTCATCCGCACTATCGCCTAATCTCGGTATTCTACAAGTTGTACCCTTTTTGAAAATATATGGCATGTATAGGCAATATTCCTTTGGATTTTATTTGAACGATATGTATATAAATGTATATGCCATACGAGAATGGCTATGTCTTTGTGTTTGAGTTGGTTTAATCATATTCAAATATAGAACTATTATTTGAGTATATTGTTTATATTGATATATATATATTATAAGTATAGTTTGAATGTTAATTCATAATAAGTTGTATGTGAATTTTTAAGCTTTTGGAATATATTAAATGTGACTTATAAGATATTGAGTTGATAAAAATCATTGTTTCTAGTATGATTATTTGAATGTATCAATGTGATTAGATATGAATGAAATAGATCACATTTTGTGTATGTGTCTATAAATAAAAGGGTACATTAATGATCAAATTGACGGATAGTCCTTTCTTAAATATTCATCCATGACTTGTTTTGGTTTAGAACTTAAATTTTTTCTCTAGAGTGATATGGTATGTTTGGCCTTGTGATATATATATATATATTTGGTTTAATCATCGATGTAATGTCTTATTAAAATGTTCTTATGATGGGTATATGTGCATATGTATTAAATTATTGCCGATTGTGACAAGAGATTATGAGAGAAATGAGATGGTTAGAAATTTAGGTTTTAAACGTAAGATAGTGGATGGGATAATGAGATGATCGTATGTGGTATTGAAATGAATGAATGAATATCATGTTCTCACTCGGTCTTTATTTTCAAATGACCAAATGTATAATGAATTGCTAGTCGAACGGAATCGGTTTTGAATGATGTTAATGATATTATTTGGTGGTAGCTTACTTGATTTTAATAGCATGACTAAATTTTGTATTGATTATTAACATGGATTTATCTGAATGTGCGGACTTGTGATTTGGATATGTAATGCCCATAACCCTAAGCCGGCGACGGTCTCGGGTTAGGGGTGTTACAAGTTTATTTTTCTGGTTTGGCAATTTATCAATTCGATCTCGATTCTAATCCTCTTTTTCAACATTTATCCACACCCTTAACTAAGCCCCATTACAACCCTTTAAATACCTTTTGATTTGTGTATCATCTTATTTCATAGTGGTGGAGATTTGATTTCCATGCAAGCCTATGGTAATGTCTTTTCATGTTTGACTTTTGAGTGCATAATTTTTGAACCTTAAACACTTTGAATGATTTGAGTGAATCTTTAGCGAGGATGTCAATTCTTGTCGGTTTTGAATTAAAGGTAATTACTTAGATAAAGGGAAATACCTATGTTTTCATGCTTTAAAAATGTGTGACTTGGATTGTTTGAATCTTTAGTGCTCTTTTGTTGAATTATCAATGTGTGAATATTTGTGAATTTTGATAAAACATCAGTGATGAGAATTATGAATTGAGAAAGTTTAATTTTAATTGTGACTTGAGGATTTTGCTTGAGGACAAGCAAACACTTAAGTGTGGAGATATTTGATAAACCATAAAAGTAACATGTTTTAATCCCATGCTTGGCATGTTTTTGGATGATTTGTTATGTAATTTAGTGAATTTGAAGCTTCTAATCCTTTAATTTCAAGTTTCTATACTTGGGAGAGCGTAGGGAAGCAAAAAGAGCAGAGAACGAGCCAAAATCAGACAAAACGAGCTACTTTCAGGAACCACATGGCCTGGGCATTCCCACATAGGCTGAGTACACGCCCCTATGAGCCACACGGGCTGGCCACACGCCCATGTGCTAGCCCGTGTAGATTTTAAAACCTATTTCCATAATACACGGAAAAACACAATTTTTAGGTTTTCTGAGCATTCTAAAGTTTATAAATACACACTACAAGAAGACCTAAGGGAGCACGCAGAGAAGAACGAAGAATTTACTTGAAGAATGCAACCGAATTCAACATCAGAAACAAGATCTCCTTCAAGATTGAAGATCTCCATTCAATTTCTCTAGAAGTTTTTGGGTTTCTTTATGTTTTGTTTTTTCCTAATTTTGAAATATTTTCCTTCCAAATAATGAACTAAATTCCTTAGATACTTAGGAAAGATGAAACCTATGATGGATCTTGATATTTAATTTCTGAATTACATGATAAATACTTGATTTCTTGATCTCAATTATGTGTACTTATTCCATGTTTTAATGTTTTCAGGATATTAATTCATGATTGATGTGCTTATTTTAGTGGAGAAAAAGTCCCTATTTAAAAGTAGATTTGGCATAATTGAGTGGAGTTGCATGCAATCCTTATATTATAAACAATTCCTTCAATTTATCGGCTAGATAATAAAAAGATAGTAATTACTAGTACTTTTAGTCTTCGTGGATACGATATTCCTGACTCACCATAACTATACTACTATTTGATAGGTGCGCTTGCCTTTGTCGTGATTTTAGTTAGTTAAGTGAATCATTCATCAGTAACAAACAACATTTTGCTAACAAACAAAAACTTTATCAAGTCAACTATGACTTCAATGGTATATTTGACCCTATAATTCCAAGGATGATACAAATATAATTAAAATACAATATCACAAACATGACATAAACTCATAGATTTCATATTCAATAATGATAATTTCCAATCATTAATATTAATCGACACGTAAATTTTATTTAAATGAAGGGTACATTTTAAATTTTTCTTCCTACGTGAAAAAGAATTAATTAAATAAAAAAGGGATAGAAAGAAACTAGTGTAAAAAAGGAGTAAAGGAAGTCAAAATAATGCTTGTAGTGATAATTTTTTAGGATTTTAACTCAATTAATATTAAATACATGGAAGGGAAACTTCGTAAATATGACAAGGTGGGCAAATTACATTTTAAACCTGATCTTGACTTGCCGACCGACCACTTTCTAAAACAAACTTGACTTGAAACCCAATTTTTTTAAAAAATCGTACTTTGTTGGATCGGATCGTCTTAGAACCTATTAGTTTTGGGTTTTTTTTCCATCGCTATTCAAACTATAACACCCGACTCATGACCTAGATGTTATGGATGAATCTGGAGACGTTACTGATCGCTATGTCAAAGTCTTAAAATTTATATAAAGAATGATCGAACCTGGAAACTAACCATGACAACGATTTGAGGCAAGTGCACCTATCGAACAATAGTATAGTTAAGGCAAGACTGGATTGTCGAACCCAAAAGAACCAAAAGTACTAATACTAACTCTCTTTTTATTATCTAGCCTAAAATAAAGGGAATTGTTTATCTAATCTAAAATTAACTAACAACTAAACTAAAGATGCAAAGACAAAGAGAATGAATTGCGGAAAATAACTTTAGGAAAAACCAATTGATTAAGACGATACCCAAGGAAGAATCCACCTAGACTTCACTTGTTATCAACTCTGAACCAGACGGTTTATTCACTTGACTTGATCCGTAAGATTCCCTAACGTATATTAATCTCTCTCTCGAGGCGACTAACGTCTAACCCTAGGTTGATTAATTGAAATCTATTTCTAATTAAAACCCCTAGAATTATATTAACTCGATCTATGGACTCCTATATTAGGTTTCACCTAATTCGGCAAAATCTCGTCACCCTATCTCTAGGTGCGATCAACTCCACTTAACTATGCTAGATCTACTCTTAGGCAGGGACTTTTGCTCCTCCACCTAAGCACATCACATGTGAATCAATATTTCGAAATACCAAAACAAAAATTAAGAACACATAGTTAAGAACAAATCAAGTATTTATCATATAGTTCAGCAAACGATAACAAGATTCATGATAAACCGTAAAAGTAACATATTCTAGGCCCACATTTAGTATGCTTTTGGATGATTTATCCTTAATTTATGTAAAAAGGTGCTCTTAATCCTTTCTTTTTATGTCTTTTACTCAAGAAAGCACCTAAGGATAAAAAGAATGTAAAACAGGCTTAAAACGGGCCAAATTTGGGCCAACCCGAGAAGTCGACATGACCTGGACTTCATGCCACACGGCCGTGCCTTTCCATCCATCTAGAACACGGCCTGTCCCTGATATACATGGTCGTGCCTCATCGATAAAAAGCCCAACACGGCCTAATCCCGATTTGCATGGCCGTGCCCCAATTAACAGACCCGAAGTATGACTTGAACCTTAACCTACACGGGCATGCCACAGCCGTGCCTCAAACAACAGAATCAAGACACGGGCTGGACCACGATTTACATGGGCTTGCCTTGGCCGTGCCCCTACCACGGGAATGAGCAATTTTACTCAGATTTGGATACTTTGAGATGAAGAAACATATTCCTAAACTGACTCAAACTCCGAGTAGGAACTAGACTCAGATTAGGACGTCCAAAGAGCCAAATAAGTCTATATAAACAACCCGAGGTAGCTATTCAAGGGATCGGAGTTTTAGCAGAGTTTTCTACCAGAGCTTTTTGCATTTAGGGAATTACTCGAAGTTAGCCAGTTGATCCATCTCGAAGAGCCACAATTCTACTCAAGACGGTGGTTCTCTCCTTTTAGGGAGTTCTTATGTTTTATTTTATCTTTTCTCTTGAGATGTTCTTTTATTTCGTTATGAACTAGAACCCTTCAGATACTTGAAGGGGATGAAACCTATGATGGATTTTGTTATTTGATTATTTGATTTATATGATAAGTACTTCGCTTGTTCTTAATTATGCTGTTTAATTTAATCGGATATGCTTAGGTGGAGGAGGAATAGACCTTGCCTGTGAGTAGATCTAGCATAATTAAGCGGAGTTGATCGGGCGCCTAGAGATAGGGTTACAAGATTTTTTCGGATTAGGGTGAAACCTAATATGGGAATCCATTGATCGATTTACTGCTTCCTTAGGGGGTTATTATAAGAGAACAAGAGTTCCACTAATTAACCTAAGGTTAGACGTTATTCGCCTCGAGAGAGGGTTTAATATAGGTTAAGGAGTCTCACTGATTAGGCTAAGTAAAGAAATCATATGAATTGAAGGTTAGATAATAATTGAAGTCATAGATGGATTCTTCCTTAGGGTATCGTTTTTATCAATTGAGTTTTCCTACAATCTTTTCCCAATTCATTCTTTTATCTTTGCATTTAGTTTATTATCTTATTAGTTTTAATTAATCAATCACTCCATATTTCAAGCTAAATAATAGAAAGAAGGTGAGTAATAGTACTTTTAGGTTCCTTGGGTTCGATAAGATATTCTTGCCAAAGCTATACTACTATTTGATAGGTGCACTTGCCTCTATCGTTGTCATAATTAGTCTACAGGTTCGATCGTTCTTTATAAATTTTAAAACTAGACTATTTTACAGTGATCAAGTTTTTGGCGCCGTTGCCGGGACATCTAAAATATTACGAAAGCTCTATTTTTATTACTTTAGCCATTATTTTATTTTCTAGATTAAAATTTTATTTATCTCTACTAATTTTCTTTCTTTCTTCTTGACTTGCTAGGTACCTCTAGTTTATGACTTGAAGAAACCCGAGAGGACCATTAGTATATGAGAGTGACATTAAGGCTACTGCGCGAAGAAACTGCAGAGAAACTAGACGAGCTCTAGACTACCAAAAGAAGAACAGCAAGACAGATCCAATCTTATTGAAGGGATGGATGAAAACAATCCACCAAATGCACAAGAACAGGATGCTCCACGTACTATGTATGATTATGCTAAACCTAATTTGACAGGAGCAGAATCGAGTATTGTTAAGCCTGCTATAGCTGCTAATAATTTTGAATTGAAGCCTAACACAATACAAATGATTCAACAGTTTGTTCAATTTGATGGTTTGCAGGATGAAGATCCTAACACTTATATATCAAATTTCTTAGAATTATGCGATACCTTCAAGATAAATGACATTTCTAATGATGCCATACATCTTTGGTTATTTCCTTTTTCATTAAGGAATAAAGCAAAGCAGTGGTTGAACTTGTTACCATGAGGGTGAATCACCACATGGGATCAAATGACTGAAAAATTTATGTTAAAGTATTTTCCACAGGCTAAAACGACCAAATTTAGGAATGACATATCTTCTTTTGTGGAGAATGACGCAGAAACTTTATATGATGCATGGGAGAGATACAAAGATCTCCTAAGGAGATGTCCACACCACGGATTACCTTTGTGGCTTCAAGTTCAAACTTTTTACAATGGCATGAATTCTCCAACTAGGCAAATGATTGATTCATCACCGGTGGAACTTTGAATAACAAAACTCCTGAAGTGGCTTATGATTTTATTGAGGAGATGACGTTGAACACTTATCAATGGCAAATTACAAGGGCCAAACTAACAAAATCAGCTGGAGTTTTTAATTTAGAAGCAGTTACAATGTTGTCGACGCATGTAGAGTTAATGAATAAAAAGATTGAAATCTATATTCTTCGCAGGTACATCCGGTAATGCAATGTGAAGTAAGCGGGAATGTGGCGAATACTGAGTACCCACCATACCAACCAGGAGCAGAAAGCGAGCAGACAAACTATATTGGTAACAATTTCCGATCCAATAATAATCCTTATAGTAACACTTATAATCCAGGTTGGAGGAACCACCCAAATTGTTCGTGGGGAGGACAGGGAAATCAAGGAAATCAAAGGCAACAACCTCCTCCTAATTTCCAAAATCAACCGTATCCACAAGAAAGGAAATCAAACCTTGAAGAGATGCTGACAAATTTCATGGCAGCCACAGATTCTCGTTTCCAAAGAACGAAGCAACACTAGATGAACAATAAAAGTCATTTAAAGGGATCGTGAGTCAGGTTGAAGATCTTACTAGGGCAGTGGGACATCTCACAAAGCTGCTAACTGACGCCAACAAGGACGTCTACCGAGAAACACAAAATAAATTCAAAAGAGCAAATCCAAGCCATCGCAACTTAAGAGGAAACAAGAGTAGATAGTTCCACATCAGCACAAGAAGCCAAAGAAGAAAAAGGTAAAACAGAGGTAGCTCACGAAAAGCCAAAACAGGTAATCAAAGAATACCAACCTCGTATACCTTATCCTGAAGCATTAAAAAGAGACGACTCAGAGGAACAATTTGATAAGTTTTTAAAAATTTTAAAGAAATTACATATTTACTTACCTCTTCTTGAAGCTCTTTTTAGATGCCCGATGTACAAAATTCTTAAAATAGCTCTTGACGAATAAACGCAAAATAGATGAAGAGCACCATGTGAAATTAAATGCAAAATGCTCGGCAATTCTACAAAACAAGCTACCATAAAAACTAAAAGATCCAGGGAGTTTGACAATTCCATGTTTAATTGGTAGTTTAAATAATGATAATGCGTTGGCTGATCTAGGGGCAAGTATAAATGTTATACCTTATGCACTGTTTAAACAACTAGGTCTTAGGAAGCCCAAACAAACTAGGATGAGTATTCAACTAGCTGATAAGACTGTTAGAATTCCTAGGGGTATTATCGAAGATGTTCTCGTAAAAATCGATAAATTTATTTTCCCAGTAGATTTTGTTGTCTTAGACATGGATGAGGATAATTCAATCCCCTTAACTCTAGGAAGACCTTTCCTCACTACTGCTAGAACTAAAATTGATGTTGCCATAGGAGAACTCATATTTTGCGTAGGAGATGAATCGATAAATCTTCAAGCTCTCGACTCGGCCAGAATAACAAGGTAAGAAAGTAATTTCAATAGATGATCAAATTATTCACCCTTCATCGCAGGAAACACCAGAAGAATACAAATCTGAGCTGAATTATGAACCCCAAGTCGACAAAGAAGAGATGGATCAGCACGAAATAAAACCAGAGGAACCTCCAGAAGAGATCGTAGAACATCCAATCATTACAAGATAGGAGACCAGACACTGATAAACAAAGCAGATCCATACATCTCTAAGGTAAATGCTTCTCTACTCCAACCTTGTCACGAAAATAGAACTGCAAGCAGGAGGAAGATATTCAAAGCTTTAAACCTCCCTGAAATCTTCAAATACGAGGGAAGTCTAGCTTAAGACTATAAACGAGCGCTTCTCGGGAGGCAACCCGAACACTAACTCAATGTATTTTAAGCTTTACTTTCAATTTCTTTTTTTTCTCTTTATCTTTCTTTTCCAAATATTTAGTTTTAAACTAACTCAAAAGTACAGATTTCCAAGCCACACGGCCTTACACATGGCCGTGTCTGTGGCCTGTGTGGACCACGTGAACCACCGTACTGACAGGGCAGGAGCCGTGCAAGTCAGGCCAACCAGCCCCAGACGTCACGGATCCAACCATCCTGCGCCATGGGCACCAACAGAACATCATGGGCGTGCCTATGGACCATGTGAAGCTACTGACTTCCTCTCAATGGGCGTGGCTATTTTAGAAATGGGCGTGTGTGTAACACACCATGACTCACGGCCGTGCAAGGCAGCTATGTGAATCGACACACCCTTGGAGCACGGGCGTGGGAATGGGCCAGACTTCAACTCCTATTTAAACCCCAAAGCCCTACCCTTCTCACCATCTATTTTGCTCTTCTTTCCATTTCAATTTTTTCTTCCCTCTTACCCTAGGAAAAAGGCTAAGACTCTTAAGTTGAAATAGAATCATGCTGAAGAAGCGGAAGGAGACAAACATAGTCTCCCAAAGGAGATCCCAATACATAAGCTCATGCCGGCCACTTCATCCAAACACCAAGTAGAGAGTCTTTGTGACCATTTAACTTTTATTTTATTCTTCTCTTCCCATTTATTTTCCTTATTTTTAACTTTCTTGAACTTAATTTAGCTTATTTTGTTTTAGTTTCTTGGTTTTAGGTTCGAAAGGCTGCTAGGGAATCACGCTGTCCACCACGATAACCTCCTCACTTCCACCATCACCAACACTCCGCAGTCTTAGAGGTCACGCCCACCTCGTGAACCATCTGTCAATAAGGACCCGTAAGTCCATTAGTATTTTATTTTATTTTCAGTCTTCTTCTTAGTCTCCTTTTCTTTATTTTTTTTTATCTTTAATTATTTTATTAGTATATTTTTAAAGTCTTTTTAAGATTCCTAGCTAATTTTCCATGAGTATCCCAATTTCTTCATCTAGCGTAGAGCTCATCGAAACTATCCCACCAGGCCAATAGAAAACACCATCACCACCACCAAAGACACCGCTCCTCTGAGTTCCCTTCTACCACGACCACCTCTAAATCTCGGAGCCATCCAAAATTCAGGAAGTGTCACTTTTTTCCTTCTCTTTGATTTATCCCATTACTGTCATATCTATCTTTGTACATTGAGGGCAATGTACATCTTAAGTGTGGGGGGTAAAAGTGCCAAACTTTTTGCATTATTCTCAAATCCCTGAATTTAGTCTTGTTTTTAAGTAATTTTCTCATATTACTAATTAGGGTGAAATTTCTAATGAGTTATGATTTTTATTGATCTGTCTTAGAATAAGTCATTGATAATTATGCATTGATGATTAAATTTAGAAAATACTAGGGAATCAAGCATGATAAGTCTAATTTTCAGAATTAAAAATTTTCTAGGTTGTTGACCTAAATTTGAATAATACCTTAAAGTTTGAAATTTACCGGGATTGATATCAAACACCCATAATTTTTGTGAGATTTTGAGCTTTATAGAGCATATATTCTTTTTCATGCCCACTTTGTTGATTATGAGTGTGTCAACTCTGAATTGTTATTCTAGAACTTGCTTGGATTATGCATGTTGAGACCACATTATTGATTTGGTATATTGAGATGATAAAGGCACTTAGGTTTCAACCCATTCTTACCACTAAAAAGCCTACCCTTATAAGTTACCCCTAATGAACCCTTCTAAGCCTAACAACCCTTTTATTGAATTACCCGCTAATATTAACCCCAAAGCCCCTTTGTATTTGTTATCACTATTTCTTTTGACTACACTTTAATCGAGGTTTGATTTGATTAAGTTACCGAATTATATTAGTTCAGTAGTTACATTTGTCATTTATTATGTAAATAGTTTGTTCTTAAAATATATATATATTTTTCAAAGTTTATTCATTATTAGTATTTGTTTCAAAGAGCTCATATGTCTAAAATCCAATTGTTGAAGAAAAGCTCATATTAAAGTACTATAGGATTAGTATTAGTTTTCATTTGATGTAAATATCCACTATTAGTTCAGTGTTTCTAGTTAGGTAATTTGTCAAGTCAATCTCGATTCTAACCTCTTAATTCAGCCTATATCCACACCTTAACCCCAGCCCCATTATAACCCTGATAAAGACCTTTTGATTTATGTATCATCTCATATACAGTGGTGAAGATTTGATTTTCAGGCAAGCCTATGGGATTAACTTTTCAGGTTCGACTTTTGAGTGCTTATTCTTAAACCTTAAACACCTTGAGTGATTTGAGTGAATCTTTTGTGAGGATGTCAATCCTTGTCAGGTTTGAATCAAAGGTAATTATGTAGATAAGGGGCGACACCTATGTTTTAGAACTAAAACTTCATGACTTATCTTGTTTGAATCTTTAGGGCACTTTGAGTTAAATTATCCATGTATTAATTATCTATGAATTATGATGAGACATTATTAATAGAAATTTTGAATTATGGAAAGTTCGTTTTAATTGTAAGTTGAGAATTTTGCTTGAGGACAAGCAAAAGCTTAAGTGTGGGGGTATTTGATAAACTGTAAAAGTAACATATTCTAGGCCCACATTTAGTATGCTTTTGGATGATTTATCCTTAATTTATGTAAAAAGGTGCTCTTAATCCTTTCTTTTTATGTCTTTTACTCAGGAAAGCATCTAAGGATAAAAGAACATAAAACGGGCTTAACACGGACCAAATTTGGGCCAACCTAAGAAGTCGACACGGCCAAGACTTCATGCTACATGGCCGTGCCTTTCCATCCATCTAGAACACAACCTGTCCCCAATTTACACAGTCGTGCTTCATTGACAAAAAGCCCAACACGACCTAATCTCGATTTGTATGGCCGTGCCCCAATTGACAGACCCGAAGCATGGCCTAAACCTTAACCTACACGGTCGTGCCATAGCCGTGCCTCAAATGACAGAATCAAGACACGGGCTGGACCACGATTTACACGGGCGTGCCTTGGCCGTGCCCCTGCCGCGGGAATGAGCAATTTTACTCAGATTTGGATACTTTGAGATGAAGAAACATATTCCTAAACCGACTCAAACTCCGAGTAGGAACTAGACCTAGATTAGGACGTCCAAAGAGCCAAATAAGTACATATAAACAATTCGAGGTAGCTATTCAAGGTGATCGGAGTTTTAGCAGAGTTTTGTGCCAAAGCTTTTTGCATTCAAGGAATTACTCAAAGTTAGCTGTTGATCCATCTCGAAAAGCCAAAATTATACTCAAGACGGCGATTCTCTCCTTTTAGGGAGTTCTTATGTTTTGTTTAATCTTTTCTCTTGAGATGTTCTTTTATTTCGTTATGAACTAGAACCCTTCAGATACCTGAAGGGGATGAAACCTATGATGGATTTTGTTATTTGATTATTTGATTTATATGATAAGTACTTAGTTTGTTCTTAGTTATGTTGCTGAATTTAATCGAATGTGCTTAGGTGGAGGAGGAATAGACCCTGCTTGAGAGTAGATCTAGCATAATTAAGCGGAGTTGATCGGGCACCTAGAGATAGGGTTACAAGATTTTATTGGATTAGGGTGAAACCTAATATGGGAATCCATTGATCAATTTACTACTTCCTTAGGGGTTATTATAAGAGAATGAGAGTTCTACTAATTAACCTAAGGTTAGACGTTATTTGCCTCAAGAGAGGGTTTAATATAGGATAGGGAGTCTCACGGATCAGGCTAAGTAAAGAAATCATATGAATTGAAGGTTAGATAATAATTGAAGTCATAGGTGGATTCTTCTTGAGGGTATCCTCTTGATCAATTGAGTTTTCCTACAGTCTTTTCCCAATTCATTCTTTTATCATTGCATTTAGTTTATTATCTTATTAGTTTTAATTAATCAATCACTCCATATTTCAGGCTAAATAATAGAAAGAAGGTGAGTAATAGTACTTTTAGGTTCCTTGGGTTTGATAAGATATTCTTGCCAAAGCTATACTACTGTTCGATAGGTGCACTTGCCTCTATCGTTGTCGTAATTAGTCTACAGGTTCGATCATTCTTTATAAAATTTAAAACTAGACTATTTTACAGTGATCAATTCATCTTAATTTTTATCCCACTCAGGTATCTAAGAGGCTTAGTTCATAATAATAAAAGAAAACATCTCAGAAGAAAAGATAAAACAAAACATAAGAAATCCCTAAAACCCCCTGAAGGAATTGAATGAGAGATCCTACGTCTTGAGTATAATTTCGACTTCTTGAGATCAATCAACTAGCTTCCATTCGAGTGAATTTTCACAAATTTGCCCTCTTTGGTCTAGCTGAATGCCCCTTGACTAAAGCCCTGGGTTTCCCCCCTTAGGTTAAACTTAGGGTGTTTATATAGGCTTCAAAATGTGTTTCTTTGCCCCTAAGTATCCTAATCTGAGTGAAATTTCTCTTTCTCACGGTAGGGACACGCCCATGGCACACATCCGTGTAAGTCGTGGCTAGGCCGTGTTTGGCTTTTCTTAAGAGGCACGGCCGTGTGGTCTTGAGCCCAGGCCATGTCGATTTCGTGGTATAGCCCATTTGCTCTATTTTAGGCCCTTTTTCCGTTCTTTTCATCCTCTGGTGCTCTCCTGGGTATAAAACAAGAAAAAAAGGATTAAGAGCACCAAATTACACAATTCAAGGCTTAAATCATCTAAAAGCATGCTAAATGTGGGTCTAAAATATGTTACTTTTATTGTTTATCAAATACCCCCACACTTAAGCTTTTGCTTGTCCTCAAGCAAAATTCTCAAGTCACGATTAAAACAAACTTCCTTGATTCAAAATATTCATCAATGATGCCTCATCATAATTCATTGATAATTTATACATGGATAATTTAACTCAAAGTGTTCTAAAATTCAAACAATCCAAGTCATAGATTTTTGTAGCACGAAAAATATAGGTGTTTCCCCTTATCTATATCATCACCTTTAACTCAAAATTGACAAGAGTTGACATCCTCACTAAAGATTCACTCAAATTACTCAAAGTGTTTAAGGTTCAAAATTAAGCACTCAATAGTCGAACATGGAAAGTTAATCCCATAAGCTTGCCTAAAATCAAATCTCCACCACTATAAATTGAGATGATACATAAATCAAAAGGTCTTTAAAGGGTTGTAACGGGGCTAAGGCTAAAGGTGTGGATAAAGGCTAAATTAAAAGGGTTAGAATCGAGATTGAATTGAAGAATTACCTAACTAGAAAAATGAACTAATAGTCTGAATAATTACATAAATTGAAAACTAATAACACTAATAATATGAGCTTCTTGTTCAAGGTGTTGAAATTAAACTTATAGCCTCACTTAATCACAAAACTAATAAATATACTTTGATTTTTTTTAAGAACAAGTCAAATACACAATGTAGATGAATTCAGCTAATAAAATAATTAGGCAACTAATCAAATCAATTCTTGATAGAAGGGTAGTCAAAAGAATGGTGATAGCAAATATAAAGGGTTTTTGGTTAATATTTGTGGGTAAGTCAACAAAAAGGGTTGTTAGGATCAAAGGGGTTCACTAGGGTTAATTATGAAGGTAGGCTTTTAGTGGAGTAAGTGGGTTAAATCCTAGGTGCCTTTATCATCTCCGTATATCAAATCAAAAGTGTGGTCTCGACATGTATGATCGAGGCAAGTTCTAGAATAACAAATCAATGTTGACACACTCATAATCAATAAAGTGAGCATGAAAAAGAATGTATGCTCTAAAAGGCTCAAAATCTTACAAAAATTATGGGTATTTTGATGTCAACCTTGTAAATTTCAAACTTCAAGGTAACAATTAGATTTAGGTAGACATCCTAACAAAATTCTAATTTTTGAAAATAGACTCATCATGCTTGATTCTCTAGTTCTCTAAAATTTAAATCATTATTGCACAATTATCAATGACTTAATCTAAAACATATCAAAAAAATCACGAATAAATAGGAATTTCATTCTAATTAGTGATATGAGAAAATTACTTTTAAGATCAAGAATGAAATTGAGAATAATGCAAAAAGTTAGGCACCTTTTAAATAAACTTTCACCCCCACACTTAAGATGTCCATTGCCCTCAATGTACAAAGATATATAATAGTCATGTAATAAAATCAAAAGAAAAGGGGGAAGTGACACTTCCTAAAATTTTGGATGGATTCCTTGAGTTGGAAGTGTGGAAACTTGATTCGGAGGTGAAGGATAGGTTAGAAGGGGCGCCTCAATTCCTGCTCTAAATGAAGAAATTGGGAACCTCATGAAGAGTTAGTCATGAATTAATAATACTAATTTAAATTATACTAAATATATTATTAAAGTAAATAAAAATAATAAGAATTAAAATGAAACTGAAAGAAAAGATTAATGGACTGAAAAGTCCTTATTGGTAGATGGTTCGCGAGGTGGGTGTGGTGTCTAAGGCCGTGGTGTTGTGATTCCCTAGCAGCCTTTAGAACCTAAAACCAAGAAACTAAAACAAAATTAACTAAATTTATTATAAGAAAAGTAATGAAAAGGAAAATAAATGAGAAGAGAAAAGTAAAATAAAAGTTAAATGGTCTGAAAGACCCTTGGCTTGTCTAGTGGATGAAGCGGCCGACATGAACTTATGTAGATCAGTCTCCCATAGGTGCTATGGTTGGATCCTTCGATTCTTTGACATAGTTATGGTGTGGCTCAATAGTTAGTGAAATATTAGAGAGGAAAAGTAGGGAGAGGGTTGAGAAGGAAAAGGAAAACTAAATGGGCTGAATGGGTGAGAAGAGGGAGGGGTGGGTGGTTTAAATAGAATTTTCAAGTCAGGTACATTCACATGCCCATCTTTCATGGGCGTGGCATGTCACACGACCGCATCACATGGTCGTGGTGGGCTTCGTTCGTTTATCCCACGCCCATGCTTAGGTCGCCACGCCCGTGTGTGATCTAACAGTGTCAGCCACGGCCGCATCGCACGGCTGTGGTGTGGTAGTTGAGTCTGAGACTTGAAAATTGATTCGCTTGGACTCGTACCATCTCTGCCATGTCAGATAGGATTCGATGCATCCACACAACTGTGTGCAAGGCCGTGTGGCTTGAAATTTTGTATTTTTGGTTAGTTTATAGTTATGTGTTATAAAGAAAGGATAAGATAAAATAAAGAAGATAAAAATAAAATGAAAAATGTAGAAGTTAATGGGGTTAGAACTCGGGTTGCCTCCCAAAAGCGCTCTTTTATAGTCATAAGCTAGACTTTCCTCTCCTTTGTATATTCATGGTGGTTTGAGGAGTTGAAAGTCCTTCCTCGTGTTAGCAGTTCCATTATCATGATAGAGTTTAAGATGAGTATCGTTTATTTTCAAAGTGCCAAACATGGGATTACTTATCTCGATTGTTCCGTATGGGAAGACATTGATTACCTTAAAAGGGATTTCCTTGCTCGTGTTAGGATCAGGTGGAGATATCCGTGGGTCTGCTTTGTCTAACAATACCTAATCTCAAATTTTGAAATCAGTTGTGTTCTTTTGTGGTGCTTCCTGAAAGGATATGTTAATCGAATGGTTATCAATAGAATTTATTTTCTCACCTTGATTATTTGATGTTCTAGCTGAATCAAGGGCTTGAAAAGTGACTGTCTCCTCACCTACACAGAGTATGAGTTCACCTGCATCGACATCAATTTTAGTTCTGGCAGTTGCTGAAAAGGGTCTTCCTAAAATTAGAGGGATCGTGTTGTCCTCTAATAAACCATACAAGTAACATCTTTTAATCCCACATTTAGCATGCTTTTGGATGATTTAGACCTTGATTTATGTAAAAAGGTGCTCTAAATCTTTTCTTTTCATGTTTTATATTTAGGAAAGCACCCGAGGATGAAAGGAATGAGAGGAAATCGACACGGCCTAGACTTCAAGCCATACGGTCGTGCCTCGTCAATTTACTTCACACGGCCTGACCACGATTTACATGGCCATGCCTTAATCAATAGAATCGAAACACGGACTAAAGTCGATTTAGACGAGCATGTACCCTGGGCCGTGCCCCTGTCGTGAGAAGAGACAAATTTCACTCAGATTTGGATGCTTTGAGCCAAAGAAACACATTCCAAAGCTTATTCAAACACCGAGTAGGAAGTATACTTTAATTAGGACTCTTAGAGGCCAAGTAAAGCATTCTAAAAGTCTATATACACCCTAAGTGTATCTTGAAAGAGGGGCGTCGAGCTAGGCCAAGGAGCCAAGCGGAAAGATCAGAGTTGTGGGAATCGCTCGTAGATAGCTAATTGATCTATCCCAAGAAGCCAGAATTATACTCAAGATGGCGGATTTCTCCTTCAATTCCTTCAGGTAGTTTTTGGGATTTCTTATGTTTTTTTTATCTTTTCTCTTGAGATGTTTTCTTTGTTAGTTATGAACTAAACCCCTCAGATACCTGAAGGGGATGAAACCTAGATGAATATTGTTATCATTTTATGAATTATATGATAAATACTTAGTTAATTATGTATGCTTAATCCAAATTTGATGTGCCTAGGTGGAGGAGGAATGACCCTGCCTAAGAATATATCTAGTATAATTAAGCGGAGTTGATGGCACGCCTAAAGATAGGGTGACGAGATTTTGTCGGATTAGGGTAAAACCTAATATAGGAATCCATAGATCGATTTACTGCTATTCTAGGGGGTTATTATAAGAGAACGAGAGTTCCACTAATTAACCTAGGGTTGGACATTATTCGCCTCGAGAGAGGGTTTAATATACGATAGGGAGTCTTACGGATCAAACTAAGTAAATAAATCATATGGTTCAGCGACAGATAACAAGTGAAGTCTAGGTGGATTCTTCCTGAGGGTATCATCTTGATCAACTGAGTTTTTCCTAAAAAGTTATTTTCCCAATTCATTCTTTTTGTCTTGTGTCTTTAGCTTAGTGGTAGATTTTAGATTAAAGTAATTTTACTTTATTTTAGGCTAAATAATAAAAAGAAAGTTAGTATTAGTACTTTTAGTTCCTTTGGGTTCGACAATCTGGTCTTACTTAAGCTATACTACTATTCGATAGGTACACATGCCTTTAATCACTGTCAGAGTTAGTTTCCAGGTTCGATCACATTCGTTATAAATTTTAAAACTCTGATTTCAGCGATCATCCTCATCCATGTCTAAAACGCCAAAGTCTACTAGGAATACGAATTTATCAATCTTCACGAGTACATTTCGATTATACCCCTAGGAATTCTAACAGTTTTATCAGCTAATTGAATGCTCAACCTAGTTTGTTTGGTGATAAACCGTAAAAGTAACATATTTTAATCCCACATTTAGCATGCTTTTGGATGATTTATCTCTTGATTTATGTAAAAAGGTGCTTTTAATCCTTCCTTTCATGTCTTATACTTAGGAAAGCACCCGAGGACGAAAAGAATGAGAAACGAGCTTAAAATGGGCAAAATTGGGCAAAAGTAGAAATCAACATGGCCCGGACTTAAAGCCGCATGGTCGTGCCTTGTCAGTTAACTAGAACCCGACCTAGCCACGATTTATATGGTCGTGCCTCCATCTATAGACCCGAACATGGCTTAGACCCTGATTTACACGACTGTGCCTATATCAGCAGAATTAAAACACGACCTGAAGTTGATGTACACGGGCGTGTGCCATGGCCGTGCCCCTATCATGGAAAAGAGGAATTTCACTCAGAAAAGGATATTTAGGGAGAAAGAAATGCATTCCAAAAGCCTATATAAAGACCCTAAGTATAACCTTTAAAGGGGAGTAAAAGTTAGGCAGTTAGCTAGGCCAAGAAGCTAAGCCAGAAGGCCAGATTCGTGGGAATCACTCGAAGATAGCTAGTGGATCCATCTCAGAGAGCCAGAATTCTATTCAAGATGGCGGATTTCTCCTTCAATTCCTTTAGGGGGTTTTAGGGATTTCTTATGTTTTGTTTTATATTTTCTCTTGAGATGTTTTATTTTATTGTTATGAACTAAACCCTTCAGATACCTGAAGGGGATGAAACCTAAATGAATCTTGTTATTATTTTCTGAACTTTATGATAAATACTTGATTTGTTCTTAATTATGTGTGCTTAATTCTTGTGTTAATGTTTTCGGGATGTTAATCCAAGTTGAACATTCTTAGATGGAGGAGGAATAGACCCTGCCCAAGAATAGATCTAGCATAATTAAGCGAGTCGTTCGCGCGCCTAGAGATAGGGTGACAAGATTTTTTTGGATTAGGGTGAAACCTAATATAGGAGTCCATAGCTCGATTTATTGCTATTCTAGGTGGTTATTAAGTGAGAAAGAGATTTCGTTAATTAACCTAGGGTTAGACATTATTCTCCTCGAGAGAGGGTTTAATATACGTTAGGGAGTCCTATGAATCAAGTCAAGTGAATAAGTAGTACGGTTCAGTGCTAGATAACAAGTGAAGTTTAGGTGGATTCTTCCTGAGGGTATCATCTCGATCAATTGAGTTTTTCTTCAAGTTATTTCCCAATCCATTCTTTTTCTCTTTGCATCTTAGTTTAGTAATTAGTTGTTTTTTAGTTTAATCACCCAATCACTTCATATTTAGGCTAAATAATAGAAAGAAAGTGAGTATTAGTACTTTTAGTTCCTTTGGGTTCGATAATCCGGTCTTACCTAAGCTATACTACTGTTCGATAGGTACACTTGCCTTTAATCGTTGTCAGAGTTAGTTTCCAGGTTCGATCATTCTCTTTATATAAATTTTAAGACTTTGACCTAGCGATCATTTGGGTTTCCCTAGACCTAGTTGTTTAAACAATTTATAAGGCACGACATTTATACTTGCCCCTAAATCTGCTAATGCATTATCAATAGTTAAACTTCCAATTAGGCATGGAATTGTAAAGCTCCCTGGATCTTTTAATTTTGTGGTAGTTTATTTTGCAACATTGCTAAGCGCACTACATTCAGCTCCACATGTGATTCCTCGTCTATCTTTCGCTTATGTGTCAATAGCTTCTTTAAAAATTTCCTAGAATCTGGCATCTGAAAGGGCTTCAAGAAACGGTAAGTTAATATGTAATTTCTTTAAAAGTTTAAGAAACTTACCGAACTATTCCTTTTTGTCGTCTTTCGTTATTACTTCGGGATATGGTATGCGAGGCTTGTACTCTTTGATTACTAGTTTTGGCTTTTCTTAATTTAGCTCAACCTTACCTTCACTTACCACAGGTTCTTCCTTTGGCTCAAATTTAGATTCTACTAACCCTTCATTATCTTGTGCTATTATGTCTTGGATTTGCTCCCTTGGGTTAGTATCGGTGTTGCTCGATAGTCTTCCCTGTGGTCTCTCAAAATCTGCTTAGCAAGTTGCCCGATTTGATCCTTGAACTCCTGTGACAATACTTAAAGTTTTGTGTCTACCTTTTGGAAACGTGTTTCTAAGGCTGCTATGGAATTTGTTAACATCTCTTCAAGGTTCATCTTCTTTTCCTGTGGGTAGGGTTGTTTTTGGAAGTTTTGGGATGGTTGTTGCCTTTGATTTCTTTGACCGCCCCATGAGAAATTGGGGTGGTTCTTCCAACCTGGATTGTAAGTATTACTATAAGGGTTATTGTTAGATCAAAAATTATTACCCATATAGTTCATTTGTTCGCTCTCCATGCCCTATCCATAGGGTGGGTACTCAGGATTCGCCACTCCTTCACTTGCGTCACACTGCATAACTGGATGTGCCTATGAAGAACCATATAAACCATCAAATATTTTATGTAACAACTCTACCTATTTGATAGAATGGTTACTGCGTTGAGGTTGAAAACTCCAGCTGCTTTGGTTGGCCTTGTCCTTGTAACTTGCCACTGATAGTTATTCAATGACATCTCTTCTATAAACTCGTAGGCTACTTCAAGAGTTTTGTTGTTCAGAGTTCAGGCAGCTGAATCGATTAATTGCCTTGTTGAGGGGTTCACACGGTTGTAGAAAGTCTAGACTTGTAGCCACAAGGGTAATCCATGGTGTGGACACCTTCTCAACAAATCCTTGTATCTCTCCCATGCATCGTAAAGTGTCTCTAAATCCATCTACACAAAAGAAGAGATATCATTCCTTAATTTGGCCGTTTTGGCCGGCGAAAAATATTTTAGTAAAAATTTCTCAGTCATTTGATCTTATGTAGTGAGTGATCCTTATGGAAGAGAATGTAACCATTGTTTGGCTTTATTTCTCAGAGAAAAGGGAAATAACCAAAGACAGATGGCATCATCAGAAATACCATTTATCTTGAAGGTATCGCAGAATTCTATAAAATTCGCTAAGTGTGCATTAGGATCCTCATCTTGCAAACCATCAAACTGAACAAACTGTTGTATCATCTATATAGTGTTAGGTTTCAGTTCAAGATTATTTGTAGCAATAGTAGGCCTAACAATACTTGACTCAGTTCCTGTTAAACTAGGTTTAGCATAATCATACATAGTTCGTGGAGCATGTTGTTCGCCCACCTCTAGAGGTAGCGGATTGTTCTCAACCATCTCTGTCGGGTTCCTTCTAGTCATAAACTAGAGGTACCTAAAAGGGATAAAAGAAGAAAATTTAAAAAAAAAACAAAAATGAAATTTAATTGCAAAAATAAATAAATATGGCTAAAGTAATAAAAATTAAGCATTCTTAATATTTGGTTCCCGACAAGGCGCCAAAAACTTGATCGCTATGTCAAAGTCTTAAAATTTATATAAAAAATGATCGAACCTGGAAACTAACTATGACAATGATTTGAGGCAAGCACACCTATCAAACAGTAGTTTAGTTAAGGTAAGATTGGATTGTCGAACCCAAAGGAACCAAAAGTACTAATACTAACTCTCTTTTTATTATCTAGCCTAAAATAAAGGGAATTGTTTATCTAATCTAAAATTAACTAACAACCAAACTAAAGATGCAAAGACAAAGAGAATGAATTGGAGAATATAACTTTAGGAAAAACCAATTGATTAAGATGATACCCAATGAAGAATCCACCTAGACTTCACTTGTTATCTAACTCTAAACCAGACGACTTATTCACTTGACTTGATCCATAATATTCCCTAACGTATATTAATCCCTCTCTCGAGGCGACTAACGTCTAACCCTAGGTTGATTAATTGAAATCTCTTTCTAATTAAAACCCTTAGAATTGTATTAACTCGATCTATGGACTCACATATTAGGTTTCACCCTAATCAGGCAAAATCTCGTCACCCAATCTCTAGGCGCGTGATCAACTCCACTTATCTATGCTAAATCTACTCTTAGGTAGGGACTTTTGCTCCTCCACCTAAGCACATCACACTTGAATCAATATTCCGGAAATACCAAAACAAGAATTAAGAACACATAGTTAAGAACAAATCAAGTATTTATCATATAGTTCAACAAACGATAACAAGATTCATCTTAGGTTTCATGCCCCTCAGGTATCTAAGAGGTTTAGTTCATAATAAAAGAAAACATCTCAGAAGAAAAGATAAAACAAAACATAAGAAATCCCTAAAACCCCCTGAAGGAATTGAAGGAGAGATCCTCCGTCTTGAGTATAATTTCGCCTTCTTGAGATGAATCAACTGGCTTCCCTTCGAGTAAATTTCCACAAATCTGCCCTCTTTGGCCCAGCTGAATGCCTCCTGACTAAAGCCCTGGGTTCCCCCTGTAGGTTATACTTAGAGTGTTTATATAGGCTTCGAAATGTGTTTCTTTGCCCTTAAGTATCCTAATCCGAGTGTGATAAACTATAAAAGTAACATATTTTAACCCCATATTTAGTATGCTTTTGGATGATTTAGCCCTTGATTTATGTAAAAAGGTGCTTTTAAATCCTTTATTTTCATATTCATACCCAGGAAAGCACCTGACAACGAAAAGAACGAGAAACAGGCTTAAAACAGACCTATTTGGGCCAAAGAGGAAAATCGACACGGCCTGGACATCAAGCCACATGGCCGTGCCTCGTCAATTTACTTCACACGGTCTGACCCCTAATTTACACGGTCGTGCCTCAATCAACAGAATCAAAACACGACCCAATCACAATTTACACATGCATGTCCCAACCGTGCCCCTGCTGCGGAAGAGCAAAATTTCACTCGTGTTTGGATACTTTGAGGCTAAGTAATATATTCCTAAACCGATTCAAACACCGAGTAGGAACTAGACTCGAATTAGGACACTTAAAGGCCAAGTAAAGCATTCTAAAAGTCTATATAAACACCCTAAGTGTATCCTAAAGAGGGGGCGTTAAGCATCGAGCTAGGTCAAGGAGCCGAGCCAGAAAGGTCAGATTTGCGGGGATTACTCGAAGATAACCAGTTGATCCATCCCAAGAAGCCGAAATTATATTCAAGACGGCGGATCTCTCCTTCAATTCCTTCAGGGAGTTTTAGGGATTTCTTATATTTTTGTTTTATCTTTTCTCTTGAGATGTTTTCTCTATTCATTATGAAGTACCCTCAGATACCTGAAGGGGATGAAATCTAGATGAATTTTTCTGAATTATATAATAAATACTTAGTTTGTTCTTAATTATGTGTGCTTAATCCAAATTAGATGTGCTTAGGTGGAGGAGGAATAGACCCTGCCTAAGAGTAGATCTAGCATAATTAAGCAGAGTTGATCATACGCCTAGAGATAGGGTGACGAGATTTTGACGGATTAGGGTGAAACCTAATATGGGAATCCATAGATTGATTTACTGCTATTCTAGGGAGTTATTATAAGCGAACGAGAGTTCCACTAATTAACCTAGGGTTAGATGTTATTCGCCTCGAGAGAGGGTTTAATATACGTTAAGGAGTCTCAAGGATCAAATTAAGTAAATAAATCATATGGTTCAAGGATAGATAATAAGTGAAGTCTAGGTGGATTCTTCCTAAGGGTATCGTCATAATCAACTGAGTTTTTTCTTCAAGTTATTTTCCCAAACCATTGTTTTTGTCTTGTGTCTTTAGCTTAGTGGTAGATTTTAGATTAAAACTTTTACTTTATTTTAGGCTAAATAATAAAAAGAAAGTTAGTATTAGTACTTTTACTTCCTTTGGGTTCGACAATCCGGTCTTGCCTAAGCTATACTATTGTTCGATAGGTACACTTGCCTTTAATCGTTGTTAGAGTTAGTTTCCAGGTTCGATCACATTCTTTATAAATTTTAAAACTCTAATTTACAGCGATCAATTTTTGACACTGTTGCCGGGGAACTAAAATATTAAGAAAGCTCTATTTTTATTACTTTAGCCCTAATTTTTTATCTCGCAATTTATTTGTTATTATTTTTATTTGATTATTTTTTGTTTTTGCTAATTTTTTCCTTCTTTTCCTAGTAGGTACCACTAGTTTATGACAAGAAGGAACCCGATAGGACCTCTAGTATACGATAGCGAAATTGAAGCTACCGCTCATAGAAATCATAGAGAAACCAGGCGAGCCCTAGATTACACAGAAGAAAATCAAGAAAGCAAATCCAATCCTACTGAAGGGATGAACGAGAATAACCCACGACCACATGATGTGGGGGAAAATAATGCTCCATGTACTATGTTTGATTATGCTAAACCATATTTGACAGGAGCAGAATCTAGTAGTGTTAGGCCTGCTATAGCCGCTAACAATTTTGAATTAAAGCCTAACACAATACAAATGATTCAACAGTTTGTTCAATTTGATGGTTTGCAGGATGAAGATCCAAACACTCATATAGCTAACTTTTTAGAGTTCTATGATACCTTCAAAATAAATGGCATTTCTGATGATGCCATACGTCTTTGGTTATTCCCTTTTTCATTAAGAAATAAAGCCAAACAGTGGTTAAACTCGTTACCACGAGGGTCAATCACTACATGGGAACAAATGACCGAAAAATTTTTATTAAAATATTTCCCACTGGCCAAAACGGCCAAACTACGGAATGATATCTCTTCTTTTGTGTGATGGAATTAGAGACGTTATATGATGTATGGGAGAGATACAAAGATCTCTTGAGAAGGTGTCCGCACCATGATTTACCTTTGTGGCTACAAGTCCAGATTTTTTATAATGGTGCAAACCCCTTAACGAGGCAACTAATCGATTCAGCCACCTGTGGAACTCTAAACAATAAAACTCCAGAAGTGGCCTACGAGTTCATTGAAGAATGTCTGTAACACCCCAAACCCGGTCTAAACGCTACGACCGAATCCAGCATGTTAGGAAAAAAACAACTTTAGAAAACCAAGTCAAAAATCATGAGTTGAGAAAAACCTCTGATTTTATACAAACAGAATTTATATTGAGTAATTGAAAATAATTTTGAGTCTTAATTTGAAAAGTTGAGTTGCCTCGTTACTAAAACCCGAATTTTAATTTACCAAAGGTAAAACCTTGAAAATCCCAAAGTTCTTTAAGTTTCAAAATCACCCATTTCGAAAGTTTATTGGGCATGCCTTAAAAATTAATAATAAGATAAATGAAAATCAATAAAACAAATAGAAACCAAATTAACGTTTAAATGGCCTTATTACATTACCAAAATCCCAAATTACAGTTGAATAATTCTGAAATAACTGTTTAAAATAAAATCCAAAATATTATGCATGGCCACCTCGAGTCAACCTGTAACACCCCAAACCTAGTCTATACGTTAAGACCAATTTGGTATGTCACACGAAACGAACATATATATAGTCAACTTATGATTTAGAGAAAACAGATCTTTAAAAACTATTTTATTTTGAATTTGGAGTTTATTAAAAATCGAGGTTAATTTAAAATCTATGATTTAAAACATAAGAGTTTATATATTTGAAAACTTAGAAATAATTGACTTAAATTTTGAAAAGTTCAAAAGAGTTCTAAGAAAATTTGAAAACATTTATATAATTTAAGATAGTTCTATTTAAGTATCATAATTAAAATCCATTATTACCAAAGGCCTTATTACATCATAACCGAAATAGTAATTAAATAAAAATACTTAAAAGTAGTACAAAGTTTATAAAAACCCTCATTTGAAAAACCCTCATTCAAGTATGGCCTCCACGAAGTCATCCTCAGCCCAAGCCTCCATTACTGATCATTACTTGAGATGGGAAAAGGAAATGGGGTGAGTTACTTAAAACTGAGCGTGTAACCCACTTACCATAGTCCACTGGGCTAAAACCATATAAACATTTAATTGGGCTTGAGCCCATTTACAAATATAACAAAATAACACATATTAAATGCATGTAATATGCAATTCCCAACCAAGCCTAAATATCCATCCGCTACACACCACCCGTACCAACCAGCACACCTGTGGGGAGCTTTAGTCACCCACCCCGCCAACACACCAATCGCAGGCATTAAGCCATTTAATAAACTGGGCATGAAGCCTTTTAAACATGGCACAAAGCCTTTTAACATGGCATGAAGCCTTTTAACATGGCACGAAGCCTTTTAACATGGCACGAAGCCTTTCTTCTCTTCATCAATTATCCCAACCCATGCAATTATATATATAATGCATAACAATCTATTTTATGATGGCCCAACTTAAGGCCCAATATAAAAGTTATTACAATCTAGCCTATTTCACATTTTGGCCCATTTGTCAAATATCACATACGGCCCATTTAACAATTATCACATATGGCCATTTTATCAAATATCACATGTGGCCCATTTAACAAGTATCTCATGTGGCCCATTTAACAATTATCACATATGGCCATTTTATCAAATATCACATGTGGCCCATTTAACAATTATCACATATATGGCCCATAAGGGTAATTTTCATAATTTTTCACAGTCTTAATACCGATTTCATAGTTTTTACCATTAGGGTGTTAGAATATGCTAATTTACCTGATTTCACTAACTTGTGATTTAATCCAATGATTATTACGATATAGTCACTTAACCCATGAAAATACGGTGTGAGATTACACACCTGATTACGGTAAGTACTACGCTCTCTTGATCGACAACACCTAAAAACGTTATAACACTCGATTAGAACACTAACACTTATAATAAATCTATGTTGAAGACAAGCGATCTAGATTTTTACCCTAAGAATCTCGAACAACAACTATTTGTGGTTTTTCCCCGATTGATGGTTCATAACCCGTTGGAGAACCACGAACAGTCAATGGCTCAGGAGTACGAACGACTTCAAATAATTGATTTTCACCAGAAGAGGGTCCACAACTCGGTGGAAAATCTCGGATTGCCAAAATAGCCCTTCGCTTGAATCTAGAGGGAATAGCGGAACCACCCCTCTTCCGAACACTATACACAACCCTTTTTCGACCCTATCTTGTTTGCCTCCATTGACAAAAGAATATTAGTCCAAATATTTTTTCGAAAATTAAGACTATTGGTTTTAAGGGCAAAATCGACTTACATTAAAATTCTCAGTGATTCCCAAAAGAATTCCTTGAAAGTTATGATCTGAACTCAAATGACTTCAAGATAACTACGAAGAGATACTAAAAAAGAAATAACAAAAGAAATCATCTAAGAGAATGATCGATTATTCGATTTAGAAGACTATTCCAAGCCAACCTATAGATTCGGCCAAGGTGACCAAATAGCAAAAAGAAAACAAAGAAAAAGATTCTTTCCCGGCGGCCAATCTCGAACTCCTAACACTGCTCGCTTCTTAAACTTAGGGGCTGGTACTTCAACTCTAATCCCTCCTATCGCTTGGCTGACATTTGAGTCCATGAACAAACCTTGGTCACTAGACGGATTAAAGCATGGAATAAGAAACAAATAGGAATATGTACTAAGTGCAAAGATCCTTTACCTAGATCAACAAATGCCGAAAGCTTTAGGCTTGATTCACAAGTCAAGTGAATCCCAAAAATCTCCAAAAAGAATGCGACACCACTTCCACCTTAACTTCCAACGAATAATGCCCAAGGATTCGACTTGTGCTCCCGGTAAAAGGGTGATTCAATTTGCCCAAATCAACAATTGTCCCAATAATGAATCGACAAATCAAGGAGCAATGGAAAAGGTAAGAGTTTGAAGAAAATGAAGAAATATAATGATAGTTTCGGCTAAAGAAGAAAAATGGATACTAATGGCCTTGATAGATTCGGCTAACATAGAGTATGGATGAAGAAAAGAAAAGAGGGAGAAAAGAAGAGATTCGGCTAAGGTGATCTAAAGAAAAGAGAAAAAAATGACAAAGTTTCCGCAAAAAGATATGGCTTCAGGGGTTTTGGCTTTCATGTTAATGGCAAGGACAATAAAACAAAAGTGATGAGTGAAAGGCAATGTAGGTTTCGGCCAAGCACAAAAGAAGAAGAAAATGAGAAGAAGATTAGAAGGTGTTTCGATTTCATTATTTGAGAGAAAAGGAAAAATGCACCAAATGGTATGGGAGTAATTCGGTTTTGACAAAAGAAATGAACAAAAGAATGCTCTTGGCCCCTTCAAGCTAGCCGAAAATGCTCACAGTCCCCCTAATGCTATCATTTAACATTTGGCCACCCCGTTGACATCACTAAACCCAACCCACACTCACACACACCCCACATTCGGCCAAACTCTCCCCCTCTCTCCCAATCCCATGATTCTCTCCACCAATCACTCTCCACTCCCCATTCAAACCTGTTGACCGATTCTTTCTCCTTGAATTACTCTCTTCCTTCATTCAAATATGTTGACCCATTCAACACTCATCCACCAGAGTCCAAGCTGGAAGTAACTCTCCCTCACCTTGGCGTCAAAAAGAAATCCCAAAAAAGGATCCACACAGCTCGAACCTGCTCTCTGCCAGCTTCCTTGAGGAGTCACCCTCCTGAGCTTTAAGTGGCGCCTTCTTGCCACTTTAACACTAAACTCCTTGTGTCAAAACACTCAAACAACAACCCCTTAAGTCCTACCCCATTCAGCTCTCCCTTAAAGGTGCTCAAAAAGCAAATTTTTACCAAGACTCTGGCTTACCCCTAAATCATTCCTGGATCCTAAAGTACCCTAAACTAGCATGTTCAACATAGCATTCACATACAAACACATAAAATACAAAGGCCCTAATTCAGGATGTTACAGTTCTACCCCCTTAAAATAATTTCGGCCTCAAAATTACCTGGTTAAAAGAGATGAGGGTATTGCTGCCACATAACATCCTTCGGCTCCCACATAGCTTCTTCCGATCCATGGTTCCACCACAACGCCTTCACCAAAGCAACTGACTTCCTACGCAATACCTTGACATCCCGGTCCAAGATCTGCACTGGTTCTTCCTCAAAAGATAAATCTAGACTTACTTCAATTTCTTCTACTGGCACAATATGAGACGGATTCGAACGATAGCGTCTAAGCATCGATACATGAAACACATCATGGATCTGACTTAACTCTGAAGGTAGCTCGAGCTGATAGGCTACTGGTCCTACACGCTTCAACACACGATAAGGTCCGATAAACCTGAGGCTTAACTTGCCCTTCCACCCAAACCTAAGCACTTTCTTCCACGGTAACACCTTTAAGAACACTCGATCACCCACTTCAAACTCTATGTCCTTACGTTTTAGATCTGCATAGGACTTCTGTCTATTCGAGGCTTCTTTCAGTCGAGCCCGAATTAACTTAACCTTGTTTTTCGTTTTAGAAACCAATTCTAGACCCAACAACTGATGCTCACCAAACTCTATCCAACACATAGGTGTACGACACTTCCGACCATACAACACTTCATACGGTGCCATATGAATACTAGATTGGTAGCTGTTGTTATATGCGAATTCTGCTAACGGTAAAAATTCTTCCCAACTACCTTTGAAATCCAAGACACAGCCCCTCAACATATCCTCCAAAATCTGAATTACCCTCTCCGACTATCCATCAGACTGTGGATGAAACGCTGTACTGAAATCTAACTTTGTACCCAATGCTTGATGGAACGCCTTTCAAAATCTTGACGTGAACCTAGGATCCCTGTCTGAGATGATAGACACTGGTACCTCGTGCAACCTTATAATCTCCGCTATATACAATTTAGCCAACCTTTGTAGAGAGTAGTTGATACAAACTGGTATGAAATGAGCGGACTTCGTCAAATGATCCACAACCACCCATACCGAATTCTTCTTAGTAGGCGTAAGGGGTAGCCCACTAACAAAATCCATCGTGATCCTTTCCCACTTCCACTGCGGAATCTTGACCGGTTGTAACAATCCCGAAGGTAACTGATGTTCTGGCTTTACTTGTTGACACGTCAAACACTTACCCATAAATTCGGTTACTTTTTCTTCAGACCCGGCCACCAAAACTGTTCCCGCAAATCCCGGTACATCTTACTACCCCCAGGATGCATAACGTATGGACTGCTATGTGCTTCCTAAAGAATCTTCTGCCTCAGATCCACATATTTTGGCACACAAACCTTCCCACAAAAACATAAAACTCCATCGCTGTTCAAACTGAAATCCTCTACTCTACCATCCCGTACTTGCAGAAGTCGAGCACCTAAGATATCATCTACTAACTATTTCTCCTAACTTGACCTACCCATGCTGGCTTCACTTGCAATTTCGCTAACAAGCTTCCGTCATTGAATAAACTAAAGTGGGCAAACATCGCTCTTGGGTATGACATCACCTAATGGCTTAACGCGTCTGCCACAACATTAGCTTTACCGGGTGGTACTCAATCGAGCAATTGTAATCCTTCAACAACTCGATCCACCTCCACTGTCTTAAATTCAACTCCTTCTGAGTAAGGAGATACTTCAAGCTCTTGTGATCCGTATAAATGATGGACCTCTCCCCATACAAGTAGTGTCTCCAGATCTTCAGGGCGAAAACCACTGCAGCCAGCTCTAGGTCATGCGTTGGATAATTCACTTCGTGAGGTCTCAACTATCGAGAAGCATACGCTACCACTTTCCCTTCTTGCATCAGCACACATCCTAACCCCGTATGCGATGCATCGTAAAAGACAATAAACTCTTTCCCTACCTCAAGCTGAATTAACACCGGTGCCTCTGTCAAAATCCTCTTCAACTTCTCAAAACTATCCTGCTGTTTAGCTGGCCAAATGAATTGTACCCCTTTCCGCAATAACTTGGTTAATGGTGCTACTATTAAAGAGAATCCTTCCACAAACCTTCTATAATATCCTGCCAGCCCAAGAAAACTCCGAATCTCCACCATAGACTAAGGTGCTTTCCAATTTAATACAGCTTCAATCTTCCGAGGGTCAACTCTAATCCCCTCAACTGACAGCACATGGTCCAAAAAGGTAACTTCCCTTAGCCAGAACTCACACTTACTGAACTTAGCAAATAACTGCTTCTCCCTCAAGATCTACATAACCACTCGAAGATGTGAATCATGCTCCTCCTCGGTCTTCGAGTACACCAGGATATCATCTATAAACACTACAATGAATCGATCCAAATAGGGTTGGAAAACTCAGTTCATCATGTCCATAAATGTTGCATACGCGTTGGTCAACCCAAACGGTAGTCCATTAGATCGGCCGAAAAAACCACCCCTTGAACTTCCAATGGTACATCCTTATACAGTTTATTCACCACTACAGAGTGTCCTAGGGGGCTAATTATAGTTATCTCCCTAGAAGAAGTCCCATAGTCTAAGTCCAGAGTTCCCGCTATAGTACTAGCAATATAAGAGTGTGTCGAACCAATATCAATCAAGGCAGCATAAGGCAAAACATAAATTAGGAACGTATAGGTTATGACGTATGGTGCGTCGCCCTCCTCCCGGTGCCTAGCCGCATAGACCAACCTATGCTGTCTTACATCTGTATTCCCAGCACCTCTGCCTGGTGTTCTACGGCCCCGACCCAAACTATTACCTCCTCTGGCTGGACCACGACCCCTCTACGGTTGCTGACCATCTCTTCTAAATTGTGCACGTCCTTGACCCTCAGTTGTGTCCTAACTGGCCTCCGAGCAATCCCTTATCCGATGATCCATCGACCCACACTCGAAGCATCCTCTATTACCTGCCCAACACTCTCCTGAATGAAATTTCCTCATCGAGTACACTGAGGTGGCCACTGAACAGCAATAGGCTTCATAGCTTGATTTGGCCCTCCAAATCTAGACTTCTTTTGGAAACCCCCAATAGATCCTGAGGGCCTAAAACTTCTTTTATTCCTACTCCTATCCTAGTTCTGCTTTTAAGACCTCTTCACCTCCTCGACTATTTTATCCTTCTCAACTAACACAGTAAACTCCTTTCTCGTTGCGGAGCTATTAATACCTGCAACTCGTCTCTCAAGCCATCCTTAAATCTGACACAGCGCTCATAATCTATTGCTACGATACCCCTGGCATAGCGGCTCAGACGTAAAAATTTCACTTCATACTCAGCCACTGACTTACTCCCCTGAACCAAATTCAGAAATAACTTACAGCAGCGCATCCACATAACTTGACCCGACGTATTTCTTTTGGAATGCTGTTTTAAGGTGATCCTAGGTAATATCATCAACCACCGTACCATCCCTAACGGTAAGCCACCACTGGTAGGCCTCGTCTCAAAGAAGAGACACTATCCCTTTCAAATTCTCTTCTGTCGTGAAGTCAAGATCATCTATTATACGCTCAATCGCTTCTAGCCACTATTTAGATGTATTGGGAGCTATACCAGAAATGCCCCTAAATATTTTTGCTCCATTGGTTCGAGTCATTTAGACACATATTTTCAGGCCCTATACCCCTGTTGGTTCCCACAACTCTCTCCAAGACCAATAGCATTGCCTGAGACACCGCATCGTCTCCACCCGTTTGGTCTTGAAACTCTGCTTCCGCAACTGGCGGTAGCGACACTTCATTTTCTGACCCATAACCAGACCCTATTGGTTTCGATACAGTAACTCTACCCCTACCACGACCACGCACGTTACGCCCATGTCCCCGAGTGCTCATAGCTAACGTTCATGATTTAATCTGATTTAAGAAAAATTTTATGAATTAGCTTCTTCCACTGCTTATTACAGAACTGTCTTATGAGTATATATTTAGAGTAGTTTCTTTCGTGAGCACGTACATTCCTACAGGATTCAATCTTAAAGTAAGATTTTCTAATACTATTATTCATATCTCGATACAATCATATCAACAATACCATCACGTCATACAATTGATAGTTAGAAAACTTACCGTCGTGGATTGGTGCCGGAGACTTAGGTGCCATGCTTCCTGAGAACGTGTATTTCATCAAAACCATTTTTCAAACCACTTATTGAAAAATAATTTGGGCCTTATACTCACATCCGAGCTTTTAAACTTGGCTCTGATACCATAATTGTAACACCCAAATCCGATCTAAACGCTATGACCGAATCCGGCAGTTAGGGAAAAGAATAACTTTAGAAAACCAAGTCAAAAATCATGAGTTGATAAAAACTTCTGATTTTATACAAACATAATTTTTATTAAGTAATTGAAAATAATTTTGAGTCTTAATTTGAAAAGTTGAGTTGCCTCGTTACTAAAACCTGAGTTTTAATTTGCCAATGGTAAAACCTTGAAAATCCCAAAGTTCTTTATGTTTCAAAAATCACCCATTTCGAAAGTTTATTGGGCATGCCTTAATAATTAATAATAAAATAAATGAAAATCAATAAAACAAATAGAAACCAAATTAACGTTTAAATGGCCATATTACATTACCAAAATCCCAAATTAAAGTTGAATAATTTAGAAAATAACTATTTAAAATAAAATCCAAAATATTATGCATGGCCACTTCAAGTCCACCTCAGCTCCATATCCGCGATCTATGGATTACCTATAAAATCTAACAGAGAGGGTGAGTCACCCAGACTCAGTGTGTAAATCCTAGTTCAAAAGATTTTTGGGCTCTCACACAGATTCATATGCAAATTATGTATGTCATGCAACCCAACCAACCTAATGTGCTCATCCACCGTATCTTCTGTGTCTACCCAACATTTGTGGCACCTAGCCACTGGTGGTACCTAACCACTAGTGACAAAAGTCACAAATAATAGTATGTGGGGCCAACCCACTTGTGGTACCTAACCACTGGTGACAATCCCTTATATCAACATGTGGGGCCAACCCACTATGGTACCAAACCACTGGGACGAGTCACAGAAATAATGTATGTGGTACCTAACCACTGGTGGTTCCAAACCACTGAGACTTAGTCACAGAATATGATATGTGTGGCCAACCCACTTGGGGTACCTAACCATTAGTGACAGTCTAGAAGAGATTATATTTCCTCCCTCATCACATCACACCCCATTTTCATGTTCATGCTTCACCATATGGTATGATCATGCTTTTAATGTACATTAACAATCATTTTTCCCAAACATACATCCATTAATAACTGTTCATAGTAAAACTTACCTGGAGTCCTCGCTTTTACCTACAAGGGTAACATAACGATCCATACCATCATTTTGGCTTTTGGCTATATATAGATAATAACATAATTAACATATAAAGTGTGTAAGAGTTACACACCTGATAACACGTAATACCACACTATCTATGTCGATACTCTTGCTAATCAGAACTACTGCTATCTATCTACGACTTCTGCTCGGAAGCCGCCCACAACCCAGCGGCCAATCTTGAACTCCTAACACTGCTCGCTTCTTAAACTTTGGGGCTAGGACTTCAGATCCAACCCTCCTATCGCTTGGCTAACATTTGAGTCCATGAACAAACCTCGATCACTAGACCGGATTAAAGCATGGAATAAGAAACAAATAGGAATATGTACTAAGCGCAAAGATCCCTTACCTAGATCGACAAAAGCCGAAAGCTTTAGGCTTGATTCACAAGTCAAGCGAATCCCAAAAATCTCCAAAAAGAATGCGACACCACTTCCACCTTAACTTCTAATGAATAATGCCCGAGGATTCGACTTGCGCTCCCGATAAAAGGGTGATTCAATTCTCCCAAATCAATAATTGTCCCAACAATGAATCGGTAAAACAAGGAGTATTCGACACTAGATAGCAATGGAAAAGGTAAGAGTTTCAAGAAAACGAAGAAAGATAATGGTAGTTTAGGATAAAGAAGAAAAATAGATATCTAATGGCCCTGATAGATTCAACTAACACAGAGTATGGATGAAGAAAAGAAAAGAGGGGAAAAGAAGAGATTCGACTAAGGTGATCTAAAGAAAAGAGAAAAGAATGACAAAGTTTCGATAAAAAGATATGGTTTTAGGGGGTTTCGGCTTTCATGTTAATGAGAAGGACAATAAAACAAGTGATGAGTGAAAGGCAATGTAGGTTTCGGCCAAGCACAAAAGAAGAAGAAAATGAGAAGAGTATTAGAAGGTGTTTCGGTTTTGGTATTTGAGAGAAAATGAAAAATGCACCAAATGGTGTGGGAGTAATTCGGTTTTGACAAAAGAAATGAACAAAAAAATGCTCTTAGCCCCTTCAAGCTAGCTGAAAATGCTCACACTCCCCCTAATGCTATCATTTAACATTCGGCCACCCCCTAACATCACTAAATCAAATTCACACTCACACACACCCCACATTCGGCCAAACTCTCCCCTTTTCTACCAATCCCATGATTCTTTCCACCGATCTCTCTCCACTCCCCATTCAAACCTGTTGACTGATTCTTTCTCCTTGAATTTTTCTCTTCCCTTTATTCAAATATGTTGACCCATTCAACACTCATCCACCAGATTCCAAGCTGGAAGCAATTCTCCCCACCTTGGCGTCAAAAAGAAATCCCCAAAAGGTAATCCATGCAGCTCGAACCTGCTCCCTGCAAGCTTCCCTGAGGCGTCACCTTCCTGAGCTTTAAGTGGCGCCTCCTTGCCACTTTAACACTAAACTCCTTGTGTCAAAACACTCAAACAACAACCCCTTAAGTCCTATCCCATTCAGCTCTCCCTTGAATGTGCTCAAAAAGTAAATTTTTACTAAGACTCCGACTTACCCCTAAATCATTCCTGGATCCTAAAGTACCCTAAACTAGCATGTTCAACATAGAATTCACATACAAACACATAAAATGTAAAGGCCCTAATTTAGGATGTTAGAATGTCACTGAATAATTATCAGTGGCAGGTTAACAGGACGAAACAAACGAAACCAACTGGAGTTTTCAACATTAATGTAGTGACCATGCTATCAACGCAGATAGAGATAATGAATAAAAAGTTTAATAGTTTGTGTTCTTCACAGGTACATCCAGTCATGCAGTACGACGCAAGTGGACCTGTGGCGAATCCTGAGTACCCACCCTACCAACGTGAAGCAGAAAGCTAACAGATGAACTATATAGGTAATAATTTTAGATCCAATAATAATCCTTATAGTAATACTTACAATCCAGGTTGGAGGAACCACCCAAATGTTTCATGGGGAGGTCAAGGAAACCAAGGAAATCAAAGGCCTCAAAACTTTAAAAATCAGCCCTATCCACAAAAGAGAAGAAACCAACCCTTGAGGAGATGCTGACAAAATTCACGGTAGATACCGAAAAAGTGTTTCCATGAAACTGAGATAACGATTAAAAATAACGGGAGCAGAATCGTGAAAATTACTAAATCGGTCAAGGAAGTCACTAATACAGTTGAACAACTCGCAAAGCTAATGTAAAAATGACAGCATGGATGCCTACCTAGTAATACTGAGATCAATCCAAAGGAGCAGATTCAAGCCATCACAGCTCAGGATAGTAAAGGGTTTGATGAACCCGATCCAATACAAGAAAATAAGGTAGACGAAGGTAAAATAGAGGTATCACAAGAAAAGCCAAAACCGATAATCAAGGAGTACAAACCTCGCATCCCTTACCCCGAAGCAATAAAAAGAGATGACTCAGAGGAACAATTCGGTAGGTTTTTTAAACTCTTAAAAAAATTACATATTAACTTACCTCTTCTTGAAGCTCTTTTTTAGATGCCAGACTCGAGGAAATTTTTAAGACAGCTCTTGACAAACAAATGCAAATTAGATGAATAGCCACATGTGGAATTAAACATAGTATGCTTAGCAATGCTACAGAATTGACTACCACAGAAACAAAAAGATCCAGAGAGTTTTACAATTCCATGTTTAATTGGTAGTCTAACTATTGATAATGCGTTAGTTGATTTAGGTGCAAGCATATCATGCCTTACACACTGTTTAAACGACTAGGTCTAGGGAAGCCCAAGCAAACTAGGATGAGTATTCAATTAGCTGATAAAATTGTTAGAATTCCTAGGGGCATTATTGAAGATGTTCTTGTAAAAATCGATAAATTTGTTTTCTTAGTAGATTTTTTCGTCTTAGACATGGATGAGGATAATTCAATCCCCTAATTTTAGGAAGACCCTTCTTAGCAATTACCAAGACTAAAATTGATGTTGCCACAAGAGAACTAATACTTTGTGTAGGTAATGAATCAATCAGTCTTCAAGCTCTTGACTCAGCCAGGACGACATTCGATGAAGGTAAGAAAGATACTTCAGTTGATAATCAAATTATACAACCTTCATCGCAGAAACACCATATGAAGAACAGGCTGAGCTAGATAATAGACCCCAACCTGACAAAGAGGATTTAAAAAGGAAAAAAGCCTTAGGGTCAACAAAATAGAAGAACAGAAGATACACGTCAAAGAAAACCCAGAACGACACGAAGTAAAATCGAAGGAACCACCAGAAGAGCTCATCGGGTCATCCAATCACTACAAAATAGGAGACCAGGTATTGATAAACAAAGCAGATCCACACATCATCACCACATACCTGAAGCCAAAAGGAGAAATTCTTTTTAAGGTACATGATATCTTCCCATACAGAACAGTCGAGGTAAGCAATCCACTATTCGACACCTCTAAGGTAAAAGCTTCTCGACTCGAACTTTGTCAAGAAAATAGAACTGTAAGCATGAGGGAAGATGTTCAAACCTTTAAACCTCCCTGAACACCTCTTGTACGAGGAAAGTCTAGCTTAAGACTATAAACGAGCGTTCCTCTGGAGGTAACCCGAGCACTAACCCTATTTTTTTTACATTTGTTTTCATTTTATTTTTATTCTTCTTTTTCTTTTTAAACTAACCAAAAAGTGTAGATTCCCAGGCCATACGGCCCTACACATGACCGTGTCTGTGGCCATGTGGACCACCGAAACCACCACACTGACAGGGCAGAGGCTGTGAGAATTAGATTCCACCTACTCCCTAATGTCACAGATCCAACCACCCCCCACGAGAACAGAAAAAGTAGCACGGCCATGCCCTACGACCATGTGAAGCTATTGAATTATCAACCACGGGCAAAACACACCCATGCCCTCAACCGTGCCAACATACTGACTTCTCAAACACGGGCATGGTTGGTGAAAAATATGGGCAAGAAGAATCAACACACTTAGACGCACGACCGTGCAAAGTGGCCATGTGAATCGACACACCCTCGGGCCATGGGCATGGGGAAGCTCCAGAATTGAATATCCATTTAAACCCTCACAGCCCTTTTTCCTTCTCCTCTCATTCATTCCTCCTTTTTCCTTCAAAAATTTCTCTTTTTGTTTAGAAAATTGTCCAGACTCTTGAGCCACACCACGAAAATGTCCAAGAAGCGTAAGAAGGCAAGCATAGTCCCCTCAAGGGAGACACTACACATAAGTTCATGCCGGCCGCTTCATCCAAACAACAAGCCATGAGTCTTTGAGACTTTTTCAGTTTTATTTTTCTTTTCTCTCTTGCTTCAATTTCCTTCCCTTTGACTATCTTATGCTGAATTTAGTTTAGTTTGTTTTAGTTTCTTGGTTCTAGGTTCTAAAAGCTGCTTGGGAATCACGCCACCACGACCACCACTAGCGTGACCATAGTTTTAGAGGTCACACCCACCTCATGAACTATCTTTCAATAAGGACTCCTAAGTCCATTAGTATTTTAATTTAATTTTATTTTCCTTCTTAATCACTTTCCCTTTAGTTTTCTTGTCCTTAATTACATAATTAGTTTATTTTAAATGTAATATCCCGATTAGTGCTTATGCACTATTGCTAAATTATATGAAATAGCATGCTTATGTGTGTTGTGAATGTGCATTATAGATTTTGTGAACCTTAGTCTCTAGTTAAATACTTTAGAAATTATTGGATTTTAAATTTAAAAGGGAGCTAAAATTTGGATAAGGCCTTAAGAAAGTTAATAGAGGAAATATGACATATAATTGGGCTTGGAAAAGTGGCGCGGAGATTTCACTTAGGGCCTCTGAGAATGACGCCACAAGCAGGAGTAGCTGGGCCAAGGTTCGACTCACAAGGGAAGCAAAATAAAGCTTTAATTTTTGCGGCAAAAGATGTAGAGATGGACTGACATAGGGAGGCGAGGAAGGAGTTTAAGTTGAGGTCAAATTCTTTTGGAATTTGGCTAAGGTAGGAGAATAAGTGTTGGCCGAATAGGGGACTCTTGGTATAGTATTTTCGGCAGGAGGAGAGCCAACCTTTATTCTTTCCTTTCTTTCATTCTTTTGCCGAAACTCTCTAGTAAAACTTCTCCTTTTCTCCTTTATTTTGTTAGTGAAATACTCCTGTGCTAGCCGAAGTTTACATTCCACCATTGTCAAACCCTCAAGCTTTTCTTTCTCATCTTTGTTGAACTGAAACTCTCTAAGTGTTCATCTAAAAACCGAAAACTCCTTCACCCTCACCATTGCCGAATAGTTCATCACCATTTTAAGCCATAACCGATTCTCCATTAAGCCACAAAGCCGAATAGCCCTGTGGATACAAGTAAAGGTGCCGCCGATTTTAAATAAAGGGAGGATCTCTCGGGACTGTGTCTATAGTCTACTAGAAGGAGGATTATTTGGGATTCAATATCCAAGGTAAAATCATGTGTATATTTGGCCAAGGGCTATTATTCTTGTGATTAAATGATAGAAATTGATCTAACATATGTTTAAAGGGGTTTCGACAGATGCCAAAGAGTAGTTAGCAATTTCGGGATTTAGATTTATAAGGTAGGTGTACATGTACATTCAGCCAAGGCCATGTTTGGTGTTATAGATCTATTTCATAATTGTTCAAAAGCCGAAAACTAACTAGTTAAGGGTTTTAGTGGCTAGCCGATTGCAAGGAGGGCTAACACAAAGTTTTCGGGATTTGAGAATCGTAAGGTAAGTGTACTTACACATTCAGCCAAGGCCAATTTTGGTATTTAGATCTATTCCTTATTTGTTTAAAAAGTCGAAACTAATTAGTTCAATGGTTAAGGGTATAGCCGATTACAATAAAGAAGCATTATAAAGTTAATTTTTTACATGCTTATAGTATGAACCGCTTTATGCATGCTTTTAAATTATTTTTACTATGGCCTTCAGATTTATCAAATTAAAGTTAATTTTTCCTTAAATTTAAATAACAAATTGTTTTAACACTAATTCGACACGAGTTTTAAAATTGAGCCCAACCCAAATCAACTCTTGATTTCAAAAACACATAAGTTTTAGCAAAGTTTCAAACAAGATTTGAATGGATTTTCTTTAGAAACATGCGAGATCCGTTCAGGCTTGTGGGCCGGGTTTGGGGTGTTTCAGTTTGGTATCAGAGATCGGTTCAAAACTCGGCCTTGAGGGCTTTTAGGGCCCAAAATGTTTCCTATCTTTTGAAAATGGACTTTTCTAAGAAATAAGCAGGTTTTTCTGGCATAACACCTGAGTCTCAGGCACAAGTCCACGGTAAGTACTCCTAACCTCTTTGTGATTTGCATGTAGGGATATATAGGGATGTAGACTAGTGGATTAGGAAATAAACCCTAGGACTAGTTTACCCCAACAATTACATAAAATTTTAATGCACAATTAAACAAACCTGTGTCTAAGTCGCCGAGTTAAGGTGTGGCAACCGTTGTGTGCATGTCTAGGATTGGTTTCAGTAGGAGCTTGGTATTTAAGCAGTCCTAGTGACTCACCTCCTCTCCACTTGAATCCTACCTGGTGCGTAGCTTCGGTTCACCCTAACCAAGAGGACTTAGTCACGGGCTAAACTCAATAATTAAAACCCGAAAGGGACTAGCCACATTTTTATGGAGACCCTAGTTTTAAAAGTCAACAAACTACCCTTTTGAAATTTTGAAAATTATTATTTTGGAAAAACTTTCTAAGAATTTCTGATTTACAAAATTACCTAAATACCCTTAGTGGTAAAATTACTAAAATGCCCTTGTTTTGAAAGTCACCAGGAACCATATTTTTGCGAAAAATTACCGAAATGACCCTGGCTTGTAAAACTACAAAAATACCCCTAGTGTATAAATTACCATTTTACCCTTGAAATTTTTCCAGCAAGTAAATTTAATTTTGTGAAACATCAACAATCTCTATTTTGCAACATTTTCAAATACCCTAATTTGAAAATTACCAAAATACCCCTATAGGACAAAATTATGAAAATACCCCTAGGTAGTGGAAAACAACAAACAACGACAACTACAACATTTCTTAGTAATGAACGCAAGTTCATGTGTGTGACTAAATGAATGATGTGAGAATGTATGTGTATGAATCGAAAGAACTACTTCTTAAAACTATTGAACATAAAACTATTCGTGGTTAGTCAAGTAGAACAAAACTAATTCATAAAATTCTTTAATCAGATAAACGCTAAGCGAAAGTATGAATTCAAGTGGACGTGGTCGTAACTTACGTGGCCGTGGAAGAGGCTGAATGACCGTGTCTAAACCCGTTAGATCGGGTCAAGGATTTGAGAACGAAATGCCACCACCGCCACCACCAGCCACTGATGTGGAATATCAAGATCGGGGCCGGGGATGATGCACGATGTCACAAAGCGATCTTTGCGGGTTTTAGAAAGGGTGGCTGGAGCAGGTGGGGGCATGGGAGCTCGAAAGTCGGTACCAGAGTGACTCCGAGCCAATGGAGCAGAAGTATTCCACGGTGTATCAGGTGTAGCACCCAATACCGCTAAGTATTAGTTGGAGGCAACTGAGCGGATTATGGATGAGCTCGACTTAACTGACGAGGAAAAGCTGAAAGGGTTGGTGTCGCTTCTCCGCGATGAGTCATATCAATGGTGGCTCATGGTGCGGGAGTGCTACACCTGAGGAACTCACGTGGGAGTATTCTAAGGTAGCATACCAGAAGAAGTATGTTGGCACTCATTATATCGATGCTCAGAGGAAGGCATTTCTGGGGCCGGTTCAAGGGAACAAGTCCGTAGCTGAGTATGAAGCTAAATTCTTAAGGCTGAGCCGCTATGCTCGAGGCATAGTGTCTCATCGAGCATGGCGGTGTGTCCGGTTTGAAGACGGACTAAGAGATGACCGAGGTTATTGATAGCCCATAATAGGAGTGGGAGTTTGCTTTGTTGGTGGAAAAGGTTAAAGTGGTAGAGGGTATCAAGGAGTCTCAGAGGCGTAACTCCAATTGAAATAGGGAGAATTAAGGATTTGGATCGTCAAGGCCATCCAGAATGAGCAAAAGAGGCCGACAGCTTGAAGGGCGCGAGATCGATGGTCGCCATCGAAGGCGATACCACTTGTGATCAATGTAGGAAAAAGCACTTAGGCGAATGCTGGAAGAAGACAGGGGGATGTTTCAAGTATGGGTCAAAAGACCATATGATTAAGGACTGTCCGATGAGACCAGATGGGAATCGACCGGTAGCTCAGAATGTTAATCAGGCTAGTAGAGGGGGACAGCAGCCTCAGCGAGGTTGTGGTCCGAATAATAGAGGAAATGGTGTCGGAAGATGACGTGGAACATCGGGCTGAGGTGATGGTAATACAGAGGCGAGACAGCCGAGCTTGGTGTATGCGGTTCACCGTAGAGAGGATGGTGATGCACCGGACGTCATAACCTGTACGTTCTTTATTTATGGCAAGCCTTATTTTATTTTGATCGATGTGGGCTCGACCCATTCTAATGTTACATGTAGAATATTTGAAACTCTAGATATAGCCTCTGAACTTTCTAGTGGGAAAATGACCGTAGTAAGCCCACTAGGTTAAACTGTAGTGGTGAATAAGATGTTTCGGAGAATACCTTTGGAGCTTCAAGGAACGGTACTTCCAGCCAATTTAATGGAATTACCTTTTAGAGAATTCGATCTCATACTTGGAATGGATTGGCTAGTGGAGCATCGGGCTGTGTTAGACTGTGCAGCCAAATGAATGGAGTTAAGGACCCTAGAGGATGAAGTGATAGTTATGATAGGAGAAAGATGAAACTACTTGCCTAACGTAGTTTCGGCTTTAAAGGCTGATAAGATGGTTCGGAAGGGGTGTAAGGCATTTATGGCCTTAATTAGTGCTTTGGATACGAAAGAAGGGGGAGTTAGTGAAGTAAGAACTGTAAGGGAATATGAGGATGTCTTTCTGGAGAAATTACCTGGAATACCCCTGGACAGGGAGGTGGTGTTTGGAATTGATTACTGCCGGGTACAGCTCCTGTGTCCATTGCCCCTACAGAATGGCACCAAAAGAGTTGGTGGAGCTCAAGGCTCAGATCCAGGAATTGCTTGACCGTGGGTTCATTCGACCCAGTGTGTCTCCATAGGGAGCACCGGTCTTATTTGTGAAGAAGAAGGATGAAACTATGCGCATGTGCGTAGATTATCGTCAGTTGAATAAGCTGACCATCAAGAACAAGTATCCATTGCCAAGGATAGATGACTTGTTTAATCAGTTTAAAGGAGCCACGGTATTTTCGAAGATAGATTTAAGGTCTGGATATCACCAGCTTAAGGTGAAGAAGGTGATATCCATAAGACGGCTTTCCTGGACAAGGTATGGTCATTTTGAGTTCGTAGTAATGCCGTTCGGTTTGACAAATGCCCCAGCCACATTTATGGACATGATGAACCGGGTCTTCCAACCCTATCTGGACCGGTTTGTTGTTGTGTTCATCGACGACATCCTAGTGTACTCCAAGTCTGAAGAAGAGCATGATGAGCATCTTCGGGTTGTGTTGCAAGTATTGAGGGAGAAGAAGCTTTATGCCAAATTCATCAAGTGTGAATTTTGGCTTAGGGAAGTTGCCTTCTTAAGGTATGTGGTATCCGCAGAAGGAATAAGGGTAGATCCTCGGAAGATCGAGACAGTTTTGGATTGGAAAACATCTAAGTCGGTGGCAGAAGTTCAGAGTTTCTTAGGATTGGCCGGCTATTATAGACGGTTTGTGGAAGGGTTCTCGTCGATAGCTGCGCCTCTGACAAAGTTGTTAAGGAAGGAAGTGCCTTTCACATGGACAGATAAGCAACATAAGAGCTTTGAGAAGCTTAAAAGGGTCTTGACCGAAGCTCCGATATTGATTCAGTCGGAGGTGGGGAAGCATTTTGTAGTGTATTGTGATGCTTCCCATACAGGATTGGGAGATGTCCTTATGCAAGATGAAAAAGTAGTCACTTATGCGTCTCGGCAACTAAGGCCACATGAGGTTAACTACCTGACGCATGACTTAGAATTAGCGGCAGTGGTCTTTGCCCTTAAGGTGTGGAGGCATTATCTTTATGGAGAAAAGTCAGTGATCTACACAGACCACAAAAGCCTCAAGTATCTGCCGACTCAAAAGGAGTTGAACCTGAGACTGTGAAGGTGGGTGGAACTATTGAAGGACTACGATTGTTCCATAGAATATCACTCAGGCAAGGCAAATGTAGTGGCGGATGCCCTAAGTTGGAAGGTAGTGATAGATCTGAGGGCGATGTTCGCACATCTAAGCCTCTATGACGATGGAAGTTTGCTAACAGAGTTGCAAGTTAAGCCGAGGTGGTTGAATAAAGTGAAAGAGGGATAGTTGGTGGATGAGGATCTAAGTGTTAAGTTGCGACAAGCGCAGAATGGAGAGTTGGAAGGTTATAATGTTAATAACGAATGAGTATTATGCTTTAAGGGTAAGGTCTGTATGCCAAAGGATGTGGAACTTAGGCAAAGAATTCTTCAGGAATCACATAATAGCCCCTATGCTATGCATCCCGGAGGTAGTAAAATGTACAAAGATTTAAGGGAACAATTTTGGTGGCCTAATCTTACACGGGAAGTGACCGAATTTGTAGGAAAGTGCTTGACGTGTCAGCAAGTTAAGGCTGAACACCAAGTTCCGTTAGGATTGCTTCAGCCAATACAGATTCCCCAATGGAAGTGGAAAAGAATTACCATGATCTTCGTTAATGGGCTTCCCCTTACGCCTATTAAGAAGGACTCGGTATGGGTGATAGTGGATCGGCTAACAAAGTCTACACATTTTATTCCAGTACGGGTTGACTACTCCCTACAAAAGTTGGCAAGGTTGTATGTGGCAGAAATTGTAAGGTTGCATAGAGTTTCGATGTCGATTATCTCGGATAGGGATCCGAGGCTCACGTCTCAGTTTTGGAAAGCATTACATCAGGCTTTAGGCACTAGATTGGATTTTAGTACGGCTTTCCATCCACAGTCAGACGGTCAGTCTGAACGAGTGATTCAAGTGTTAGAGGATATGCTAAGAGGCTGTGTGATAGACTTCAGAGGAAGTTGGAAAGAATATTTGCCTCTAGCGGAATTTGCTTACAACAATAGCTATTAGGCCAGTATACGGATGGCACTGTATGAGGCATTGTATGGTCGGAAGTGCCAAACTCCTACGTGTTGGACGGAGTTGGGAGAACGTCAAATTTTAGGTCCGGAGTTAGTAGCGGAATCAGAGGAGAAAGTTAGTATAATTCGAGCTCAATTGAAGGTAGCATCCGATAGACAAAAGTTGTACGCAGATCTCAAACGGAAGGAGATTGAATTTGATGTGGGAGATCAAGTGTTCCTTAAAGTATCGCCTTGGAAGAAGGTGATGAGATTTGGTCGAAAAGGGAAGCTAAGTCCAAGGTTCAAAGGACCCTATCGGGTATTGAAGCGAATCGGACCGGTGGCAAACCAATTAGAGTTGCCTCCGGAATTGAAGCAGATGCATGATGTATTCCATGTTTCCATGCTACTTCGATACCGATCGGATCCATCTCACGTAGTTTCGGTTGAAGAGGTGGAGCTAAGGCCAGACCTATCCTACTAGGAGGAGCCGATTCAGATTCTAGAACGAGATGTGAAAGTGCTACGAAAGAAATCAGTCCCTTTGGTCAAGGTGTTATGGCGAAATCATGGATCGGAGGAAGCCTCGTGGGAGTCGGAAGAAGCAATACGACAGCAATACCCCCACCTATTCTAGCCAGGTAATTTCGGGGACGAAATTATTTTAAGGGGGTAGAACTGTAATATCCCGGATTAGGGCTTATGTACTATTGCTAAATTATATGAAATAGCATGCTTATGTGTGTTGTGAATGTGCATTATGGATTTTGTGAACCTTAGTGTGTAGCTAAATACTTTAGAAATTATTGGATTTTAAATTTAAAAGGGGAGCTAAGCTTGATAAGGCCTTAAGAAAGTTAATAGAGGAAATATGACATATAATTGGGCTTGGAAAAGTGGCCCGGAGATGCCACTTAGGGCCTCTGAGAATGACGCCACAGGCAGGAGTAGATGGGCCAAGGTTCGAGTCACAAGGAAAGCAAAATAAAGCTTTAATTTTTGCGGCAAAAGATGTAGAGATGGACGGCATAGGGAGACTGAGGAAGGAGTTTAAGTTGAGGTCAAATTCTTTTGGAATTTCGGCTAAGGTAGGAGAATAAGTGTTGGCCGAATAGGGGACTCTTGGTATGGTATTTTCGGCAAGGAGGAGAGGCCAACCTTTATTCTTTCCTTTCTTTCATTCTTCTGCCAAAACTCTCTAGTAAAACTTCCCCTCTTCTCTTTTATTTTGTTAAGCCGAAATACTCCTTGTGCTAGCCGAATTTACATTCTTCCATTATTGAAACCCTCAAGCTTTTCTTTCTCATCTTTGTTGAACCAAAACTCTCTAAGTGTTCATCTAAAAACTGAAAACTCCTTCACCCTCACCATTGCCGAATAGTTCATCACCATTTGAAGCCATAACCGATTCTCTATTAAGCCACAAAGCCGAATAGCCCTGTCGATTCAAGTAAAGGTGCCGTCGATTTTAAATAAAGGGAGGATCTCTCGGGACTGTGTCTATAGTCGACTAGAAGGAGGATTATTTGGGATTCAATATCCAAGGTAAAATCATGTTTATATTCGACCAAGGGCTATTATTCTTGTGATTAAATGATAGAAATTGATCTAACATATGTTTAAAGGGGTTTCGATAGATACCAAAGAGTAATTAGCAATTTCAGGATTTAGATTTATAAGGTAGGTGTACATGTACATTCGGCCAAGGCCATGTTTGGTGTTATAGATCTATTTCTTAATTGTTCAAAAGCCGAAAACTAACTAGTTAAGGGTTTTAGTGGCTAGCCGATTGCAAGGAGGGCTAACACAAAGTTTTTGGGATTTGAAAATCGTAAGGTAAGTGTACTTACACATTCGCCAAGGCCAATTTTGGTATTTAGATCTATTCCTTATTTGTTTAAAAGCGAAACTAATTAGTTCAATGGTTAAGGGTATAGTCGATTGCAATAAAGAAGCATCATAATGTTTCGGGATTTGTTTAAGAATCAAATCGGCAGCAAGGTAAGATTTTTGTCGCAATGATCCTTCGGGATTTAATCACATAGCCGAATAGACTTTTGCTAAACATCAAGGTGATTGATCAAATGTAGGAATTGAGATCTAAATCAGTAGATCGAATTTTCGAGATTTGGAGTAAATTTACTAAGTATATCAGGTGTGTACCCCGTACTAAATCTTGATAGATTTACGGCCTTAATTTATTAAATATGTTAATATAACAAGTGTAAGATTATGGCTAAGGTGCCATGTAATGGTACGTAGTACTCAGGTACATTTTCCTACTCCTACTATGAGTATGATAAGTTTTGCTATGGCACATGCATGAAATTATAAGAAAGTGAAAAAGGAATATGACATGGTTAATGCATAGTTGTATGACATGGGGCATATGGGTGATATGTAAAGGGGAAGCGAATTGGTGGTTGTATACCCCAATATAAGAATGTGGTGACTTATGTCACAATATAAGAATGTGGTGACTTTTGTCACAATATAAGAATGTGGTGACTTATGTCACGAATTTATATATGGTGGCTATGCCACGAAATCATAAGGGCAATGAGCACGCCGACCGCAAAGAATCGCCATCGATGGTGTGTAGCGGATGGAGGGTTGACTTAGTAGTCCCCACGGTGTGATGGTTGGTACGGGTGATGTGTAGCGGATGGCATTTAGGTTTGGGTTCGGGATTGCATCATTTTTAAATGTTATGTGAATATGTATGATTTGATATGCCATATCTATTGAGACTTAGTGTTGATTGTACACATTGAGTCTATTTGACTCACCCCGTTGTGGGACTGTTTTTCAGGTGATGATCAATGATGGACCGGGTCGGCAGGAGCTCAGGGGTGACCATGCTCAGAACGAACTTAATGAGTTGGATTTTTTATTTTACTTAAGTACTTTAAATTTTATTTTGGAGATTTATTTTGATGTAACAAGATTATAGTATGAACCGTTTATGCATGTTTTTAAATTATTTTTTACTATGGCACGATATTTATCAAATTAAAGTTAATTTTTCCTTAAATTTAAATAACAAATTGTTTTTAACACTAATTCAACACGGGTTTTAAAATTCGAGCCCAACCCAAATCAACTATTGATTTCAAAAACACACAAGTTTTTAGCAAAGTTTCAAACAAGATTTGAATGGATTTTCTTTAGAAGCATGCCAGATCCGGTCAGGGCTTGTGTACCGGGTTTGGGGTGTTTCAGTTTGGTATCAGAGCCCGTTTCAAAACTCGGTTTTGAGGGCTTTTATGGCCCAAAACGTTTCCTGTCTTTTGAAAATGGACTTTTCTAAGAAATAAGCAGGTTTTTCTGGCATGGCACCTGAGTCTTCGACCCGAAGTCCACCAGGTAAGTACTCCTAACCTCTTTGTGATTTGTATGTAGGGATATATAGGGACGTAGACTAGTGGATTAGGAAATAAACCCTAGGACTAGTTTACCCCAACAATTACATAAAATTTTAATGCACAATTAAACAAACCTGAGTCTAAGTCACCGAGTTAAGGTGTGGCAACCGTCCTGCGCATGTCTAGGATTGGTTTCAGTGGGAGATTGGTATTTAAGCAGTCCTAGTGACTCACCTCCTCTCCACTTGAATCCTACCTGGTGCGTAGCTTTGGTTCACCCTAACCAAGAGGACTTAGTCATGGGCTAAACTCAATAATTAAAACCCGAAAGGGACTAGCCACATTTTTATGAAGACTCTAGTTTTAAAAGTCAACAAACTACCTTTTTGAAATTTTGAAAATTATTATTTTGGAAAAACTTTCTAAGAATTTCTGATTTACAAAATTACCTAAATACTCTTAATGGTAAAATTACTAAAATGCCCTTGTTTTGAAAGTCACCAGAACCATTTTTTTAAAAAATTACCAAAATGACCTCGGCTTGTAAAACTACAAAATACCCCTAGTGTATAAATTACCATTTTACCCTTGAAATTTTTTGAAAGAAGTAAATTTAATTTTGTGAAACATCAATAATCTCTATTTTGCAACATTTTCAAATACCCTAATTTAAAAATTACCAAAATACCCCTATAGGATAAAATTGTAGAAGTACCCCTGGGTAGTGGAAAACAACAAACAACTACAACTACAACATTTCTTTGTAATGAACGTAAGTTCATGTGTGTGACTAAATGAATGATGTGAGACTGTATGTGTATGAATCGAAAGAACTACTTCTTAAAACTATTAAACATAAAGCTGCTCGTGGTTAATCAAGTGGAACAAAACTAATTCATAAAATTCTTTAATCGATAAATGCTAAGCGAAAGTATGAATTCAAGGGGACGTGGTCATAACGTGCGTGGCCGTGGAAGAGGCTGAATGATCGTGTCTGAACTTGTTAGATCGGGTCAAGGATCTGAGAATGAAATACCACCACTGCCACCACCAGCCGCTGATGTGGATTATCAGGATTAGACTAGGGATGATGCAGTGTCACAGGCGATGCTGCGGATTTTAAAAAGGGTGGCTGGAGCAGGTGGGGGCATAGGAGCTCAAAAGTCAGTACCTGAGCTACTCTGAGCCAACGGAGCAGAAGTATTCTACGGTGTATCAGGTGTAGCACCCAATACCGCTGAGTATTGGTTGGAGGCGACTGAGCAGATTATGGATGAGCTCGATTTAACTAACGAGGAAAAACCGAAAGGGTTGGTGTCGCTTCTCCGCGATGAGTCATATCAATGGTGGCTCACGGTGCGGGATGGTGCTACAGCTGAGGAACTCACGTGGGAGTATGCTAAGGCAGCATACCAGAAGAAGTATGTTGGCACTCATTATATCGATGCTCAGAGGAAGGTTTTTCTGGGGTTGGTTCAAGGGAACAAGTCCGTAGCTAAGTATGAAGTTGAATTCTTAAGGCTGAGCCGCTATGCTCGAGGCATAGTGTCTACAGAGCATGAGCGGTGTGTCCGGTTTGAAGACGGACTAAGAGATGACCTGAGGTTATTGATAGCCCCGCAACAGTAGCGGGAGTTTTCTTTGTTGGTGGAAAATGCTAAAGTGGCCGAGGGTATCAAGGAGTTCGTGAGGTAGAACTCCGATCGAAATAGGCAGAAGAGAGGATTTGGATAGTCAAGGCCATCCAGGAATGAGCAAAAGAGGCCTAGAGTTGAAGGGCTGCGAGATCAGCAAGCTGCTACTGGAAGGTAGTACCCTACTTGTGATCAATGTGGGAAAAAGCACTTAGGTGAATACTAGAAGAAGACAGGTGGATGTTTCAAGTGTGGGTCAAAGGACCATATGATTAAGGACTGTCCGATGAGACCAGATGGGAATCGACCGGTAGCTCAGAATGTTAATCAGGCTGGTAGAGGGGGACAGCAGCCTCAGCGGGGTCGTGGTCCCAATAATAGAGGAAATGGTACCGGAAGAGGACGTGGAACACCGGGCTGAGGTGGTGGTAATACAGAGGCGAGATAGCCAGGCTTGGTGTATGCGGTTCACCGTAGGGAGGATGGTGACGCACCGAACGTCATAACCAGTACATTCCTTATTTATGGCAAGCCTTATTTTGCTTTGATCGATGTGGGCTCGACCTATTCTTATGTTGCATGTAGAATAGTTGAAACTCTAGATATAGCCTCTGAACTTTCTAGTAGGGAAATGACCGTAGTAAGCCCACTAGGTCAAACTGTAGTGGTGAATAAGATGTTTTGGAGAATACCTTTGGAGCTTCAAGGAACTGTACTTCCAGCCGATTTAATGGAATTACCTTTTGGAGAATTCGATCTCATACTTGGAATGGATTGGATAGTGGAGCATCGGGCTGTGTTGGATTGTGCAGCCAAACAAATGGAGTTAAGGACCCTAGAGGATGAAATGATAGTTATGATAGGAGAAAGACGAAACTACTTGCCTAACGTAGTTTCAGCTTTAAAGGCTGATAAGATGGTTCGGAAGGGGTGTAAGGCATTTATGGCCTTAATTAGTGCTTTGGATATGAAAGAAGGGAGAGTTAGTGAAGTAAGAACTGTAAGGGAATATGAGGATATCTTTCCAGAGGAATTACCCAGAAAAGCCTCAGACAGGGAGGTGGAGTTTGTAATTGACTTGCTTCCGGGTACAGCTCCTGTGTCCATTGCCCCATATAGAATGGCACCAAAGGAGTTGGTGGAGCTCAAGGCTCAGATCCAAGAATTGCTTGACTGTCGGTTCATTCTACCCAGTGTGTCTCCATAGGGAGCACTGGTCTTATTTGTGAAGAAGAAGGACGAAACTATGCTCATGTGCATAGATTATTATCAGTTGAATAAGATGACCATCAAGAACAAGTATCCATTGCCAAGGATAGATGACTTGTTCGATCAGCTTAAAGGAGCCGTGGTATTTTCGAAGATAGATCTAAGGTCTGGATATCACCAGCTTAAGGTGAAGAAGGCTGATATCCATAAGACGGCTTTCCGGACAAGGTATGGCCATTTTGAGTTCGTAGTAATGATGTTCGATTTGACAAATGCCCCAACCGCGTTTATGGACATGATGAACCGGGTCTTCCAACGCTATCTGGACCGGTTCGTTGTTGTGTTCATCGACGACATCCTAGTGTACTCCAAGTCTGAAGAAGAGCATGATGAGCATCTTCGGGTTGTGTTACAAGTATTGAGGGAGAAGAAGCTTTATGCCAAATTCAGCAAGTGTGAATTTTGGCTTAGGGAAGTTGCCTTCTTAGGGCATGTGGTATCCGCAGAAGGAATAAGGGTAGATCCTCAAGATCGAGGCGCTTTGATTGGAAACCACCTAAGTCGCGGGCGAAGTTCGAGTTTCTTAGGATTGGTCGCTATTATAGACGATTTGTGGAAGGGTTCTCGTCGATAGCCGCGCCTCTGACAAAGTTGTTAAGGAAGGAAGTGCCTTTCACATGGACAGATAAGCAACATGAGAGCTTTGAGAAGCTTAAAAGAGTCTTGACCGAAGCTCCGGTTTTGATTTAGCCGGAGGCGGGGAAGGATTTTGCAGTGTATTGTGATGCTTCCCATACAGGATTGGGAGGTGCTCTTGTGCAAGATGGAAAAGTAGTCGCTTATGCGTCTCGACAACTAAGGCCACATGAGGTTAACTACCCGACGCATGACTTAGAATTAGCGGCAGTGGTCTTTGCCCTTAAGGTGTGAAGGCATTATCTTTATGGAGAAAAGTTGGTGATCTCACAGACCACAAAAGCCTCAAGTATCTGCTGACTCAGAAGGAGTTGAACCTGAGACAACGAAGGTGGGTGGAACTATTGAAGGACTACAATTGTTCCATAGAATATCACCCAGGCAAGGCAAATGTAGTGGCGGATGCCCTAAGTCAGAAGGTAGTGACGGATCTGAGGGCGATGTTCGCACATCTAAGCCTCTATGACGATGGAAGTTTGCTAGCAGAGTTGCAAGTTAAGCCGACATGGTTGAATGAAGTGAAAGAAGGATAGTTGGTGGATGAGGATCTATGTTAAGTTGCGACAAGCCTGTAATGGAGAGTTCAAGGTTATAATGTTAATAACGAAGAGTATTGTGCTTCAAGGGTAAGGTCTGTATGCCGAAAGATGTGGAACTTAGGCAAAGAATTCTTCGAGAATCGCATAGTAGCCCCTATGCTATGCATCCCAGAGGTAGTAAAATGTACAGAGATTTAAGGGAACAATTTTAGTGGCCTAATCTTAAGCGGGAAGTGACCGAATTTGTAGGAAAGTGCTTGATGTGTCAGCAAGTTAAGGCTGAACGCCAAGTTCCATCAGGATTGCTTCAGCCAATACAGATTCCCCAATGGAAGTGGGAAAGAATTACCATGGACTTCGTTAGTGGGCTTTCCCTTACGCCTACTAAGAAGGACTCGGTATGGGTGATAGTGGATCGACTGACAAAGTCCGCACATTTTATTCCAGTACGAGTTGACTACTCCCTACAAAAGTTGGCAAGGTTGTATGTGGCAGAAATTGTAAGGTTGCATGGAGTGCCGATGTCGATTATCTCGGATCGGGATCCGAGGTTCACGTCTCGATTTTGGAAAGCACTACATCAGGCTTTAGGCACCAGATTGGACTTTAGTACGGCTTTTCATCCACAGTCAGATGGTCAGTCTGAACGAGTGAATCAAGTGTTAGAGGATATGCTAAGAGGCTGTGTGATAGACTTCAGAGGAAGTTGGGAAGAATATTTGCCTCTAGCAAAATTTGCTTAAAACAATAGCTATCAGGCCAGTATACGGATGGCACCGTACGAGGCGTTGTATGGTCGAAAGTATCGAACTCCTACGTGTTGGACGGAGTTGGGAGAACGTCAAATTTTAGGTCTGGAGTTAGTAGCGAAATCAGAGGAGAAGGTTAGTATAATTCGAGCTCGATTAAAGGAAGCATCTGATAGACAAAAGTCGTACACAGATCTCAAACGGAAGGAGATTGAATTTGATGTGGGAGATCAAGTGTTCCTTAAAGTATCGCCTTGGAAGAAGGTGATGAGATTTGGTCGAAAAGGGAAGCTAAGTCCAAGGTTCATAGGACCCTATCGGGTATTGAAGTTTAATCGCATCGGTGGCATACCAATTAGAGTTGCCTCCGAAATTGAAGCAGATGCATGACGTATTCCATGTTTCCATGCTACGTCGATACCGATCGGATCCATCTCATGTAGTTTCGATTGAAGAGGTGGAGCTAGGGCCGGACACTGCCCCACGAGGAGGAGCCGATCCAGATTCTGGAACGAGATGTGAAAGTGATACGAAGGAAATCGGTCCCTTTGGCCAAGGTGTTGTGGCGAAATCATAGATCGGAGGAAGCCTCGTGGGAGTCAGAAGAAGCAATACGATAGTAATACCCCCACCTATTCTAGCCAGGTAATTTCGAGGACGAAATTATTTTAAGGGGGTAGAACTGTAATATCTCGGATTAGGGCTTATGCACTATTACTAAATTATATGAAATAGCATGCTTATGTGTGTTGTGAATGTGCATTATGGATTTTGTGAACCTTAGAGTATAGTTAAATACTTTAGAAATTATTGGATTTTAAATTTAAAAGGGGAGCTAAGCTTGATAAGGCCTTAAGAAAGTTAATAGAGAAAATATGACATATAATTGGGCTTGGAAAAGTGGCCCGGAGACGCCACTTAGGGCTTCTGAGAATGACGCCACAAGCAGGAGTAGATGGGCCAAGGATCGAGTCACAAGGGAAGCAAAATAAAGCTTTAATTTTTGCGGCAAAAGATGTAGAGATGGACGACATAGGGAGACTGAGGAAGGAGTTTAAGTTGAGGTTAAATTCTTTTGGAATTTCTGCTAAGGTAGGAGAATAAGTGTTGGCCGAATAGGGGACTCTTGGTATAGTATTCTTGGCAAGGAGGAGAGGCCAACCTTTATTCTTTCCTTTCTTTCATTCTTCCGCAAACTCTCTAGTAAAACTTCCCTCTTCTCTTTATTTTGTTGTCGAAATACTCCCCATGCTAGTTAATTTACATTCCACCATTTCCAAAACCCTCAGGCTTTTCTTTCTCATCTTTGTTGAACCGAAACTCTCTAAGTGTTCATCTAAAAACTGAAAACTCCTTCACCCTCACCATTGCCGAATAGTTCATCACCATTTGAAGCCATAACTGATTCTCCATTAAGCCACAAAGCCGAATAGCCCTGTGGATTCAAGTAAAGGTGCCACCGATTTTAAATAAAGGAGGATCTCTCAAGACTGTGTCTATAGTCGACTAGAAGGAGGATTATTCGGGATTTAATATCCAAGGTAAAATCATGTGTATATTCGGCCAAGGGCTATTATTCTTGTGATTAAATGATAGAAATTGATCTAACATATGTTTAAAGGGGTTTCGACAGATACCAAAGAGCAATTAGCAATTTCAGGATTTAGATTTATAAGGTAGGTGTACATGTACATTCGGCCAAGGCCATGTTTGGTGTTATAGATCTATTTCTTAATTGTTCAAAAGCCAAAAACTAACTAGTTAAGGGTTTTAGTGGCTAGCCGATTGCAAGGAGGGCTAACACAAAGTTTTCGGGATTTGAGAATCGTAAGGTAAGTGTACCTACACATTCAGCCAAGGCCAATTTTGGTATTTAGATCTATTCCTTATTTGTTTAAAAAGCCGAAACTAATTAGTTCAATGGTTAAGGGTATAGCCGATTGCAATAAAGAAGCATCATAAAGTTTCGGGATTCGTTTAAGAATCAAATCGGCAGCAAGGTAAGATTTTTGTCGCAATGATCCTTCGGGATTTAATCACATAGCCGAATAGACTTTCGCTAAACATCAAGGTGATTGATCAAATGTAGGAATTAAGATCTAAATCAGTAGATCGGGTTTTCGGGATTTGGAGTAAATTTGCTAAGTACATCGTGTGTACCCTGACTAAATCTTGATTGATTTATGGCCTTAATTTATTAAATATGTTAATATAACAAGTGTAAGATTATGGCTAAGGTACCATGTAATGGCACGTAGTACTGTGCACGCTTTTCCTACTCCTACTATGAGTATGATAAGTTTTGCTATGGCACATGCATGAAATTATAAGAAAGTGAAAAGGAATATGACGTGGTTAATGCATAGTTGTATGACATGGGGCATATGGGTGATATGTAAAGGGGAAGTGAATTGGTACCCCAATATAAGAATGTGGTGACTTTTGTCACAATATAAGAATGTGGTGACTTATGTCACGAATTTATATATGGTGACTATGCCACGAAATCATAAGGGCGATGAGCACGTCGACTGCAGCGACTGCCTTCGATGGTGTATAGCAGATGGAGGGTTGACTTAGCGGAAAGGAGTTAGTTGAAACAAAGAAGAAGGCACCACATGAAACAGATAAGGCAAAGGATGAAGAAGCTGAGAATATAACACCGGTACGGGAAGAATGTAAACCACCAATTCCATATCCAGCAAAGTTGAAGAAAGACCAATTAGATGCACAATATGGTAAATTTCTTAAACTTTTTAAACAGTTACGTATTAATTTACCTTTTGTTGAAGCTATTTCACAGATGCCGACATACGCAAAATTCCTAAAAGAGCTTCTAACAAATAAAAGGAAGTTTGAAGAGATATCAATCGTGGAACTTAATGAAGAATGTTGACCCATCCTCTAAAACAAACTACCAACCAAGTTAAAAGATCTAGGAAGTTTCATTATTCCCTATTTAATTGGTAGTTTAAACATACAGAAAGCACTAGCTGATCTAGGGGCCAGTATTAATTTAATGCCTTATAAAATGTTTAAGCAACTTGGTTTTGGGAACCTAAGCCCACTAGGATGAGTATTCAGCTAGCTGACAGATCTGTTAAATATCCTAGGGGAATTATCGAAGATATTCTGGTAAAAATTGATAAATTTATATTACGTGTTGATTTTGTTGTGCTTGACATGGATGAGGACGTTGAGGTGACTTTAATTCTGGGACGCCCTTTTTTAGCTACTGCTAGGGCTGTTATTGATGTATGAGATGGTAAACTTATGCTAAAAGTAGGCAATGAGGAAATTATTTTTCAAATTTACGATGCTATGCGATATTCTAGAGAACAAGATGATTCCTATTATTTTATTGATGCCATTGATCATTTTATTCAAGATTCTTTGCAGGAAATCATACATGACGACACGATAGAACTGTGTCTTATCCAATATGAGAGGGTAGATGATGATACCAATGAGCTGAATTCTAATACATTTTCCTCTAGACAAATGAAAGAAGAAGGCACTGAAATTAATGATGAACTAAAACAAAAACCCTCTATTGATGAGCCACCCAAATTAGAATTAAAACAATTGCCAAAACACTTAGAATATGCATTCCTCAGGGATAATTCTACGCTACCAGTAATTATCTCTTCAGAACTAGAACCCAAAGAGAAAGACGAGTTGCTACAGGTACTAAGGGAACATAAAAGAGCCATAGCTTGGAAAATTTCTGACATTAAAAGAATAAGCCCATCATTTTGCACCCACAAAATTTTAATGGAAGATGAGTATAAACCATGTGTGCAACCTCAAAGATGATTGGATCCCAACGTGAAAGAAGTTGTTAAAGCTGAGGTAATTAAACTCCTAGATGCTGGAATAATTTATCCTATTTCTGACAGTACTTGGGTAAGTCCTGTGTAGGTCATTCCAAAGAAAGGAGGCATGACTGTTGTAGCCAACGAAAAGAATGAATTGGTCCCTACATGAACAGTCACATGCTGGAGAGTCTGTATTGACTATAGGAAATTGAACGACGCTACCAAAAAAGATCACTTCCCTTTGCCCTTTATTGATCAGATGTTAGAAAGATTTTTTGGGCATATGTACTACTACTTCTTGGACGGACTTTTCGGCTACTTCCAAATTCCAATAGCCCCTGAGGATCAAGAAAAGATGATCACCGAAATCAGAGCTTTAAAATTTATAAAGAATGTGATCGAACCTGGAAACTAACTTTGACAATGATTAAAGGCAAGTGTACCTCTCGAACAGTAGTATAGCTTAGGCAAGACCGGATTGTCGAACCCAAAGGAACTAAAAATACTAATATTAACTTTCTTTTTTTTTTATTTAGCCTAAAATAAGTGAAATTGCTTTAATCTAAATTAACGACTACTAAGCTTAAGACATAAAGACAAAAAGAACAATTTGGAAAATAACTAAAAGAAAAACTCAGTTGATTACAACGATACCCTCAAGAAGAATCCACCTAGACTCCACTTGGTTTCTAACACTGAACCATACGATTTATTCACTTAGTTTGATCCGTAAGACTCCCTAATGTATATTAAACCCTCTCGAGGCTTAATAACGTCTAACCCTAGGTTAATTAGTGGAACTCTCATTCCTTATAATAACCCCTAGAATAGCAAAGAATCGATCTATGGATTCCCATATTAGGTCTCACCCTAATTCGAAAAAATCTCGTCACCCTATCTCTAGGCGTGCGATCAACTCTGCTTAATTATGCTAGATCTACTCTTAGGTAGGGTCTATTCCTCCTTCACCAAAGTACATCAAATTTGGATTAAGCACACATAATTAAGAAAAAACAAAGTATTTATCATATAATTCATAAAACGATAACAAGATTCATCTAAGTTTCATCCCCTTCAGGTATCTGAGGGGTTTAGTTCATAACTAATAAAGAAAACATCTCAAAAGAAAAGATAAAACAAAACATAAGAAATCCCTAAAACTCCCTGAAGGAATTGAAGGAGAAATCCGTCGTCTTGAGTAGAATTCCAGCTCCTTAGGATGGATCAACTGGCTAACCTCGAGTGATTCCCACAACTCTGACCTTTTCAGCTTGGCTCTTTAGCCTAGCTCGACGCCACGACTGACCTCCACAAAAGCCCTGGCAGAAGGCTTCTGCCGAACTCTGAACACCCCTATAGGTTGGCCTCTAGGGTCTTTATATAGGCTTTGCGATGCCTTACTTGGCCTCTAAGTATCCTAATTCAAGTATAAGTCTTACTCGAGTGTTTGAATAGGCTTTGGAATGTCCTGCTTTGGCTCAAGTATCCAAATTCGAGTACAATTCCTCTTTTCTACGACAGAGGCACGGCCATGGCACACGCCCGTGTAAATCAACTTCAGGCTATGTTTCGGTTCTGTTGATTGAGGCATGGCCATGTAAATCGTGGTCAGGCCGTGTGAAGTAAATTGACGAGGCACAGCCGTATGGCTTGAAGTTCAGGCCATGTCAATTTCTACTTTGGCCCAAATTGGCCCGTTTTAAGCCCGTTTCTCGTTCTTTTCATCCTCGGGTGCTTTCTTGAGTATAAATCATGAAAAGAAAGGATTAAGAGCACCTTTTTACATAAATCAAGGGCTAAATCATCCAAAAGTATGCTAAATATGGGGTTAAAATATGTTACTTTTACGGTTTATGAAATACCCCCACACTTAAGCTTTTGCTTGTCCTCAAGCAAAATTCTCAACGTACAATTAAAACAAACTTTCCATAATTCATAATCTTCATTAACAATGCCTTATCATAATTCATAGATAATTTATACAAGGATAATCTAACTCAAAGAATCCTAAAAATTCAAACAATATAAGTCATACATTTGTAGCAGGAAAACATAGGTGTCTCCCATTATCTAAATAGTTACCTTTGATTCAAAATCGACAAGGATTGACATCCTCACTAAAGATTCACTCAAAGCACTCGAAGTGCTTAAGGTTCAAGAAAAGCACTCAAAAGTCGAACCTGAAAAGTTAATCCCATATGCTTGCCTGAAAATCAAATCTCCACCACTGTAATATGAGATGATACACAAATCAAAAGGTCTTTAACAAGGTTGTAACCGGGCTTGGGTTAAAGGTGTGGATAAAGGCTAAATTAGAAGGTTAAAAATCAAGATTGACTTGAGAAATTACCTAACTTTTAGAAACAAAGAATTTTAAATAATTATCTGAATAATTACATCAATTGAAAACTTATTATACTTATTAATACGAGCTTTTTCTAACACAATTGGAATTTAAAAGTACGAGCTCACTTTTTACGATACTAATACTTTGATTTTTTTAAGAACAAATCAAATAAATACATAATAAAAGAAATAACTTTATCAACTGAAATAAACTAATTAGGCAATTGATCAAATCAATTCTCGATAGAAGGGTAGTCAAAAGGAATAGTGATAATAAATACAAACGGGGGTTTGGGTTAATATTAGTGGTTAAGTCAAATAAAAAGGTTTGTTAGGATTAAAAGGGGTTCACTAGGGGTTAATTATGTAGGTAAGCTTTTTAGTGGTGTGAATGGGTTAAAACCTAGGTGCCTTTATCATCTCAGTATATCAAATCATAGATGTGGTGTTGACATGTATAAACGAGGCAAGTACTAGAATAACAATTCAATGTCGACACACTCATAATCAATAAAGTGGGCATGAAAAAGAATATATGCTCTATAAGGCTCAAAATCTCACAAAAATTATGGGTGTTTGATATCAATCCCTATAAAATTTTAAACTTCAAGGTAATATTCAAATTCAGTTCAACAACCTAAAAAAATTATTCTTTGAAAAATAGACTTATCATGCTTGATTCTCTAGTATTCTTCAAATTTAATCATCAATGCACAATTATCAATGATTTAATCTAAGGCATATCAATAAAATCATAAATCATTAGAAATTTCACTCTAATTAGTAATATGAGAAATTTACTTAAAAACAAGACTAAATTCGTGGATTTTCAAATAATACAATAGTTAACCCCCCACACTTAAGATGTACATTGCCCTCAATGTACAAAGATAGATAATAGCAAAATAATCATAAAATCATAAGATGAGGAGAGAAGTGAAACTTCCTGAATTTTGGATGAAGTCAATGAAAAGAAACTGGATAGGATTGGAGGTGAACGTGGGAAAGTGTCTCGAACCGTTTGAAATTGAATCCTCGAAGTAGCCATCCTAATTTTATTGAATCCTAAGCTAAATCTAAATGGCATGAAGAATAAGAAGAAAATAATAATAAAGAAAATAAAAATAAAAATAAAAATAAAAATAAAAATAAAAATGAAAGAAAAAATAAAAGTAAATAATGGAAAATGAAAGAAGAAAGATAACGGGAAATGTAACATCTTGAATAAATGGGCCTGTGCATTTTAGTGTGCTGATTGTTAATGTGTTAATTTGAGGGTTAAGGGTCCAGAATGGGCTCAGGAATGGGCTGAGGCCTCGGTTAAAATATTCTATTGAGACACTGTAGGGCTTTAAGGATGGTATCTGTAGTTTAAATTAGCAAAATGGGCTTGTGGCCCAGTAACAAGGGGCGCAGCAAGGGGAGCTAATAAGTGGCGTCAGTGGCAAGGGTGGAGGCCCAAGTGTGAGCCACATGGAGCCCATAGAATTGGGCCATTTTTGTCACTTAAAGAGGAGCTAGGTGGGACGTCATCAAGGATAGAAAATAGGGGATTTAATGTGTTAAAAAAAGGGGGTGTATAATAAGCTGATAAAGGAGGGAGGAAGTGGTGTGATATAGGTCTCTTTTGGATATGTGTTCTGATAAGGATAAGGGAAAGGATGAGGAGCTATCTAGGAGGCTAGAGGTGGCCGAATGTGGGACTGTGTGTGTAAAAGGGGGCGGCTAGATAGAGTTAGGCAAAGCCAAATTTTGTCATTTTTTTTCTGAAGCTCTCTCTCTCAGTTTTCTCTGTTGCCGAAACTTTTCCATTCTTTTTCTTCTGTTGAAATTTCTTTCTAGCAAAAATCTCTAAGGCTCTTCTTGTTTTCTTTTCCTAAGCCAAAACTGAAACTCTACACTCAGTTCTTCTAAAAGCTGGAAACGCATCAGCCCCCTCTTGTTCATCTTTTTCAGGATTTTCTTAAAAGCTAAAATTCCTAGATCTCTAATCTTATACGCTTTGATCTTCTTCTGTGATTGCCGAACCTTTCTGCAAGGGGTAGCTGAGACCTTTTGTAGAGGAGATCTAATCGCCTAGGTTTCTAAATCGGTAGCACTCGAATCATACTGCTTTTGGGATTTAATCGATCTAGGTAAGGAGATCTATCCAACTAAGCATGTTAATCTAAGCAAATATTAATTCTTGGTCGATTGTAGGGGGAGCCTTATCTTCGCGTTCTTTCAACTTTTGAGCAGAGTCGTAGACAGAGAGCAGTGGCTTCAATTAGTGAGAGTATAGTACTACGTGTTATCAAGTGTGTAATTTCTCACACCATCTCTAGTTGTTTGTTTGTATATTCAAAGATCTGTTTGTATTCTATTAAATGCCAAAATCCCGGCATGGTTGTGGAAAACCCATGGAGGGTAAGGGCAATTCATCAGGTTAGTGACTTCTTTGTATATTCTGTTAAATGTTATTGATATGCATGTCGATTCTATGTTTGCTCGGGGTTGGGCAATGGATGTATATAAAAGGGGAAGTGTTATGTTGTAGTGGCTCTGCCACAATCTGTTGTAGTGGCTCTGCCACGATCTCGCTCGTGACTCATCACGAATCGATGATGAAGCGACTAACGCAAAGATGACTGCCATCGATGGTGTGTAGCGGTGTGGGTTGATTGTAGAAATCCCCATTAGTGTGATCGGCAGGTAAGGGTGGTGTGTAGCGGATGGAAATCTAGGATTGGGATGGGTTCTATTTTATTCTGGTATATCTTGATCTATTATTCTATTCTATGGGGCTAAGGCCTTATCTGACGGTGCATGAGAGTTGCACACTGAGTCTTGTGACTCACCCCGTTGTTTAACATCCTTTCAGGTAGCACTTAGTGCATCGACTGGGCTGGAGAGGAGCGCAAGGTGGTCATGCGAGAGTTCATTTTAATACGGCAAAGGACATTGTTTACTTTTTTTTGCTTTTAATACTTTTAATTAATCCGGGTTTTATATTTCGTTGTAATAAGGCCACTGCTTGTTGGTTTATATTTTTGGTTTTCAGATTTTAGGCACTTAAGTTTCACGTTAAATTGAAATTATGATATGTTTTAAAAAGAGATAACAAAGGCAAAATTGGTTTTTGTAACTCTATGATGTTAATTGAATTATTATCGTTTGCATTTTATCAATTAATTATGTTTTCCTGTTTAAATGTTTAAACTCGGAACCACTACATTAGAAATAGTTACAAATTTTTCCAACGAAAATGTGACATACTGGATTCGGTCGAAGTGTTTGGGTCGGGTTTGGGGTGTTACAAATTGGTATCAGAGCCCAGTTTAAAACTCAGCTCTGGGGTTTTGGGCTCAAAACGTTTTCTAAAGATGGGTTTTGGAAACATGCATGATTATAAATAATACAGGATGGTTTTCTCGGCATGGCACCTGCGTCTCCGGCCCAAGTCCGCCAGGTAAATATTCTGAACTCACTGTGTGTTATATATGTATGTGGGCTTTATGGGACGTAGATTATCTTAATTAGAATTTGATGGACTTTAGGCTTATCTTAAACAACTTCTTAAATCTCATAAGACTTAATTTAAATAAACATGTCCATGAACAAGTCACAAGGTTAGGGTGTGGCAACAGGCATGCGCATATCTAGGATTGGATCCAAGGAGAGCTTGGTACTTAAGCCGTCCTAGCGACTCATCTCCTCTTCACTGAATCTTACAGTGCGTGGTATTTGCTCACCGAGCCACGAGGACTTGTAGACGGGCCATAGTTTCTAACTAAAACCCGAAAGGGACCAGCCACCTTACATTCACAAAATTACTAAAACGCTCTAATTTATAAAAAATTACCAAAATGCCCTTGGTTTGAAAAATTACCAAAACGCCCTTGATTTAAAAAATTACCAAAATGCCCTTCATTTGGAAATTATCAAAATTTGCAAAATTACCAAAATACCCCTACTTCACGAAATTACCAAAATACCCCTATTTTGTAAAATCACCAAGATATCTTATTTTGAAAAATTATAAAAATACCCCTGTAGGATAAAATTATGAAAATACCCCAGGTAGTGAAATGACGAAAATATTCCTATGTGATAAATGTGAATTCATGAATGCTATCTGTATGTTGATTGTTGAATGTATGTGGTTCCTAGAACTAGGAGAAGTAGACTTGAGACTGAAACCTGTAGACATAATTCCGAATTCAAAAGAACCACTATTGAAATTACTTTTCATAAGTTTGTTCGTGGTTAATTGGTGAAAGAGTTAGTTATTCATAAAACTTCTAATCAGATAAATACCAATAGAAAGAATGAGTACAAGGGGTCGAGGACGTCCGCTGCGTAGTCATGGTAGGGGTAGGATGACCGTGTCGAGCCGTGAGGGTCAGCCATAGGTCGAGAAATGAGATCTTGGATCTACCAAATTGCCGAGGAGAATTTTAGGACCAAATGGGTAGAGGCGATGCAAAGGCCTCGTGCAATGTTGCGGGTTCGGAGAGTTCTTTGGGGCGAACGGGCTTAGGAGCTCAAAAATCTGTCTGAATGACTCCGAGCCAACGGAGCGGAGATGTTTAGGAGTGTTTCTGGCATAGCCCCTAATACAGCTGAGTATTGGTTGGAGGTGAGTGAGCGCATAATGGATGACCAGGACTTCACGGTGGAGGAAAAGTTGAAAGGAGTTGTGTCTCTTCTTCGAGACGAGCCCTATCAGTGGTGGCTTACAGTGAAGGAGGGTACTATCGCAGACCGGATTGACTGGGATTTCTTTAAGGAGTCATTTCAGGGAAAGTACGTCGGGGCCAGTTATATGGATGCGTAGAGGAAGGCATTCTTGAATTTGGTGCAGGAAAGCAAATCTGTGTCTGAATACGAGGCGTAATTTTTGCGTTTGAGTCATTACGCTTGAGAAATTATAGCGACTGATTATGAGCGCTACGTACGGTTCGAGGATGGACTGCGGGATGAGTTAAGAGTATTCGTGGCACCGCAGCAAGAGAGGGACTTTGCTGTTCTGATCGAGAAAGTTAAAATAGCTGAGAAGGTGAAGTGGACTGAGAAGCATAATAAGGATAACGAAAGAGAAATTTAGGGCCGTCAGGATCATTTAGGAGTTTTCAGAAAAGGCCTAGGTCTGATGGGCCAACTCGGGTACCAACATCTACTATAGGGGGTCAGAATCGATCATGTTCTTCATGTGGGAAGGTACATTTCAGGGAGTGCAGAAGGAAAACTGGTGGATGCTTTAGATGTGGATCCATGGATCATATGGTGAAAGACTGTCCATAGGTGGATTAGGTACAGCCTGCTGGACGGGGTTCTGATCAGGTTAGGAGAGGTGGTCAGCCATTACTAAGGGGTCGTGCCATAGTCAGAGGAGAAAATGGGTTCGGACGGGGTCGTGGAGCGCCTGGTAGGGGTGCTGGTAATGTAGATACGAGACAGCTGGGTTTAGTTTATGCAGCTCATCGATGGGAGGATAGTGACGCACCGAACGTTGTAACTGGTACGTTCCTTATTGCTGACAATCCATTTCTTGCTTTGATTGATATGGGATCAACCCACTCTTATGTTGCATGCTCAGTATCTGAAACTTTAAGTATAGAATCTGAAATAACTGCTAGGAAGATGACTGTGGTTAGTCCGCTAGAACAATCTAGGATAGTGGGCAAATTATTTAGGAATGTACCGTTAGAGACTCAAGGAAAAGTGTTCACGATAGACTTAATGGAATTACCATTTGGGGAGCTTGACCTCATTTTGGGAATAGATTGGTTAACTAAACATCGTGCTAAGTTGGATTTTGAGACTAAGTGCATAGTGTTGAGTACCCTGAAGGCGAGGAGGTGGTTGTGTTAGGGGAAAGAAGGGATTATTTGTCCAACGTGGTATCTACATTGAAGGCTATTAAGATGATTCGAAAAGGGTGCAATGCATTTCTAGCTTTTATCAGTGCTTTGGACGCTAAGGAGGTGACTGCCAATGAGGTTAGAATAGTAAAGGATTTCGCGGACGTCTTTCCTTAGGAGTTGCCAGGGTTACCTCTAGATCGGGAAGTGGAGTTTAGAATACAGCTACTTCTGGGTACGACTCCGATGTCCGTTGCCCCTTACAGAATGGCACCGAAGGAGCTAGAAGAACTCAAAGCTCAGATCCAAAAACTGTTGGATCGTGGTTTTATATGACCGAGTGTGTCTCCATGGGGAGCACCAGTCCAATTTGTGAAGAAGAAGGACGGATCCATGCGTTTGTGCATTGACTATCGTTAACTGAATAAGTTAATGATTAAGAACAAGTACCCACTGCCGAGAATCGACGATCTATTCGATCAGCTCAAAGGAGCTTCAGTTTTCTCAAAGATAGATTTAAGGTCTGGGTATCATCAGTTAAAGGTAAAGGAATGGGACATTCATAAAGCAGCGTTTCAAAATCGCTACGGTTATTATGAGTTCTTGGTGATGCCGTTCAGGTTGACGAATACACCAGCGGCATTTATGGATATGATGAACTGAGTGTTCCAACCTTACCTTGATCGGTTTGTGGTTGTGTTTATTGATGATATTCTGGTTTATTCCAAGTCCGAGGAGGAGCATGATGCGCTAAGTCTGAAGGTGATAGCAGATTTGAGGGCAATGTTCGCTCATCTCAGTCTGTATGAGGACGGCAGTTTAATAGCTGAACTTCATGTGAGAGTAGTGTGGACAAGTCATATTAAAGAGAAGTAGCTTTTAGACGATGTCTTGAGTGTTCGACTCTGGCAAGTATAGAATGGTGAAGAAGAGGACTATAGTTTGAATGGTGATGGGGTTCTGTGTTTTCATAAGAGAATTTGTATGCCAAAGGATGTTGAGTTAAGGCAGATGATTCTTCGGGAGGCGCACAGTAGCCCATACGCTATGCATCCTGGAGGGGTTTAGATGTATCAAGATTTACTTAGAGCGCCTTACGTGGCGTGTCTAAAGTGAGAGGTAACAGAATTCGTGAGTAAATGCTTGACGTGTCAACAGGTGAAAGCGAAACATCAGTTGCCTTCGGGATTGTTGCAGTCGGTGAAAATTTTGCAGTGGAAATGGGAAAGAACTACTATGGATTTTGTTAGTGGGTTACCCCTTATGCCTACTAAGAAGGATTCGATTTGGGTGATTGTTAATCGGCTAACGAAGTCTACCCACTTCATACCAGTTCGTGTCGACTGTTCTCTGCAAAGGTTGGCTAAGCTGTATGTGGCTGAGGTTGTGAGACTGCATGGTGTACCTATGTCGATCATATCAGATAAAGACCCTAGGTTCACGTCATGATTTTGGAGGGCTTTGCATCAGGCAATAGGTACAAGGCTAGACTTCAGCGCCGTTTTTCATCCGCAGACTGATGGTCAGTCAGAGAGAGTAATCCAGATCTTGGAAGATATGTTAAGGGTTGCATCATTGATTTTATGGGTAGTTGGGAGGAGTATTTAACTTTGGCAGAATTCATGTACAACAACAGCTACCAATCTAGCATTCAGATGGCACCTTATGAAGCGTTACACGGATGGAAATGCCGTACACCTACTTGTTGGACAGAGTTGGGTGAGCGTTAGGTGTTGGGTCCAGAACTAGTTTCAGAAACGGAGGAGAAAGTTAAGTTGATTCGGGCTCGGTTGAAGGAAGCGTCTGATCGGCAGAAATCTTATGCAGATCTAAAGCGTAAGGAGTTAGAATTTGTAGTGGGTGATCAAGTTTTTCTAAAGGTCTCGCCGTGAAAAAAGGTGATGAGGTTTGGACGTAAGGGCAAGCTAAGTTCTCGGTTTTGTTGGACATTATCGGGTACTAGAACATGTGGGGCCAGTGGCGTATCGAATGGAGTTGCCTCCAGAGTTGGAGCAGATACATGACGTGTTTCATGTCTCGATGCTAAGACGTTATCGTTCTGATCCATCGCACATTGTGCTAGTGGAAGAGATTAAAGCAAGGCCGGACTTGTCCTTTGAGGAGGAGCCATTCAAATCTTAGAACGAGACGTAAAAGTGTTGAGAAGGAAGTCCGTCCCTTTGGTCAAGGTTTTGTGGCGAAACCACGGCGTGGAGGAAGTGACATGGGAGCCAGAGGATGTTATGCGACAGTAGTATCCCCATCTCTTCTGATCAGGTAAATTTCGAGGCCGAAATTTATTTTAAGGGGGTAGAACTGTAACATCCTGAATAAATGGGCCTTTTGATTTTAGTGTGCTGATTGTTAATGTGTTACTTTGAGGGTTAGAAGTCCAGATTGGGCTCAAGAATGGGCTGAGGCATCGGTTAAAATATTCTGTTTAGACACTATAGGGCTTTGAGGATGGTATCTGTAGTTTAAATTAGCAAAATGGGCTTGTGGCCCAGTAACAAGGGGCGCAGCAAGGGGAGCTGATAAGTGGCGTTAGTGGCAAGGGTGGAGGCCCAAGTGTGAGCCGCATGGAGCCTATAGAATTGTGCCATTTTCGACACTTAAAGAGGAGCTAGGTGGGACGGCATCAAGGCTAGAAAATAGGGGATTTAATGTGTTAAAAAAAGGGGGTGGATAATAAGCTGATAAAGGAGGGAGGAAGTGGTGTGATATAGGTCTCTTCTGGATATGTGTTCTGATAAGGATAAGGGAAAGGATGAGGAGCTATTTAGGAGGCTAGAGGTGGCCGAATGTGGGACTATGTGTGTAAAGGGGGGCGGCTAGATAGAGTTAGGCAAAGTTGAATTTTGTCAGTTTTTTCTGAAGCTCTCTCTCTCAGTTTTCTTTGTTGCTGAAACTTTTCCATTCTTTTTCTTCTTCTGTTGAAACTTCTTCCTAGCCGAAATCTCTAAGGCTTTTCTTGTTTTCTTTTCCTAAGCCAAACTCGAAACTCCGCACTTAGTTCTTCTAAAAGCTGGAAACGCATCAGCCCCCTCTTGTTCATCTTTTTTCGAGATTTTCTTAAAAGCAGAAATTCCTAGATCTCTAATCTTCTACGCTTCGATCTTCTTCTCTGATTGCCGAATCTTTCTACGAGGGGTAACCAAAACCTTCTGTAGAGGAGATCTAATCGCCTAGGTTTCTAAATCGGTAGCACTCGAATCATACTGCTTTTAGGATTTAATCGATCTAGGTAAGGAGATCTATCCAACTAAGCGTTTTAATCTAAGCAAATATTAATTCTTGGCCGATTGTAGGGGGACCCTTACCTTCGCGTTCTTTTAATTTTTGAGTAGAGTCGTAGACAGAGAGTAGTGGTTCCGATTAGCGAGAGTATAGTACTACGTGTTATCAGGTCTATAATTTCTCACACCATCTCTGTTGTTTGTTTGTATATTGAAAGATCTGTTTGTATTCTGTTAAATGCCAAAATCTCGACATTTCTGTGGAAAACCCGTGGAGGGTAAGGGCGATTCATCAGGTTAGTGACTTCTATGTATATTCTATTAAATGTTATTGATATGCATGCCGATTCTATATTTACTCAGGGTTGGCCGATGGATGTATATGAAAGGGAAGTGTTACATTGTAAGTGGCTCGCCATGGTCTGCATTAAAGGCTCGCCATGATCTGCTCTCGTGACTCATCACGAATCTGACGATGAGCAGCTAACTGTAGCATGACTGCAATCGATGGTGTGTAGCGATGTGGGTTGATTGTAGAAATCCCGATTGGTGTGATCGGCAGGTAAGGGTGGTGTGTAGCGGATAAAAATCTAGGATTGGGATGGGCTCTATTTTATTCTGGTATATCTTGATCTGTTATTCTGTTCTGTGGGGCTAAGGCCCAATCTGACGGTGCATGAGAGTTGCACACTGAGTCTTGTGACTCACCCTGTTGTTTAACATCCTTTCAGGTAGCACTTAGTGCATCGGACCTGGCTAGAGAGGAGCGCAAGGTGGCCATACGAGAGTTCATTTTAATACGGCAAAGGACATTGTTTACTTTATTTGCTTTTAATACTTTTAATTAATTCAGGTTTTATATTTTGTTGTAATAAGGCCACAGCTTGTTGGTTTATATTTTTGGTTTTCGGATTTTAGGCTCTTAAGTTTCACGTTAAATAGAAATTATGATATGTTTTAAAAAGAGATAACAAAGGCAAAATCAGTTTTTATAACTCTATGACGTTAATTGAATTATTATCGTTTGCATATTATCAATTAATTAAGTTTTCCCATTTAAACGTTTAAACTCGGAACCACTACATTAGAAATAGTTACAAATTTTTCCAACGAAAATGTGACATGTTTTATAAAATCTTCTTAGTGACATACCGGATTCGGTCGAAGTGTTTGGGCCGGGTTTGGGGTGTTATAGGAAAAAGAAGGGAAGAAGGGGGTTAAATAGAAATTATGGTTTGGTAGTTGGCCCCGCCCTTGTACCTTCTTGTGATGGTTACACGCCACCACCACCACTACTGCAAAGGTAATGGTCCGGAAATCAGACTTTTGGTTTATTTGAATGCTACAAAAGGGAAAATTAAAATAAAAAATAAAAATGGGGTTAGTGCTCGGGTTGCCTCCCGAGAAGCACTCGTTTAAAGTCTTGAGCTAGACTTTCCTATTATTTGTATGGTCATGGTGGTTTGAGGAGGTGAAAATCCTTTCTCATGTGATCAACTCGATTTTTGATATAAAGTTTAAGTCGAGTAGTGTTTATCTCAAAAGTGTTGAATTTAAAATTGCTTACCTCGACTGTGCCGTATAGGAAGACATTAAGTACCTCAAAAGTGATTTCTTCGTTTGTCTTGAGGTCTGATACGGTGATGCGAGGATCTATTTTATCTAACAGTACCTGGTCTCCTATTTTGAGGTGGTTTGACGTTCCTATGAGCTCTTTTGGAGGCTCCTTCAGGTTATATTCGTGTGGTTCCGGTTCCTCTTTGAAGTATGTCTTCCACTTTTCTAGTTCGTCGACCTTAAAGCTATGTTCCTCGTGTACTTCTTCCTTATTGTCATGAGGTCTATGTTCCGGCTCAGGTTCGTAGTTTTGTGGTGTTTCCTACAATGAAGGTTGAACAAGTTGGTTATCAACTGAATTTTCTTTCCCACATTTATCACTTGATGTTCTGGTTAAGTCAAGAGCTTGAAGAGTGACTATCTAAATCGCCTATAATAAGTATGAGTTCACTTGCATAGATATCAATTTTAGCTCTGCAGCTAAAAAGGGTCTTCCTAAAATTAAGGGAATATTATTGTCCTCATCCATGTCTAAAATGACAAATTCTATTGGGAATACGAGTTTATCAATTTTGATTAGAACATTTTCTATTATACCCTTAGGAATTCGATAGTTTTATCGCTAATTGAATGTTCATCCTAGTTTGTCCGGGTTCCCTAGACCTAGTTGTTTAAACATTTTATAAGGCATAACATTGATGCTTGTCCCTAAATTAGCTAAAGCATTATCAATAGATAAACTACCAATTAAACACTAATTGTAAAACTCCCCGGATCTTTTAATTTTCGTGGCAATTTATTTTGTAGAATTGATGAGCACATTGCGCTTAGCTCCACATGTGATGCCTCGTCTAGCTTCCATTTGTTTGTCAACTGCTCTTTTAAAAATTTTCTATAATCGGGTATCTGCAAAAGAGCTTCGAGAAATGGTAAGTTAATATGAAATTTCTTTAAGAGTTTAAGAAACTTACTAAACTGTTCTTCTGTGTTGTCTCTCTTCAATGCTTCGGGATATGGTATGCGAGGTTGGTACTCTTTGATTACTAGTTTTGGCGTTTCTTGTGTTACCTCAACTTTACCTTCTTTCACATCGTCTTCTTGTATTGAATTGGGTTCGTCTACCCCTATACTATCATCAGCTGTTATGGCTTGGATTTGCTCCTTTGGGTTAATCTCAGTGTTGCTTGGTAGACGCCCTTGTGGTTGTTCGGACATCAGCTTCGCGAGTTGTCCAACTGACTTAGTGATTTCCTCAACTTGGTCCTTGATCTCTTTGATCGATACTTCTTGGTTATCAATTGTGGTATTAGGTTTTTGGAGATGGGCATCTGTGGCTGCCATGAATTTTTTCAGCATCTCTCCAAGGTTCGGCTCCTGTTCCTGTGGGTAGGGCTGTTGTTGGAAGTTCGAGAGAGGTTGTTGTCTCTGATTACCTTGACCTTCCCACGAGAAATTGGGTTGGTTCCTCCAAAATGGATTGTAAGTATTACTATAAGGGTTATTTTGAAATTTAAAATTGTTACCCGTATAGTGAGCTTGCTCGTTTTCCATGCCATATCCGTAGGGTGGGTACTCGTGATTTGCCACACCTCTACTTGTTTCGTCATCGCATTGCAGGATGTACCTGCAGAGAACACAAACAATCAATTTTTTTATTCATCATCTTTACTTGATTTGATAGCATGGTGACTGGGTCGAGGTTGAAAACTCCGGATGTTTTAGTTGGCCTTGTTCTTGTAAATTGCCACTGATATTTATTCGGTGACATTTTTTTTTTTGAATTAGAATTATCTGCCAAAAGAAAATAAAAGAAAAATTAGCAAAATAAATAAAAAATAAATAAAGGTAAATTGCAAAAATTAAAAAAAATTTGGCTAAATAATAAAAATAGAGCTTTCTTAATATTTTAGTTCCCCGGCAACGACGCCAAAAACTTGATCGCTGAAATTGGAGTTTTAAAATTTGTAAAGAATGTGATCAACCTGGAAACTAACTCGACAACGATTAAAGGCAAGTGTACCTATCGAACAATGAGTATAGCTTAGGCAAGACCGGATTGTCGAACCCAAAGGAACTAAAAGTACTAATACTAACTTTCTTTTTTTTTATTTAGACTAAAATAAGTGAAATTGCTTTAATCTAAATTAACGACTACTAAGCTAAAGACACAAAGACAAAAAGAACGATTTGGAAAATAACTAAAAGAAAAACTCAATTGATTACAATGATACCCTCAGGAAGAATCCACCTAGACTCCACTTGTTATCTAACCCTGAACCATACGATTTATTCACTTAGTTTGATCCGTACGACTCCCTAACATATATTAAACCCTTTTTCGAGGCGAATAACGTCTAACCCTAGGTTAATTAGTGGAACTCTCGTTCTCTTATGATAACCCCCTAGAATAGCAGTAAATCGATCTATGGATTCCCATAATAGGTTTCACCCTAATCCGAAAAAATCTTGTCACCCTATCTCTAGGCGTGCGATCAACTCCGCTTAATTATGCTAGATCTACTCTTAGGCAAGGTCTATTCCTCCTCCACCTAAGCACATCAAATTTGGATTAAGCACACATAATTAAGAACAAACTAAGTATTTATCATATAATTCATAAAACTATAACAAGATTCATCTAAGTTTTATCCCCATCAGGTATCTGAGGGGTTTAGTTCATAGCTAATAAAGAAAACATCTCAAGAGAAAAGATAAAACAAAACATAAGAAATCCCTAAAACTCCCTGAAGGTATTGAAGGAGAAATCCGCCGTCTTGAGTAGAATTTCGGCTCCTTAGGATGGATGAACTGGCTAACTTCGAGCGATTCCCACAACTCTTACCTTTCCGGCTTGGCTCCTTATGTAACACCCTTAACCCGTATCCGTCGCCGAATTAGGGTTACGGGCATTTCCAGATAATCATTACTTTTATTCAATCAATTCAATCATATTTAAACAAGCTTATAATATAATACACATATATCATACCATTTAAATGCACTTTTATACTTATTACCATTTAAATATAATATACCAAATCATATTATTGAAGAAAGGGCAATATCCCTAGTCGAATATCAAGTCATTCAATAATACTTCACAAATAAAATCATTTACAACTAGTGACACATTACTCATTGAATCATTCACCAACAAGGACTAAATAAGCATACATCATTATGGATTTCATAAATTCCTCATTTCTTTATCATTTAATATCATACCATTTGTGTATGTATTGTCATGGTGGTTTGAGGAGGTGAAAATCCTTTCTCATGTGATCAACTCGGTTTTTGATATAAAGTTTAAGTCGAGTAGTGTTTATCTCAAAAGTGTTGAATTTAGAATTGCTTACCTCGACTATGCTGTATAGGAAGACATTAAGTACCTTAAAAGTGATTTCTTCGTTTGTCTTGAGGTCTGATGCGGTGATGCGAGGATCTGTTTTATTTAACAGTACTTGGTCTCCTATTTTAAGGTGGTTTGACGTTCCTATGAGCTCTTTTGGAGGCTCCTTCAGGTTATATTCGTGTGGTTCCGGTTCCTCTTTGAAGTGTGTCTTCCAATTTTCTAGTTCATTGACCTTAAAGCTGTGTTCCTCGTGTACTTCTTTCTTATTGTCATGAGGTCTATGTTTCGGCTCAGGTTCGTAGTTTTGTGGTGTTTCCTGCAATGAAGGTTGAACAAGTTGGTTATCAACTGAATTTTCTTTCTTACATTTATCACTTGATGTTCTGGCTAAGTCAAGAGCTTGAAGAGTGACTATCTCGTCGCCTATACGAAGTATGAGTTCACTTGCATAGATATCAATTTTAGCTCTGGCAGTTGCTAAAAAGGGTCTTCCTAAAATTAAGGGAATATTATTGTCCTCATCCATGTCTAAAATGACAAATTCTATTGGGAATACGAGTTTATCAATTTTGATTGGAACATTTTCTATTATACCCTTAGGAATTTTGATAGTTTTATCAGTTAATTGAATGTTCATCCTAGTTTGTCTGGGTTTCCCTAGACCTAGTTGTTTAAACATTTTATAAGGCATAACATTGATGCTTGTCCCTAAATTAGCTAAAGCATTATCAATAGATAAACTACCAATTAAACACGGAATTGTAAAACTCCCTGGATCTTTTAATTTTCGTGGCAATTTATTTTGTAGAATTGATGAGCACATTGTGTTTAGCTCCACATGTGATGCCTCGTCTAGCTTCCATTTGTTTGTCAACTGCTCTTTTAAAAATTTTCTATAATCAGGTATCTGCGAAAGAACTTCGAGAAACGGTAAGTTAATATGAAATTTCTTTAAGAGTTTAAGAAACTTACTCAACTGTTCCTCTGTGTTGTCTCTCTTCAATGCTTTGGGATATGGTATGCGAGGCTGGTACTCTTTGATTACTGGTTTTGGCTTTTCTTGTGTTACCTCAACTTTACCTTCTTTCACCTCGTCTTCTTGTATTGAATTGGGTTCGTCTACCCCTATACTATCATCAGCTGTTATGGCTTGGATTTGCTCCTTTGGGTTAATCTCAGTGCTGCGTGGTAGATGCCCTTATGGTCGTTTGGACATCAGCTTAGCGAGTTGTCCAACTGACTTAGTGATTTCCTCAACTTGGTCCTTGATCTCTTTGATCGATACTTCTTGGTTATCAATTGCGGTATTAGGTTTTTGGAGATAGGCATCCGTGGCTGCCATGAATTTTTTCTGCATCTCTCCAAGGTTCGGCTCCTGTTCCTGTGGGTAGGGCTGTTGTTGGAAGTTCGAGAGAGGTTGTTGTCTCTGATTACCTTGACCTTCCCACGAGAAATTGGGGTGGTTCCTCCAAACTAGATTGTAAGTATTACTATAAGGGTTATTTTGAAATTTAAAATTGTTACCCGTATAGTGAGCTTGCTCGTTTTCCATGCCATATTCGTAGGGTGGGTACTCAGGATTCGCCACACCTCCACTTGTTTCAGTCTCAGCATTACTGTATGTACTCATGAGAACACAAACAATCAATTTTTTTATTCATCATCTTTACTTGATTTGATAGCATGGTGACTGGGTCGAGGTTGAAAACTCCGGATGTTTTAGTTGGCCTTATTCTTGTAAATTGCCACTGATATTTATTTAGTGACATCTTTTTTTTTGAATTAGAATTATCTCGCCAAAAGAAAATAAAAGAAAATTAGCAAAGTAAATAAAATAAATAAAGGTAAATTGTAGAAAATAAAAAATTTGGTTAAATAATAAAATAGAGATTTCTTAATATTTTAGTTCCCAAGAATGACGCCAAAAAACTTGATCACAAATTAGAGTTTTAAAATTTATAAAGAATGTGATCGAACTCGAAACTAACTCGACAACGATTAAAGGCAAGTGTACCTATCGAACAAGAGTATAGCTTAGGCAAGACCGGATTGTCGAACCCAAAGGAACTAAAAGTACTAATACTAACTTTCTTTTTTATTTAGACTAAAATAATTAAAATTGCTTTAATCTAAATTAACGACTACTAAGCTAAAGACACAAAGACAAAAAGAACGATTTGGAAAATAACTAAAAGAAAAACTCAATTGATTACAACGATACCCTCAAGAAGAATCCACCTAGACTCCACTTGTTATCTAACCCTGAACCATACGATTTATTCACTTAGTTTGATCCGTAAGACTCCCTAACGTATATTAAACCCTCTTTCGAGGCGAATAACGTCTAACCCTAGGTTAATTAGTGGAACTCTCATTCTCTTATGATAACCCCCAAGAATAGCAGTATATCGATCTATGGATTTCCATATTAGGTTTCACCCTAATCCAAAAAAATCTTGTCACCCTATCTCTAGGCGTGCGATCAACTCCGCTTAATTATGCTAGATCTACTCTTAGGTAGGGTCTATTCCTCCTCCACCTAAGCACATCAAATTTGGATTAAGCACACATAATTAAGAACAAACTAAGTATTTATCATATAATTCATAAAACTATAACAAGATTCATCTAAGTTTTATCCCCTTCAGGTATCTGAGGGGATTAGTTCATAGCTAATAAAGAAAACATCTCAAGAGAAAAGATAAAACAAAACATATGAAATCCCTAAAACTCTCTGAAGGTATTGAAGGAGAAATCCGCCGTCTTGAGTAGAATTTCGGCTCTTTGGGATGGATGAACTGGCTAACTTCGAGCGATTCCCACAACTCTTACCTTTCCGGCTTGGCTCCTTAGCCTAGCTCGACGCCACGACTGACCTCCACAAAAGCCCTGGCAGAAGGCTTCTGCCGAACTCTGAACACCCCTAAAGGTTGGCCTCTAGGGTCTTTATATAGGCTTTGCACTGCCTTTCTTGGCCTTTAAGTATCCTAATTCAAGTATAAGTCTTACTCGGGTGTTTGAATAGGCTTTGGAATGTGTTGCTTTGGCTCAAAGTATCCAAATCTAAGTACAATTCATTGTTTCCACGACAGGGGCATGGCCATGGCACACGCCCATGTAAATCGACTTCAAGCCGTGTTTCATTTTTGTTGATTAAGGCACTATTGTAAATTGTAACAAATTTCAAACCCTACCAAACGTTGGGACCGAATATGGGTCGTTCTGAAGAAGAACTTTTTGAAACCCATTTTCGAAATCAATTTAAGTTTTGTTGAAAACTGTTCGCTTTAAGTTGTCTTGCTAAAATTATGCTTAGTCCAAACTCGAAAATTTAATTAAGTCAAGTTTTTATACAAATTTCAGATGTGCCCGATGGCACGATAAAACATTTTTCGTGTTAATTTAGAAAAACGTGTGATTCAAATTTATAATTAAAACAAAATATCCACCATATAAGAAAATAACTAAAGTAAAGTATGATGAGGCCTTATTACATCCAAAATAAAACAACCCAATAACAAAATTTAAAAATAACTAAAATTAAAGTTCGTTTAATTTTAAATCCACCGCATGGCCTCCTCAAGTCCCTCCGGCCCATGTCCGCGATCTAAGCATCACCGAAAAAATAATGGAGAAGGTGAGTCACCAAGACTCAAGATGTAACCCTTCCCGCTTTAAAACATTTTCATACACAACACATAACAATTAAAATGCGAATATTTAATTCCCGACCTAGCCATCCAAACGCCATCTTGTCTACCCGGCTGTGGTACCAAACCACCGGTGGTGCTAAACCACCGGTGACATATAGTCACAATGTGTTACCAAAACACTGGTGTCCGAGACAGATCGCTTGATGGGGCCAACCCATCGTGTGATACCAAATCACCGCGACGATCCCATATCTCAAGTGGGGCCAACCCACTGGTGTTAACCATGTGGGACAAGTCGCTATGAGGTACCAAACCTCCGAGGTACCAAACCTCCGTGACATATAGTCACGGTGTGTTACCAAAACACTGGTGCCCGCGACACGATAATACTACCCTCCACTCATCAATCCCGCATCAATCACATACTTAAATCTCATGTATCAATGCATCATGCTTACCAAAAGCATCAAATAACAAGTACACATTTTCGTGGACTTACCCGAATTGTTAACTATACCGATATGGTATATTATCAATGCTACATGAAAATCAAGTTAGCATTCACAACAAACAAAGATATCAACAAATTATGTGTGTATGTACACACCGTCACCACGATTAACCTAAATCCCGAATGGAGGAGTCGACCACCTTAGATCTCTTTGTACCTACATTCGCCAACCATGGATTAGCCCTATGGCCTATTCGCCAAATTAAATAATTTAAAGGGTTCTCCTTTGAACCCGAATTCTTACCCTTACGCTTTTGGATACTTAATCACAATACTCGATTCCTAATCGCTTCATTAATTACCACCTGTTAGTAAACAAGCCATTAGCCTTCTACTTTTAAATATTTGCAAACTAAACCCATGAAAACCGATTCTTACCAACACTTACCACTTGATTGGTCACGAATGACTTTGTTTTGTCGATCTCCAAAATCCTTAACACCTAGATAGATTCGGTTTTCAAAATGTATACTTAGCACCTTGTATATAAATGCCGATATTGGCCCTTAATTCTTTAGAAAGTCGACAAAGATAAGGAAAAGGAAGCATAGGCATTCGCCAACTCACCTTACCATACAATCGATTGAACACTAGCGAGATCCCGATGTGCTATACCATTCGCCAAGTAAAATATAAAGAAAAGGGATTTCGCACTTTGATAGAAATTAGATTCGCTAGTAGGAAATAAAAGAAGAAGGGATTTGAGGATGGGAATTGGCAATGGAAGATGCAAAGAGAGTTTCAACAAGGTTTTGGAGAGGATGTAAAAAGAAAAAAATATAAGAAAAGAGGGTTTGAGATTCTGCTAGCAAACTTGGAAAAAAGAAAACAAGTGATCAAGTGGGTGTTTTTATAAGCATTCGCACCCCCTCTAGTTGCCTTGTCAGTCCCAACTCTTCTCCCAAGAGTCCAAAATCCATCAATCTTCCTTGAATCACTCCAAGCCACTTGTTTAATTAAATTCAAAATAATTTGAATTAATCCCAAGTAAATCAACTAATAAATCAACTAGTATTTCCTTTATCACCTTTTATTTTGTTTATCGAAATGAACTAATATCATCCTAATTATCCTTGGAAATTAATATTAAACAAAATCCTTAATTATCCCATAATATAAAGAGTTTAAAAGAGAAGAAACTCTCCTTCCTATGCCGCCCAACATAATGCCAAAGAGGGATTTTGTGACTCAACCAAGGCTCTCCTTGCTCCCTTGGTGGCGCCACTTGCAACACTTAAGTGGCCTCCTTTGCCACTTTTCCAGACTTGTTTTGTGACAAAAGCTCCTTTATTTATTCTTATAACCCCTAACCACTAAGGCTATCCACCTTTAAAGCAAATAATGTATTTATTTCTACCATTCCGAGCCAACTCAAGGCCTTTAATTAAACTCATTATTTCACAAATAATATCTCGTTGCTCATACACGAAAAATAATTAACTTCCAAATAGCCCCATTTTTGGATGTTACAGCCTACCCCTTAAAATAAATTTCAGTCCAAATTACTTAACTAAAACAGATGAGGGTATTGCAGATCACATCCTCGTGTTCCCACGTAGCTTCTTCCACACCATGGTTCCGCCACAAAGACTTTCACTAAGGGCAATCGACTTCCCACGAGAACCTTTATATCTCTATCCAAGATCCGAACCTTCCTCCTCAAAAGATAAGTCTGCGTTAACCTCGATTTCATCACAGCACCACATGTGATGGATCCGATCGATACTGCCTCAAGATTGATACGTGAAAGACGCCATGTATTTGACTTAACTCATCGGCAGCTCGAGTGATAAGCTACCGGTCCTATTCGCTTAACATCAGATATGGGCCAATGAATCTTAGGCTCGACTTCCCTTTCGTTCAAATCTTAACACCTTTTTCCAAGCGACACCTTTAGAAAGACCTTGTCCCCACAAAGATACTCCATTTCCTTGCGCTTGAGATCGGCATAAGACTTCGCTTATCTCGATGCTTCCTTGAGACGAGACCAATCACTTTGACTTTGTCTTCGGCCTCTCACTACTAATTTCGGCCCAACACTTGTCGCCGCCCAATTCATCCCAACACTCGAGTTCGGCATTTCCGTCCGACAAAGGCTTCAGATGGTGCCATCTCAATACTCACTTGGTAGCTATTGTTGTAGGCGAACTTCTGCTAGAGGTAAGAATTCCTCCCAACTACCTCGAATTCCAAGACACAACCCTCAAAGATATCCTCCAAGATCAGAGGACCTTTCGGACCGCTCATTCTGTCCGAGGATGGAAAGTCAGGTTTGAAATCCAACCGCTGCACTCCAACGCTAGATGTAACGCTTCCAAAACCTCAAGTGAACCTTGGGTCCCTATCTGAGATAATCGACACGGTACACCATGCAATCGACTATCTCGGCCACATACAACTTTGCTAGCTTCGGGTGAGTAGTCCATTCTTCTCAGATGAAGTGAGTCGATTTAGTCGACGACCACGATTACCCAAATCAGATCTTTCTTGTCACGTAAGGGGCGCCCACCGACGAAATCCATAGTGATCCGCTCCACTTCCATTGAGGGATCTTTACCGGCTGAAGTAACCCCGATGGTAATCGGTGTTCACTTTAACTTTCGACACGCCAAACACTTTCCTACAATTCGCTATCTCATGCTTCAACCCGCCACCGTAATCTGCTTCAGAGATCTCCATACATCTTGCTTCCTCCCGGATGCATAGCGTATGGATCGCTATAAGCATCCCGGAGAATTTTCCGCTCAACTCCATATCTTTTGGCATACAAGGCCGCCCCGAAAACATAGCACACCATCACTAGTCACACTATACCCTCTAAACCACCATCCCGAACTTGTATTCTCTTCGATTTAACCCTTCATCCACTAACTGCTTGTTCTTAATCTCCTCGATCCACGCTGGCTTAACTTGAAGCTCGCCAAAAGGCTTCCATCGTCATATAGGCTTAATCGAGCAAACATTGCTCTTAAGTCCGCCACAACCTTCCGGCTCAACGCGTCAGCCACCACGTTAGCCTTACCCGGATGATATTCGATGGAACAGTCGTAGTCCTTCAACAATTCAATCCATCGGCGCTGTCTCAGATTCAGATCTTTCTGAGTCAGAAGATACCTCAAACTTTTGTGATCCGTGTAAATTACCGACTTCTCCCCATAAAGATAATGTCTCCATATTTTCAAGGCGAAGACGATCGCGCTAACTCTGTGTCGTGAGTTGGGTAGTTAACCTCATGCGATCTCAAATGACGGGATGCATAGGCTACTACCTTCCCGTCTCCGCATCAACACACACCCCAAACCAAAGGTGAGATGCATCACAATAGATCGTGAATAGTTTCCGCCGGGTTGTACTAGAACCAGAGCTTCCGTCGAAATCTTCCTCAACTTATCAAAGCTTTCTTCTTCTTCTCTAGCCATACAAATGGAACACCTTTCCTTAGCAACTTAGTCAACGGCACAAGATCGAGAGAACCCTTCCACAAATCTCCGAATACCTCGCTAAACCCGTAAAACTCAGATCTCGCCACCGACTTAGGCGGTTTCCACTCCAACACCGCTTCAATCTTATGGGATCCACTCTAATCCTTCTTCACGACACTACGTGACCTAAGAAAGCCACCTCCTCACCAAAATTTGCACTTCATCAATTTGGCATACAACCTGCTTTTCCTTCAACACTTGCGTAACTATCCGTAAATGCTTGTCGTGTTCCTCCTCCGTCTTTGAGTAGACCAATATGTCGCCTATGAACACCACGACGAATTGGTCTAGGTAATCGCTGAAATACCCTATTCATTAAGTCCATGAACGCCAGGGCATTGGTCAACCCGAATGGCATCACTAGAAACTCGTAATGCCCATACCGAGTTCGAAAAGCCGTCTTGTGAACATCGCCCCTTCACCTTAAGTTGATGGTAACCCACCTAAGGTCTATCTTCGAAAACACCGACGCTTCTTCAATTGGTCAAACAAGTCATCGATCCGAGGCAATGGGTACTTGTTTTTGATCGTTAACTTGTTTAATCGACGGTAGTCGATGCACATCCTCATAGAACCGCCCTTCTTCTTGACAAACAATACAAAGCGCTCCCACGGAGATATACTAGGTCGAATAAATCCTTTATCCAAGAGCTCCTGAATTTGAGCCTTCACCCACCAATTCCTTTGGTGCCATTCGAAGGTGCTATAGACACAAGTGCCGCTCCGTAGCAAGTCTATACCGAATTCAACTTTTCGATCCGAGGCGGACCGGAAGTTCTTCCGAACACATCAAGAAATTCCCCAACCGCTCGGACCTTTCCAACTCTCGACTCCTTAACTTCCAAAGCACAGATTTGAACCAAGAATGCCTTACAACCCTTCTTGACCATCTTCTCAACCTTCAAAGCAGACACCACATTGGATGTAATTCCTTCGATTACCAATCATAACCACCTCATTCCTTCTTGATCGTTTGGAGAACCATGCGCTTAGCGGCGCAATCCAACTTCGCCGGTACCTAACCACCAATCCATTCAAGGATCAAATCGAACTCCCGAATGGTAGTTCCATCGATCGACCCGAATCGACCCCTTGGAGTTCTAGGGTACATCCCAAAAAGTTTGTCTACCACTACAGAGTGACCTAACGGACTAACTACATACCATCTCCCTAGAAGCGCTTGAGTTTAGGTCCAAAGTCTCTACAACACTATCGCTACGCATTTAATCGCGTAGAACCCACATCGATTAATGCATAATAAGGAAGACCAAAAATCGAAATGTACGGTTATGACATCCGATCGTCACCCTCCTCATGACGCCTTGCAAGATAGACTAAGCCAGTCGCTTAGCCTCATGTTGCTGAACCTCCGCCTCGAAGTTCCACGACCTCGGTTAGGACCGTTGCTTCCTCTGCCATTACCACGACCCTCTGTGGTCCAACATTTCTATCCTGTACTGCTTCGCCCCTCCGACTAATTTCGAGCTCGCTCGGGGACAATCTTCGACCGATGCTCTAAAGACCCACACTCAAAACATCCTCTATCGCGGTCGAACAACTTCCCAATGGGTCTTCCCACAGTTACATCGAGCGGTCTTTGATTAGTAGCTACGACCTTCTCACCTGACGGCCCACTCGCTTAGCCTTCTTCTCGATCATTACCATCGGATCCAAATGACCCAAATCCTCTCTTTGATTATTCCTACTATAATTTTGTCTCACGACCTCCTTGATCCCCTCGGCTACCTTAGCCTTTTCCACAAGAGATGAAAACTCACGGACTTGTCATGGGCAATCAAGAACCTCAAATCATCTCGAGTCCGTCCTCAAAGCGGACACACGTCATTGTGTTCGAGAGCCACGATGCCTCTTGCATACCTACTCGGCCTTAAAACTCCGCCTCATACTCTGGCCACGAACTTAGGTCCTTGTACTAGACCTGTAAAAGCCTTCCTCTGCTGGCAAGGTGTAGCCGGTGCCCACATACTTCTTCTCCGAAAAGCGGATTTAAAGTAGTCCCACGTGAGATCATCACCGTGGCTCCATCCCGAATCGTCACCACCACCGGCACGCTTCATCCTTTAGAAGCGACACCGCCTTTCAACTTTTCCTCCTCGGTCAAAGTCAAGATCATCCATTATCCTTTCAGAGATTCCACCAATACTCGCTACACTGGGTGCCACTCGACACACCGGAACACCTCACTCATTGGACCGAATTCGCCGGGAGCATGATTGAGCTCCTAAATTTCACCACCATTGACCACCAATTCGAGGACTCGCAACACCGCCATGCGACCGCCTCCTCCCGTCCGATCTCCGCCTCCGCTCCAAAAGTGGAGGTGGTGGTGGCGGTGGTACATCATTTTCGAACCTTGCCCCGGCTGACGGGTTCAGACATCGCCATCCTACCCCTACTGCGCCCACGGCCCACGCCCTCTAGAACTCATTCTATCTATCGCGCTTTTAACTGATTAAGAGGAATTTTATGTATTAGCGTTTGTTCCACTTCATTACTGCATTTAAATTTTATGAAGAAATTTTAATTAGAGATTCTTCGTGCAAACAAGGTTTTAGTCTTCATCTTAGTTCACACAAAGAAGTTCTTGCATCCATTCCCTAATACTTACCATACCTATTCGCTCTTCTGACATTTACGCCATTTCTAACCCGGGGTATTTTCGCTTTTTCCTCTGAGGTATTTTCGTAATAAAAGAGATTTTAAAACTTTAGTAAAGTAGGTTGTTTTGTAATTCCCAACACTGGGGTGTTATTAAAATTGATAAGGTTTGAAGTTACGGCATTATTTCTAAACCGTGGTATTTTGGTAAATTTGTCCATCGTGGTAATTTTGTAATTTTGTAAATCAAGGGTGTTTTAGTAATTGCAAAACCCCGAGGGTCCCTTCGAGAATTTTCCTTTCTTAAAACGGTGATGTCGCAAAATTTTATACTGTGGTCGCTTTTGGTAATTTTACACGTTGAGGCGTGCTTGTAATTTTCCAAAACCAAAGTGTTTCATTGATGATTTCCAAAGCTGAGTTGAATATTTGAGAAGTAGTTAAAATTTTTGGACAAAATCATTGAGTTGATGTTTTGTGAACCAAGGGTATTTTAGTAATCTTACCCCTAAGGGCATTTTCGTAATTTTTCACAAATCGAACTTTTCGGGGAAAACATTGTAAAAAGAGTTGTTCTTACGTTTGAAGGAGTGATTTGAAAAGTTTTAAAACCAAGTTTTGTTGTTTCCTTCCTTTTTTCGAAAATCAAGGCTAATTCCCTTTCGAGTTTTAGTCATTATGTTTAGCCTATGACCGAGCCTTCTTGGTCAGGGTGAACCCAAGCTACGCACAGTGCGGGCTTCGTGTGGAGAGGAGGTGAGTCACATGGACCTTAAATACCAAGCTCCCACCGAACCTTTCTAGACATGCGCACAGAGGTTACCACACCACTTGAGCCCTCGGGTTAGGGTGAACCCAAGCTACGCACTGGTAGGATACCTGCAAGAGGTGGTGAGTCACCTTGACCGCTTAAATACCAAGCTCTTCCGATCCAATCCTAGACATGCGTCATGGGGTTACCACACCCTAGCTCGATGACTAAGTCATAGGTTGGGTTCGTTCTTTAAGTCTTATGTTCGGTTTGTGTGTTTGAGTAATCTAATCCTAGGTTCAAATTCCTATAAGTCTATCTACGCTCCATGCTTCCTACCCTTCTACGTAATATAATTCACAAAGAAGTTTAGATGTACTTACTCGCGGATCGGTTTGAGACTCGGCCATGCCGCTTTAAAACCCAAAGTCAATTAATAAGGCCTACTAAAACATTTTTGGGCCTTGGGCCCCACAAATGAAGTTTTGAACCCGGCTCGATACCAATTTGTAATGTTAAACCCGGTCCAAACGTTGGGACCGAATATGGGTCGTTACGAAGAAGAACTTTTTGAAACCCATTTTCGAAATCAATTTAAGTTTTGTTGAAAACTGTTCGTTTTAAGTTGTCTTGCTAAAATTATGCTTAGTCCAAACTCGAAAATTTAATTAAGTCAAGTTTTTATACAAATTTCAGATGTGCCCGATGGCACGATAAAACATTTTTCGTGTTAATTTAGAAAAACGTGTGATTCAAATTTATAATTAAAACAAAATATGATGAGGCCTTATTACATCCAAAATAAAACAACCCAATAACAAAATTTAAAAATAACTAAAATTAAAGTTCGCTTAATTTTAAATCCACCGCATGGCCTCCTCAAGTCCCTCCGGCTCCATGTCCGCGATCTAAGCATCACCGAAAAAATAATGGAGAAGGTGAGTCACCAAGACTCAAGATGTAACCCTTCCCCGCTTTAAAACATTTTTCATACACAACACATAACAATTAAAATGCGAATATTTAATTCCGACCTAGCCATCCAAACGCCATCGCTCACCCCGCTGTGGTACCAAACCACCGGTGGTGCCAAACCACCGGTGACATATAGTCACAATGTGTTACCAAAACACGGTGTCCGAGACACGATCGCTTGATGGGGCCAACCCATCGTGTGATACCAAATCACCGCGAGGGCGATCCCATATCTCAAGTGGGGCCAACCCACTTGGTGTTAACCACGGGACAAGTCGCTATGAGGTACCAAACCTCCGGAGGTACCAAACCTCCGGTGACATATAGTCACGGTGTGTTACTAAAACACGGTGCCCGTCGACGATAATACTACCCTCCACTCATCAATCCCGCATCAATCACATACTTAAATCTCATGTATCAATGCATCATGCTTACCAAAAGCATCAAATAACAAGTACACATTTTCGTGGACTTACCCGAATTGCCAACTATACCGATATGGTATATTATCAATGCTACATGAAAATCAAGTTAGCATTCACAACAAACAAAGATATCAACAAATTATGTGTGTATGTACACACCGTCACCACGATTAACCTAAATCCCGAATGGAGGAGTCGACCACCTTAGATCTCTTTGTACCTACATTCGCCAACCATGGATTAGCCCTATGGCCTATTCGCCAAATTAAATAATTTAAAGGGTTCTCCTTTGAACCCGAATTCTTACCCTTACGCTTTTGGATACTTAATCACAATACTCGATTCCCGAATCGCTTAATTAATTACCACCTGTTAGTAAACAAGCCATTAGCCTTCGCTTTTAAATATTTGCAAACTAAACCCATGAAAACCGATTCTTACCAACACTTACCACTTGATTGGTCACGAATGACGGCTTGTTTTGTCGATCTCCAAAATCTCGAACACCTAGATAGATTCGTTTTCAAAATGTATACTTAGCACCTTGTATATAAATGCCGATATTGGCCCTTAATTCTTTAGAAAGTCGACAAAGATAAGGAAAAGGAAGCATAGGCATTCGCCAACTCACCTTACCATACAATCGATTGAACACTAGCGAGATCCCGATGTGCTATACCATTCGCCAAGTAAAATATAAAGAAAAGGGATTTCGCACTTTGATAGAAATTAGATTCTACTAGTAGGAAATAAAAGAAGAAGGATTTGAGGATGGGAATTCGCAATGGAAGATGCAAAGAGAGTTTCGCCAAGGTTTTCGAGAGGATGTAAAAAGAAAAAATATAAGAAAAGAGGGTTTGGAGATTCACTAGCAAACTTGGAAAAAAGAAAACAAGTGATCAAGTGGGTGTTTTATAAGCATTCGCACCCCCTCTAGTAGCCTTGCCGCCCAACTCTTCTCCCAAGAGTCCAAAATCCATCAATCTTCCTTGAATCACTCCAAGCCACTTGTTTAATTAAATTCAAAATAATTTGAATTAATCCCAAGTAAATCAACTAATAAATCAACTAGTATTTCCTTTATCACCTTTTATTTTGTTTATCGAAATGAACTAATATCATCCTAATTATCCTTGGAAATTAATATTAAACAAAATCCTTAATTATCCCATAATATAAAGAGTTTAAAAGAGAAGAAACTCTCCTTCCTATGCCGCCAACATAATGCCAAAAGAGGATTTTGTGACTCAACCAAGGCTCTCCTTGCTCCCTTGGTGGCGCCACTTGCAACACTTAAGTGGCCTCCTTTGCCACTTTTCCAAGACTTGTTTTGTGACAAAAGCTCCTTTATTTATTCTTATAAAAGCTCCTTTATTTATTCTTATAACCCCTAACCACTAAGGCTATCCACCTTTAAAGCAAATAATGTATTTATTTCTACCATTTCGAGCCAACTCAAGGCCTTTAATTAAACTCTGTTATTCCACAAATAATATCTCAAAGTAGCTCATACACGAGAAAAATAATTAACTTCCAAATAGCCCCATTTTTGGGATGTTACATAAATCGTGGTCAGTCCGTGTGAAGTAAATTGACGAGGCACGGCCGTGTGGCTTGAAGTTCAGGCCGTGTCAATTTATACTTTGGCCCAAATTGGCTCATTTTAATCTTGTTTCTCTTTCTTTTCATCGTCGAGTGCTTTCCTGAGTATAAATCATGAAAAGAAAGGATTAAGAGCACCTTTTTACATAAATCAAGGGCTAAATCATCCAAAAGTTTGCTAAATATGGGGTTAAAATATGTTACTTTTACGGTTTTTCAAAAGACAACATTCACATGCCCATTCGGTACGTTTGATTATCGTAGAATACCTTTTGGATTATGTAATGCTCCTGCTACTTTTCAGCGGTGCATACTGGCTATCTTTGATGAACTTGTGGAAGACATTATGGAGGTATTTATGGATAACTTTTCGGTATTTGGTAATTCTTTCCATCTTTGCCTTAAAAATCTAAAACGAGTTCTAATGAGATGTGAGGAAACGAACCTTGTGCTAAATTGGGAAAAGTGTCACTTTATAGTTCGGGAGGGGATTGTGTTAGGGCATAAAATTTCTAGTAAAGGGATTGAGGTAGATAAAGCGAAGGTTGAAACCATAGAAAATTTACCTCCTCCTAGCTCAGTTAAGGCTATTAGAAGCTTTTTAGGATATGCTGGATTTTATAGAAGATTCATTAAGGATTTCTCTAAGATAGCTAAACCTTTAACGAAATTACTAAAAAAAGATGTACCTTTCAATTTTGATTAGGAGTGTTTAGATGTATTTAATATCCTCAAAGATAAATTAATAAATGCTCTAATTATAATTGCACCTGATTGGAACTTACCCTTTTGAACTGATGTGTGATACGAGTGATTTTGCAGTAGGTGCATTTTTGGGACAGCAAAGAGACAAGCACTTTCAGCCAATTTATTACTCTAGCAAGACATTAACAGCCACACAAGAAAATTACACCACCACAAAAAAAGAATTGCTAGCTATGGTTTTTGCATTTGATAAATTTAGACAATACTTGATACCATCTAAAGTTGTCATTTACACTAACCATTCAACTCTTTGCTATCTTTTAACTAAATATGATGCAAAACCTCGACTTATAAGATGGATTTTACTCTTATAGGAATTTGATTTGGAAATTCAGGATAAGAAAGGAGCTGAAAATCTTGCAGCAGATATTCTAAGCTTGAAAACCCACATATCAAAGAACTCGATGAGAGTGAAATAAACGACTCATTTCCTGAATAACAACTCTTTTCTATAATCGACTCTGAGGTACCTTGGTTTGCAGATATTTCAAAACACCTAGCTGCTAACATCTTACCAAAAAGGTTAACACATCATCAAAAGAAGCAATTCTTTGTATAGATCAAGTAATTTGGAGATGTGTTACAAAAGCAGAAGCAAGCAAAATCTTAGAACATTGCCATTCAGGACCTTCAGGAGGACATTACAGCGAGATTAAGACAGCACACAAAACACTCGAATCAGGTTTTTATTGGCCAACTTTATTTAAAGATGCCAACATGCATGTCGCTTCATGTGATAAATGCCAAAGAATAGGTAATATCTCGAAACGCGATGAAATGCCTCAAATGTATATGCTATCATGTGAAATCTTTGATGTATGGGTATTGATTTTATGGGTCCATTTTCTAGTTCATTTGGAAATAAATACATCTTACTAGTAGTAGATTATATGTCAAAATGGGTGGAAGCTCAAGCTTTACCTACTAACGATGCCAGAGTAGTAGTAAGGTTTCTTAAGAAACTCTTCTCTCGATTTGGACCACCCAGAGCAATTATTAGTGATAGGGGTACTCACTTTTGTAATACTTAATTTGATAGAGTCTTGATGAGATATGGAGTACACCACAGGACAGCTACCCCTTATCATTCTCAAACCAGTAGACAAGTGGAAGTAGCAAATCAAGAACTCAAGCGTATTTTAGAGAAAACATTAGAATCAACAGGAAAGATTGGGCATTAAAAGTGGATGATGCTTTATGGGCCTATAGAACAACTTTTAAAACTCCCATAGGAACATCCCCATACAAACTTGTCTACGAAAAAAGTTGTCATCTACCTTTTGAGTTAAAGCACAAAGCTTTTTGGGCTATAAAATTTTTAAATTACGATCTTAAAACTGCTGGTGAAAAAAGAATGATGCAGCTGAACGAGCTTTATGAGTGGCGAGCTAATGCCTATGAGAATTTACGACTATATAAGGAGGCAACAAAATGACGCCATGATGCTCGTTTAAAACAACCAAAGCGATTTGAAGTAGGAGATCCAGTCCTGCTATACAATTCAAGGTTAAAATTGTTCCTTGGAAAGCTGAACTCAAGATATTCAGGTCCATTCGTAATCAAAACCATTTTCCCCTACGTCACAATAGAGGTAACTCATCCTAATTATGGCACATTCAAGGTAAATGGTCAGCGACTGAAAATTTATAATGGTGAAGGCTTTAGGGACATAAAAGAAGAGCTTCAGCTCTGTGAACCTTCATTTAGAAACAAAAACAGGGAAAGTCTAGCTTAAGACTTTAAACGAGCGCTTCTCAGGAGGCAACCCAAGCACTAACTTTACTAATGTCATATTTTTTATTTTTAGCACTTGACTAAAAATTAACCAATTTAATAAAGCACATGTTTCCCTACCACACGGCCTTACACACGCGCATGGTCATGTGGATACCACGAGCAAGCACAACGGCATGGCAGAGGTAGTACAGACCAAGGATGAAAAAATCCCCAAAATAGGGCTACAACAAAACACCACGGCCATGTGATTAGGCCGTGGACGAAATTGAGTAAATGGCACGGGTGTGCGACACGCCGTGCCCAATAACCGTGGCCAAACCTACCAAGCAAACACGGGCGTGCGACATGCCCGTGTCCCATAACCGTGGTCAAGCCTGACTTATGACCACAGGCAAATGACCCTCTCCATGGACATGGGAGAAGCGAACGAGACAATACATAGGCGTGTAAAATGGTCGTGTGGACCAACACGCCCACGGAACACGACCGTGTGACACAATTAAAATGTGCCTAAATTTAAAAATTTTGAAAAACACGGGCTGGATAAAGAGAACAGGGCGTGGCCTCTGACCGTGTTCCTTATCCCCTATTGAAACCAGCCCACGCCTGTCTTCCCCAAAAACTCCTCCTCCCCAAACCCTAGCTACTCATCTTAAAAGAAAACCTCACCCTTCCCCATTCCGGTCACCAGCAACCTTTCTCTTCTCCTCCCTACTATTCCCTTCCCTTTTCTCTTTTTCTTTTCACCCATACACAAAACATGCAACACACGCTCATGTGCAGACACCACAGTCACACCTTCCTATGCCCGCGTGCCACCACCAAGCCGTGCTCCGACCACCACCTCAACCGCACCGCTGCTCTCCAAAAACTCCACCAGTCACTTCTCCTTTTCACATTTTCCTCCATTAAACTATTTTATCTCTAGAACTTTATTTAGTATCTAGTTATTCATTCTCAGTGTTTAATATATTCACTATTAGAATGATTTATTCATTTAGTCTTTGTTTAAATAATAACGATCAGTTTTTTATGGAAAATATTAGTTTATTTTTATCATGATTTTTGCCTTTGTTATATTCTTGATATTGTTAAGTTCTTGAATGTTATGTGTCTTGGCTAGAAATATTACTTGAATTGTTGAATATATGATATTTTCAGGACCATAATGTCATCGTCCCGAGGTAAGAAAATCACAGTCCCTAGTTCCAAAAAATGAAAAGGACCCGACTCGTCATCAGCCAGTGCATCCGCCGAAGTGCGCCACCTATTCTTACAATTTCTTCCAGGATCCCAGGAGGACCTTTATAAGATACTTCATGCACGACCCCCCGGCGTAGGGAGGTTTATTGATTGGGCCGCGTTGGAGCAGGTCCAACTAGCCGACGACGTAGGGCTCTCCTGACTACCGATCCATGGGACCAATTCTTCAATATCATCGAGCCTACATATCTAGAGCTCACATTGGAGCTCTGCTCAACATTCCACCTTCATAGTGATGATGCACCATGATGACCCTGGCACGATCCAATTCCATCTCGGAGGCATTATTCAAGAACTAAATGTATCGCAATTCGGGGCCGCATTGGGACTCTATAACGACAAATTTATGGAGGAACATGATCTTTTGGAGCTCCATCGACACATCCATAACGCTCCAGTGAGATGTTGGTATAATATAACTCATGACACAGACATTTATGACCCCAATCGCTCCAAGGCAATGGCTCTCACCCTATCCTTGAGGTACGTACATGCTATTTTAGCCCATACACTGACAGGTAGGCGAGAGAGCACCGGAGTCGTTAACACACATGACGCCTACTTCCTTTGGTGCATGGCGAACGAGCACATTTTTGACCTAACCTATTTCATAGCTCGTGCCATTCAACATCAGATAGAGCAACATAGGAGAGGGGTCATATCTATGGGTCCATACATCACACGCTTGGCTCGATATTTTGGGCTCCTCAACACCGCCGATCGATATCCTCGCTTACATTGAGAGGTCAGATGTCCCCACAGGGCATCCAGACGATGCTACACATGAGGATGATCTAACGTCAACGTGAGACCTATCCTCCCCAATATCGGCTAGCACCGACCACTGAAGAGGAGGATCCTGAGGACATTACTGACAATGCCCCACACCCACATGAGGAACCACAACCAAGCCATCGTCCAGTTCATGCGGCTGCTTCTCTTTCAGACATCTCTACACGTCTCACTCAGTTCGAGCATTACTGTACTCAACAATTCAATGAAACCGCTCGACGATTCGATGGCATTGAGGCGACTCTTTAGCAGATTTGTCATCACTTTCACATATCACCGCCATCCCCACGGAGCGACCCAGCCGATGACGAGGACCTTTGAGGCCTTTTCAAATTTCATTTTTAATATTTATTTTCATTTTAATATTTTTAGTTTCTTTTCATTTTAAATTAAGCTTTTTACTCCTTTTTGTTTAAAACTCTTATTAGTATAGTTTACTTCCTTTTATAACTGTCTGTCTAACCCTCGAGAATCTCTAACAACATCCATTTAATAGTTCCCTCTAAAAATTTAACTGATGACTTTGCAGTTTAAAGATTCAATGTGCCACTCGAGAATGAAAAACATCACTAGGAGTATTCACCAACACACTCACTTAAGTCATCATCATTAATCACACTTCCAACTCAAGGAATCCATCCAAAATTTAGGAAGTTTCACTTCTCTCCCTATCTTATGATTTTATTATTATTCTGCTATTATTTATCTTTGTACATTGAGGATAATGTACATCTTAAGTGTGGGAGGTGAAAATTATTTAGAAAATGTACCTAACTTTTTTGCAATATTCTCAAATCCTTAAATGATATCTTGTCTTAAAGTAATTTTCTCATATCACTAATTAGAATGAAATCCCTGTTGATTCATGATTTTTATTGATTTGTTTTGGATTAAGTCATTGATAAATGTACAATAATGATTTAAACTTTAGGAGACTAGAGAATCAAGCATGATGAGTCTATTTTCAAAAATTAAAATTTTGATAGGTTGTCTACCTGAATCTAATTTTTACCTTGAAGTTTGTAATTTACAAAGTTGATATCAAAAACCCATAATTTTTGTGAGATTTTGAGCCTTTTAGAGCATACATTCTTTTCGTGCTCACTTTATTGATTATGGGTGTGTCAACATTGATTTGTTATTCTAGAACTTGCTTTGATAATACAGGTCGAGACCACACCTTTGATTTGATATACAGAGATGATAAAGGCACTTAGGATTTAACCCACTTACTCCACTAAAAGCCTACCCTCACAATTAACCCTTAGTGAACCCCTTTGATCCTATCAACCCCTTTTATTGATTCACCCACTAATATTAACCTAAAACCCATCTTGTATTTGTTATCACCATTCCTCTTGACTACCCTTATATCGAGACTTGATTTGACCAGTTGCCTAATTAATTATTCTAGTAGTTGAATTTATTACATTATGTATTTACTTGATTTGTTCTTAAAAAAAATCAAAGTATATTTATTAGTTCTATGATTAAGTGAGCCTATACGTTTAATTTCAACATCTTGAAGAAGAAGCTCGTATTATTAATATTATATGTTTTCAATTGATGTAATTATTTAGGATTAGTTTGTCCTTCTAGTTAGGTAATTTGTCAATTCAATCTCGATTCTAACCTTCTAATTTAGCCTTTATCCACTCCTTTAACCTAAGCCCCGTTACAACCCTTAAAAGACCTTTTGATCTGTGTATCACTTCATTTTATAGTGGTGGAGATTTGATTTTCAGGTAAGCCTATGGGATTAGCTTTTCATGTTCGACTTTTGAGAGCTTAATTTTGAACCTTAAACACTTCGAGTGATTTGAATGAATCTTTAGTGATGAATGTCAACTCTTGTCGATTTTGAATTAAAGGTAATTATGTAGATAAGGGGAAACACCTATATTTTTCGTACTTCAAACTTGTGACTTTGATTGTTTGAATCTTTAGGACTCGTTGAGTTAAATTATCCATGTATAAATTATCTATGAATTATGATGAGGCATTGTCAATGAATATTATGAATTAAAGAAGTTCGTTTTAATTATGAGTTGAGAATTTTGCTTGAGGACTAGCAAATGCTTAAGTGTGGGGGTATTTGATAAATCGTAATATGAACATATTTTAATCCCACATTTAGCATACTTTTAGATGATTTTTTCTTTAATTATGGAAATAGGTGCTCCTAATCTTTTTTATATTTTATACTCAAGAGAGCACCGGAGGATGAAAAGAACGAGAAATGGGCTGAAATCGGAGAAAATTGGCCATATCACGGAATCGACACGACCTGGGCCCAAGACCACATAGTCGTGCCCCGTAAGAAGAGCCAACCATGGCCTAGACCCTAATTAACACGATCGTGCCTCCTTAATAGATCCAAGCACGGCCTGACCTTGAATTACACGGGCGTGCCACACGGGCGTGTCCCTGCCACGACCAAAAAGAGTTTCATTCGGATTAGGGTATTTAGAGGCAAAGAAAGGCATTCCAAAAGCCTATATAAACACCCTATGAGGAAACTTAATAGGGGAGTTCAATAGAAGCCTTCTGTCAGGGCTTTGAGGGCCAAAATTGTGGGATTCACTCGAGGAAAGCCAGTTGATTCATCTCAAGAAGTCGGGATTATTCTCAAGACAGAGGATCTTCCTTCAATTCCTTCAGAGGGTTTTAGGTTTTCTTATGTTTTGTTTTATCTTTTCTTCTGAGACGTTTTCTTTTATAATTATGAACTAAACCCCTCAAATACTTGAAGGGGGATAAAACCTAAGACGAATCTTGTTATTGTTTTCTGAGCTGTATGATAAATACTTGATTTGTTCTTAACTATGTGTTTTTAATTCTTGTCTTGGTATTTTAGGATATTGATTCAAGTACTGATGTGCTTAGGTAGTGGAGCAAAAGTCCCTGCCTAAGAGTAGATCTAGCATGGTTAAGCGGAGTTGATCGCAACCCTAGAAATAGGATGACAAAAATCTGCCGGATTAGGGTCAAACCTAATATGGGAGTCCATAGATCGAGTTAATGCAATTCTAGGGGTTTTAATTAGAACGAAATTTTAATTAATCAACCTAGGGATAGACGTTAGTAGCCTCGAAAGAGTTATTAATATAAATTTAGGAATCCTATAGATCAAGTCAAGTGAATAAGTCGTCTGGTTCGGAGTTAGATAATAAGTGAAGTCTAGGTGGATTCTTCCTCGGGTATTGTTTTAATCAATTGGTTTTTCCCACAAGTATTTCCCCAATTCCTTCTCTTTGTCCTAGTGTCTTTAACTTAGTAGTTAGTTAATTTAGATTAAACAACAATCCTCTTAATTTTTAGGCTAAACAATAAAAAAAAAAGTTAGTATTAGTACTCTTGGTTTCTTTGGGTTCGACAATCCAATCTTACCGCTAAACTATACTACTGTTCGATAGGTGCGCTTGCCTCCATCATTGTCTTAGTTAGTTTCCAGGTTCGATCATTCTTTTTAAATTTTTAAGACTCTGACACACAATCAGTGTTAGGTAAGGAAAATTTACTCATTTTTAGTAATTTTTATGTGGGGACACACGACCATGTCGCGTGGCCTGTGTATCACACACGGCTGAGACACACTCCCTTCTATTAAGCCGTGTGGACAAGAAATAGGCCAAATTCAAGCCATTCCTTTCACCCAATTCAAGCACACCCTTACAAGCCATTTGTACCTATATTCAAGCATTCAAAACGTACATAACACAAGCATATTCAAGCTATACATGCCATTATAACAATGACCAAAGCATCAAAATCTACCTATAAAATCAATAGATAGTGTGATGGATCTCCGACTAGCTTCTAACCCGATCGAGCTTCCAATAATCTTTCAATTTACTTACTTTCCATTTCGTTCTCAATGCTTATCATAAGCCTAAACAACATTGTCAATTTTCTATTCATTATATTTATCCATGAAATATGTAGATTCATCCATAGCATAAATAGTTTTCTCACATATAAATACATCATTTAAATTATCAATTCTTTTAAATCATCATACTATATCCCAATTATGAACTTCCCGTTTCACTTCCTTTTCTTACCCGTTTCATTTGCATATTACCAAGCATAGGCATAATGCACGAATTAATGCACACATACATATATAACTTGAATTAAACATATGATGATTCATTTCCATATGCACATATTTCATTTGAATCATTTAACCTTTCTATGAACATATGCCTAAAGTCAAGTGAAAGCTTACCTTTTCAATACAAAATTCAAAATAAAACATCATACAAGCCAACCAATAGCTTGCCACATCAATAACACATGTTAGTTCATTTAAGCATAATTCATATGAATTTAACATGAATAACGATTATATCTGAGCATAATTCAATTGGATTTATCATCCATCTCAACATAACATATTTTCTATGTAACTTACTGATGCGGTCGTTGAGAGCACCAAAAATATCCTATCCCTATGAAAATAATGAAAAAGAATAGTAGAAGGGAAGTAGGGTCAAATCCTCAAGGACCGGATTTGCACAAATGCTAGTTCTTCAAAATCCCAGACAGAGTCGTGCCCAAAAAAACCTACGTACCTAGAAAAAATTAAAAAAATAGAATTAAAAGTTTTGATTAAATTGAATTTTTGAATATTAAAATTAAATAGAGTAGAGATAAATAGAGTTGAGGAAAAGGAGTTTCTTATGGATAGATTCTAGCCTTCGGTTTTCTCAATCGACTTTTAGGTGATCCTTCTCAAACAGAATAAGCCAGTTATAGTGAAAGAGGATGCCTATGACCACCAGTTCCAAGATTTTAGACTTACGATCTAGCGGAACCTGACTCTAGCCAACAATCGCTTTTGTGGGACCATCTTATGCTAGATTATCTATAACACCCCGAACTTTTGGGCTTAATAGAATTGGGCCTATTGGGCCTTGGGTATGAGAGTGTGTAAATTTTTTTGAGAATAAGAGAACGAAACTAATACAAGTTGGACCTATTAGGTGAGTGATTTTGGAAGGTTAGGGGGCATCTATGAGTCTTGGGCTCAAACCTGGGCTTTAAGAAAAATTTTGGTTTAGGTGATTAAAACTCTGGATGTAAGTGAGTAGGCTTTAAGAATATTGCTGGGGAAAACATGACACAAGGAAGTGAGTGGTCTAGTGGCAAGGTGTCATTAAGGTTGCAAGGGAGCATGGGTTCAAGTCTTCACGCTTGCAATTCATTTTGATTTCCTTTTAAATGAATTTAGACTTTGGCCCATAGGCTTATATTTAGTTGTGCTTGTTTTATAACACAAAAGAGCTTGTGTTGTGGTGGCATGTAGCGTCTGGAGCATAGGAGAGAGTAAGGGTTCGAATCCTATTGCAAGCAAAAAGGGATATTTATTTTGCAGTTGGGATGATTTTGGAGGATTGATGGAGGGATCCCACATCTAGAAGCTAGCATGAGAGTAGGCGAGAAGCTAGCTTTAAATAGAGTGATCTATGAAGAGAGTAAGCACACCTTGGTTGGCGTTTAGGCATAGGAGTTTTCGGAGTGCGGATTAACTCCAGATTCCTATAAGGTGTGTATTTCACACTACTCTAGTTGTAGAGCAGCAAATGCCGAAATACCGGTCACACGGTGATGGTAGCGACACGAGCGTGCGAGCGCACGTATGGGAGCTTCGACGCGAAAGTTGAGGCCATCATGAGTGTTCTTGTGGGTTTAGGCTGTTTGGGCCATAATGGGCCAAAAGGGGCCATGTGGGGCCAATGGGCCCGTGGGCCTAATTGGATAAGTTGTATGATTGTGTAGTAAATATTGGATTGGACTATGTGAATCTCATATTTGTGGCTATATTTGGGCTAAATGGGCCACACGAGCGTGTAGGCCCATTTGGGCTGAGAATGGGCCCTAGGCCCATTCGCATCGTTATCTCTGTTTAGAATACCTTGGTTTACAAAATTACTAAAATACCCTCGACTTGTAAAATTGCCGAAATACCCCGATTTGTAAAATTACCAAAATACCCTAATTTGTGAAATTACCAAAATACCCTCAATTTGTGAAATTACTAATATACCCCTAATTTATAAAATTACCAAAATACCCCTGATTTGTAAAATTATCGAAATACCCTCAATTTGTAAAATTATTGAAATACCCCTAGTTTATAAAATTATCAAAATACCCCTGATTTGCAAAATTATCGAAATACCCTTAGTTTGTGAAATTATCAAAATACCCCCGATTTATGAAATTATCGAAATACCCTAATTTATGAAATTACTAAACCCTAGTTTGTGAAATTACCTAAATATCCTCAGTTTACAAAATTACTAAAATACCCTCGATTTGCAAAAATACCCCCAGTTTATAAAATTATTGAAATACCCTTGGTTTGCAAAATTATCGAAATACTCTTGGTTTGCAAAATTACCGAAATACCTCGATTTGTAAAATTATCGAAATACCCTCGATTTGTGAAAATACCCCCAGTTTATGAAATTATTGAAATACCCTTGGTTTTCAAAATTATCGAAATACCTTTGGTTTGCGAAATTACTGAAATACCCGGGGTTTGGGGTGTTACATCATCACTTCTCAATGGCGAATACCATGCCATTTTGTCTCTTGGGCTCGCCAACCTCTGACGCAGTAAGTTAACGAACCGACTATTCAACCTTCCCAAAACGTACAAAGCGGTCATTCCTTGTACAAGTTGAAAAGATCACCTATAAAGGGACATGGACGGAAGCATCAGCCCCGTAATGCGGAGAAATGGTGAATACTCGACGAGAAGGCTAAGTGCAGATTCTAAGCCTCATGAACCCTTTTTGGGGAACTTTGCCAACCTTCGGGTAGATAAATTTAATGGCTCATGATTTTTATGGAAAAAGAAATGAATATAATGGAAAAGAATTTTTTATTGAAAAAAAATGAAAAAGAACAAAAAGGCTAAACTTTTTGGGGGAGAGAGTGTTTACAGGAAAAGATGAGTGAAATTTGTGTCACTCCATCCCCTATTTATAGTACTAAGAAACCTAGTCTATTCCTACTTAAATTCTAAAAGATAAATACAAATAAATAAAGATAATTAAAGATAAATTATAAAATTAAATCTAAATAATAATATTTAATAATTATCCTAATATAATTAAAAATTAAATAGAGTCTTGTGTTTATAAAAATCTCTTCTTTGCACTTTTGCCCTCCAAGTCTTCCATACTTTGCATTTCTGGCACCACTTCTCTCCTACTTTGCATGTTGGCCCATTTCATCTTTAAATTCACGCTTTTAGCCTCCGAATTTCCTTTTGCCTTCGATTTAGTCCCTACAAGATAAAAAACCATAAATAGCTCAAATTAGTAGGATCATACATAAAATAAATGTGTAATTAATACATAAAATATGTCACTCTAGAGTATTATCAAATTCCCTCTACTTAGCCCATGCTTGCCCTCAGGTATGGTTCCTATCCAATGTGAAATTTAGAATTTTGCCATGAAAGAAATATCACTCCAAAGTTTTATAAGAAGTAGGCATAATGCATATGAAAAATAAAGAGAACCCTTAGCTTGCTTTAAGTAAAACTGAAAAAGTATTCCAATTTAATCACACAAAAATCAAAATCAACTTACATTATTTCATGAAAATTAGGCAATTTACTAAAACTTACCAAGACACCCTATTTGTTTCCACTTTTGGTCTCCTAATGCAATTTTTATTTTGTTTTTATTTTGTGTTTTAAATATTTTTTTTGTTTAAGAATATATTGAACCTTTTGATGCGAAGAGAGATGACAGCCAAGCACCCCACCCCGGTTTCTCAGTCCAACATACTTCTAATTTATTATATTTTTCTTAAGAACATATCAAACCTTTTGACGTGAAGAGAGATGATAGCCAAGCACCTCACCTCGGTTACTCAGCCCAACATATTCCTAAAAAAAATTTATTTCTGGTTAGCGGAGTTTGCCTAACATGTCACACAACCTTTTGACGCGAAATACAATGACAACCCAAGCACCCTACCTCAGTTACTCAGCCAGTCACGTTTTAAGGTGTACTCATAACCACGGAAACATCAAAATTTATTATTAATGAAACATAATTTTAATTAGGAGGACTAGGAAAAAAATCAAGTGTCGAAAATAAGTTTCGGCAATCACCTAACAGTCATGAATATAATTTTAGCATGCAATTGTATTAAGTGTCCTCTTTGCATTTAGACTTAATCGATTTTACTAAAAGTAAGATAGGGTTAATTTTATTAATCATAATTATTTTAGCCTAATAGAAATAAAACAGTGGAGACGAAATCAAACTTACAAAAATCATAACTAACTCTTTAGACAAGAATCATGCTCGTAGGTCAAACAGTGGGCAAGTCCTGGTAAAAATCTTGGGCATGAAAAAAGGCATAATATTCTAAAAAAATAAACATGGGCAACAATGAGCACAAAGCAGCAACAATAACAAAAAAAATTAGATAAAATGACAGAAATAATGAGGAACGTCTCCCCCTACTTAAAACACATTATCCTCGATGTGGAAGAAAATAAATAAATAGGTGAAAAAAAGTGTAGAATAACTCCCCATGTATTTATTGTCATTCGTATAGTTGTAAGGAGGAGAAGGTTCGGCATCATGTGGAGGAGAGGAAGGAGGGGAATGAAACACCCCAAACTCGGCCCACAAGCCCCGACCGGATCTGACATGTTCCTTAAGAAAAACTTAGCTTTATCTTGTTTCATCCTTTTATAAAATATGACGATTTTAACAAAAGCAAGTTAGTATTTTGATCAAGTTGAAAACCAAGATACCGTTCAAGTTTGTATTTCAGTAAAACGCTACCTTTATATTTCAAAAATTAAAAGACTTGCCGGATTCTAGAACTCATTAGGTTGAAAACATAAGTTGAGTAGGTGATAAAACATTTGAATTTTCTTTAAGAAAAATATTTAATTACTTGTTTATTGTTTATCGTGTGGAAATAAAATTTAACACGCAAGATTAAGCAGTTAAGTGATGGCCTTATTACATATTAAAACCAAAAATAAATCCCAAAGAAAACATACTAAAGAAAACAAAAGGGTTCCATTATTCAAAACCCGAAATTACTCGAGCATGGCCACCACATAGTCCTTGCCAATTCGGTCCATTTCTCTATGTATTACCGCAAAATGTTAGCCCACGAAGGGTGAGTCAACAGACTCAATGTGTAATAGCCAACCACCAAGACCCAATCGATTATAGCCTTACTTACAACGTTTTGGGCAAAGTCCATCCGAAATCATATTTGGCCATAGGCCCATGTCATAGCATATTAAATCACATGTATATAAAACAATGATGCAACCCGAGCCCACCTAGATATCCAACCTCTACACACCACCCGTACCTGCCAATCACACCGTGGGGATTACTAAATCGACCCTCCATCCGCTACACACCCTCGAAGGCAGTCACTGCAGTCAACTGCACATCGCCCTTAATACGTGGCATAGCCACCAAATAATGTGACAAGGTCACCGGATACATAATATTGTGACATAAGTTATCGGATAATGTGGTAAAACCACCAGAACACTTCCCCTTTTCATTATAACCCTCGTGCCCATGCAACATACATAGTATCGCAGATACCATGCTTTATGCTTATCCTAAACCCATACCGAAAACACACACATGCTTTCATATCAATGATGGTAACCACTGTAAACAAGGGTTAGATATAACGTACCTGAACGAACTGTGCCAATGAATGGTACCCTTAGCCATGATTAATTATAATCTTGTTAATACATATTTAATATTATTAATCTATCGGGAAAAAGTGTGGGGTTACACACCTGATAATACTGAGAACCACGCTTTCGATACTAACACTTTCGCTTGCAGGGATCACAGCGATTTGCTTATCCCTTTCTGATGTTGGCCCATAACCCGGTGGCCAATCACGCATGCTAAAATCGAGCATTTCTTGAATCTAGGGGTAGGAACTACCCCTTTCTCTCCTCCACTAGTATTTGCATCCATCGAATGTCACTTAATCAGAAACCTGGTTAATTGACACGTAAAAATCTAAACGAATCACATCTATAACTTAACTGGATATCATTATCGAAATTAATCTGAATCTCGGAGACTCCCCTTTCATCTCTGTCGAACTTTTCCTAAAACACCACTGTTAGAATCGACTAACACTAAAAAATATGGCCTTTGGCCGAATGGCACTATTCCCCTTACCTTAACCGATCAAATCCCGAGAGCTCTTCACATGTTCGGCCAAATACACAAGAACTAAGTTAGGCATCTAACTTTCGGCAACCAAAAGAGAAAGAAGAGAAATTGAAATAGAAGAAACCCTTACCAACTATTAGATCCGATGGAAAAGAGTCTGACAGATTCGGCCAATAGTGAAAGTGTTTGAGAGATAGGAGAAGAATGCGAAAAAGTAAGTGAAGAGATACTTGAGAGATTCGGCCAACACTCAAGGAAACAAAAAAGGGTTATTCAGGTTCTAGCAAATGAAAATAAAAGAAAGGGGTGAAGGTTTATGGGTGTTTCGGCTATGGTCTCAGCAAATAGGAAAGGTTCTTTCGGCTTTTGAGGATGGAGGAATCGGTGCAAATAAGAAGAGAAAGGGTTGGGTTTTGTGTGGTTTCGGCTATGGTGAGAGTGGAGGATATGTTTCGGCTTTTGATCAAGAGAGAAAAGAATTTCGGCAAGAAGCACAAATGAAAAGAAAATAGAGAAAATGGCCTCACACTCTCATTGTTTCGGCACCTAAAGCCCCTAGCCTAACCACTTCCCTCTTGGTCGAAAATACCATCCCAAGACCCCTCCATTCGGCCAACTCTTCTTCTCTCACCCAAATCCCCTCTTTTCTTCCTACTTTTCCTCTTCACCTCTCATTCAAAAGAGTTTGAATGAGCCACACTCCTATCTCCTTTCTTAGTCAAATTTTCAAATGTATTGACCAAGTCTATCACTTATCCATTTAAAGTCCCCATGCCGTCTAACACTTCCTCCCTTGACGCAAAAAGGCAACCCCTAAAATGCTTCCTTTGCTGCTCGAACATAGGTCCCTTCTCACTCCCTGAGGCATCACTCTTCTGTGCTCCAAGTTGTGCCTCCCTTGCCACTTTACCAATTGGATTCTTATGTCATAACTCACACACACCTTTTCATAATGCCTTGCTCCCTTAGCTCTCCCTTAAAGGTTTAAAGTCAGATATTTTCCTAAGGCTTCTACCTACACCCCAAGGTTCCCAAAGTCCCCAAAACACATACACATAGCACACAAGCACACTACTACATACATTTGAGTTAAAATGCATAACCCCTAAATCCCGGATATTACAGTTCTACCCCCCTTAAAAATAATTTCAGCCTCAAAATTACCTGGCTAAAATAGGTGAGGGTATTACTGTCACATTGCTTTCTCCGGCTCCCATGAAGCTTCTTCCGATCCATGGTTCCGCCATAGCACTTTGACTAGAGGAACTGACTTCCTACGTAATACTTTCACATCCCACTTCAAAATCTGAATCGACTTTTCTTCGTAAGGCAAATCTGGTCTCAACTCTACTTCCTCAACTGGAACTACATGAGATGGGTCCGATCGATACCGCCGTAGCATTGAGACGTGAAAGACATCATGCATTTGTTTTAACTCCAAAGGCAATTCCAGCTGATACGCCACTGGTCCAACCCGCTTCAAAATTCTATAAGGTCCTATAAACCTGGGACTTAGCTTTCACTTGCGACCAAATCTCATCACCTTCTTCCATGGTGAAACATTCAGAAACACCTGATCCCCCACTGGAAACTCTATCTCTTTCCTCTTGAGATCCGCATACGAATTTTATCTGAGTAAGATGCCTCCTTCAACCGTGCCCGAATTACCTTAACCTTTTCTTCCAATTCTACCACAATCTTCAGACCCAAAACCTGACGTTCCCCCAACTCTGTCCAACACGTAGGGGTACGACACTTCCCTCCATACAGTGCTTCATACGATGCCATCCGAATACTTGCTTGATAGCTATTATTGTATGCAAACTCCACTAAAGGCAAGAACTCCTCCCAGCTTCCTCTGAAATATATCACGCAACCCCTCAACATATCTTCTAACACTTGAATTACCCATTCAGACCGCCATCCGATCATGGATGAAATGCCATCTTGAAGTCTAACCTGGTGCCTAATGCCTAATGTAGTGCTTTCCAAAATCGAGACGTAAACCTCGGATCCCTATCCGAGATAATCGACACCGGCACCCCGTGCAGCCTCACAATTTCTGCCACATATAATTTTGCCAACCTTTGCAGTGAATAGTCAACCCGTACAGGTATGAAATGTGCAGACTTTGTCAACCAGTCCACTATCACCCATACCGAATCCTTCTTAGTAGGCGTAAGGGGAAGCCCATTAACGAAGTCCATTGTAATTCTCTCCCACTTCCACTGTGGAATCTTTATTGGCTGAAGCAACCCCGAAGGTACTTGGTGTTCAACTTTAACCTGCTGACACATTAAGCACTTCCTCACAAATTTTGTAACTTTCTGTTTCAGACTAGGCCACCAAAACTGATCCCGTAGATCCCTGTATAACTTACTTCCTCCAAGATACATAGCATAAGGCTACTATGCGATTCCTGAAGAATTCTCTACCTTAACTCCTCATCCTTTGGCATACAGACCTTGCCCAGAAAACACAGCACTCCATCACTATTTACACCATAGTCTTCCAATTCCCCATTCTCGCACTTGCAGCAGCCTTATCACTTAGTTCACCATCTATCACCTATTTTCTCTCACCGACTTAACCATATCGACTTCACCGCAACTCGCTAGCAAACTTCCATCATCATAAAGGCTAAGATGTGCAAACATCGCCTCGATCCGACACCACCTTCCGACTTAGGGCATCCGCCACTACATTTACCTTGCCCGGGTGATACTCTATTGAGCAAATAGTCTTTCAAAGAAGTCCACCCACCTTCATTGCCTCAAATTTGGCTCCTTCTAAGTTAACAAATATTTGAGACTCTTGTGGTGCGTGTAGATCACTGACCTTTCTCCATACAAATAGTGCCTCTACACTTTTAGAGCGAATACTATCGCAGCCAACTCCAGGTCATGCGTCGGGTAGTTAACCTCATATAGCCTTAATTGCCAAGACGCATAAGCGACCACCTTTCCACCTTGCATTAGAACACCTCCCAATCCGGTGTGATAAGCATCACAACACACCACAAAGTCTTTCCCTTCTTTAGGCTGAATCAACACCGAACCTCTGTCAATACTCTCTTAAGCTTCTCAAAACTCTCCTGCTGCTTATCCACCCATACGAAAGGTACCTCCTTTCTCAACAATTTCATCAAAGGTACTGCTATTGATTAAAACCCTTCAACAAATCTCCTGTAGTAGCATACTAACCCTAAGAAACTGCGAACCTCAGCCACAGACTTAGGTGGTTTCCAATCTAGCACTGCCTCAATCTTCCGATGATCTACCCTTATCCCTTCTGCAGACACCACATGTCCTAAAAACGAAACTTCCTTCAACAAAAATTCACACTTGCTAAACTTGGCATATAACTTCTTTTCCCTTAGAACCTGCAGCACTACCCGGAGATGCCCTTCATGCTCCTCCTCAGACTTGGAATATACCAGGATGTCATCTATGAACACAACGACGAACTGATCCAAGTAGGGTTGGAAAACTGGTTCATCATATTCATGAATGCAATTGGGGCGTTCATCAATCTGAATGGCATTACTAAGAACTCATAATGTTCGTATCTAGTCCAAAAAGCTGTCTTATGGATGTCTACTTCCTTTACCTTAAGCTGATGATATCCCGACTTTAGATCTATTTTTGAAAATATCGCAGCCCCCTTAAGCTGATCGAACAAGTCGTCTATCCTCGGCAATGGGTACTTATTTTTGATCGTCAGCTTATTCAACTGCCGGTAATCTATGCACATGCACATAATCCCATCCTTCTTCTTCACGAATAGGATCGGTGCTCCCCACAGAGACACACTAGGTCAGACAAACCCACGATCGAGTAACTCTTGGATCTGGGCCTTGAGCTCTACCAACTCCTTTGGCGCCATCCTATACGGAGTAATTGACACAGGAGTCAGCACAGCGAAGAATCAATTTCAACTCCACCTCCACATCCGGGGTAACCCAGGCAACTCCTCCGAAAAGACATCCACGAATTCTCTTACTGTTCTAACTCCACTAACCCCCTCTTCTTTTGCATCCAAAGCACTAACGAAGGCCAGAAATGCCTTACACCCTTTTTGCACCATCTTAATAGCCTTTAACGCGGAGACTACGTTAGCCAAATAGTTTCTTCTTTCTCCTATCATAATTATCTCCTCATCCTCCGGAGTCCTCAACTCTATTCGCTTAGCTACGCATTCTAATTTAACCCAATGGTCCTTTAGCTAATCCATGCCTAGAATGAGATCAAATTCCCTGAAAGGTAGCTCCATCAAGTCAGCAGGAAATACGACTCCCTGAATCTCTAGAGGCACACTCAAAATATCCTATTCACCACTACTGCTTGACCTAACGGGCTCACTCTGATCATCTTCCTAATGAGATAGATTCGGATGATATACCTAATGTTTTAGCTACTCTACATGCAACATATGAATGGGTCGAGCCAACATCAATTAAAGTAAAGAAAGGCTTGTCACTATAAGGAACGTCTTGGTTATGATGTCCGCAAGGTCACCATCCTCCCTCCGATGAACTATATACACCGCACTCATTGTCTCGCCTCTGTGTTACCAATACCTCTACCCAGTGTCCTGCGACCTCTACCAGAACCATTACCTTTGCCAACCGGGCCATGACCCCGCGGTGGCTGCTGTCTACCTCTTCCAGACTGATTAAAACCCTGACTTGCTAGTCGACTCTTATCTATCTCCAATGGACAATTCCTAATCACATGGTCTTTGGACCCACACTTAAAACATCCCCCTGTCTTCTTCCAATACTCCCCCGGGTGCATCTTTCCACATTGAACACACAAACAATACTGACCTCCCACAATAACCTGTTGATCTCGCGGCCCATCAACTATAGGTCTTTTCTGGAGACTCCCAGATGACCCCGATAATCCAAAACCTCTTTTTTGTCTATTCCTATCTGAATTCTTTCTTACAGATTTTTTGACCCCTTCGGCTACCTTAGCCTTCTCTACCAACACGGTAAACTCCCGCTTCTGCTGTGGAGCAATCAGCAATCTCAGATCATCCCTCAATTCGTCCTCGAACCTGACACACTGTTCATGCTCCGTAGCCACGATACCTCGAGCATACCGGCTCAACCTTAAAAATTCTGCCTTGTACTCCGTTACGGACTTACTTCCCTAAACCAGCCTCAGAAACGCCTTCCTCTGCGCATCAATATAACTAGACCCAATATACTTCTTCTGATATGCCGCCTTGAAATACTCCCAAGTGAGATCATCCGCTACAGCACTATCCCAAATCGTGAGCCACCACTGGTATGACTCATCCCAGAGAAGCGAACCACCCCTTTTAGTTTCTCCTCAGCAGTCAGATCGAAATCATCCATGATCCACTCCGCTGCCTCCAACCAATACTCAGCCGTATTGGGCGCCACACCAGATACACCTCGGAATACCTCAGCTCTATTGGCTTGGAGTCACTCAGATACAGATTTCTGAGCTGCCATACCTCCACCTGCTCCAGCCACCCTCTCAAGAACTCGCAGCATCGCCTGCGATACTGCATCATCCCCCGTCTGATCCTAATACTCAACACCAACAACTGGTGGTGGTGGCATCTCATTCTCGGACCCTTGATCAGACCTAACTGGTTCCGATACGGTCATTCTTCCTCTATCGCACCCATGCATATTACGACCACGTCCCCTAGAACTCATGTCTATAATCGCGATTTAATCTGCTTTAAGAAATTTTATGCATTAGCTTCTGTTCCACTGATTACCCACGAACAAGTTTTATGTAAAGAAGTTTAGTAGTAGTTCTTTCGATCATTACAAAGTTTTTGTTTCAAGTCTTCTACTCTAATTTAGGGAATCACATTCATTCCTCAATAGTATCTACTACACACGTTCACCACTTTGAACATTTTCGTCCGTTCCAACCTAGGGGTATTTTCGTAATTTATCCTATAGGGGTATTTTGGTAATTTTCCCAATCAAAGTATCTTGTAATTTTGCAAAATAGGGGTTTTGGGTATTTTTTGCAAAATAGGGACATTTTGGTAAAAGAAATTGGGGGTAGTATGGTAATTTCATGAACTGAGGGATTTTAGTAGTTTTCAAACTAAGGGTATCTCGGTAATTTTGTAAACCAGGGATATTTTGAAAATTTTTTTCAAAATCTGAAATAGTTTTTTTTTACAAATCAAGGGGTAATTCGGTGATTCCAAAACTAGGGTTTTTATAAAACAGTGTAGCTAGTCCCTTTCTGGTTTTAATTATTGAATTTAGCCTGTGAATGAGTCCTCTTGGTTAGGGTGAACCGTCACTACGCACCAGGTAGGATTCGAGCGAAGAAGAGGTGAGTCACTAGGACTGCTTAAATACCAAGCTCCCCCTGAATCCAATCCTAGGCAAGCGCACACCTGTTGCCACACCCCTAACTCGGTGACTTACTCACAGGTTTGTTCGATTGGTCTTTAAATTTTATGTAATTTTGTGTTGGAGTAAGCTAACCCTAGGGTTCAATAGCTCCTAATCTACTAATCTACGATCCCATAATACCCACACACAAATCACACAATGATTAGGGGTTCTTACCTGGTGGACTTCAGGCCGGAGACACAGGTGCCATGCCAGAATAAACCTAAATTTGTTTATAGAAACCCATGGTTTAGGATAGCCTGTCTTTGGAAAAATATTTGGGGCCTAAAACCCTCAAAGCCGAGTTTTAAACTGGGCTCTGATACCAAATTGAAACACCCCAAACCCGGCCCACAAGCCCCGACCGGATCTGACATGTTCCTTAAGAAAAACTTAGCTTTATCTCGTCTCATCCTTTTATAAAATATGATGATTTTAATAAAAGCAAGTTAGTATTTTATCAAGTTGAAAACCAAGATACTGTTCAAGTTTGTATTTCAAAGAAACGCTCCTTTAAACGCTCCGCTTTATATTTCAAAAATTAAAAGACTTGCTAGAACACATTATTCTAGAACTCATTAGGTTGAAATCGTGTGGAAATAAAATTTAACACGTAAGTTGAGTAGGTGATAAAACATTTGAAGTTTCTTTAAGAAAATTCTCACATCTTTATTACATAAAAATCGCAAGGAAAATAAGATCGTTAATTACTTGTTTGTTGTTTATCGACCGCTAATTTTTTCTTGTTGGTGTGGAAATAAAATTTAACATGCAAGATTAAGCAATTAAGTGATGGCCTTATTACATATTAAAACCAAAAGACGATAAATCTCAAAAGATAACATACTAAAAAATATGAAAAGGGTTCCATTATTCAAAAAGAATTAAATATCCCAAAATTTAGTTCATAACTAAATAAGAAAACATCTCAAGAGAAAAGATAAAACAAAACATAAGAAACCCTAAAACCCTCAAGGAATTTAAGGAGAGATCCGCCATCTTGAGTATAATTTCACTCTTCGAGATGGATCAACTAGCTAACTTCGAGTAATTCCTCGAACGTGAGAAGATCAGTTGTTTATATGGCTTCTGACGTCCTAATTTGAGTCCACATAGTCCTGTGGCATGAAGTCCAGTGCCGTGTCGACTTCTTAGGTTGGCCCAATTTGGTCTCATTTTAAGCCCGTTTTATGTTCTTTTCCTCAAGAAAATTCGGACAATCCATTTTAATTTATACTATGTATCACCAATGCACAATTATCAATGCACAATTATCAATGACTTAATCTAAGTCATATCAATAAAATGATACACGATCATAAATTATTAGATATTTCACCACATAATTAGTAATATGAGAAAATTACTTAAAAATAAGACTAAATTGAACTCCTTTAGTGAATTTGAGAATAATGCAAAAAAATAAATATATAATAACCGTTTGGCACTTTTTAAATTATAAGGGTAGGCTTTTTAGTGGTAAGAATGGGTTGAAACCTAAGTGCCTTTATCATCTCAAGATATCACCCCCTACAAGGTTCACACAAGGTTAAGATGTGCATTGCCCTCAATGTACAAAGATAGATAATTAGAATTATGGGATAAATCCAAAGAGAAGGGCAAAAAGTAACACTCCCTAAATTTCGGATGGCTCCGGGATTTGGCAGTGGTCATGGTAGAAGGGAACTAGGAGAAGTGGTGTCTTTGGTGGTGGTGATGGTGTTTCCTATGGGCCTGGTGGGGTGTTTTCTGATGAGCTCTGCACTAGATGAAGAAATTAGGGAACTCATGGAAAATTATCCAGGAATCTTAACAAGATATTAAAAATATACTAATAATATAATTAAAGATAACGAAAACAAAGAAAAGGGGACTAAGAGGGAAACTGAAAATAAAATAAAATACTAAAGGACTTAGGAGTCCTTATTGAAAGATGGTTCACGAGGTGGGTGTGACCTCTAAGGCTGCGGAGTGTTGGTGATGGTGGAAGTGGCAAGGTTATCGTAGTGGTCGGCGTGATTCCCTAGCAGCCTTTCGAACCTAAAACCAAGAAACTAAAACAAAATAAGCTAAATTAAGTTCAAGAGAGTTAGAGTTAAGGAAAATAAAGGATAAGAGAAGAATAAAATAAAAGTTAAATGGTCGTAAAGACTCTTTGCTTAGTGTTTGGATGAAGTGGTCGGCATGAGCTTATGTGTCGGGGTCTCCTTTGGGGAGACTATGTTTGTCTTCTTCCACTTTTTCGGCATGTTTTTGTGTTGCTCAAGAGTCTTGGACACTTTTCTTTAGTAAATGAAAGAAGTTTGAAAGAAAAGAAAAGAAGGAATAAGAGAAAAGATGGGAAGAAGAAGAGGGTTGTGGGGTTTGAATAGGGTCTCAAGTCTGGCACGTTCCCACGCCCGTGCTTCAAAGGTGTGTCGACTTACATGGCCACCTTGCACGGCTGTGGGTCATGGTGTGTTGCGTTTCACACGCCCGTTTCTCAGTCCGTCGGCCCGATTGAGAGTAAGTCAGTAGCTTCACACGGTTAAGAGGCACGCCCGTGCTGATATATCGGTGGCCCGTGGGGAAGAGTGGTTGGGTCTGTGACGTCGCGGGGTGGTTGGCCTAACTTGCACGACCCCTGCCCTGTTAGTACGGTGGTTTAGGTGGTCCACACGGCCACAGGCACGTCCGTGTGTAAGGTCGTGTGGCTTGGAAATCTATACTTTTGCGTTAGTTTAAAACTAAATATTTAGAAAAGAAAGGTGAAAAGTAAAGAAACTAAAAATAAAGCTTAAAATACATTGAGTTAGTGCTCGAGTTGCCTCCCAATAAGCACTCGTTTATAGTCTTAAGCTAGACTTTCCACGTATTTGAAGATTTCAGGGAGGTTTAAAGATTTGAATATCTTCCCTCCTGCTTGCAGCTCTATTTTCGTGACAAGGTTGGAGTAGGGAAGCATTTACCTTAGAGATGTGTGGATCTACTTTGTCTATTAGTACCTGGTCTCTTATTTTGTAATGATTGGATGTTCCCATGAGCTCTTCTAGTGGTTCCTCTGGTTTTACTTCGTGTCGATCTGATTTTTCTTTGACCTATATCTTCTACTCTTCTAACCCGAGATGTGATTCTTCTTTGTCTAGTTGGGGTTCATGATTCACTCAGGGTTGTATTCTTGTGGTGTTTCCTATGATGAAGGTTGAATAATTTGATTATCTACTAAAGTAACTTCCTTACCTTGATCATCTATTGTTCTGGCTGAGTCGAGAGCTTGAAGATTGATCGATTCATCTCCTACGCGAAGTATGAGTTCTCCTATTGCAACATCAATTTTAGTTCTAGCCGTGGCTAGGAAAGGTCTTCCTAGAATTAAGGGGATTGAACTTTCCTCATCCATGTCTAGAACAACAAAATCTACTGGTAAAATAAATTTATCGATTTTTACTAGAACATCTTCAATAATGCCCCTAGGAATTCTAACAGTTTTATCAACAAGTTGAATGCTCTTTGTTTGGGCTTCCCTAGACCTAGTTGTTTAAACAGTGCATAAGGCATGACATTTATACTTGCCCCTAAATCAGCTAATTCATTATTAATCGTTAAACTACCAATTAAACATGGAATCATAAAACTCCATGGATCTTTTAGTTTCTGTGGTAGTCTGTTCTGTAACATTACTGAGTATGTTACGTTTAATTCCACATGGTGATCTTCATCTATTTTGCATTTGTTCGTCAAGAGCTGTCTTAAAAATTTCCTTGCATCGGGCATCTAAAAAAGAGCTTCAAGAAGAGGTAAGTTAATATGTAATTTCTTTAAAAGTTTTAGAAACTTTTGAATTGTTCCTCTGAATCATCTTTTTTCAATGCTTCGGGATAAGGTATGCGAGGTTGGTACTCTTTGATTACTGGTTTTGTCTTTTCGTGAGCTACCTCTATTTTACCTTTTTCTTCCCTAGTTTCTTGTGCTGATGTGGGATTGTCTACTTCAGTACCTTTTGAGCTGTGATGGCTTGGATCTACTCTTTTGGGTTTATTTCTGTGTTGCTTGGTAGACGTCCTTGTTGGCATTCAGAAATCAGCTTTGTGAGATGTCCCACTGACCTAGTAAGTTCTCCAACTTTGTTCTCGATTCCCTTGATCGACTTCTGTTGTTCATCTAAGGTTGCTTTAGTCTTTTGGAAACGAGAATATGTGGCCTCCATGAATTTTGTCAACATCTCTTCAAGGTTTGCTTTCCTTTCCTATGGATAGGGCTGATTTTGGTAATTTGGAGAAGGTTGCTGCCTTTGATTTCCTTGTCCTCCCCACGAAAAATTTGGGTGGTTCCTCCAACCTGGGTTATAGGTATTACAATAAGGATTATTATTAGATTTGAAATTGTTACCTATATAGTTTGTCTGCTTGTTTTCTGTTGTTGGTTGGTAGGGTGGGTACTCAGAATTTGCCACATTCCCGCTTGCTTCGCATTGCATTGCTAGATGTACCTGCGAAGAACATAGATTATCAAGCTTTTTATTCATTAACTCTACCTGTGTTGAAAGCATTGTCATTGCGTCTATGTTAAAAACTTCAGCTGATTTTGTCGGTTTGGTCCTTGTAATTTGCCATTGATAGGTGTTTAACGACATCTCCTCAATAAAATCGTAGGCCGCTTTAGGAGTTTTGTTATTCAAAGTTCCACCGGCTGATGAATCAATAATTTCCCTTGTCGAAGAATTCACACCATTGTAAAAAGTTTGGACTTGAAGCCACAAAGGTAATCCGTGGTGTAGGCATCTTCTTAGGAGATCCTTGTATCTTTCCCATGCATCATATAATGTTTCTGCATCATTCTGCACAAAAGAAGATATATCATTCCTAAATTTGGCCGTTTTGGTGGTGGAAAATATTTTAAAAGAAATTTTTCGGTCATTTGATCCTAAGTGGTGGTTGACCCTCGTGGTAATGAGTTCAACCACTATTTTGCTTTATTACTTAATGAAAAAGGAAATAACAGAAGATGTGGCATCTTCAGAAACGCCATTTATTTTTAAGGTATCATAGAACTCTAAAAATTTAGCTATATGAGTATTTGGATCCTCGTCCAGCAAACCATCAAATTGAACAAACTATTGAATCATTTGTATTGTGTTAAGCTTTAATTCAAAATTATTAGCAGCCATAGCAGGCTTAACAATACTAGATTCTGCTCCTGTTAAATTAGGTTTAGCATAATCATACATAGCACGTGGAGCATTATTTTCTCTCGCATCAGGTGGATTGTTTTCGTCCATCCCTTCAGTAGGATTGGATCTCTCTTGTTGTTCTTCTCTTTGGTAGTCTAGAGCTCGTCTAGTTTCTCTGTAGTTTCTTCATGCGGTAGCCTCAATGTCACTCTCTTATTCTAATGGTCCTCTCAGGTTTCTTCTAGTCATAAACTAGAGGTACCTCGCAAATCAAGAAAGAAAGAAAGAGAATTAGTAGAAATAAAAATTTAATCTAAGAAAATAAAAATAAAAAAATAAAAAAATAGGATAATGGCTAAAGTAATAAAATAGAGCTTTCGTAATATTTTAGAGTTCCCCGGCAATGGTGCCAAAAACTTGATCACCGCAAAATAGTCTAGTTTTAAAATTTATAAAGAATGATCAAACCTGCAGACTAATTACAACAACGATAGAGGTAAGTGCACCTATCGAACAGTAGTATAGTTTCGACAAGAATATCTTATCGAACCCAAGGAACCTAAAAGTACTATTACTCACTTTCTTCCTATTATTTAGCCTGAAATATTGAGTGATTGATTAATTAAAACTAATAAGATGCTAAACTAAATGCAAAGATAAAAGAATGAATTGGGAAAAGACTGTAGGAAAACTCAGTTGATAAAGACGATACCCTCAGGAAGAATCCACCTATGACTTCACTTATTATCTAACCTTTAGTTCATATGATTTCTTTACTTAGCTTGATCCGTGAGACTCCCCAACCTATATTAAACCCTCTCTTGATGCGAATAACGTCTATCCTTAGGTTAATTAGTGGAACTCTTGTTCTCTTATAATAACCCCTTAAGGAAGTAGTAAATCGGTCAATGGATTCCCATATTAGGTTTCACCCTAATCCGGTAAAATCTCGTAACCCTATCTCTAGGCACCCGATCAACTCCGCTTAGTTATGCTAGATCTACTCTAAGGTAGGGTCTATCTCTCCTCCACCTAAGCACATCCAATTAATTTAAGCAACATAATTAAGAACAAACTAAGTACTTATCATATAAATCAAAGAATTAAATAACAAAATCCATCATAGGTTTCATCTCCTTCAGGTACCTAAAGGGTTTAGTTCAAAACTAAATAATAAAACATCTCAAGAGAAAAGATAAAACAAAACATAAGAAAACCCTAAAACCCCCTGAAGGAATTTAAGGAGAAATTCGCCGTCTTGAGTATAATTTCGGCTCTTTGAGATGGATCAACTGGCTAACTTCGAGTAATTCCCTGAACGTGAAAAGCTCTAGTTGAAAACTCTGCTAAAACTTTGATCCCCAAAATAGACGCCTCGGGTTTTTATATAGGCTTTACTTGGCTTATCGGATGTCCTAATTTGAGTCTAGTTCCTACTCGGAGTTTGAATCGGTTTAAGAATGTGTTTCTTCGTCCCAAAGTATCCAAATCCAAGTGAAACTTTGGTTTTCTGCGGCAGAGGCACGGCCAAGGCACGCTCGTGTAAATCATGGTCCAAATTATGCGTCAGATACATCGATTGGGACACATTTGCATATGTCAAGGTTCAGCCGTGCTTGAATCTCATCAATTGGGGCACGACCATGCAAATCAGGATCAGGCCATGTTGGGCTTTTTATCGATGAGACACAACCGTGTGAATCGGGGACAGGCGTGTTCTAGATGAATGGCAACGAACGACCGTGTGGCATGAACTCCAGGCCATGTCGACTTCTTCGTTTGGCCCAATTTGGTCCGTTTTAAGCCCGTTTTACATTCTTTTTATCCTTAGGTGCTTTCCTGAGTATAAGACATAAAAAGAAAGGATTAAGAGCACCTTTTTACATAAATTAAGGATAAATCATCCAAAAGCATACTAAATGTGGGATTAAAATATGTTACCTTTACGGTTTATCACTTTGTCTCTCTACCTCTCTGATGTTGGTTCAATCGTCCTGGAAATGGAGGTTGAATTATGGGCAGTGGAGGTTTCGTTCAAACCTATTCATCGTTCTCGTGCTTTTCTAGGGCAGAATCTTGGCCAAGATTTCTGCCAAGTGGTTCCAGTACTTTTTCACTTCGCAACGTCACTGCATTTGCGTGTTGTCTTGGATTAGCTTCCGTTTGTGATGGCGCTTCCCTTATGAGTTCATTTTCTCAATTGATATGGTAAATCCTCTTATAAACACCTCGATTTTCTATTGAAAATCCTTTGTTTCCTTTTAGAAATTAAAAGTTTGGCGTAGTATTTGCTGTTGGAAATCAACAGTTTTTCGTTGTATCTACTATTGGAGATCAAGCACATTAGCTGCTAATTTATTGACTATAGTTTCTAGAGAGGTACTTGAATCTCGTGTTTGTTGTGGAAACCAATTTTGGTATGGCTTGTTATACTATAGGTTTGCCCCCTAACTCAAGTTGGAATGGTCTCTCCATCCTGGGTTGTAGGTATTAGCGTAGGGGTCATATCGCCTTTGTGGTGGCCCAGAAAAGTTTCCCATTGCATCCAAATGGGCCATAGTATCATCATAAAAACTAGGAAATGCATCATTTGTATGCTCAGGTGTAGCACATATTCAACATAGTCGAGCCGGTCTTGCTTTTTCTGTAAAAAGAGAATTCACAATATTAGTAAGTCTATCAACTTTATCTTCTAAGGTTGAATTACTTAGCTGGTGAACCTTTCTAGTGGGCTCAGGATTGGTTTGAAATTACTAAGTATTTGTAGCCATCGTAGATATCAAGTCCCTTTCTTGTTGAGGATCATGTTGACCAACACTCTTCCACTGGCGGTGTCTACCATATTCATCTCCATGGGCTTTAAGCCTTCACAAAAGTATTGGAGTAGAGACTATTTTGTTATACCATGCTATGGGAAACTTGCACACAACTTCTTAAATCGCTCCCAATAGTCATAAAGAGACTCTACTTCTTTTTGCCTTATCCCAACTATCTCCCTTCTTAACTCAGCTGCACGTTATGTTGGAAAAAACCTGTTGAGAAACATACGAGAAATATCAACCAAAGTTGTAATAGATCCAAAGGAAGATAAAATAACTATTCACTAGCAAAATCTACTAGGGAAAAAGGGAAATCAAGCAATTTGATTTGATCCTCAGTTACCCCCTAAGGTTTCATGCTAAGATAAACCATATGAAACTATTTTAGGTGTTTGTAGGGATTTTTGTTTTGCAACCCACAAAAAGTTGGCAGTAATTGGATTAAACCTGACTTTAGTTTAAAATTAGTATTCATAGTAGGATACGCAATGCATAATGGCGGTTGTTCTACCGTAACTTTGGCTAGTTGCCGAATCATTTGAGCCATTGGTTGATGTGCTAGATTCGGGTTTTCGTTAACCCTTGCGTTAAGCACTTCTTCTGGTGAATCGAATTCTACTTTTTCGCTTTCAAGTGTTTGAGTAGGGTTTTTCTTAACCTAGACTCAACTTCGTCGTCGACTTCAATTTCTAGTGGTGGGTTACTCTGAGTCCCAACCATTCCTGACTAATTTTTTGTAACTTTGTCTCCTTGCGATTAGCTATTGCGGTCTTCTCTATTTCTAAATCAAACAAAAGAATACTTGGAGCAGATCTGGTTATAAGAAAGAAAGAAACATGATTAGTACATTACCAGTTCCCAGCAACGGTGCCAAAATTTGATGCGTTCGTTAGAGCACCAAAAATATCCTATCCCTATGAAAATAATGAAAAAGAATAGTGTAAGGGAAGTAGGGTCAAATCCTTAGGGACCGATTTACACAAATGCTAGTTCCTCAAAATCCCGGACAGGGTCGTGCCCAAGAAAACCTGCGTACCTGGAAAAAAATAGAATTAAAAGTTTTGATCTGGAAAAAATAAAATAAAAACAGAATTAAAAGTTTTGATTGAATTGAATTTGTGAAAATTAAAATTAAAATAGTAGAGATAAATAGAGTTGAGGAAAATGAGTTTCTTATGGATAAATTCCACCTCCAGGTTGTCTCGATCCGCCTTGGGTTCAATCCTTGGCTTTTAGGTGATCCTTCTCAAACAAAATAAGCCTGTTATAATGGAAGAGGATGCCTACAACCACCAGCTCCAAGATTTTAGACTTACGATTTAGTGGAACCTAACTATAGCCAACAATCACTTTTGTGGGACCATTATATGCTAGACCATCACTTCTCAATGGAAAATACCACACCATTTTGTCTCTTAGGCTCGCCAACCTCTAACACAGTAAGTTAACGAATCAACCATGCAACCTTTCCGAAACGTACAAAGCGGCTGCTCCTTGCACAAGTTGAAAAGATCACCTATTAAGGGACATGGACGGAAGCGTCAGCCCCATAACATGGAGAAATGATGAATAGTCATTGAGAAGGCTAAGCACGGATTCTTAGCCTCATGAAACCTTTTTGGGAAACTTTGACAACCTTCGTCTAGATAAAATTAGTGGCTCATGATTTTTGTGGAAAAAGAAATGAATATAATAGAAATGAAATTTTTATTAAAAAAATATAAAAAGAACAAAAAGGCTAAACTTTTTGGGGAGAGAGTGTTTACAAAATAAAATGAGTGAAATTTGTGTCACTCCATCCCCTATTTATAGTACTGGGAAACCTAGCCTATTCCTACTTATATTCTAAAAGATAAATACAAATAAATAAAGATAATTAAAGATAAATGCTAAAATTAAATCTAAATAATAATCTTTAATAATTATTTTGATATAATTAAAAATTAAATAGAGTCTTATGTTTATAAAAATCTCTTCTTTGCACTTTTTCCCTCCAAGTCTTCCATACTTTGCATTTCTAGCATGTAATAGCCCGATTTTGGGCCTAGTCGGAACAATGGTTTTGAGACCACAAATCTGACGTAAGAAATTTTATTTTTATTATATTTTTCATGGTCTACAATTTCACAGGATGATTTTGTGAAAATTTTGTTCAAAAATTTCGTCCTTTGGGCACTCAATTTACTCAAAAGGACTAAATTGTAAAAAGTGTAAAATTTGAGTTCTACATGTTAGAGGTGTCCAATTGTTATGAAATTTTAAATTGGATGTCCTTAAATGGTAATTAGACCAATGAATAATGTTTTGGACAAAAATGGGCATGAAATAGGTGAAATAGAATGTTTTTAAGTTAGGGGCATTTTGGTTATTTAGTAATTAAATGACTTAATAAACAAAATAAAAGCCAAATTTTCTTGTCCATCTTCTTCCTTGGCCAAATTTCACATGAAGAAACCATGTCTAGGGTTTTCAAAGATTCCAATGTAACACCCCAAACCCCGCCCAAACACCCCGACCGGATCTGGCATGTCACTAAGAAGATTGTATAAAACATGTCACGTTTTTTTTTTTTTGAAAAGCATAGTTTAAACATTTATATGGGAAAAACTTAATACTTTGATAATTTGTAAAAGAAATAAATTTTAATTAATGCCTTAATGAATAAAAACCAAAATTTTGCCTCTGAGTTTTATTATTTAAGCACATGCCTTAGTTTCAATTAATCATAAAATCTAAGTGTATGAAACCCAAAAACCGAAAACATAAAACCAATAAACAATAGCCAGTGGCCTTATTACAATAAAATATAAAACCAAACTAACTAAAAAATATTAAGGGAAAATAATTAAAACAATGTCCTTTATTGAGTTAAAATAATTCCATGCATGGCCACCTTGCACTCCATCCCAGCCCGGTCCGATGCACTAAGTGCTACCTGAAAAAAATGTTAAACAACGGGGTGAGTCACAAGACTCAGTGTGCAATCCCTCGTGCACCATCAGACTGGTCCTTTGCCCCATAGAACAGAATAATAGAATATCACATATCAGAATTAAGCAAAGCCCATCCCAATCCTAGATCCATCTTCTACACACCACCCTTACCTGCCAAACACACCAATGGGGATTTCTACAATCACCCTCACCGCTACACACCACCGATGGCGGTCATCTCAGAGTTAAATTGCTCATCATCGATTGACATAGTGACATAGTCACCACTATAAAAGATCGTGGCAGAGCCACTACAACAAAACACTTCCCCTTTCATATACATCAATCACCCAACCACGAGCAAACATAGAATCGGCATGCATATCAATAATATTTAATAGAATAAACACAGAAGTCACTAACTTGATGAATCGCCCTTACCCTCCACGAGTTTTCAATAGCCATGCGGGATTTCGGCATTTAATAGAATATAAACAGATCTTTGAATATACTAACAAACAACAAAGATGGTGTGAGAATTTACACACCTGATAACACGTAGTACTATACTCTCGCTAATCGAACCACTCGCTCTCTCTATGACTCTGCTTAGAAGCCAAAAAACGCGAAGATAAGGCTCCCCCTACAATCGACCAATAATTAATATTTGCTTCGATTAACACGCTTAGCTGAATAGATCTTCTTACCTAGATCGATTAAATCCCGAAAGCAGTATGATACGAGTTCTACTGATTTAGAAACCTAGGCGATTTGATCTCCTTCAAATCCCAAAATGTCGCCCATGAAAGAAAACACAATATCAGTCCACCATGTAGCCATTCGGCTATAGTCTCCAAAAGTTAGAAAAGATTGGAAAAATAGCACAATCGACACTTACCTCTACATAAGGTTTTGACTATGGTAAAACTTCGAGAAAAGAGAACGAACGGAGTGATGCTAGGACCTTAGAGAATTCGGCTAAAGGAATAAATAGGAGTGTGGTTTCGGCTTTTAGTGGATGGAAGAAAAGATGAACAAATGGGTAGGGAGAATTCGGCTAGAGGGTTTCAAGAAAGAAGATGAAAATAAAAGAGGGAAGGGAGAACAATGTGATGTTTTCGGCTTTTGAAGGAGAGAAAATAAAGAAAGAATCAAAACAGATGAAAAGATGAACAGCAAAATTTGGCACACCCCTTGTCTATACTAAACCGATTCTTCCCCCTCTCCTGTGTTTAATTTTCGGCCAACACTAGCCTCCTGGATTAGCTCCTCATCTTTTTCCCCTTATCTTAATCTGAACTCTCATGCAAAAGTTTCCTACATTACACCACTTCCTCCCTCCTTTATCAGAATAATATCACATAATTTAAAACATTAAAATCCCCTATTTGTTTGCCTTGTTGCCGTCCCCCCTCTAGCTCCCTCATAAGTGTCGAATTAGGCCCAAAACATGGGCCCCAAGAGGCCATAATTTGGGCCACCTCCCTTGCCACTGATGCCACCCTTTTAACTCCCCTTATAGTGCCCCTTGTTACTGGCCATAAGCCCATTTTGCCAATTAAACTACAGATACCATCCTTTAAGTCCTAGGATGTCTAATCAGAATATTTAGCCAAGACCTCAGCCCATTCCTGAGCCCAATTCGACCCCTAACCCTCAAATTAACACATTCAACATACAACACACAAAAATGCACAGGCCCCCTAACTCAGGATGTTACAGTTCTACCCCCTTAAAATAAATTTTGGCCTCGAAATTTTCCTATTCAGAAGAGATGGGGATAGTGCTATTGCATAACATCTTCTAGCTCCCATGTCACTTCTTCTGCATCGTGGTTTCACCATAAAACCTTGACCAAAAGGATGGATTTCCTTCTCAACACCTTTACGTCTCGCTCCAAGATTTGCACTGGCTCCTCCTCAAAGGACAAGTCTGGCCTTACTTCAATCTCTTCCACTGGTACAATGTGCGATGGATCAGAACGATAACGTCTTAGCATCGAGACATGAAACATGTCATGTATCTTCTCCAACTCGAGGCAAATCCGATCGATACGCCATCGTCCCACGTTCTAGTACCGATAAGGTCCAATAAATCGGGGACTTAGCTTACCCTTCGACCAAACCTCATTACCTTCTTCCACGGCGACACTTTCAAAAAGACTTCATCTCCCACTGCAAATTCCAACTCCTTACGCTTTAGATCCGTATAAGATTTTCGCCGATTAGATGCTTCCTTTAATTGAACCCAATTAACCAAACTTTTTCTTCCGTCTCCGAAACTAGTTCTGGACCCAACACCTGACACTCACCCAACTCTATCCAACAAGTAGGACTATGACATCTCCATCTGTATAACGCTTATAAGGTGCCATCTGAATGCTAGATTGATAGCTGTTGTTATACGCAAATTCTGCCATAGGTAAATACTCTTCCCAACTACCCCTAAAATCAATGATGCAACCTCTTAACATGTCCTCCAAGATCTGGATTACCCTCTCTGACTGACCATCAGTCTGTGGATGAAAAATGGTGCTGAAGTCCAGCCTTGTTCCCATTACCTGATGTAGAGCCTTCTAGAATCATAATGTGAACCTAGGGTCTCTATCTGATATGATCGACACAGGTACACCATGCAGTCTCACAACCTTAGCCACATACAGCTTAGCCAACCTTTGCAGTGAATAATCAACACGAACTGGTATGAAGTGAGCAGACTTCGTCAGCCGATCAACAATCACCCAAATCGAATCCTTCTTTGTGGGCTTAAGAGGTAACCCACTAACAAAATTCATCGTGATTCTTTCCCATTTCCACTACAGAATATTCACAGGATGTAACAACCCCGAAGGCAATTGGTACTCCGCCTTCACCTGCTGACACATCAAACATTTACCCACGATTACATTACTTCTCGCTTGGACACTGCCACCAGAATTACTCTCGCAAATCCCGATACATCTTAACCCCTCTAAGATGCATAGTGTATGGGATACTATGCGCCTCCTGAAGAATCATCTGCCTTAACTCAACATCCTTTGGCATACACATTCTCTTACGGAAATACAGAACCCCATTACCATTCAAACTATAGTCCTCTCCTTCACCACTTTGCACTTGCTGGAGTCGAGCACTCAAGATATCGTCTAGAAGATGCTTCTCTTTAATCTGACTTGTCCACACTGGTCTCACTTGGAGTTCAGCTACCAAACTGCCATCTTCATACAAGCTGAGATGAGCAAACATCACCCTTAAATCTTCTATCGCCTTCCGACTCAACGCATCCGCCACCACGTTAGCCTTGCTCAGATGATATTCGATCGAGCAGTCATAATCCTTCAAAAGCTCAATCGACCTACATTGTCTTAGATTCAACTCCTTCTGGGTAAGAAGATATTTCAGACTCTTATGATCGGTGTAAATAATAGACTTCTCCCCATACATGTAGTGTCTCCAGATCTTCAAAGTGAATACTACCGCAACCAATTCTAAATCATGCTTGGGGTAGTTCAACTCATGTAGTACTAACTGTCGGGATGCATATGCAACAACCTTTCCATCTTGCACCAACACACATCCTAAACCCATATGTGATGCATCACAGTAGACGGTAAACTCTTTTTCCGCCTCTGGCTGAATTAACACCGGTGCTTCTTTAAAATTTTCTTCAGCTTCTCAAAGCTCTCCTGCTATTTGTCGGTCCAAACAAATGGTACTCCCTTCCTCAACAACTTAGTTAGAGGTGCTGCAATTAATGAGAACCCCTCAATAAACCTTCTGTAGTACCTTGCTAATCCCAAGAAACTTCGAATCTCTGCTATAGACTTTGGCGGTTTCCAATCCAATACAGCTTCTATCTTCCGAGGGTCAACCCTAATTCCCTCTGCAGAAACCACATGTCCTAAGAAAGTTACTTCCCTTAGCCAGAACTCACACTTACTGAACTTAAAGAATAACTGCTTCTCCCTCAGAACTTGTAACACGACACGAAGATGTGCATCATGCTCCTCCTCGGACTTGGAATAAACCAGGATATCATCAATAAACAACACAACAAACTGATCAAGGTATGGTTGGAACACCCGATTCATCATATCCATAAATGCCGCTGGCACCTTTGTTAACCCGAGCGGCATCACCAGAAATTCATAATGACCATAGCGAGTTCAAAATGCCATCTTATGAATGTCCCCTTCCTTTGCCTTTAACTGATGATATCCCGATCGTAAATCTATCTTAGAAAAGACTAAAGCTCCTTTGAGCTGATCGAACAAGTCGTCGATTCTCGACAGTGGGTACTTATTCTTAATCGTTAACTTATTTAGTTGACGGTAGTCCACACACATACCCATGGATCCATCCTTCTTTTTCACAAATAGGACCGGCGCTCCCCACGGAGACACACTCGGTCGAATAAAACCTCGTTCCAATAATTCCTGGATCTGAGCTTTGAGTTTCACCAGCTCTTTCGACGCCATTCTATAAGGAGCAATGGACACATGATCCGTACCGGATGTAGCTCAATTCTAAACTCCATTTCGCGATCCGGAGGTAACCCTGACAGCTCCTCAAAAAAAATGTCCATGAAATCCATTACCGTTCTAACCTCCTCGACAGTTACCTCTTTAGCATCCAAAGCTACTGATAAAAGCTAGGAATGCATCGCATCCCATCCGCATCATCTTAACATCCTTTAATGCAGATACTACGTTGGACAAATAATCTCTTCTTTCTCCTAACACAACCACCTCCCTACCTTTCAGGGTACCCAACACCATACGCTTAGTCTCACAATTCAGCTTAGCTCTATGCTTAGTCAACCAATCCATTCCCAAAATGAGGTCAAACTCCCCAAAGGGTAATTCCATTAAGTCAGCCGCAAACACTACTCCTTGAGTCTCTAAAGGTACATTCCTAAATAGTTTGTCCACTATCTTAAATTATCCTAACGGGCTAATCACAGTCATCTTCCTAGCAGTTATTTTAGATTCTAAACTTAAGGTCTTAGATACCGAGCATGAAACGTAAGAGTGGGTTGATCCAATATCAATCAAAGTAAGAAATGGATTATCAGCAATAAGAAACATACCGGTTATGACGTCCGGTGCGTCACTATCCTCCCATCGACGACCTGCATAAACTAGACCGGCCGTCTTGCATCTACATTACCTGCACCCCTACCAGGTACTCCATGACCTCGACCGAATCCATTTCCTCCTCTGGCTGGGCCACGACCCCTCGGTAATGGTTGACCACCTCTCTAACTCGATCGAACCTCGTCCAATGGCTACACTGATCCACACATGGACGATCCTTTATCATATGCTCCATGGAACCACACCTGAAGCATCCACATGTTCTCCTTCTGCACTCCCTAAAATGTACTTTCCCACATAAGTTATAAGATCGAGTCTGACCCCCCGTAGTAGATGTCGAGTACGAGCTGGCCCATTAACCCTAGGCATTTTCTTAAAACTCCCAGATGATCCCGACTTCTCAAAATTCCTCTTAGTCTTATTCCAATCCTTATCCCTACTCTACTTCTCAGTCCGCTTCACCTCCTCAGATATTTTAGCTTTTTCAACTAGAACAGCAAAATCCCTTTCTTGCTACGATGCTACCAATACTCTTAGCTCATCCCGTAATCCATCTTCAAACCGTACACAATACTCATAGTCAATTGCTACAATTCCTCAAGTGTAACGGCTCAAACGTAAAAATTCTGCCTCGTACTCAGACACAGATTTACTTCTCTGCACCAAATTTAGAAATGCATTCCTCTGTGCATCCACATAGTTGGCCCCAATGTACTTTCCCTGAAATGACTCCCTATAACATCCTAAATGTGGGCCTATGCATTTATATGTTGGTTTAACATGTTAGTTCAAGAATTTAAGGCTCAGGCTAAGACCTTGATTAAATATATGGATTAGAGTTTAAATTAAATATTCTGTTTAAGCTTACTTGGGTTAAAATAAAGCTTTAAGTAGTTTAATGAGCATTTTGGGCTTGTGGCCCAAAAAGAAACAATGCCATAAGGAAGGAGAGGAGTTGGCGTCAAAATACAAGAGGAAAAAGCCCAATTTGTGGCCATTAGAAGCCCAAAATTTGGGTCAATAATTCGGCACTTAGGAGCTTAGGAGGGGACGGCACAAGGTAAATTTCTAGGAGTTTTTAGTGTTTAATTTAAGTGATTTAATGCTGATTAAGAGTGAAGAGTTAGATCTAATAAAGACTCTTTTAAATAAGTTAGTAGATCATGATAAGAGATAACGATATAAGCTATCCAAAGAGTAGCAGAGTTGGCCAAAATTTAACTACAGGAGGGGGAATCGGTTTAGTATAGGCTAGCCGAAGTTTTGCTAACCATTCTCTCCATCTTTTCTTTTCTCTGTCGAAATCTCCACTCCATTCTCTCTAAGTTTTCTTTCTTTTCTTTTCACGAAATCACATCATAGCCAAACTCCTTAGTGTTCCTCCTCTCCTCGAAAACCCTTCTGAAGGTCGAATACTCTTAGTGCACATCTTCTTCCTCCATAGTCGAACCATTAGAAGAGATCTCTGTTTCCCGAAGGTGCACCATAAGCCGAATACTCCTCTGTAATCCTGTGAGTTTCGAGATTTTATTCTATTCGATTTCACTCTTTCTTTTCCTAAGATCTAACCCAAATCATGTGTACTAATACCTATCAATTTTCCTCTTTGTCCATATAAGCCAAATCTTTTCTTGTCGAGATCTGTAGTGTCGATTTGTGAAAAGCCGAAGGTAGGTGGTCAAGGGTAGGTTCAGTCGAATGGCCACTTTCCTGTTCTTTTGTTTTCAGCCGAATGAGATAAGGTGTTAGATGAATTTCGATCATCGATTTGGTTAATTATTTTTGGTGATGGCTGAATGTAGGAAAGGAGATAACGAGTTCTCAATGACATTCGGGATTCAATTAATGTGGTAAGAATTCGATTTAAATGTTATAGTTGTTAAGTAATTAGATCTCATTGTTTAAATGTTTTAGTGATTAACGATGGACTCGAATAACACTCAGGCAGAAAAGGTTAGATCTATACAACTAACACCCAAATACAAGAAGCGATCTATTTCGATAGTGCGAGATTGGCCATCGGGGTGTGGGCCGACATCAAAGTCGGATCGTGGCCCGGCGGTGGTAGTTTTAGTGATAGTAGCATAGATGTAGAAAGCATTAGTACGAGAATCAGGTGTGTAATACTTCCCACCGTCTAGATCATTTAATAATATATATGTTCATAAGTTTTATATGTTACGTTAAAAGCCAAAATCTCGATTTAAGCGGCGGACCACCGTGTTAGTAAATAATCGATTATATGTTACAAGTAAATTGTTGTACATGTTTGCATGGGTTGGGTGATGAAAGGAGGAAGTTATATGTATATGTATATGTGTAGCGATTTTGACCGTGATTTCTTTATGCGAGATAATGCCATGATCATTATAAGGGCTTCGCCAATATCGTTGATGAGCGACATAGTGCCATCTTGGTGTGTAGCGGTGTGGGTTGATTGTAGAAATCCCCAATGGTGTGATCGGTGATGCAGGCGTATATGCGATGGACACCTAGGCATATGGGTTGGGCTTTGCATATTATTTGTTATCCATGTAAATGAAATTATTATTATGTTTTATTAGGCCCAAATCTAGTGGTGCATGAGGGTTGCACACTGAGTCTCGCGACTCACCGAATTAAATTAACCTTTCAGGTGACAATTAGTGCATCGGACCGGGCCGGAGTGGAGCGCAAGGTGGCCATGCAAAGGAATATGTGGATCCGGCGAAAAGCCCCTACTTGATAGTTTTTTTAAAAGTATTTTAAGTTATGGATTCAAACTACGTTGTAATTAGGCCATGGGTCATTAGTTTACATTTTAGTTTTATTATGGGCCTTTATTATTTATTGTCATTTTAATTTCTTTCAAAGACATGTAATTCAGTTTTGGGCTTTTGATTACTAAGGCACATTTTATATAATTCTTATTTGGGCTTTCTGTCGACACGATTGGTTTTATAAAAAAAACTTTCTTAGTGACATATCAAATCCGACTGTAGTGTTTGGGCCGGGTTTGGGGTGTTACAAATTGGTATCGAGCCCGGTTCAAAACTTAGGCTTTGGGATTTTGGGCCCAAAAGATTTTTTGAAAATGGGTTTTTAAAACATGGATTTCTCTTAACAAAGACTTATTAGTTCAGCATGGCACTTGCGTCTCCGGCCAAGTTCGCCAGGTAAGTACTTTAAACCATTGTGTGATATAAATGTGGGCTTAAAGGGCTTATGGGACGTAGACTATTTAGGTTAGAACTTGATGGACTCTAGGCTTAGACAAACAACTCTTAACATCTATAAGACTTAACTTCATTAAACAAAACCTGTAAACAAGTCACAAGACTAAAGTATGGTAACAAGCATATGCATGTCTAGGAGTAGATCCGGAAGAGCTTGGTATTTAAGCAGTCCGAGTGACTCACCTCCTCTTCGCCAGAATCTTACCTGATGCATAGTGATTGTTCACTTTAGCCATGACAGGGTGTGGCAATAGGCGTATGCATGTCTAGGAGTGGATTTAGGGAAAGCTTGGTACTTAAGCAGTCCTAGTGACTCACCTCCTTTCCACTAGAATCCTACCTGGTGCATAGTGACTATTCACCCTAGCTACGAGTACGTGTTGACAGGCCAAAACTTATAATTAAAACCCGAAAGGGACCAACCGACCAAAACTTATAATTAAAACTGTTTTTCTCACAAAATTGTTAAAATATCCTTATTTTAAAAAATACCCATGATTTGCGAAATACCTCGATTTACAAAGTCAATAGAATCTTTCCATAGAAAACAAAAACAACAACATCAAAATATTCTTGAATTGTAAAATTACCAAATTACCTGTGATTTGTAAATGACCAAAACACCCCTGATTTGCACAATGATCAAATTACCCCTGATTGGCAAAATTACTAAAATAACCCTAGATTTTATAAATTATCGAAATACCCCCAGATTTGCAAAATTATCAAAATACCCTCAGATTTACAAAATTATCGAAATACCCCCAAGTTGGAAAATTACCAAAATACCCTTATTTTGCTAAATCACTCAGAACCGTATTTTGGAAATTATGAAAATACCCTTGTAGGTTAAAATTATGAAAATACCCCTAGGTAGCGAAATGATGAAAATACCCTTAGGTGATGAATGTTACTTGTATGAGCGTGTGTGTGCATAATTCCTAGAATAGGAATACTGAAAATTGTAGATAGGTTTGAATTCGAAAGAATCACTTTTAAAACTATGTTTCATAAGATTGTTTAGGGATAATTAGTGGAAACAACTAATGACTCATAAAATTTTTAAATCGGATAAATGCGAACTAGAAGAATGAGTACAAGAGGTCGGGGCGTGCGCCACGTGGACACAGTAGAGGTAGGATGGTGAGTGTCGAACCCGTAGGATCGGTCATGGGTCCAAAAGTAAGATCTGGGTTCTACCAATTTCTTTGAGGTAGAATTTTAAGACCAGACATGTGGAGAGGACGTGGTGTCTCAAGCTGTACTGATGGTTTTAGAAAGAGTAGCTGAGGTTAGTATGGGCATAAGAGCCCGAAAATCTGTGCCAGAGAGGCTGAGGAACAATGGGGCCGAAGTATTTAGAGGAGTCTCTAGCGTATCCTCGAGTTCCACTGAATATTGGTTGGAGGCAGTGGAACGTATAATGGGTGACCTAGACTTCACGGTGGAGGAGAAGCTGAAGGGGGTTGTGTTTCTTCTTCGAGACGAGGCCTACCAATGGTGGCTCACGATAAAAGAGGGTACGGCCGCAGACATGATTGACTGGGATTTCTTTAAGGAGTCATTCCAGGGGATGTACGTTGGGGCTAGTTATATGGATGCTTAAAGGAAAGCATTCCTAAATTTGGTGCAGGGGAGTAAGTCTGTGGCTGAGTATGAGGCTGAGTTTCTATGCCTGAGTTGTTACGCTCGGAGAATGGTAGCAACGGAGTATGAATGATACGTTCGGTTCGAGGATGGGCTACAGAATGAGCTAAGGGTTCTGATTGCACCACAACGAGAGAGAATTTTTGTGGTTTTGGTGGATAAGGTCAAAATAGCTGAGGAAGTGAAGCGAGTGGAGAGACAGGAGAAGGATAAGGATCGAGGAAGGAGGAAGAGAAGTTTTAGACCCTCTAGAGCAACTAGAAATTTTCAAAAGAGGCCTAGGACTGATAGGCCAGCCCGTGCTCCATCGGGCCAAAGTCAAGCATGTTCTATATGTGGGAGAACCCATTATGGGGAGTGCAGAGTGAAAATCGGTGGATGCTTTAGGTGTGGAACCACAAAATATTTGATGAGGGACTATCCTTAAATGGATCGTGGGCGATAGCGGTAGAGGTTACGATCGAGCTAGGAGAGGTGATCGGCTTAGACCAAGGGTAGAGGTGCGACTAGAGGAAGAAATAGATTCGGTCGAGGTCGTGGAGCATCTGGCGAGCAGTGTAATGAGATGCAAGGCAATCGGGTTTAGTTTATGCGGCTCGTCGAAGGGAGGACAGTGACGCACTAGATGTTATAACCGGTACATTTCTTGTTGCTGATAATACTTTATTTGCATTAATTGATATTGGGTCAACCCACTCCTATGTTGCATGTTCAATATCTGAGACTCTAAGTATAGATTATGAGATAACCACTAGGAAGATGATCATGGTTAGTCCCCTAGGACAATCTAAGGTAGTGGACAAACTATTTAGGGATGTACCTTTAGAGACTCAAGGGGTAGTATTCCCAGGTGATTTAATGGAATTACCGTTTGGAGAGTTTGACCTTATTTTGGGAATGGATTGGTTAACTAAGCATCGTGCCAAGTTGGAATGTGGAAATAAACGTATGGTGTTGGGAACTCGGAAGGCGGGAAGGTGGTTTTGATAGGAGAAATAAGGAATTACTTGTCCAATGTGGTATCATCCTTAAAAGCTATTAAAATGATTCGGAAGGGATGTAGTGCATATCTAGCCTTTATTAGTGTGGTGGATGCTAAGGAGGTGACTGTTAATGAAGTCCGAACAGTCAAGGATTTCGCGGATGTCTTTCCGGAGGAATTGCCAGGATTACCCCCAGATCGCGAGGTGGAATTTGGAATAGACCTACTTTCGGGTATAGCTCCAGTATCTATTGCTTCTTATAGGATGGTACCGAAGGAGTTGGTGGAGCTCAAGGCTCAGATTCAGAAACTATTGGATCGTGGGTTCATTCGACAGAGTGTGTCTCCATAAGGAGCGCCGGTCCTGTTCGTGAAGAAGAATGACGGATCCATGTGTATGTGCGTGGACTATCATCAATTGAACAAGTTGACGATCAAAAACAAGTATCCATTACCAAGAATTGACGACCTGTTCGACAGCTCAAAGGAGCATCGGTCTTTTCTAAGATTGACTTAAAGTCGGGATATCATCAATTAAGAGTCAAAAAAGGAGACATTCATAAGATGGCATTTCAAACTCGGTACAGGCATTATGAGTTCTTGGTAATGCCGTCCGGGTTGATGAACGTACCAGCGGCCTTTATGGATATGATGAACCGGGTGTTTCAGCCATATCTTGATCGGTTCTTCGTGGTGTTCATCGACGATATCCTGGTTTACCCTAAGTCGGAGGAGGAGCATGACAAACATCTTCGCGTAGTGTTGCAAACTCTGAGGGAGAAATAGTTGTTTGCAAATTTCAGTAAGTGTGAGTTCTGGCTGAAGGAAGTGACTTTCTTAGGACATGTGGTTTTGGCCAAGGGAATTAGGGTGGACCCTCGAAGGATAGAGGCTGTATTGGATTGGAAACCACCAAAGTCTGTGGTGAGGTTTAGAGTTTCTTAGGTTTGGCAAGGTATTATCGAAGGTTCGTTGAAGGGTTTTCTCTAATAGCGGCTCCTCTAACTAAGTTGTTGAGGAAGGGAGTATCATTTGTATGGACCGACAAACAACAAGAGATCTTTGAGAAAATGAAGAAAATCCTGACGAAAGCACCGATATTAATTTAGTCGGGAGGAAGAAAAAGAATTTACCGTCTATTGTGATGCGTTGCACACGGGTTTAGGGTGTGTGTTGATGCAAGAAGGAAAGGTGGTGGCGTATGCGTCACGACAGTTGAGATTGCATGAGTTGAACTACCCTACGCATGACTTGGAGTTGGTGGCGGTAGTGTTTGCATTAAAGACTTGGAGGCACAACTTGTATGGAGAGAAGTCGGTAATCTACACCGACCATAAAAGTCTGAAGTACCTCCTTACCCAGAAGGAGCTAAATTTAAGACAACGTAGGTGGATCGAGCTCCTGAAGGATTATGATTGTTCGATCGAATATCACCCTGGTAAGGCGAATGTGGTAGCAGATGCCCTAAGCCGTAAGGTAGTATCGGAATTAAGAGCCATGTTCGCTCATCTGAGTTTATTCGACGATGGAAGTTTGCTGGCTGAGTTGCAAGTAAAGCCAACATGGGTAAGTTAGGTTAAGAAAAAATAGATAGGGGATAAAGACCTGAGTGCTCGATTGTTGCGAGTGAGGGACGGTGGAATGGAGGACTATAGTCTGAACAATGATGGAGTTCTGTGTTATCGTGGCAAGATTTGAATACCTTAAGACAAAGAGTTACGGTGGATGATTCTTCGGGAATTGTATAGTAGCCCTTATGCTATGTATCTTGGAGGAGTCAAGATGTACCGTGATTTGCGAGAGCAATTTTGGTGGCCAGGTCTAAAGAAAGAGGTAACAGAGATCGTAGAAAAATGTCTGACGTGTCAGCAGGTCAAAGTTGAACACCAAGTGCCATCGGGATTGTTGCAGCCGGTGAAGATTCCCCAATGGAAATGGAAGAGAATCACAATGGATTTTGTTAGCGGGTTACCCCTTACACCCACTAAGAAGAATTCGATTTGGGTGATCGTAAATCGACTGACGAAGTCTGCTCACTTCATACCAAATCGAGTGGGCTTTTATTTACAAAAGCTGGCTAAATTTTATGTGGCTGAGGTTGTAAGATTACAGGGTGTGCCGGTGTCGATCATATCAGATAGGGACCCTAGGTTCACGTCACGATTTTGGAAGGCTCTTCATCAAGCAATGGGAATAAGGTTAGACTTTAGTATCGTTTTTCACCCACAGACTGATGGTCAATCTGAGAGGGTAATCCAAATCTTGGAAGATATGCTAAGAGGTTGCATCATCGACTTTAGGGGCAGTTGGGAAGAGTATTTGCCCTTGGCAGAATTTGCATGTAATAATAGTTACCAACCTAGCATTCAGATGGCACCTTATGAAGTGTTATATGGAAGGAGATGTCGTACTCCAACATGTTGGACGGAGTTGGGTGAACATAAGGTGTTAGGTCTAAAATTAGTTTTGAAAATCGAGGAAAAAGTGAAGTTAATACGGGCTTAACTAAAGGAAGTGTCTGATCGATAGAAGTCTTACGCGGATCTAAAGCGAAAAGAGGTGGAATTCACGATAGGCGATCAAGTCTTCTTGAAGGTATCCCCGTGGAAGAAAATAATGAGGTTTGGTCGAAAAGGGAAGTTAAGTCCACGGTTTATTGGGCCTTATCGGGTACTAGAACGTGTGGGGCCAGTGGCTTATCGTATGGAGTTGCCTTCGGAGTTGGAGCAGATACATGATGTGTTACATGTCTCGATCTTTGAGACATTATCGATCGATCCATCACACATAGTGCCTGTGAAGAGAGAAGTAAGATCGGATTTGTCTTTTGAAGAGGAGCGGTGCAAATTACGGATCGAGATATGAAAGTGTTGAGAAGGAAGTCTGCATTCCATTAGTCAAAGTTTTGTGGCGAAATCACGGCCTGCGAAGAAGCGATGTGGGAGCAGGAGGATGTTATCGCCAATAGTATCCCCATCTTTTACGATCGGGTAAAATTTGAGGCCAAAATTTATTTTAAGGGGTAGAAGCGTAACATCCTAAATGTGGGCTGTGCATTTATATGTTGGTTTAACATGTTAGTTCAAGAATTTAAGGCTCAGTCTGAAACCATGATTAAATATATAGATTAGAGTTTAAATAAAATATTACATTTAAGCGTACTTGGGTTAAAATAAAGCTTTAAGTAGCTTAATGAGCATTTTGGGCTTGTGGCCCAGAAGGAAATAATGCCATAAGGAAGGAGAGGAGTTGGCATCAAAAGACAATGGGAAGAGGCCTAATTTTTGGCCATTAGAAGCCTAAAATTTGGGTCAATAATTTGACACTTAGGAGCTTAGGAGGGGAAGGCACAAGGTAAATTTCTAGGAGTTTTTAGTGTTTTAATTTAAATGATTTAATGCTGATTAAAAGTGAGGAGTTGGATCTAATAAAGACTCTTTTAAATAAGTCATTAGATCATGATAAGAGATAATGATATAAGCTATCCAAAGAGTAGCAGAGTTGGCCAAAACTTAACTACATGAGGGGGGAATCGGTTTAGTATAGGCTAGCCGAAATTTTGCTAACTATTCTTTCCATCTTTTCTTTTCTCTGCTGAAATCTCCACTCCATTCTCTCTAAGTTTTCTTTCTTTTCTCTTTCCTGAAATCACATCATAGCCGAAACTCCTTAGTGTTCCTCCTCTCCTCGAAAACCTTTCTGAAGGATGAATACTCTTAGTGTACACCTTCTTCCTCCATAGTCGAACCATTAGGAGATCTTTGTTTCCCGAAGGTGCACCGTAAGCCGAATACTACTCTATAATCCGATGAGTTTCGGGATTTTGTTCTATTCGATTTCACTTTTCTTTTCCTAAGATCTAACTTAGAATCATGTGTACTAATACCTATCGATTTTCCTCTTTGTCCATATAAGTCGAATCTTTTCTTGCCAAGATCTGTAGTCTGGGTTGTGAAAAGCCAAAGGTAGGTGGTCAAGGGTAGGTTCGGCCGAATGGCCACTTTCTTGTTCTTTTGTTTTCAATCGAATGACATAAGGTGTTAGATGAATTTCGATCATCGGTTTGGTTAATTATTTTTGGTGATGGCCGAATGTAGGAAAGGAGGTAACGAGTTCTCAACGACATTCGGGATTCAATTAATTAGGTAAGAATTCGATTTAAATAGTTGTTAAGTAATTAGATCTCATCATTTAAATGATTTAGTAATTAAGGATGGACTCGAATAACAGTCAGACAGAAAAGGTTGGATCTATACAACTAACACCCAAATACAAGAAGCGATCTGTTTTAGTAGTGCGAGATTGGCCATTGGGGTATGGGACGACATCGAAGTCTAATCGTGGGCCGATAGTGGTAGTTTCGAGTGATAGTAGCATAGACGTAGAGAAAGCATTAGTACGAGAATCAGGTGTGTAATACTTCCCCACCGTCTAGATCTATTTAATAATATATATATATGTTCATAAGTTTTATATGTTATGTTAAAAGTCGAAATCTCGGTTTAAGCAATGAACCACCGAGTTAGTAAATAATCGATTATATGTTATAAGTAAATTATTGTACATGTTTGCATGGGTTGGGTGATGAAAGGAGGAAGTTATATGTATATGTATATGTGTAGCGGTTTTACTGTGATTTCTTTATGCGGCTAATATCGTGATCATTATAAGGGCTTGACCAATATCGTTGATGAGCGACATGATTGCCATCTTGGCGTGTAGCGGCGTGGGTTGATTGTAGAAATCCCTAATGGTGTGATCGGTACTGATGCAGGGGCGTGTAGCAGATGGACACCTAGGCATATGGGTTGGGCTTTGCATATTATTTGTTATCCATGTAAATGAAATTATTATTATGTTTTATGAGACCCAAATCTAGTGGTGCATGAGGGTTGCACACTGAGTCTCGCGACTCACCCAATTAAACTAACCTTTCAGGTGACAATTAGTGCATTGACTGGGCCGGAGTGGAGCGCAAGGTGGCCATGCAAAGGAATATGTGGATCCGACGAAAAGCCCCTACTTGATAGTTTTTTTAAAAGTATTTTAAGTTATGGATTCAAACTACGTTGTAATAAGGCCATGGGTCATTAGTTTACATTTTAGTTTTATTATGGGCCTTTATTATTTATTGTCATTTTAATTTCTTTCAAAGATATGTAATTCAGTTTTGGGCTTTTGATTACTAAGGCACATTTTATATAATTCTTATTTGGGCTTTCTATCGACACGATTGGTTTTTTAAAAACTTAGTGACATACCAGATCCGGCTATAGTGTTTGGGTCGGGTTTGGGGTGTTACACGCCCTAAAGAAATCCCAGTCAATTCGGTTTGCGGCAGTACCCTCTTTTACCGGGAGCCACCACTGGTAAGCCTCGTCTCGAAGAAGAGACACGACCCCTTTCAACTTTTTCTCCACCGTGAAGTCTAGGTCATCCATTATACGCTCAGTCACTTCTAACCAATACTCAACTGTGTTAGGGGCTACGCCAGAAACACCCCTAAACATCTCCGCTCCGTTGGCTCGGAGTCGTTCGATTCTGATTTTGAACTCTGAACCGTACCTACCCAAGAACTCTCTCCAAAACCCATAACATTGCACGAGACATTTGCATCGTCTCCACCCGTTTGGTCCTAAAATTCTCCCTCCACAGTTGGCAGATTCGGCATTTCGTTTCCTGACCCGTAGCTAGACCCTCTGGCTCTGACACGGTCATCCTACCCCTACAACAACCACGCGGCGAACTTCCACGACCTCTTGTACTCATTCTTTCGATTGACGTTTATCTGATTAAAAATTTTATGAATAATTAATTCTTTCCACTAATTAACCACGAACAATCTTATGAAAAGTAATTTCGATAGTGGTTCTTTCGAATTCAAAATTATATCTATAGGTTTCAGTTTCAAATCTACTTGTCCTTGCTCTGAGAACCACAAACATTCAACAATCAACATACAGATAGCATTCATGAATTCACAATCATCACATAGGGGTATTTTTGTCATTTCACTACCCAGGGGTATTTTCATAATTTTATCCTATAGGGGTATTTTCGTAATTTTCCAAAATAAGGTGTTCTAGTGATTTTATAAAATAGGGGTATTTTGGTAATTTTGTAAACCAAGGGTATTTCGATAATTTCGCAATCTAGGGGTATTTCGGTAATTTTATAAACTGGGGTATTTTGGTAATTTTGTAAACTGGAGGTATTTCGATAATTTCACAATCTGGGGGTATTTCAAAATTTTGTAAATCGAGGTATTTCGATAATTTTGCAAATTTTGATAATTTCCAAATCAAGGGCATTTTGGTAATTTTTCCAATTAAGGGCGTTTTGGTAATTTTCAAACTAAGGGCATTTTGGTAATTTTTTACAAAACTAGGGCATTGTAGTAATTTTGTGAAAACAATGTGGCTGGTCCCTTTTGGGTTTTAGTTAGAAATTTTGGCCCATTTACAAGTCCTCGTGGCTAAGCTGAACAGTCACTATGCACCAGGTGGGATTCTAGTGAAGAAGAGGTGAATCGCTAGGACCGCTTAAGTACCAAGCTCTCCCTGGATCCAATCCTAGACATGTGTATGCCTGTTGCCACACCCTAACCTTGTGACTTGTTCACAGACAGGTTTAATTAGATTAAGTCTTATGAGATTTAAGAAGTTGTTTAAGCTAAGCCTAAAGTCCATCAAATTCTAATTAAAATAATCTACATCCCATAAAGCCCATCAAGCCCACACACCTATATAACACACAGTGAGCTCAGAATACTTACCTGTCGGACTTGGGCCGGAGACGTAGGTGCCATGCCGAGAAAACCATCCTGTATTATTTATAACATGCATGTTTCCAAAACCCATCTTTTAGAAAACATTTTGAGCCCAAAACCCCAAAGTCGAGTTTTGAACCTGGCTCTGATACTAATTTGTAACACCCAAACCCAGCCCAAACACCCCGAATGGATCTGGCATGTCACTAGGAAGATTGTATAAAACATGACACATTTTTTTTGAAAAGCATAGTTTAAACATTTATATGGGAAAAACTTAATAATTTGATAATTTGTAAAAGAAATAAATTTTAATTAATGCCTTAATAAATAAAAACCAAAATTTTACCTCTGATTTTTATTATTTAAGCACATGCCTTAGTTTCAATTAATCATAAAATCTAAGTGTATGAAACCCGAAAACTGAAAACATAAAACCAATAAACAATAGCCAGTGGCCTTATTACAATAAAATATAAAACCAAACTAACAGAAAATATTAAGGGAAAATAATTAAAACAACGTCCTTTATTGAGTCAAAATAATTCCATGCATGGCCACCTTGCGCTCCTTCCCAGCCCGGTCCGATGCACTAAGTGCTACCTAAAAAAATGTTAAACAACGGGGTGAGTCACAAGACTCAGTATGCAATCCCTCATGCACCATCAGACTGGGCCTTTGCCCCATAGAACAGAATAACAGAATATCACATATCAGAATTAACCAAAGCCCATCCCAATCCTAGATCCATCCGCTACACACCACTCTTACCTGCCAATCACACCAATGGGGATTTCTACAATCACCCTTACCGCTACACACCACCGATGGCAGTCATGCTGCAGTTAGCTGCTCATCGTCAGATTTGTGACATAGTCACCAGAACAGATGGTGGTAGAGCCACTACAACAGGACACTTCCCCTTTCATATACATCAATCGTCCAACCCTGAGCAAACATAGAATCGGCATGCATATCAATAATATTTAACAGAATAAACACAGAAGTCACTAACCTAATGAATCGCCCTTACCCTCCACGGGTTTTCAATAGCCATGCCGGGATTTCGTCATTTAACATAATATAAATAGATCTTTGAACATGCTAACAGACAACAGAGATGGTGTGAGAATTTACACACCTGATAACATGTAGTACTATACTCTTGCTAATCGGAACCACTGCTCTCTGTCTACACTCTGCTTAAAAACCAAAAGAACGCGAAGATAAGGCTCCCCCTACAATCGACCAAGAATTAATATTTGCTTCGATTAAAACACTTAGCTAAATAGATCTCCTTACCTAGATCGATTAAATCCCAAAAGCAGTATGATATGAGTGCTACCAATTTAGAAACCTAGGCTATTTGATCTCCTTCAAATCCCGAATGCTGCCCATGAAAGAAAACACAAGATCAGTCCACCATGTAGCCATTTGGCTATGGTCTCCAAAAGCCAGAAAAGATTGGAAAAATAGCACAATTGACACTTACCTCTATAGAAGGTTTTGGCTATGGTGAAACTTCAGGAAAAGAGAACGAACGGAGTGATACTGGGACATTAGAGAATTCAGCTAAAGGAATAAATAGGAGTGTGGTTTCGATTTTTAGTGGATGAAAGAAAAGATGAACAAATGGGTAGGGAGAATTTGGCTAGAGGTTTTCAAGAAAGAATATGAAAATAAAAGTGGGAAGGGAGAACAATGTGATGTTTTCGACTTTTGAAGGAGAGAAAATAAGAAAAGAATCAAAACAGATGAAAAGATGAACAGCAAAATTTAGCACACCCCTTGCCTATACTAAACCGATTCTCCCCCTCTCCTGTGTTTGATTTTCGGCCAACACTAGCCTCCTGGATTAGCTCCTCATCTTTTTCCCCTTATCTTAATCTGAACTCACATCCAAAAGTGTCCTACATCACACTACTTCCTCCCTCCTTTATCAGAATAATATCACATAATTTAAAACATTAAAATCCCCTTTTTTTTGCCTTGTTGTCGTCCCCCTCTAGCTCCCTCTTAAGTGTCAAATTTGGCCCAAAACATGGGCCCCAAGCAGCCACAATTTGGACCACCTCCCTTGCCACTGACGCCACCCTTTTAATTCCCCTTGTAGTGCCCCTTGTTACTGGCCACAAGCCCATTTTGCCAGTTAAACTACAGATACCATCCTTTAATTCCTAGGATGTCTAGCCAGAATATTTAGCCAAGACCTCAGCCCATTCCTGAGCCCAATCCGGACCCCTAACCCTCAAATTAACACATTCAACATACAACACACAAAAATGCATAGGCCCCCTAACTCAGGATGTTATATCCAAGCTCGATTGTAAGCCCGTTCTAGCCCCCTTTTTTAATGATTTTTACGTTTTAAAATCCTCGTAACAAGATCTATCTATTTCTACCACTAATTTGAGATATGGTTAAAGTTTATGGTTTTGAAACATGATGAATATGTGTGTATTTTGATGTTTAATGGTAGAAATGCATGTTTATGGTTAGAGAAACGCCTTTTACTAAGTGATTTTCAGTGAAAATGCCTAAAAGGACTAATTTGTAAAAGTTATAAAATATGTAGTAAAAGTGTACTTTAATGGAAATTATGGGCTGCTATAAGCATGAAAATGGTTCAGTTAGGCTTTAATAATGAAGAAATTGAATGAAAAACATTTTACGAGCCTAAGGGTAAAAGTGTAAATATGACAAAGTTTAGGGGCAAAAATATTATATTTTCCAAATATGATTTTTGGACTGAATTGATTAGTATAATGGTTAAATAAGTTAAATGTGATGTTTTAGATCAAGAAAAATGAAGTTCAGACCTAGAACAAGGGAAAAATGAGTAATTGATGATTATGTCCTTTTCGCCGTTGTCGCATTCGAGGTAAGTTTTGTGTAAATAATTCAAAATTTCATTATTAGGTATTTAATACTTTAATATTACATGAATTCTATAATTTTCTTTGTGTATTTGATTAATGTTGACTCGATGATGATTCAACGAAGATTTGATAATCAAAATCCCGGTTGAACCTTAGGAATAGTTATGATACAAATGTCATGACATTAGGGTTACTGAGATCCCATATAAGACCATATCTAGGATATGACATTGGCATGTGATTGTAAGACCACATTTGGGACATGGCTTCGAAATGAGACTTCGTATAAGACCATATCTGGGATATGGCATCGATATGAGAATCGTGTAAAACCATAGCTGGGCTATAAGCATCAATATGTGATCCCATGTAAGACCATATCTAGGAAATGGAATTGGTATGATTTTATGTGTATGTGATTCCCGAGTATCCTTTAGTATTCCAAGTGGTTCAACAGGAAATTCAAAGATTATGCCAAAGATGAGAAAGTAAATGATTATGTTACGAGTTGGTACAGGTATGTATGTAAAGTTTATAAGCATTGGCTTCATGATAACTATGAAAGTGGCTTTAAGTTAACCATGTGATCATTGGTTTATGTGTATGATGAATAAATACATGGTAAAGTTGATTGATACTTACGAAAAAAGGCTTTTAGGCCAAATAGAATTAAGATATGAAATGTTTTATTTGCCTTGATTGTGACACAATGATTATGAATTAAAGAAAAGATTGGAATTAATGTCTATTAAAAATATTTTTGAAATCTTTTGATTAAGTGTTTATGTTTATGATGTGTAAATTCATGGTAGATTCATGGTAGATTCCATCATCTTGAATAGAATTTCGACTCTTGAGATGGATCAACTAACTATCTTTGAGTAATCCCCGCAAATCTAATATTTTCGGCTTGGCTCCTTGGCCTAGCTCCCCTTTTAGGATACACTTAGGGTATTTATATAGACTTTTAGAATGCTTTACTTGGCCTCTAAGTGTCCTAATTCAAGTATAGTTCCTACTTGGTGTTTGAATAGGCTTTGGAATGTGTTTCTTTTCCTCAAAGTATCCAAGCCTGAGTGAAATTCCTCTCTCCAGCAGCAGAGGCACGGCCAGGACACGCCCGTGTAAATTGACTTCAAGTGTGTTTTAACTCTGTTGGTTGAGGCACGGCCGTGTAAATCAAGGGTCAGGCCGTGTGAAGTATTTTGACGATGCACGGCCATGTGTCTTGATGTCAAAGCTGTGTCGATTTCCTCTTTGGCCCAAATTGGCCTGTTTTAAGCCCGTTTCTCATCCTTTTTGTCCTCGGGTGCTTTCTTGAGTAAAAAACATGAAAAGAAAGGGTTAAAAGCACCTTTTTACATAAATCAAGAAATAAATCATCCAAAAGCATGCTAAATATGGGGTTAAAATATGTTACTTTTACAGTTTATCAAATACCCCCACACTTAAGCTTTTGCTTGTCCTCAAGCAAAATTCTCAAATTACAATTAAAACAAGCTTTCCACAGTTCATAATTCCTATCAATAATGCCTCATCATAATTCATAGATAATTTATACATGGACAATTTAACTCGAAGATTCCTAAAGATTCAAACAATGTAAGTCATGAATTTGTAGCACGAAAACATAGGTGTTTCCCTTTATCTAAATAATTACCTTTGATTCAAAACCGACAAGGATTGACATCCTCACAAAGGATTCACTCAAATCACTCAAAGTGTTTAAGGTTCAGAATTAATCGCTCATAAGTCGAACATGAAAAGTTAACCCCATAGGCTTGCCTAAAAAACAAATCTCCACCACTGTAATTGAGATGATAAACAGATCAAAAGGTCTTAATCAGGGTTGTAACGGGGCTTAGGTTAAAGGTGTGGATTAAGGCTGAATTAGAAGAGTTAGAAATCGAGATTGAGTTGTCAAATTACCTAACTAGAAATATTGAACTAGAAAATAGATGATTACATCAATTGAAACTTTGAAACTAATAATAATACGAGCTTTTTCTCTTGATAATTTGAAATTTAAATGTGCAAGTCACTTTTTTAAACTACTAATACTGAATAAACTTCAAAATTTTTATTTTTTTTAAGAACAAACTAAAACAAATACATAATAATTGAAATAACTTTATCAACTAAAATAAACTAATTAGGCAACCGATCAAATCAATTCTCGATAGAAGGGTAGTCAAAGGAATGGTAATAACAAATACAAAGGGTTTTTGGTTAATATTAATGGGTAAATCAATAAAAGGGTTGTTAGGATCAACGAGGTTCACTAGGGTTAATTATGGAGGTAAGCTTTTTAGTGGGATGAGTGGGTTAAAACCTAGGTGCCTTTATCATCTCAGTATATCAAATCAATAGTGTGGTCTCGACATGTATAAACAAGGCAAGTTCTAGAATAACAGTTCAAAGTTGACACACTCGTAATCAAAAAATGAGCATGAAAAAGAATATATGCTCTATAAGGCTCAAAATCTCACAATAATTATGGGTGTTTGATATCAATCCTTGTAAAATTTCAAACTTCAAGGTAATATTCAGATTCAGTTCAACAACCTAGAAAATTTTTTATTTTTTTTTTTAAAAATAGATTTATCATGCTTGATTCTTTAGTATTCTTCAATTTTAATCATCAATGCACAATTATCAATGATTTAATCAAAAACATATCAATAAAATCATAAACCATTAGAAAATTCATCCTAATTAGTAATATGATAAAAATACTTAGAAACAAGATTAAATTCAGGATTTTGAGACTCATGCAAAAAGTTAACCCCTCAAACTTAAGTTGTACATTGTCCTCAATGCACAAAGATAGATAATAGCAATTTGGTAATCATAAGATAGGGAGAGAAGTGAAACTTCTTGAATGTTGGATGAAGTCAATGAAAAGAACTCGGATAGGATTGAAGGTGAACGTGGGGAAGCGTTTCGAATAAATCCTTGAAGCAGTCGTTCTGATTTTATTGAATCCTAAGCTAAATCTAAATGGTATGAAGAATAAGAAGAAAATAATAAAGAAAATAAAAAAACAAATAAAAGTAAATAATGAAAAATGAAAGAAGAAAGATATCGGGAAAAGGAAAGGAAGAATGGGGTTTAAATAGAGATGCATCCCACACCCATGTTCCTTCATGTCTGCCTATATGGCCACAGCTGTGTGCAAGGCCGTGTAGGTATGGAAACCTATGCCTAAATATGAAAATAAATAAACCAAACAAATTAGTACAGTTAGTGCTCGGGTTGCCTCCCGAAAAGTGCTCATTTTATAGTCTTCATCTAGACTTTCCTCATACTTGAAAAATTCAATGAGGTTTAAAGGTTTGAATATCTTCTCTCATGCTTATAGTTTTATTTTCTTAACAAAGTTCAAGTCGAGAAGCTTTTACCTTAGAGGTGTCAAATGTTGAGTTGCTTACCTCGACTGTTCTGTGTGGGAAGATATTGTGTTCCTTAAGAATGATTTCTGTAACATCCTGAAAAGGGCCTATGCATTTTCGGTTTAATTGTACATAATGGCATGTCTTATGTGTTATGAATAAATTTTGAATATTTTTGGAAACCTGAGAATGTATAGAAATGTTACGTGAACATTTTGGAAACCTAAGCAAAATAGGAAAGTGAACATTTTGGAAACCTAAGTAAAAGAGGAAAGTGAACATTTTGGAAACCTCGTAAAATAGGAAAGTGAACATTTTGGAAACCTAAGCAAAATAGGAAAGTGAACATTTTGGAAACCTAAGTCAAAGAGGAAAGGAACATTTACGCAACTTGGATATGTAAGGAAATGTCGAGTTTAAAGAGCCAAACGAAAATTTTGGAAACTTAGAAATGACTTAGAAATGTCGAGTTTTAAATTTTGAAAGAGAAATTAAGGCAAGGTGGCCTTAAGAGAAAGAGTATGTGAAATTTGGCCTTTCAAGCAGGCTTGGAAAAGTGGCTGAAGATGCCACTTAGGGCCTCTGGAAATGGCGCCACATGCAAGGGTGTTGGGCACGAGTTCGAGTCACTTAGGAAGCAAATAAAAGAAGTTTTATTTTGCTTCTAGAAACACTGAAGTGGATGGCACAAGGCTTGCAAAGAAGAGTTTTATTCCTTTAAAACTTGACTAAATAGGGATAATTAACAGTTTAATGATAGATTATTTTAAGTAGATTATTGATGAGATTAATTAAGTGATAAATAAAAGATGAACTTTATCAAAATAAGGGAGAGTTGGCCGAATAGGGGGAACTAAGTGTGGTAATTTCGACTAAAAAGGAGTAAAGGCCATTTGTTTCTTATTTTGTTTCTTTTGAAAGTCTCTGTAAAATTCCCTTGTCATCTTCTCCATTCTCTTTTGTTGACCAAAGCGCAAGCTCTCTCTCACACTCACCATTGCGAATCCCTATCCCTATTCTTATTCTTTGTTTCAATTCACCAAAAATCGAAACCTCAAAAACAACTCTTAGCCGATCCTCCTTAAAGGCCTTAGATCCTTCTTTCTTTTCAGTTCTTGTTGAAGCCGAATACCTAAGTGACCATAGCCGATTCTCCTCCAAGTCTCAAGGCCGAAACTTTGTGTTATTTATGAGAGCCATAGTGGATTATTACTAAGGATCATTAGGGATTCGAAAACAAGGTAAGTACATATATGTACATTAACCAAAGGTATATTCCTACTTTAATATTAGATCAAATCTAACATATGGTCATAGGAATTTCGACGACATTAAGGAAGCAAAGATCAATTTGAGGTTGAGAACTCCAAGGTAAGTGTATTCACATATTAAGGCCCAATCTTAAATATTTAGATCTATTTAATCGAAAACTAAGCGATTCAAGGGATTTAGGATTTGGTGAATACAAGGAGAAGAAAAACAAAGTTTTGGATTTGAATAGTCATCAAATCGGCACCAAAGTTAAGAAATTGATTACATGAATCCTTTGGGATTTGGGTTATAACCGATTAGGCTTTAAAAGAAAACACTAAGTTTGGCCAAATAGGCCTTTGCTAAATATACCATGTTGGTAGAATGTAGGCATTAAAACTTAAAGCGATGGATCGGTTGAATTTTCAATGAAGTTGTTAAGCGAATCAGGTGTGTACCCCACACTAATCTTAATTAATTTATGGCTTAGAATCGATATATGTGTTAATATGAAAGTGTAAGAATGTGGCTAAAGTACCATGTTATGGTACAAAGTGCTCAGTGCGTTTCCTACTCCTACTAGGATTACGAAATATGTTATATTTAACATGTGAAAAGTGAACATGAATGTGAAATTAAGTATGATATGCATGATATAAATAATGTGGGGCATTGGGTTATATGAGAAAGGGAAGTGTATGTGGTGACTTGGTCCCACTATCCGAATGTGGTGACTTGGTCACATTATCGAATGTGGTAACCCGGTTACATTATCGAATGTGGTGTCACATGACACGATTATTAAATCTGGTGGCTATGCCACGAACTTTTATATAGGCGATGAGCAGGTCATTGCGGCGCCCTTCGATGGTGTGTAGCGGATGGAGGGTTGACTTAGTAGTCCCCACGGTGTGCGAGTTGGTATGGGGATGTATAGCGGATGGCATCTAGGTTTGTGTTTGGGTTGCATCATTATCTTGAGTTATTATTTGAACATGATATATATGGTATGCCTGAATTATTAATTTTAGTGCTTGTGTACACATTGAGTCATTGACTCACCCGTTGTGGGATCATGTTTTGGTGTGACGATGATGGACCAAGGTTGACGAAGCTTAGGGATGGCCATGCAGCAAGAAGTTTATGACTTGGACTTTTATTTTAATTAAAGTATTTTAAAGTTTATTTTGGTTTTAATTTTGGGAAATTATTTGATGTAATAAGGCCGTAGTAGAGTTTACTTTTTTTTATTATTATTATTAAGCCTACAATCTTTATATTTATTAAAAGATTAAGTAATTTAATACAAGCCCAAACGTTTTGTCACCTAAATCAAAAGGATTTTCAATAACGATATAAACTTGTTTTCAAACTCAAGCCCAACCCACTACAAACTATCTTCAAAACCCACAATTTTCAAAGTAACAAAAGAAATTTGAACTGGTTTACATCGAGGAACATACCAGATCCGGTCCAGGCTCGTGGGCCGAGTGTGGGGTGTTTCAATTTGGTATTAGAGCCCAGTTTTAAACTCTCGGCCTGTGGGCTAAGGCCCAAAATGTTTTCAAATCGAGCCCAAATAAGTTTTATAAAGTATCTTATGAAATAAGCGAGTTTTACGGCATGGCACCTAAGTCTCAGACCCATGATCCACCGGTAAGTACCCCTAACTATCTGTGTGATTATGTGAATTATGGAATGGTAGAAAAGGAATGGAGCGTGGAATAGCATGATAGGAACTTGAACCTAGGATTAGTCTACTCAAACACAAACACATAAGACTTAATGCACTAAACAAACCTATGGCTAAGTCAATCGAGTTAGGGTGTGGCAACCATAATGCGCATGTCTAAGATTGGATCCGGAAGAGCACAGTATTTAAGCAGTCCTAGTGACTCACCTCCTCTTGCAGAATCCTACAGTGCGTAGCAGTTCACCCTAACCCGAAGACTTAGTAGGTGTGGCAACCTATGTGCGCATGTCTAGGAATGGTTTCAGTGGGAGCTTGGTATTTAAGCGGTCAAGTGTGACTCACCTCCTCTCCACTCGAATCACTGAGTGCGTAGTTTTGGTTCACCTGACCAAGAAGGCTCGGTCATAGGCTAAACCCAATAACTAAAACCGAAAGGAATTAGCCATGTTTTTTAATAAGAACCCTAATTTTAAAACTCTTAAAATCATTTTTCTTTAATTTTTGGAAACTATCTTTTCTCATAATTTTTGAAAAAATTTTGATTTATAAAATTACAAAAATACCACAGTGGTAAAATTACAAAATACCTTGGTTTATAAAAATGTCTAAAATACAAGCAGTTTTAATCAACATTATTTTATAACAAGTTTAAAAACCCTTATTTGCAAATTATCAAAAATACCTTGATTTTGAAAAAACTACAAAATTGCCCCTAACTTACAAAATTACCAAAATGACCTTGATTTCCAAAATTTATGCAACACCACCGTTTTGGAAAGTACAATTCTCAAAAAGAACCCTCAAAGTTTTGCAACCTCTAAAATATCCTTGATTTATTAAAATTTTACAATTTACCCAGTTGTGAAAAATTACTAAAATACCCCAAGGTCCAAAATTTACGAATTACCTGGAATTTCTAAATTTACCAAAAAGCCCAAGATTTTAAAACTTAAAATACTTTTGACAAAATTACCAAGGAACCACATTTGACAAATTACGAAAATACCCTGTGGGACAAATTACTCAAATACCCACAGGTAGTGGAAAAACAACAACAATGAAAACTACAACATTTCTCCGAATGAGCGAAGGTTCATAATTGTTTGATGGATGTATGAATGAATGAAAAGGCGTGTGCATGTATGAATCTGAAAGAACCACTCTTAAAACTCTTTCCATAAAACTTAGTAAATCGATAATCATGGAATAAGGACTAATTCATAAAACTTTCTTAAATCAGTTAAAGCGCGCCGTTAGATATGAATTCTAGAGGATGCGGTAGAGGAAGAATGGTCGTGTCGAACCGTTAGATCGGGTCAAAGTGCGACAATGAGTTACCACCGCCACCACCACCCCATTTGTCGATTATCGGCGGCGAGCTCGGATGGGGATGATCTTTGTATTGCGGTTTGTCTTGCGAGTTAAAATGGTGGGTAGCACGGGTGGAAATCTGAGGAGCTCAAAATCATGCAGAGTGACTCGAGCCAGCGGGTGAGGTGTTCCACGGAGTATCGGTGTGGCACCAGTCTGGTGAAATCTTGGTTGGAAGCAATAGGCGTATTATGGATGAGCTCGATCGACCCGGAGGAGAAGTTGAAAGGAATGGTGGCATTACGTGATGAAGCGTACCAATGGTGGTTAACTATCCGGGATGGTGCCACGGATGAGGATCGACACAGGGAGTATGCTAAGGAGGCATATCAGAAAAAGTATGATGGCACGGTATATTGATGAAGCGGAGGAAAGATTTTTTGGGGTGGTTCAAGGAACAAGTCGGTAGCGACATATGAAGTGAATTTTGAGGTTGAGCCGATATGCTCGAGGGTAGTAATGGCGAGCATGGCGTTATGTCCATTTGAAGGCGGTTTAAGGGATGACCTCGGGTTATTGATAGCTCTACATCGAGAGCAGGAGTTTTTCGCGTTGGTTGAAAAGGCTAAGGTAGTTGAGGAATCAAGGACTCGGTTAAGCAAAGCTCGAGATAGGAATAGACCCAAGAGGGTTATGGGCGTCGGGATCGTCGGAAATATGTAGAAAAGGCCTAGAGCTAATGGGCGAGGGTTGACAAGTTGGTACGGAGGCGATATCATCCTTGTGAGCATTGTGGAAAGAAGCACTTAGGGAGTCTTTGGAAAAACGGGAGGATGTTTGGTGTGGGTCCAAGGACCATATGCTCAAAGATTGTCCTAAGAAACCGGATGAAAGTCGATCGGCAGCTCGGAATGTTAATCGGTGGTAGGAGGACAACTGACCTCAACGAGGTTGTGGTTCGAATAATAGAGGTAATGGTACCGGTAGAGGGCGTGGAACACAAAGCGGAGTCTTGCTATCTTGAGGCAAGCAGCGGTAGAGTTTGGTTCTGTGATTAAATCGGAGGAGGATGAAGATGCAGGACGTCATAATCGGTACGTTCTTTATTTATGGCAAGCCTTATTATGCCTTAATTGATGTGGGCTCGACCTATTCTTATGTTGCCTGTAGTGTAGTTGAAACACTAGGCCTAGAATCTGAATTTTCTGGTAGGGAGATGATGGTAGTAAGCCCGTTAGGATAAACTGTAGTGGTGGATAAGATCTTTGAAATGTACCCTAAAATTCAAGGAGTGAGCTTTGGTGACTTAATGGAGTTACCCTTGAGAATTTGACCTCATACTTGGTATGGATTGTTTGGTAGAATACCAAGCCGTGTTGGATTGTCTTGGCTAAGCGAATGGAACTAAGGACCCCGAGGATGAAGTGGTCATTATGATAGAGAGAGAAGAAACTACTTGTCTAAGGTAGTTTGATACTTAAAATTGAAAAGATGGTTCGAAAAGGGTGCGGCGCTTTTAGTCTTTATAAGCGTTGGATGGAAAGGAGGAGGGTGTCAATGGAGTTAGAACGGTAAGGGACTTTGAGGATGTGTTTCCAAAAGAATTACCAGGAATACCCCCAGATAGGGAGGTGGAATTTGGAATAGATTTGCTACCAGGAACAGCACCTGTATCAATCGCTCCATACCGAATGGCGCCAAAGGAGTTAGTTGAGCTCAAGGCTCAAATCCAGGAATTGCTTGACCGTGGGTTTATCCAGCCCAGTGTGTCTCCGTCGAGAGCACCGGTCCTGTTTGTGAAGAAGAAGGACGAAACTATGCGTATGTGCATAGATTACCATCAGTTAAATAAGCTGACCATCAAGAACAAGTATCCTTTGCCTAGGATTGATGACTTGTTCGATTAGCTTAAGGGGGCGACAGTGTTTTCAAATATCGACTTAAGGTCGGGATATCATCAACTGAAGGTGAAAGAGGCGGATATCCATAAGACAATCTTTAGGATAAGATACGGCCACTATGAGTTTGTGGTAATGCCGTTTGGGTTGACAAACGCCCCAGCCGCATTCATGGATATGATAAACCGGGTGTTTCAATCGTACTTGGATAGATTCATCGTAGTGTTCATCGATGACATCCTCGTATACTCTAAGACTGAAGAGGAGCATGATGAGCATCTCCGAGTTGTGCTGCAAGTGTTAAGGAAGAAGAAGCTCTATGCTAAATTCAGCAAGTGCGAATTTTGGCTAAGGGAAGCTGCGTTCTTAGGGCATGTGGTATCCATGAGAGGGAATAAGAGTGGATCCTAGGAAGATCGAGCGGTGTTGAATTGGAACCCACCTAGGTCCGTGGTTTGAGATCCAAAGTTTCTTAGGTTTGGCGAGCTATTCTGAAGGTTTGTGGAAGGGTTCTCGTCTATAGCCGCGCCTTTGACAAAGTTGTTGAAAAGGAAGTACCCTTTGTGTGGTCGGATAAGTAGCGGAGAGCTTTGAGAAGCTTAAAAGGTTTTAACGGAAGCTCGGTATTGATTGACGAGGCGGGAAAGGAATTCTGATGTATTGTGGCGCTTCCCATATAGGTTTGGGTTGCGTGTTGATGCAAGACGGAAGGTAGTAGCTTCTGCGTCGGCAGTTGAGGCCACATGAGGTTAACTACCCAACCCATGACTTGGAATTGGCGTGATGGTTTTGCCCTTAAGGTGTGGAAGCACTATCTCTATGGAGAAAGTTCGGTGATCTACACGGACCACAAGAGCCTTAAGTATCTGTTGACTCGAAGGAGTTGAACTTGAGGCAGCGAAGGTGGGTAGAGTTATTGAAGGATTATGATTGCTCGATAGAGTACCACCGAGCAAGGCAAATGTGGTAGCTGATGCCCTAAGTCGAAAGGTAGTGTCGGATCTTAGGGCAATGTTCGCCCATTTAAGTTTGTATGAGGATGGAAGCCTATTGGCTGAGTTGCAAGTCAAGCCAACGTGGTTGAAGGAGGTAAAAGTGGGACAGTTGATTGATGAGGATTTAAGTGTTAAGTTACAACAAGCACAGAACGAAAAGTTAAAGGACTATGAAGTTAGTGATGAGGAATGTTGTGCTTCAAAGGAAAGGTCGTATCTTGGGGACAAGGAGTTAAGGCGGAGGATTCTTCGAGAAGCGCATAGTAGCCCTTATGCTATGCATCCGGAGGTACTAAGTTGTATAGAGATCTAAGAGAACAATTTTGATGGCACGATCTTAAGCGAAAAGTTATTGAATTCATGGGAAAATGTCGTGGCGTCGACAAGTTAAGAAATTTGAACACCAAGTTCCATCGGGATTACTTGACCAATCGAGATTCCATGATGGAAGTGGGAAAGAAATACCATGGACTTCGTTAGTGGGCTTCCCTTATGCCTACTAAGAAGGGCTCGGTATGGGTAATAGTGGACCGTTTGACTAAGTTCGCACACTTCATCCGGTAAGAGTGGATTATTCCTTGAAGTTAGCCAAGCTATATGTGGCGAAAATCGTGAGACTACGAAGTCTTCGATGTCAATTATTTTAGATAGAGACCCAAGGTTCACGTCTCGGTTTTGGAGGCACTTCATCAAGCTTTAGGCACTAAGTTGGACTTTACTATGGCTTTTCATCCATAATCGAATGGGCGGTCTGAGCAGATGTCTAAGTGTTGGAGGATATGTTGAGAGGTGTGTGATGGATTTCGAGGAAGTTGGGAGGATTACTTGCCTTTAGCGAGTTTGCCTACAATAATAGTTATCGAGCTAGCATTGAATGGCACCATATGAAGTATTATACTGGCGGAAGTGTCGAACTCTTACTTGTTGGTGAGTTTGGAGAGCGTCGAGTTTTGGGACCGAGTTAGTGGCGGCGAAGAAGGTTGAGATAATTCGAGCACGACTAAAGGAAGCTGCTGATAGGTAGAAGTCGTACGCAGACCTCAAGCGGAAGGAAATAGAGTTTGAAGTGGGAGGCCAAGTGTTCCTGAAAGTCTCGCCCTAGAAGAAGGTGATGAGGTTTGGTCGGAAAGGGAAGTTAAGCCCAAGGTTTATAGGGCCCTATCGAGTACTAAAGCGAGTTGGGTCAGTGGCATACCAACTAGAGTTACCACTTGAGTTGCAGCAGATGCACGACGTATTCCATGTGTCCATGTTACGTCGCTACCGATCGGATCCATCTCATGTGGTACCAGTTGAAGAAGTAGAGCTAAGGCCAGACTTATCCTACGAGGAAGAGCCGATTTAGATTTTGGAACGTGATGTAAAAGTGTTATGGCGCAATCATGGATCGGAGGAAGCTTCGTGGGAACCAGAGGAGGCAATGCGACAGCAATACCCTCAATTATTTTAGCTAGGAAATTTTGAGGACGAAATTATTTTAAGGGGGTAAAACTGTAACATCCTGAAAAGGGCCTATGCATTTTCGGTTTAATTGTACATAATGACATGTATTATGTGTTATGAATAAATTTTGAATATTTTTGGAAACCTGAGAATGTATAGAAATGTTACGTGAACATTTTGGAAACCTAAGCAAAATAGGAAAGTGAACATTTTGGAAACCTAAGTAAAAGAGGAAAGTGAACATTTTGGAAACCTAAGCAAAATAGGAAAGCGAACATTTTGGAAACCTAAGTAAAAGAGGAAAGTGAACATTTCTGGAAACTTGGATATGTAAGGAAATGTCGAGTTTAAAGAGCCAAATGAAATTTTTTGAAAACTTAGAAATGACTTAGAAATGTCGAGTTTTAAAGTTTGAGAGAGGAAATTAAGGCAAGGTGGCCTTAAGAGAAAGAGTATGTGAAATTTGACACACAAATAGGCTTGGAAAAGTGGCCTGAAGATGCCACTTAGGGCCTTTGGAAATGGTGCCACATGCAAGGGTGTTGGGCCTGAGTACGAGTCACTTAGGAAGCAAATAAAAGAAGTTTTATTTTGCTTCTAGAAACATAGAGGTGGATGGCACAAGGCTTGCAAAAGAAGAGTTTTATTCCCTTTAAAATTTTGACTAAATAGGAGATAAGTAACAAATTTAATGATAGATTATTTTAAGTAGATTATTGATGAGATTAATTAAGTGATAAATAAAAGATGAACTTTATCAAAATAAGGGAGAGTTGGCTGAATAGGAGGAACTAAGAGTGGTAATTTCGGCTAAAAAGGAGTAAAGGCCATTTGTTTCTTATTTTGTTTCTTTTGAAAGTCTCTGCCAAAATTTCCCTTGTCATCTTCTTCATTCTCTTTTGTTGACCAAAACCGCAAGCTCTTTCTCACACTCACCATTGCCGAATCCCCTATCCCTATTCTTCTTCTTTGTTTCAATTCACCAAAAATCGAAACCTCAAAAACAACCCTTAGCCGATCCTCTTTAAAGGCCTTAGATCCTTCTTTCTTTTCAGTCCTTGTTGAAGCCGAATACCTAAGTGACCATAGCCGATTCTCTTCCAAGTCTCAAGGCCAAAACTTTGTGTTACTTATGAGAGCCATAGCTGATTATTACTAAGGATCATTCGGGATTCGAAAACAAGGTAAATACATATATGTACATTCAGCCAAAGGTCTATTCCCTACTTTAATATTAGATCAAATCTAACACATGGTTATAGGAATTTCGACAGCATTAAGGAAGCAAAGATCAATTTCGAGATTTGAGAACTCCAAGGTAAGTGTATTCACATATTCGACCAAGGCCCAATCTTAAATATTTAGATCTATTTAATCGAAAACTAACTAATTCAAGGGATTTAGGATTTGGTCGAATACAAGGAGAAGAAAAACAAAGTTTTCGGGATTTGAATAGTCATCAAATCGGCACCAAAGGTAAGAAATTGATTACATGAATCCTTTGGGATTTGGGTTATAGCCGATTAGGCTTTAAAAGAAAACACTAAGTTTGGCCAAATAGGCCTTTGCTAAATATACCATGTTGGCCGAATGTAGGCATTAAAAACTTAAAGCAGTAGATCGGATTTCGAATTTTCAATGAAGTTGTTAAGCGAATCAGGTGTGTAACCCACACTAATCTTAATTAATTTATGGCTTAGAATCGATATATGTGTTAATATGAAAGTGTAAGAATGTGGCTAAAGTACCATGTTATGGTACAAAGTGCTTAGGTACGTTTCCTACTCCTACTAGGATTACGAAATATGTTATATTTAACATGTGAAAAGTGAACATGAATGTGAAATTAAGTATGATATGCATGATATAAATAATGTGGGGCATTCGGGTTATATGAGAAAGGGGAAGTGTATGTGGTGACTTCGGTCCCACTATCTAAATGTCGTGACTTCGGTCACATTATCTGAATGTGGTAACTTCGGTTACATTATCTGAATGTGGTGTCACATGACACGATTATTAAATCTGGTGGCTATGCCACGAACTTTTATATGGGCGATGAGCGGTCATTGCGTACGCCTTCGATGGTGTGTAGCGGATGGAGGTTGACTTAGTAGTCCCACGGTGTGCAGGTTGGTGCGTGGATATGTAGCGGATGGCATCTAGGTTTGTGTTTGGGTTTCATCATTATCTTGAGTTATTATTTGAACATGATATGTATGGTATTCTGAATTATTAATTTTAGTGCTTGTGTACACATTGAGTCTGTTGACTCACCCGTTGTGGGATCATGTTTGGTGACGACGATGATGGACCGGGTTCGTGAAGCTTAGGGATGGCCATGCACAAAGAAGAAGTTTATGACTTGGACTTTTATTTTAATTTAAGTATTTTAAAGTTTATTTTGATTTTAATTTTGGGAAATTATTTGATGTAATAAGGCCGTAGTAAGCGTTTACTTTATTTTTTATTATTATTAAGCCTACAATCTTTATATTTATTAAAAGATTAAGTAATTTAATACAAGCCCAAGCGTTTTGTCACCTAAATCAAAAGGATTTTCAATAACGATATAAACTTGTTTTCAAACTCAAGCCCAACCCACTACAAACTATCTTCAAAACCCACAATTTTCAAAGTAACAAAAGAAATTTGAACCGGTTTACATCGAGGAACATACCAGATCCGGTCTAGGCTCGTGGGCCGGGTGTAGGGTGTTTCAATTTCTCCCTTTGGCTTTAGGTCTATGGTGATGATGTGTGGAATTGCTTTGTCTAACAGTACCTGGTCTCCTATTTTGTAGTGATTGGATGTCCCTACGAGCTTTTCTGGTGGTTCCTCTAGTTTTACTTTGTGTGGTTCCGGGTCTTCTTTGACGTGTATCTTCTGTTCTTCTAATTTGTCGACCCTAAGGCTTTGTTCCTTTTGTAAATCCTCTTTGTCAGGTTGGGGTCTATGATCTGGCTCAGGCTTGTCTTCATGTGGTGTTTCCTGTGATGAAGGGTGTATAATTTGATTATCAACTGAATTATCTTTCTTACCTTCATCGAGTGTTGTCTTGGCCGAGTCAAGAGCTTGAAGACTGATTGATTCATTACCTACACAAAGTATTAGTTCTCATGTGGCAACATCAATTTTAGTCTTGGTAGTTGCAAAGAAGGGTCTCCCTAAAATTAAGGGGATTGAATTATCCTCATCCATGTCTAAGACGACAAAATCTACTAGGAAAACAAATTTATCAATTTTTACAAGAACATCTTCGATAGGAATTCTAACAGTTTTATCAGCTAATTGAATACTCATCCTAGTTTGCTTGGGCTTCCCTAGACCTAGTCGTTTAAACAGTGTATAAGGCATGGCATTTATGCTTGCCCCTAAATTAGCTAACACATTTTCAATAGTTAGACTACCAATTAAACATGGAATTGTAAAACTCCCTGGATCTTTTTGCTTCCGTGGTAGTCGATTCTGTAACATTGTTGAGCATATTGCATTCAATTCCACATGTGGTTCTTCATCTAATTTGCATTTGTTTGTCAAGAGCTGTCTTAAAAATTTCCTTGAGTCTGGTATTTGAAAAAGAGCTTCAAGAAGAGGTAAGTTAATATGTAATTTCTTTAAGAGTTTAAGAAACTTACCGAACTGTTCCTTTAAATTGTCTCTTTTTATTGCTTCGGGGTATGGTATGCGAGGTTGGTACTCCTTGATTACCGATTTTGGCTTTTCTTGTGTTACCTCTTTGTCTACTGTGTTTTCTTGTATTGGATTGGGTTTATCTAACCCTTTACTATCCTGAGCGATGATGGCTTGAATCTGCTCCTTTGGATTGATCTCAGTATTACTAGGTAGACGTCCTTGCATTCGTTCGACATGAGCTTTTTAAGTTGTTCGACTGCATTAGTGACTTCCTTGACTGGTTTAGTAATTTCCTGATTCGGCTCTCATTGTTTTTAATCGTTCTTTTAGTTTTGTGGAAATGTTTTTCGGTGCCTGCCGTTAATTTTGTCAGCATCTCCTCGAGGGTTGGTTTCTTTTCTTGTGGATAGGGCTGATTTTGGAAGTTTTGAGGAGGCTGTTGCCTTTGATTTCCTTGGTTTCCTTGTCCTCCCCACAAAAAATTTGGGTAGTTCCTCCAACCTGGATTGTAAGTATTACTATAAGGATTATTGTTGGATCTGAAATTATTACCTATATAGTTCATCTGTTCGCTTTCTGCTTCGGTTGGTAGGGTGGGTACTCAGGATTCGCCACAGTTCCACTTACGTCGCACTGCATGACTGGATGTGCCTGCAAAGAACACAAACTATCAATTTTTTTATTCATCATCTCTATCGGTGTTGATAGCATGGTCACTACGTCGATGTTGAAAACTCCAGCTGATTTTATTGGTTTGGTTCTGTTAACCTGCCACTGATAATTATCCAGTGACATCTCCTCAAAGAACTTGTAGGCCGCTTCATGAGTTTTATTATTCAGATTTCCACTGGCTGCTGAATTGATTAATTGTCTTGTTGAAGGGTTTGTACCGTTATAGAAAGTTTTGACTTGTAGCCACAATGGTAGACCATGGTGCGGGCACCTTCTCAAGAGATCCTTGTATCTCTCTCATGCATCGTATAACGTCTCTAAATCCATCTGCACAAAAGAAGAGATATCATTCCGTAATTTGGCCATTTTGGCCGGTGGGAAATATTTCAATAAAAACTTTTCGGTCATTTGTTCCCATGTAGTGATTGACCCTCGTGGTAATGAGTTTAACCACTATTTGGCTTTATTTCTTAATGAAAAAGGGAATAATCGAAGACGTATGGCATCATCGAAATGACATTTATTTTGAAGGTATCACAGAACTCTAAAAAGTTAGCTATATAAGTGTTTGGATCTTCGTCCTGCAAACCATCAAATTGAAAAAACTCTTGAATCATTTGTATTATGTTAGGCTTTAATTAAAAATTATTAGCGGCTATAGCAAGCCTAACAATACTTGATTTTGCTCCTGTTAAATGCGGTTTAGCATAATTAAACATTGTTCGTGGAGCATTATTTTCACCTGATAAATCGTAAAAGTAACATATTTTAGGCCCACATTTAGTATGCTTTTGGATGATTTAGCCCGCAATTTATGTAAAAAGGTACTCTTAATCCTTTCTTTTCTTGTCTTATACCTAGGAAAGCACCCTATTACTAAAAGAACGAGAAATGAGCTTAAAACGGACTCAGTTGGGCCTTAGCATGAAATCGACACGGCCTGGACTTCATTGCACACGGCCGTGCCTTGCCATTCATTTAGAGCACGACCTGCTCCCGATTTACACGGCCGTGCCTCATCGACAAAAAGCCTAACATGGTCTGTCCCCGATTTACACGACTATGCCACAGTCGTGCCCCAATCGATAGAATATAGACACGGGCTGGACCACGATTTACAGGCGTGCCTTGGCCGTGCCCTTGTCACGGAAAAGAGCAATTTCACTCGGAGTTTGATACTTTGAGATAAAGAAACATATTCCTAAACCGAATCAAACTCTGAGTAGCAACTAGACTCAAATTAGGACGTCCAAAGAGCCAATTAAGTCTATATAAACAACCCGAGGCAGCTATTCAAGGGGATCAGAGTTTTAGCAGAGTTTTCTGCCAGAGCTTTCTTTGTCTAGGGAATTACTCGAAGTTAGCCAGTTGATCCATCTCCAAGAGCCAAATTTCTACTCAAGATGGCGGTTCTCTTTTTTTAGGGAGTTCTTATGTTTTGTGTTATCTTTTCTCTTGAGATGCTCTTTTATTTTGTTATGAACTAAACCCTTCGGATACTTAAAGGGGATGAAACCTATGATGGATTTTGTTATTTAATTCTTTGATTTATATGATAAATACTTAGTTTGTTCTTAATTATGTTGCTTAAATTTATTAGATGTGCTTAGGTGGAGGAGGAATAGACCCTGCCTAAGAGTAGATCTAGCATAATTAAGCGGAGTTGATCGAGCGCCTAGAGATAGGGTTACGAGATTTTACCGGATTAGGGTGAAACCTAATGTCGGAATCCATTGATCGATTCACTGCTTCCTTAGGGGGTTATTATAAGAGAACGAGAGTTCCACTAACTAACCTAAGGTTAGATGTTATTCGCCTCGAGAGAGGGTTTAATATAGGTTAGGGAGTCTCACGGATCAAGCTAAGTAAAGAAATCATATAATTCAAAGGTTGGATAATAAGTGAAGTCATAGGTGAATTCTTCCTAAGGGTATCGTCGTTATCAACTGAGTTTTCCTAAAGTCTTTTCTCGAATTTATTCTTTTGTCTTTGCATTTAATTTAAGTATTTTATTTTTAATAAACCAATCACTCTATATTTCAGGCTAAATAATAGAAAAAAAAATGAGTAATAGTACTTTTAGAGTTCTTTGGGTTCGATAAGATATTCTTGCCTAAACTATACTATTGTTCGATAGGTGCACTTGCCTCCATCGTTGTCATAGTTAGTCTTTAGGTTCAATCCTTCTTTATAAATTTTAAAACTAGACTATTTTGCAGCGATCAAGTTTTCGGTGCCGTTGCCGAGGTGTAATATCCAGGAATTAGAGCTTATGCATTTTTGCTTAATTGCATGTGGTAGTATGCCTATGTGTTTTGAATGTGTTTAGGTGATTTTTGGGAACTCTATAGTGTAGGAGAATGCCTTAGAAAATATTGGATTTTTAGTTTTGAAGGGGGAGCTAGGCAAAGAAGGCCTTAAGGAAATTTGTAGGGGAAATTAGACATAAAAGTGGGCTTGTTAAGGTGGCAAGGAGGCGCCACTTAAAGCCTTAAAAAGTGACGCCACAAGCAGTGCAGAGGGGGCCTAGGTTCGAGCAGCAAGGGGAGCACTTGAGGAGTTATTTTTTTTCGTCAGGGAGGGAGGAAGTTGGACCGCAGGTGGACTCTAGAAGGATGAGGTAGAGATTGGGTGGGAGAGATTGAAGATTCGGCTAAGTAGGAAGGGAACAAGGGATAAGGGAGTGAGAGAAGCAGTGGCCGAATGTAGGACTCTAAGGTGTGAGAGTTGGCCGAATATGGGACTCTAAGGGAGGGGGGTCATAATTCGGTCATACAAGGGGAGCTAGGTGGCGAATTTACTTAGTGTAGTATAGACATCTTTTTGTGATTTTTCTCTCTTCCAAAAGCTCTATTCCCTTTTCTTTTATGACCAGAAACTGAAACCTCTCAAACCTTAGTTTCTCTTCTTCTTCATCTTCTCACGATTCAACCATCTTCAAAAGCTGAAGGAGCTTTTCTCCTTTTATGAAGTTATAGCCGAACCTCTTCTGAGCCTCACCCTTATTTCTTCTCTTTCATTCTTTTCTAGAACATTGATTCTCAAGGGTTGTTATCAAGCCAAATCGGGTAGTAAGGTGGTAAGGATTTCTTTTTCTTTCGGGTTTCTCTCTTCTTTTCTTGGTTGGTCGAAATCAAGAACTAATCATGTGTATTTGATTGGCCGAAATCATGGAGGACTAGGTTGTGGGTCTTTTGCTTTTAGCCAGCGATAAGGGTGCTAAGGAGCTCTCGGGATTCGATCCATTAAGGTAAGAAAGTGGTAGTATTCGGCCAAGGGGTCACATATTTTCTATGTCTTTAAGTTTGAGGCCGAAACTAATATGGCTCCATTTAGGAATTTCGGTAGACTGTTAGGTTCAAACGTGTGATTCCGGGATTCGATCAGTTGAGGCAAGATGATGATAGTGGTAGGTTGAAGGCCGTACTTTTTCTCATTTATGTAAGAGCCGAATCTAACATAGTTGTGTAGGAGGGAGTTCAACAAATCACAAGGTGCAATTCGTGTAGGCTACGGGGTTTAGGTTTAGGCGACTTTTACTAAAAGGTGTGTGATTATTACGCAATTTCCCAAGCATGTATAAAATATTGTATGTGTTATAAGTGTGATGATTAGTGCAGTGGCAATAATGAGATGGATACCCTGAGTGGGTATGTCGATAATCAGGTCAGTGTTAAATGCTGCTAAAATTGTGGTTATTGCTGTATATATGTGCTGTATGTTGGATCAACATGTTCATGCATTATTTCATGATATCACTATTGTATGTTGCATACTCATGGGGCGGGCTTTGTATATTTGAAAGAAGGACATGGTGTACATTTATGTACGTGGATTAGTGATGGCTACGAGCCTCACATGGATTGACGTTGACTACGGTCACGTTGTGGATTATTTTGTGATTTGATCACGAGGACCAGTGGCTCGACCACTTGGTGGATGGCATAATTTGCCAAATTGGTGTGTAGAGGTTGGAGGGTCGATTTAGTAATCCCCTGGTGTGTGGTGGTTGGATACGGGGGTGTGTAGAGGATGGACCCTAGGTTGGGTTGGGTGCATTTGGTGCATTTTGCATTAATCTTTGTTATGTGGATTGGTGTGGTTTTGGGCCAGGCCCATATGTGGAAATCTGTGGACTAATTACACACTGAGTCTGTTGACTCACCCAATTTTTACCAAACAATACAGGTGATTCATGATGTTGGACCGGATTGGATGGGATTCGTGATGGCCATGCAGACGCAGTGTCCATATTTAAAGACTTTATTTTTAGATTCAGTTTATTTGGGATATTTTGATGTAATAAGGCCTTTTAATTATTTTGGGTTTTCATTGTGGTTATGTTAGACTAGACCTGGACTATTAGTTGCAAATAAAGTTTCAAATTATGACAGTTTTATATCTTAAAAACTTATTAAAGGTTTTTACTCGGTTTTTCTTAAGAAATTTTAAAAGAAAAAAAAAACGCGTTGCCAATTAACTCCGAACTTCAAATTGTTTCTCAACCTAAAGTTTTTTTTTTCAGTAGCATTCCTAATTGGCCATAGTGTTTTGGGTTGGGTTTGGGGCGTTACACGGGGAACCATCTAAAATATTACGAAAGCTCTATTTTTATTACTTTAGCCATTATTTTATTTTCTAGATTATAATTTTACTTTATCTATACTAATTTTCTTTCTTTCTTCTTAACTTACGAGGTACCTCTAGTTTATGAATAGAAGAAACCCGAGAGGACCATTAGAATATGAAGTGACATTGAGACTACCGCTCAAAGAAACCAAAGAGAAACTAGACGAGCTCTAGACTACCAAAGAGAAGAACAGCAAGACAGATCCAATCCTACTGAAGGGATGGACGAAAACAATCCACCAAATGCGCAAGAACAGGATGCTCCACGTACTATGTATGATTATGCTAAACCTAATTTGACAGGAGCAGAATCGAGTATTGTTAGGCCTACTATAGCTGCTAATAATTTTGAATTGAAGCCTAACACAATACAAATGATTCAATAGTTTGTTCAATTTGATGGTTTACGGGATGAAGATCCTAACACTCATATAGCAAATCTTTTAGAATTATGCGATACCTTCAAGATAAATGGCATTTCTGATGATGCCATACGTCTTCGGTTATTTCCTTTTTTATTAAGGAATAAAGCAAAGCAGTGGTTGAACTCATTATCACGAGGGTCAATCACCACATAGGATCAAATGACCGAAAAATTTCTCTTGAAGTATTTTCCACCGGCCAAAACGGCCAAAATTAGGAATGACATATCTTCTTTTGTGTAGAATGACACAAAAAAATTATATGATGCATTGGAGAGATACAAAGATCTCCTAAGGAGATGTCCACACCATGAGTTGCCTTTGTGGCTTCAAGTTCAAACTTTTTACAATGGTGTGAATTCTCCAACTAGGCAAATGATTGATTCATCAGCCGGTGGAACTTTGAATAACAAAACTCCTGAAGCGGCTTACGATTTTATTGAAGAAATGTCGTTGAACACTTGTCAATGGCAAATTACAAGGGCCAAGCCAACAAAATCAGCTAGAATTTTTAATTTAGAAGCAGTCACAATATTGTCAATGCAGGTAGAGTTAATGAATAAAAAGATTGATAACCTATGTTCTTCGCAGGTACATCCAGTAATGCAATGTGAAACAAGCGGGAATGTGGCGAATATTGAGTACCCACCCTACCAACCAGGAGCAGAAAGCGAGCAGACAAACTATATAGGTAACAACTTCCCATCCAATAATAACCCTTATAGTAACACTTATAATCCAGGTTGGAGGAACCACCCAAATTTTTCATGGGGAGGACAGGGAAATCAAGGAAATCAAAGGCATCAACCTCCTCCTAATTACCAAAATCAACCGTATCCACATGAAAGGAAATCAAACCTTGAAGAAATGTTGACAAAATTCATGGCAGCCACAGATTCTCGTTTCCAAAGAACTGAAGCAACACTAGATGAACAACAAAAGTCGTTCAAAGGGATCGCGAATCAAGTTGAAGACCTTACTAGGTCAGTGGGGCATCTCAAAAAGTTTCCATTTGAACGCCAACAAGGACGTCTACCGAGCAACACGAAATAAATCCAAAAGAGAAAATCCAAGCCATCGCAACTCAGAAGGAAACAAGAGTAGACAGTTCTGTATCAGCGTAAGAAACCAAGGAAGAAAAAGGTAAAATAGAGGTAGCACATGAAAAGCCGAATTAGGTAATCAAAGAATACCAACCTCGTATACCTTATCCTGAAGCATTAAAAAGAGACGATTCAGAGGAACAATTCTGTAAGTTTCTAAAACTTTTAAAGAAATTACATATTAACTTACCTCTTCTTGAAGCTCTTTTTTAGATGCCCGATGCAAGGAAATTCTTAAGACATCTCTTGACGAATAAATGCAAAATAGATGAAGAGCACCATGTGGAATTAAACGCAAAATGCTTGGCAATTCTACAAATAAGCTACCACAGAAACTAAAAGATCCAGGGAGTTTTACAATTCCATGTTTAATTGGTAGTTTAAATATTTATAATGCGTTGGCTGATCTAGGGGCAAGTATAAATGTTATGCCTTATGCACTATTTAAACAACTAGGTCTTGGGAAGCCCAAACAAACTAGGATGAGTATTCAACTTGCTGATAAGACTGTTAGAACTCCTAAGGGCATTATCAAAGATGTTCTCGTAAAAATCGATAAATTTGTTATCCTAGTAGCTTTTGTTGTCTTAGTTATGGATGAGGATAATTCAATCCCCTTAATACTAGGAAAACCTTTCCTAGCTACTGCTAGAACAAAAATTAATGTTGCCACGAGAACTCATACTTTGCGTAAGAGATGAATCGATTAATCTTCAAGCTTTCGACTCGACCAGAACAACAGATGATGAAGGTAAGAAAGTAATTCCACTAGATGATCAAATTACTCACCCTTCCTCGCAGGAAACACCACAAGAATACAAATCTGAGCTGAATCGTAAACCCTAAGATGACAAAGAAGAGCCAGATCAGCACGAAGCAAAACTAGAGGAACCTCCAGAAGAGATCGTAGGGACATCCAATCATTACAAGATGGGAGACTAGACACTGTTAAATAAAGCAGATCCGCACAACACAGAACCGAAGCCAAAAGGAGAAATCCTTCTTAAGATACACCATATCTTCTAACACGAAACGATCAAGGTAAGCAACCCAACGTTCGACAATCCAAAGGTAAATGCTTCTCGACTTAAATTTTGTCAACAAAGCATGAGGGAAGATATTCAAACCTTTAAACCTCCCTGAATTTTCAAGAACAGGGAAAGTCTAGCTTAAAATTATAAACGAGTGCTTCTTGGGAAGTAACATGAGCACTAACCCTACTTATTTTCACATTTATTTTCAATTTATTGTATTTTCCTCTGTTCTTTTCCTTTTTCACAGATCAAGGGTGAAGATTTCTAGGCCACACGACTTTACATACGGTTGTGTCCGTGGCCATGTGGACCACCGAAACCACCGTACTGACAGGGCAAGGGCCGTGTAAGTTAGGCCAACCACCGCGCGACGTCACAGATCCAACCACCCTACCCCACGATCTCCGATAAATTACCACGACCGTGCCCCACGACCATGTGAAGATAGTGAGATGCCAAAAACGGGCATAACACGCCCTCACCTTCAACCGTGCCAACACACTGACATATCAAACACGGGCGTGGTAGGATGAGACAGGGCATGGAAACCCAACACGCTTAGACACACGGCCATGCAAACTAGTCATGGGAATCGACACACCCTCGATACACGGGCATGGGACCGAGCCAAAATTCACTCCCTATTTAAACCCCACAGCCCTTTCTCTTCTTCCCATCTCTTCTCTTCATCTTTTTTTTTTTTTATTTCAAGTTTTCTTTTCTCCTTAGTTAAAGTGTCCAAAACTCTTAAGCAATACACAAACCATGCCAAAGAAGCGGAAGAAGGCAAGCATAATCTCCCTATGGGAGATCGATCAACATGAGTTTATGCCGGCAGCTTCGACTAATAACCAAGCCAAGGGTCTTTAATACCATATAGTTTTTATTTTCTTTTTATCTTCTCTTTTATTTTCCTTCTCTTTGACTTTCTTATGCTTAATTAAGTTTATTTTGTTTTAGTTTCTTAGTGTCAGGTTCGTAAGGCTACTTGGGAATCACGCCCAATCCACCAACACTAACACTCCGTAGCTTTAGAAATCGTCCCCACCTCGCGAACCATCTGTCAATAAGGACTCCTAAGTCCATGAGTACTTTATTTTATTTTCAGTTTTCTTCTTAGTCTCTTTTTCTTTATTTTTGTCATCTTTAATTATTTTATTAGTATATTTTTTAAATTCTTTTAAGATTCCTGGCTAATTTTCCATGAGTATCCCAATTTCTTCATCTAGCGTAGAGCTCATCTAAAACACCCCACCGGGCCCATAGGAAACGCCATCACCAAAGACACCGCTCCTCCAAGTTCCTTACTACCACAACTTCATGAGGAACGTACTTTGGGATCATCCAGATTTCAGGGAAGTGTCATTTTATCCCCTTCTCTTTTGATTTATCCCGTAACTGTCCTCATCTATCTTTGTACATTAAGGGCAATGTACACCTTAAGTGTGGGGGGGTAAAAGTGTCCAACTTTTTCCATTATTTTCAAATCCCTAAATTTAGCCTTGTTTTTAGGTAATTTTCTCATATTACTAATTAGGATGAAATTTCTAATGATTTATGATTTTTATCGATATATCTTAGAATAAGTCATTGATAATTATGCATTGATGATTAAATTTGAAGAATACTAGAGAATCAAGCATGATAAGTCTAATTTTCAGAATTAAAAATTTTCTAGGTTGTTGACCTAAATTTGAATAATACCTTGAAGTTTGAAATTTACCGGGATTGATATCAAACACCCATAATTTTTGTGAGATTTTAAGCTTTATAGAGCATATATTCTTTTTCGTGCTCACTTGTTTTTTATTATGAGTGTGTCAACTCTGAATTGTTATTCTAGAACTTGCCTCGTTTATGCATGTCAAGACCACATTAATGATTTGATATATTGAGATGATTAAGGCACCTAGGTTTTAACCCGTTCAATCCACTAAAAAGCCTACCCATATAATTTACCCCTAGTGAACCTCGTTGGAACCTACTTATCCCTTTTATTGAATTACCCGCTAATATTAACCCCAAAGCCCCTTTGTATTTGTTATCACCATTCCTTTTAACTACCCTTTAATCGAGGTTTGATTTGATTAAGTTACTGAATTATATTAGTTCAATAGTTATATTTATCATTTATTATGTAAATAGTTTGTTCTAAAAAAAATCAAAGTATATTTAGTATTAGTACATGTTTAAAGGAGCTCATGTGTCTAAAAAAAGCCCAATTGTTGAAGAAGAGCTCGTATTATTATTTTTAGTATTCAAGAATGATGTAATTATTAGTTTATTTTCCTAGGAAGGTAATTTGTTAGGTCAATCTCGATTCTAACCTCTTAATTCAGCCTATATCCGTACATTAACCCTAGCCCTATTACAACCTTGATAAAGACCTTTTGATCTATGTATCATCTCATATACAGTGGTGGAGATTTGATTTTCAGGCAAGCCTATGGGATTAATTTTTCAGGTTTGACGTTTGAGTGCTTTTTCTTAATCCTTAAACAATTTGAGTGATTTGAGTAAATCTTTAGTGAGGATGTCAATCCTTGTCGGTTTTGAATCAAAGGCGATTATTTAGATGAGGGAAGACACCTATGTTTTCGAGCTAAAACTTAATGACTTATCTTGTTTGAATCTTTAGGGCACTTTGAGCTAAATTATCCATGTATATATTATCTATGAATTATGATAAGACATTGTCGATAGGAATTATGAATTGTGGAAAGTTCGTTTTAATTGTAAGTTGACAATTTTGCTTGAGGACAAGCAAAAGCTTAAGTGTGGGGTATTTGATAAACTGTAAAAGTAACATATTTTAGGCCCACATTTAGTATGCTTTTGGATGATTTAGCCTGAAATTTATGTAAAAAGGTGCTCTTAATCCTTTCTTTTCATGTCTTATACTCAGGAAAGCACCCTATTACTAAAAGAACGAGAAACGGCTTAAAATGGACTCAGTTGGGCCTTAGCATGAAATCGACACGGCCTAGACTTCATTGCACACGGCCGTGCCTTTCCATTCATTTAGAGCTACGGCCGTGCCTCATTGACAAAAACCCAACATAGCCTATCCCTAATTTACACGATCGTGCCATAGCCATGCCCCAATCGATAAAATAGAGACACGGGCTGGACCATGATTTACACGGGCGTGCCTTGGCCGTACCCCTGTCACGAAAAAGAGCAATTTCACTCGGAGTTGGATACTTTGAGATGAAGAAACATATTCCTAAACCGACTCAAACTCCGAGTAGGAACTAGACTCAGATTAGGACGTCCAAAAAGCCAATTAAGTCTATATAAACAACCCAAGCCAGCTATTCAAGGGGATCGGAGTTTTAGCAGAGTTTTCTGCTAGAACTTTCTTTGTCTAGGGAATTACTCAAAGTTAGCCAGTTGATCCATATCGAAGAGCCGGAATTCTACCCAAGACGGCGGTTCTCTCCTTTTAGGGATTTCTTATGTTTTGTTTTATCTTTTCTCTTAAGATGTTATTTTATTTCGTTATGAACTAAACCCTTCAGATACCTGAAGGGGATGAAACCTATGATGGATTTTGTTATTTAATTCTTTGATTTATATGATAAATACTTAGTTTGTTCTTAATTATGTTGCTTAAATTTATCGGATGTGCTTAGGTGGAGGAGTAATAGACCCTGCCTAAGAGTAGATCTAGCATAATTAAGCAGAGTTGATCGAGCACCTAGAGATATGGTTACGAGATTTTGCCAGATTAGGGTGAAACCTAGTATGGAAATACATTGATCGATTTACTGCTTCCTTAGGGGGTTATTATAAGAGAGCGAGAGTTCCACTAATTAACCTAAGGTTAGACGTTATTCACCTCGAGAGAGGGTTTAATATAGGTTAGGGAGTCTCACGGATCAGGCTAAGTAAAGAAATCATATAATTCAAGGGTTGGATAATAAGTGAAGTCATAGGTGAATTCTTCCTGAGGGTATCATCGTTATCAACTAAGTTTTCCTAAAGTCTTTTCCCGAATTTATTCTTTTGTCTTTGCATTTAGTTTAAGTATTTTATTTTTAATAAACCAATCACTCCATATTTCAAGCTAAATAGTAATTTTAGAGTTCCTTGGGTTCGATAAGATATTCTTGCCTAAACTATACTATTCTTCGATAGGTGCACTTGCCTCCATTGTTGTCATAGTTAGTCTCTAGGTTCGATCCTTCTTTATAAATTTTAAAACTAGACTATTTTGCAGCGATCATTCCCCCACATCATGTGATTGTGGGTTATTCTCATCCATCCCTTCAATAGGATTGGATCTGCCTTCTTGATTTTCTTCTATATAATTTAGGGCTTGCCTGATTTCTCTATGATTTCTACTAGAGGTAGCTTCAATTTCACTATCGTATACAAGAGGCCCTGTCAGATTCCTTCTAGTCATAAACTAGTGGTTTCTACTAGGAAAACAAAGAAAGAAAAATTAGTAAAAATAAAATAAAATAAATTACGATAAAAAAATAAAAGTAGAAATAAAATAATGGCTAAAGTAATAAAAATAAAGCTTTCTTAATATTTTAGTTCCCCGGCAACGGCGTCAAAAACTTGATCGTTGAAATCATAGCTTTAAAGTTTATAATAAGAATGATCAAACATGAAAACTAACTCTGACAACGATTAAAGGCAAATGTACCTATCGAACAGTAGTATAGCTTAGGCAAGATCGGATTGTCGAACCCAAAGGAACTAAAAGTACTAATACTAACTTTCTTTTTATTATTTAGCCTAAAATAAAGTAAAGGTGTTTTAATCTAAAATCTACCACTAAGCTAAATACACAAGACAAAAAGAATGAATTGGAAAATATCTTGAAGAAAAACTCAATTGATCACGACGATACCCTCAGGAAGAATCCACCTAGACTTTACTTGTTATCTATCACTGAACCATATGGTTTATTTACTTAGCTTGATATGTAGGACTCCCTAACGTATATTAAACCCTTTCTCGAGGTGAACAACGTCTAACCCTAGTTTAATTAGTGGAACTCTATTTTGCTTATAATAACCCCTTAGAATAGCAGTAAATCAATCTATGATTCCCATATTAGGTTTCACCCTAATCCGGCAAAATCTCGTCACCCTATTTCTAGGCGTGCGATCAACTCCGCTTAATTATGCTTGTAACATCCCAAAATTGGGCCTAGTAGGATTGGGCCCAATGGACCTTGGACGTATGAATGTTTAAAATTTTAAGAACAAGAAAATGGAGTTATAGTAAATTGGACTTATTAGTTAAGTGAATTTGGAAGGTTACGAGGTTTTTATGAAGTCTCGGGTTTAATTGGGCCTTAGGAAAAATTTGGTATTTTAACACTTTAAGGAGATAGAGTAAGTGACCTTAAGGCTTATAGTAATAAATGAGTAAATGGTTAGCATAAGTGAGCAATTGGTAAAGAGGTTATGGCATTATGTGAAGTACCTTGAGGGAAGAGGTTCAAATCCCATTGTTTGCAAATTTGACTATAATTTTTGCACTCATCTAGCATGTGTCGGCCAAACCTTATTTTTGGTAGGTTGGACTTTTAGTTTTATGGTAAGGTGGCTAATGGATTAAGGCAAGATTGAACATAGGGAAATGAATCATTTGGTAAAGGTAAGAAGGGGAAACAAATGGCTTAAATTGAGGAATGTGTTATGGATAGAATAGTTGGCAAAGGTTGACTCTCTTGGCCATGAACTTGGTCAGTTTTAGGGCTAGAGGGGTGGCCTAATATTGAAAGGGATTAGGGGATAGTTGGTCAAATTCTTTAGCAATTTGTGCACCATTTTCTTTTCTCTCCAAAACCTCTCTCCCTAGCCGATTGTGTCATGAGCAATAGGTAAAATTTTTCTTTGGTTTTGGCTATTATTTTTTACCAAATTGGTATTATTTTCTTTTCCTCTCAAGCTCTTTTCTTCTTTGTGCCGAAGCTATACTACCATTGAAGGAGGCTTTGTTCTTCCATTTTATTTTTTTCTTCCTAGGCCGAATGTACACCAATCTCAAAACTTCTTCTTTGTTTATTCTCCTCCATAATCAAATTTTTTCATCGTTCTTTTTCCTCATTCCTTAAGAAATTGTGATATAGAGGGAGGCCAAATACCACAACATCGCCTAATCATCTCTAGTCATAGGACGAACATGAGAAATGGGATTATAATCAATTAAGGTAAGGAAGAATCTTTCATAGTCCATTCGATATCTCCATTTGGTTTTTGAGTTAATCGGATTGAAGGTTGGCTATTTGATATTATTGGTAGGATCGATTCTTCGTGCATCGAGGTAGATCATAGTCGTGGTAAGTGGAGTTAGCCTAATAAAGTATTTTTAGTTACGATTATCGAAGTTGAGACTAACCTTCTATCAACTATCATTATAGGTGTTGAAATCGGTAGAAAGCACAACTTGCAATCAATGTGTGTAATCCCATACCATTCCAAATATATGTTTGAAATGGTGAGTAAATCTCACATCTCTCTGAAATTTTACATGAAATATTCTGTGATTCGGTAGAAATATCGACGAAAATCGATAATCAGCATCCGTGATCACTCGGACGTGCATATGATGGTAATGATAATCATGTTTTGTAATAAAATAGTTTCAGTCAGAAACAGTAGTGTGTATTTGAAAAATCATGAAAAATGGGATAAAAGGAATTACAAAGTGAATAAGATAGCAGATTAAAGCTTACTGTGTCTATTTTAATATGGATGAAACGGAAAAGGAAAAGGAGTTTTATATTCTAAGATATGTAAATTTTAGTGAGACTGGTTTTGAATGACTTCGGGGTATTCTGTTCTATCTTGGAAAAATTGTACAAAATTGTAAAAAGTGAATTAAGAGTTATAAATGATATGTCTATTTTCAACAGAAATAAGTGGGAACAGTATATGAAAAGCGTAAAGTAAGATATTTGAGATTAAGTTAAGAAAGGTCAGAATCATTGGATAGTGAAACAAGGGAAACTTTAAGGAATAAACTGTACTAAACGGTTAAGCTAAAAATTCTGGAAAAGTTATAGGAGAAATATATATAAGCCTAGTTTCAAGGAAATTTTACGGATTTAGATTTTGAGTTTGGAAAGTCGAGTTATGGTCAATTTAGTCAGTATGATGCAGATGGACAATTTTGATTTTATGCCCAAATTAGTAGTTAAGCCTAGGTTGCGAAATTACCGAAATACCCCTGGGTTACGAGATTACCAAATTACCCTTAGTAGGTAAGATTATCAAATTACGAAAATGCCCTAATGGGCCGAATTATGGAAATGCCCCTAATGGGTCGAAATACAAAATTGCTTAATGGGCCAATATGTTATTTTGACAAATGGGCCGATCCGTTATTTTGATAGATTGTGAAATGGGCTAAATGTGTAATTTGATATATGGGCCAAATGTGATACTTGATTTATGGGCCAAATGTGATATTGGCTATATGGGCCAAAATGTGATATGGGCTAGATTGTGAGAATTTTTCTAATGGGCCATACTGTTAAAATTATTATATGAAAATTGTTGTGCATTGTATATACATGATTGCACGGGTTGGGATAAAATTAAAGAGAAGTTCTGGTGGCTCTGCCACAATCTAGTTTGGGTGGCTCTGCCATAATCTAGTTCGAGTGGCTCTGCCACAATCTAGTTCGAGTGGTTCAGCCACAACACTTTTAAATGGCTTTTTGCTTGCCAATTAAATGGCTTAATGCCTGCGATTGGTGTGTTGGCGGGGTGGGTTGACTTGATCCCCACAGGTGTGCTGGTTGGTGCGGGTGGTGTGTAGCGGATGGAAATTTAGGCTTGGTTTGGGAATTGCATATCATATTCATATTATACATGTTATTATGTTATTATTGTAAATGGGCTTAGGCCCAAATATTTGTTTAATGGATTTTTGTAACATCCGGGATTTAGGGGCCTCGCATTTTAATTCATATCTGTGTGTTTGGTGTGTTGTATAACTGCTTCAGTGTGTTTAGGGGCTTCAGGAAACCATGGGGTTAGGAAGGAGCCTTAGTGAAAATTTTGGTTTGGAGCCTTTAGGGGAGAGCTAGGGGAGCTAGGCCTTAAGGGATTTAATGTGGTGTGCCTTGACACAACAAGTGGAGTGGTAGAGTGGCAAGGTGACGCCTAGGGGCAAGCGGAGAGTTTGCGTCACTAGGGGTTCTAAGGGGGAGAGGCTCGAATCACGCCAACAGCAAGGGAGCTTTGTTTTATTTTGTATTTTACGTCAAGGGGGAGTGTTGGACGGCAATCAAACTCTGGAGGGTGGAGTGGGAGACTTGGTCAAACTTTTTGAATGTGTGGCTATGAAAAGGGATAGGGTTTGAATCATTCAAATGATTTTGAATGAGTGGAGTGGAGGAAAGTTAGGAGAAAAACAAGGGATGTGGAGTGAGGTTGAAGTGTTGGCCGAATTTGAGGGTGCCGAAAGTGTGAGTTTAGTAGCTTGAGTGTGTGCATTTTTGGAGTTCTTCTCTCCTTTAGTTCTCTTTGCAGAAAGTGTTAGAAAAACACTCTCTTTTACTTTCTTTTCATGTGACCAAAAGCTGAATATAGAAGTGATCATCTCGGGCATTGTGTGCATCTTCTCTTCTCTTCTCCCTATTCTTTTTCTCTTCTTGGCCGAACCATATCTTTCTCTCATTCTCCTTTCTTTTTCATTTGACAACCCTCACTTCTTTTACAAAGAAGTTGAATTTTACCCTCCATTCTTTTCAATAGTCAAAACCTCATAAAACCCAACCCTCTCTTCTTCTTTGCACCGATTCTCTTATCTTCAAAAGCCGAATAACCCATTTGTTAGTTGTTGATGATAGCTGAATGAACCTTTCCCATTTATAAAGCCATAGCCGAACCTCTTTGAGCCTCTTCATTATTTCATTTTCTTCTCTTGCTAGTCATCTAGGTGAATCTATCAAAGCCGAAACTCCTTGGTGTGGTGATTATCTTCGATTGGTAATCCTTAAGGGAGGTGCCGTCACTCATCTGCTGTTAGATCTCGCTCATTCGGTTGCTAGTAATTGTGGTAAGGGGTTTCTCTTCTATTTGAATCTCGTTCTTTTCTCTTTAAGTTATCGAAACTAAGAGTCTAACTCCATTTCTTTGGTATGGCGAATCTATGAAGGAGAGATCTTGGGTTATCTGTATAAGCTAGCGTTAAGAGGGTTAAGGACTTTTGGGATCTAATCAATCGAGGTAAGAAGGTTGTGATATTCAGCCAAAGGCCACTTCTTTTGTCGATAAATGTTAGAGCCGAATCTAACATGGCTTATATAGGGGGTTTCGACAATCTCAAGGTGCAAGCGCATAGCCTTCGGGTTTTGGTCGACTTTGGTAAGGCTATTCGATTGGGATGGTATTTAGTTTCATTTAGATTTGATTTAACGCTTTAACCCAAGTCTTCTGATTAAGTTATTATTCGATGGATGCGAATACCAGCCAAGGAGAGAAAGGGGTTGGACACGTGGTCCCTACCCCTAAATTCAAGATACGGTCAGTTTCAGCGGTTCGGGATTGGCCTCCGGGCGGTGGACGAGCGTCCGACATAGATAAGTAGATCATTGTGATCACTTTGGGTGAGGACATTGGGGAGATCGATAGTCTAGTTCTTCATGTTCTCAAGTGTGTAATTAACACACTGTTTACTTTCTTGTTTTAATTAAAATATGTAATATGAGTGGTAGCCAAAATAGTGGCTGTGGTAATGCTGTTACCTGATTTGGGTAAACCGGTAACCAGGTTAGTATACTATCGATGTGTGGTTGTGGTTAATTATTGTGGATACATGTAAGCATGTCATATGTGCCTAACTGGTATGTTCATATGTTATATTGCCATATCATTATAATATGATACATGTTCATGGGGTTCGGTATATATATTGAATAAGGGGTAGTGTGTATATTTATGTACGTGGATTGGTGATGGCCTCGAGCCTCATCGTGGATTGATGTTAGCCTTGAGCTACATCGTGGATTGATGATGACCTTGAGTCACATCGTGGATAATTGTGATTTTAATCACGTGGATCAGTGGCTAGACCACTAAGTGGACTTTGAGCAGTGTACTGCCAAAGTGGTGTGTAGAGGATGGAGGGTCGATTTAGTAATCCCCGGTGTATGGTGGATGGATATACGGGTGGTGTGTAGCGGTTGGATACTAGGCTAGGCCGGGTTTGGGGTGTTACAATTTTGGCCCAGTAGACAATGGTAAGTGGGTTGCGCACTGAGTTCTTGTAACCCACCCCCTTCTCTTAACCCTTGTAGGTAATAATCAGTGACGAGGACTTGGAGCCATGGATGACTTGGTGGAGGCCATACTTCAAAATGGTTTATTTGGACTTTAGACTTCTTCTCATTTATTTTATTACTTTTGCTATTTTGGGATTTTATAGTTGTAATAAGGCCTCTGGGATAACTTTAAGTTGCTTTATGTTTGGATGTATTTATTATTCTTCTTAAATTGTTTTAAAGCGGGAATTTTCTAAAATCATAATAATGGTTTTCAAAATCAATTAAAAATGGTTTTATAGCAAACTTTTACAAATGATTTAACTCAATTTTCTTTCAAAATTATCTACAACATTTTCAAAAGTCATGATTAAAGCTCATTACCTCGACCTTCGATTTATCAATCAACCTCTCAAAGATACATGTATTTTATCTACGTTTCCGCAATGTTTTGAAATGCTTCTGCAACTCTATTTCCAAATGTCATATTTTCATAAATGGCTTATTTGAAATATGTTTTTGCAACCAGAAAGGTTTTTAAAGATAAATACATTTTCAAAGTAGATATCAATTGCTTAAGTGTTTGGGGTTTTAACAAAGAGGCTGAAATTCTCAAACAAAGTTTTTAACAATTGTAAAGATCGTTTTAAAGGAAAAAACACTTCCATGTGACTAGCCAAATTCGGGCCTAACTTCTAGGCCGGGTTTAGGGTGTTACATTTTATGGTATCAGAGCCCAGTTCCAAAACTCGGCTGTGGTTTGGGTTCAAAAATGTTTTCCAAAGCTGTTTGAAATTTGATTTATAAGTACATGTTTGAAAGGAAGTATGGCACCACCGGTATCTGGCACCAAGTCAAGTAAGTGTCTTTTATCATGTGTTATTTGATATATGGGCCAAATATGATACTTGATTTATGGGCCAAATGTGATATTGGCTATATGAGCCAAAATGTGATATGGGCTAGATTGTGAGAATTTTTATAATGGGCTATACTGTTAAAATTATTATATGAATAAATTGTTGTGCATTGTATATACATGATTGCATGGGTTGGGATAAAATAGAAGAGAAGTTCTAGTGGCTCTACCACAATCTAGTTCGAGTGGCTCTGCCACAATATAGTTCCGGTGGCTCTACCACAATCAAGATCGAGTGGTTCAGCCACAACAATTTTAAATGGCTTTTTGCCTGCGATTGGTGTGCTAGTGGGGTGGGTTGACTTGATCCCCACAGGTGTGCTTTGGTTGAATGCGGTGGTGTGTAGCGGATGGAAATTTAGGCTTGGTTTGGGAATTTCATATCACATTCATATTATACATGTTATTATGTTATTATTGTAAATGGGCTTAGGCCCAAATATTTGTTTAATGGATTTTGGCCCAGTGGACAATGGTAAGTGGGTTGCACATTGAGTTCTTGTAACTCACCCCCTTCTCTTAACCCTTGTACATAATACTCAGTGAGGAGGACTTGAAGCCATCGATGACTTGGTGGAGGCCATACTTCAAAATGGTTTATTTGGACTTTAGACTTCTTCTCATTTATTTTATTACTTTTGCTATTTTGGGATTTTATAGTTGTAATAAGGCCTCTGGGATAACTTTAAGTTGCTTTATGTTTGGACGTATTTATTATTCTTCTTAAATTGTTTTAAAGTGGGAATTTTCTAAAATCATAATAATGGTTTTCAAAATTGATTAATAATGGCTTTTGTAGCAAACTTCTACAAATGTTTAACTTGAATTTTCTTCCAAAATTATCTACAACATTTTCAAAAGTCATGATTAAAGCTCATTACCTCGATCTTCGATTTAGCAATCAACCTCTCAAATATACATGTATTTTATCTATGTTTCCGCAATGTTTTGAAATGCTTCTGCAACTCTATTTCCAAATGTCATATTTTTGCATATGGCTTATTTCAAATATATTTTCACAACCAAAAAGGTTTTTAAAGATAATTACGTTTCTAAAGTAGATATCAATTACTTACGTGTTTTGGGTTTTAACAAAGAGGCTGGAATTCTCAAACAAAGTTTTTAGCAATCGTAAAGATGGTTTTAAAGAAAAAAACACTTCCATGTGACTCGCTAGATTCGGGCCTAACTTCTAGGCCAGGTTTAGGGTGTTACAATGCTAGATCTACTCTTAGGCAGGGTCTATTCCTCCTTCACCTAAACACATCAGATTTGGATTAAGCATGCATAATTAAGAACAAACTAAGTATTTATCATATAATTTAGAAAATAATAACAATATTCATCTAGCTTTCATCCCCTTCAGTTATCTGAGGGGTTTAATTCATAATTAATAAAGAAAACATCTCAAGAGAAAAGATAAAACAAAACATAAGAAATCCCTAAAACATCCTGAAGGAATTGAAGGAGAGATCCACCGTCTTGAGTAGAATTCCGGCTCCTTGAGATTGATCAACTGGCTATCTTCGAGTAATCCCCGCAAATCTAATCTTTTCGGCTTGGCTCTTTGGCTTAGCTCCCCCCTTTTCAGGATACACTTAGGGTGTTTATATAGACTTTTAGAATGTTTTACTTGGCCTCTAAGTGTCTTAATTCAAGTATAGTTCCTACTCGGAAGTTTCAATAGGCTTTGGAATGTGTTTTTTTGCCTCAAAGTATCCAAACTCGAGTGAAATTTGTCTCTACCGTGGCAGAGGCACGACCAGGATACACTTGTGTAAATCGACTTCAGTAGTGTTCGAAGTTGATTTTGACACGATGCACGGGGTCGTGTGAAGTATTTTGACGATGCAGTAGTGTGTCTTGATGTCCAGTCCGTGTCAATTTCCTTTTTGGCCCAAATTTGCCCGTTTTAAGCCCGTTTCTCATTCCTTTCGTCCTCGGGTGCTTTCCTGAGTAAAAACATGAAAAGAAAGGATTAAAAGCACCTTTTTACATAAATCGAGAAATAAATCATCCAAAAGCATGCTAAATATGAGGTTAAAATATGTTACTTTTACAGTTTATCAGGAAATATTGCCACAATTGCCTATTAAAATGGTTATGAAAGTATGAGAAGTTAAGAGTTAAATAATTGAAAGATGTTAAGCTCTGGGCTTGAAAATATGAATACGCATAATTAATGTACATGTTACTATAAGGTTTGAAATGATTTGATAATGATTATTATGGTATGTTATATTGGAGGTATTACGAATGTTTGGAAAATGTTAAGATTTTTTAAATTAGGCTTATAAATTGAAGGGGGTAAGCATTGTGAGTGAGTAAGTTATGCCTGTAAAGATTTAATGACGTTTATGTTGTGTTATGTTATGTTGTATGAAAAATGTATGTCTATTGATGCTTATTATTTGCATATGAACTTACTAAGCTCTGTAGCTTACTCCCCTTCCTTTCCCATGTCATATAGAGTTATTAAGCTAGCTCAGGTTGGAGATCGCTGAAGATACTATCACACTATCAAGTTATCATTTTTAGTATAAATGAATTCAAGTACTTTAAGTTTACGACATATATAGGGACTTGGTCTTTTTGTTATATGTCATATTGGTTTAGCCAAATGTGTTAGCTTATGATGATATTTGATTCATTTTATGTATGGCCATGAGATGTGGTTCATAATGATTATTTGGTTGTAAACCTATTCATTTATGTATGTATGTGACAATGCCATTATGATATAGCCTATGGTTATTGATGATTGAATGATGATGTGTTGCATGTGATTATAGATGTTTGATGATGGTGAAGCACTTAGTTATGCCATGTTAAGTGCCTTGAAGTCATATATATATTTGGATTGGTGTGGTTTTGATGTTGGGTAGGTTGGTGCAAGTATGGGTGGCATAAAGGCTTGGTAAATAGCCTTATTTTGTCCACGGGTAGACACACGGCTTGCCCCATAGGCGTGTGTTATGGCCGTGTGTCCCTTACACCCTAATTAATGCAAAATAGAATGCCTAGTAATAAATGCACTGGCACGAGACACGGCCATGTGTAACGCCTAAAAAATCTAAGTAATTATCTTTGCATGCTTTTAGCACAACTACTTATTTGCTTTAGTGGTTAAGTGATTTGGGTGTGTTTGGGAGTGTCTGAGAAGTCCTACATTCAAGCCTGGGCTTGTAAAAATTTTTGTAACGCCCCATAACTTAGGTATTTATTTTTGTTGCACTTTTTAATATAAATACCTATCTGCTTCAGTGGCTGAGTGATTTGGGTGTGTTTGGGAGTGTATGAGAAGTCCTGGGTTCGAGCATGGGCTCGTGTAAAATTTTGGTTTTTGGGGAATAAAACCTTGCATTTGGTTAGTAGGCTTTTAAATATATGTGGGTAAAGCATGACATAAAAAGCCTGCTGGTCTAAGGGGTAAGTGGCGTGCTACCTAGGCTAGAGGATTGAGCTTCGAATCTTGGTAGTGGCAAGGGAATATTTATTTTGTTGCTGTGCTGTGGGAGGTGATGGAGTTTGACTAAAACCCTGAAGTAGTTGAGGAGAATTCGAATTGTGTGGTTGAAGGAAAGTGTAATCAAGTGGAGAGATTCGATGAGGGATTTTAGGAGGAAATCAATGGATGAGAGGAGAGGTAGAGGTGTGCTGAATTTGGACTCTTAGGCACTCAAGAATTCGGCTAGGGAGGGGTTTCTCATTCGGTTCTGTGTTTCTTTTCCCTTTACATAAAACTTCTTCTCCTTTTTTTTGTTTTTTCTTTTCTCTCTGTCGTAACCCTCTCCTCCCCTAAACTATTTTTTCTCCCTTTCTGCCGCTATACTCTTCTTGTTCTCTATCGATTTGGATTGCTCCTCCTAACACCCTGCTTGTGTTGGTTGAACATCCCCTTCCTTTTCTTCTCATCTTTCTTTTTCTCCTTTTTCCTGATTTTGGTCGAAAGCACTCTCTTTCCCTACCCTCACTATGCCGACTTTTTCTTTTATCTCTGCTGATTTAGTGTTCCTTTCTAGGCTACGGTGGTATTTTTGGTAAGTTGATACTCGTTTTGGGCTTAAACCGTGCTTGTAGATACTTATTAATAAGGGGTTTTGATTGGATTGTAGGTAATAACCCCGAGTTCTAGTGATCATCATTTCCAGTGAGCAAAGTGTGTAGGGATTCGATTGTCAACCAAGGTAAGCGGTTGGCGATTAAGTGGTTATGTATTTTGATTTGGGTTCATTTTAAATTCAATTGATATGTGAGTAACCAAATATTATGAGTGAACATAGGTTCTGGAGTGATCGAGGATTGTATACGCATCTTTTCAGATCCAGGTGTGTAACAGTACTCTCATAAGTGGTATTGGTGAAATGCCGAAAGTTCTAAACACTACCCAACTCGTAATTCGGCAAAAGTAGAAAAAGTATGACATTGATGCTACATGAGCGTACGTTCGCTCGTGTGGTAAACTGAATGCATAAAATGTGAGCGTTAGACTATCGAGGCCAACGTGAGTGATTTCGTGGTCTTGGGCCATGTTGGGCCGAAATGGGTGTGTGGCCCCAACTGGCTCGTGGGCCCCACACGGGTAAACCGTACAAACATGTAGAGAATTTTGGGCCAAGTTGTGTAAGTTACATGGCTGAGCCAATTTTTGGGCAAAGTGGGCCACACGAGATTGTAGGCCCACATGGGCCGCATTATGAGCCTTGGGCTTATTTGCATTGTTTGACTGTTAAGGTTGCACGCGTTGCCCAAGGCAACTGTGGACCTACTAATGGGTTGGTAAGTACACCTAGACCTCAACCTAATAAAATAACTAGTATGCCCCTATGGTAAAATGACTGTTATGCCCCTATGTTATGTATGACCATATATAAGCATGCCATGGTATATATATATGTTGTATTCATGTGTGATATGTTGCATGGGATGGGATTATTATGATTGGAGGAATTGTACTTTAGTGCTGCAACCGGTGCTAATTTTGGAGTGTAGGGATAGGTGGGTGATTTTATCCCCACATGGAGTGATGGGCTGGACGGAGTGGAGTGTAGAGGTTGGATGGGTAGGACTTATGTTTGCATGTTTAAACTGCTACTGATACTATTATAGGCTAAGGCCCATACTAATCTTGGGTCTAAGGCCCAACCGAATCGAATCGACATTTGACTTGGGCTTAGGCCCAGATCTGCATTTTGCCTAAAGGCATGATTGGCTGTTTATTTGCATGGGGTTACACACTGAGTTTTCGTAAACTCACTTCTCTGTTTATTTGTACAGGTAATCCCCAGTCTAAGGCGGATCGATGCTGTGAGGGATTCGGAGGTGGCTACACAACTGCACCTAGATATATAACTGAGTTTATTTTCTATAAGTTTAATTTGGGTTTTTGTTATGTAATAAGGCCTCTTAATTATTAACTTTTAATTTGGGAGATTTTATGTATTTTAACTTACATTTGATTAGTAGTAGAACGCGGTTTTCCAAAAGATAATTTGTTACAAAACACTACATTTTCACAACTTATAATAAAAGCTTTCGCATCAAACTTGGTTTTAAAATAAAGTAACAAATTAATATGGTCAATGTTCTACTAAAATAACTTAAGTTTTGAAAGAACAAGGTACCCTAAATTTTCGTTCAAGATATATAAACAAGGTTTAATAATAAGCATGGATTTTCTAAAGAAACGATGTTTTCAAAAAATACTTCAATGTCATATCACTAGATTCGGCCATAACGTCTGGGCCATATTTGGGGTGTTACATTTAGTGGTATCAGAGCCAGTTTCAAGAACTCGGCTGTGGTGTTGGGTTTCTTCTAAAACTTGGAATATTTAAAAAGAATTGTTCCAAACAATCTGAAAAGTTTTGGAATGTTTTACCGAATATGTGGTACACCGAGTCTCCAGCACCGATCTTGTAAGTCTTCTAAAATTGTTGTTTGTTTTAATCTGAAATGCTATAAATAGAAAATACTGAGACTACTGTAGGTAGAAGACTACACTGAAACACTCTAGTCAGTGTGAACTGAAAACTATAGTAAGACTACGATATATGAAAACGAACTCTGAATTATTGATAATGATTTGCATAAAGCATTGCTAATAAATAACTAAAACTGTAAATTGATCTGCATAAAACTATTAATTTGGATAAAACAAAATTCAATAATAAGCACAAGAGGTACTTGCGAACGGGGTACAGAGGCTGTGGTAGAGGTTGTAGAGGTGCTCAAGTTGGGTCCTCGTCGTTTGACTATATACCTAATTTGGAGACTAGTGAGACACCAGCTTTATCTATGACTGAGACTGGGTTGCATGATCGAGCGGCTAGGTACGACGTACTGGACTAAGCCATGTTAAGAATTCTTGAAAGGGTCGCTGGGACCAATCTCGGCATCTTGGGGCCGAGGTCGCCATGTGAGCGACTTGGTCTAATGGGGCTAAGATTTTTAGGGGTATTGTTGGAGTTTCCCCTAACATGGGTGAATATTGGATTGAGGCCACAGAAAGGATCATGGATGACCTCGATTGCACCCTTGAACAGAAACTAAAAGGTGCAGTGTCCTTGCTGCGAGACGAAACCTATCAGTGGTGGCTTACAGTTAAAGAGGGCACTCAGGCTGACCGATTGACATGGGAATTCTTTAAGACTACTTTCCAATGAAAGTATGTGAGTGCTAGTTATGTGGATGTCCGGAGGATGGAATTTCTAAATTTGACTCAAGGGATAAGCCAGTGGCTGAATATGAAGTTAAATTTCTGCGATTAAGTCACTATACACCTGGGATGGTGGCAATTGATTATAAGCGGTGTGTCCATTTCGAGGACGGCCTTAGGGATAGTTTGAGAGTTTTGATAGCTCCATAGAGGAAGTGAGATTTTGCCACACTGGTTGATAAGGCGAAGATCGCCGAGGAGGTAAAGCGTACTGAGCGTCTGAACAGAAAAAAAGGGTAGGAATAAGAGGGATACAGAAACCTCAAGTTCCATTCAAAGGCCGAATAAAAAGGCCAGAGTGGATGGACCGGTCAGAGTTAGGGCCCTATTGTTGCTATTGGACCGTAGCCATGTGGTGACTATGGTAGACTCCATCAAGGCGAATGCTGGAAAAGGATTGGGGCATGTTTGAAGTGCGGATTACTAGAGCACCATATCAGAGATTCTCCACGGAGGATCGATCAGATGCAAGCTACTGGCCGGGGTACTGTACAGTCACCGATGGGTGTTCAGTAGCCAAAAATGGAAATGGTATGGGTCGTGGTCATTGAGCACTAGGCAGAGGCGCTGGTCATACTGAGGCGAGGCAGCTAGCTCTAGTTTATGTTGCACATCGCCAAGAGGACGAGACTCCCCAAATGTTATTACTGATACGTTCTTTATCCATAATGTACCTTATATTGCACTGATTGATGTTGGGTCGATGTCTGAGACTGTGGGTATAGTGGTTGAAACCACTATGAGTTAAATTATTGTGTTGAGTCTTTTAGGGTTGTGAAAAAGAATGATGGATCTATATTACGTGAATTTGACTTAATGTATCGACTCAAGTGAATCTAGATTGTCTTTGCTAAGCGGGTGGTACTGAAACCGTAGAGGGGATGAATGGTGGTAATAGGGAACGTCAAAATTATTTGTCAAATGTGACTATTAAGAATAAGTAGCCTTCATTAGCCAGGTCCCATCATTAAAGATTGATGATCTATTCGACTAGTTTTGAGGAGCTTCTCTTCTTGCTCACTAAGATTGATATCGATTCAAGATCGGGTACCATCAATTGAGAGTCAAAGAGACCGATGTTCACAAAGAATAAGTACATTTAGAACTTGTTATGGTCATTTGAGAGTCAAAGAGTTCCTTGTGATGCCGTTTGGATTAACCAATGCACCAGTAGCATTTATGGATCTGATGAATCGAGTCTTCCAGCCTTATTTGGATCGATTCGTAGTGGTGTTTATAGATGACATCTTGGTGTACTCGAGAACTGAGGATGAACATGACGCATATCTCCGAGTTGTTCTGTAGATTTTGAGGGGGAAACAGTTTTACACTAAGCTCAGCAAGTGTGAATTCTGGCTATGAGAGCTAACATTTTCGGGACATGTGGTATCTACTAAAGGGATTAGAGTGGATCCTCGAAAAGTTGAAGCTATTTTGGATTAGAAGCCGCTTAAGACGGTATCTGAGATTCAAAGTTTTCTGGGTTTGGTAGGGTATTATAGATGTTTTGTTGAGGGGTTTTCGTTAATTACTGCACCTCTGACTAAATTGTTGCGTAAAGGGGTATCGCTTTTCTGGACTGTTAAGCAGCAAGAGAGTTTTGAGATACTTAAGAAGGTTCTAACGGAGGCCCTTGTCTTAACATAGCCAGAGTCTGGGAAAGAGTTCACTGTCTACAGTAATGCATCACATGTCAGTTTGGGATGTGTGTTGATGGAATAGGGTAAGGTGGTGGCATATGCATCTCACCAACTTAAGTCCCAAGAGGTGAATTATCCAACAAATGACTTGGAGTTGGCCGCGGTGGTATTCGCAGTGAAAATCTGGAGGCGTTACCTATACGGTGAGGAGTGTATCATTTACACAGATTACAATAGCCACAAATATCTCCTCACTCAGAAGAGGCTAAATCTTAGGCAGCGTAGATAGGTTGAGCTGCTTAAGGATTATGACTGTTCGATTGAATACCATTCTGGTAAGGCCAATTTGGTGGCCGACGCACTGAGCCGTAGGGCTATGATGGATCTGAGAGCGATGTTTGCTCTCTCAGCTTACTTGATGATAGTAGTTTGTTGGTCAAAATCCAAGTTAAACCGTCGTGGGTTGAACAGATTAAAGGTAAACAATTGAAAGATGGGTCTTTGGGTCCTCGTTTCTGACAGATTGAGAATAGGGAAACTTTATATTTTGGACCGAATAGCGAAGGGGTACTGTGTTTCCGTGGGAGAGTCTGTGTACCAAGAGATACTGATTTGAGGCAGTCTTACTGTAAAAAGCGCATAGTAGTCCCTATGCTATGCATCCCGACGAGAATAAAATGTACTGAGACCTTCGAGAGTTATATTGGTGGCCAGGTCTTAAGTGTGAAGTTTTCGACTTTGTGAGTTAGTATCTAACTTGCAAACAAGGTTAAAGCCGAACATCAGTTACCTTCGAGGTTGCTTCAGCTGGTTAAAATTCCACTTTGGAAGTGGGAGAGGGTAATTATGGACTTCATTAGTGGGCTACCCCTAATGCCTACTATGAAGGATACAGTATGGGCCATAGTGGATCGGTTGACCAAGTTAGCCCATTTTATACCAGTACGGACTAACTATTCCTTGCAGAAGCTGGCTAAACTATATGTGGCTGAGATAGTGAGATTGCATGGGGTATCAATTTCCATCATATCAGATAGAGATCCTCATTTCACGTCTTGATTTTAGAAGAAGTTACACTTGGCTTTTGGTACAAGACTAGACATCAGTACTGCGTTTCACCCCAAACAGATGGTCAATCAGAAATGGTGATTCAAATTTTGGAAGATATGTTAAGGTGTTGTGTAATAGATTTTAAAGGCTGTTGGGAAGACTATTAGCCATTGGCAGAGTTTGCGTATAATAATAGCTACCAGTCTAGCACACAAATGGCACCTTACGAGGCATTATATGGTCATAGGTGTCGTACTCCATCGTGTTGGACTGAGTTGGGTGAGCGACGTGTTTTGGGCCCTGAATTGGATTCTGATACTGAGGACAAAGTCAGATTAATTCAGGATTGATTGAAGGTAGCATCAGACAGAGAAAAGTCGTATGCGGATTTGAAGCGCAAGGAGATTGAGTATTCTGTGGGGGACTTCGTCATTCTTAAGGTTTTACTATGGAAGAAAGTATTGAGATTTGGACGGAAGGGCAAGTTGAGCCCTAGGTTCATTGGGCCTTATCGCATACTGAAATGTATGGGATCAGTTGCCTATCAACTTGAGTTACCTCCAGAGTTGGATCAAATTCATGACGTATTCCACGTCTCTATGCTTAGGCGTTATCGCTCTGATCCCACACACGTGATTTCGACTGAGCAGATTGAGGTTAGGCCGGATTTAACATTTGAGGAGGAATCGGTTCAGATATTAGATCGTGATGTGAAAGCCTTGAGGAAGATGTCTATCCTACTAGCTAAGGTACTTTGGCGCAATCATAGTTTAGAGGAGGCCACATGGGAGCCCAAAGAGGCGATGCGTCAACAATATCCTCATCTGTTTTGACAGGTAAATTTTGAGGCTAAAATTTCTTTTAGTGGGTAGAGTTGTAATTCTCCAAAACTTAGGTATGTATTTTTTTGCATGTTTTAAAGATAAATATCTATCTGCTTTAGTGGCTGAGTGATTTGGGTGTGTTTGGGAGTGTCTGAGAAGTCCTGGGTTCGAGCCTGGGCTTGTGTAAAATTTTGGTTTTTGGGGAATAAAACCCTTGCATTTGGTTAGTAGGCTTTTAAATATATATGGGTAAAGCATGACATAAAAGGCCTGCTGGTCTAAGGGGTCAGTGGCGTGCTACCTAGGCTAGAGGACTGAGGTTCGAATTTTGGTAGTGGCAAGGGAATATTTATTTTGTTGCTGTGCTGTGGAAGGTGAAGTAGTTGAGGAGAATTCGAATTGTGTGGTTGAGGGAAGGTGTAATCAGGTGGAGAGATTTTAGGAGGGATTTTAGGAGGAAATCAAGGGATGAGGGGAGAGGTAGAGGTGTGCTGAATTTGGAATCTTAGGCACTCAAGAATTCAGCTAGGGAGGGGTTCCTCATTTCGGTTCTGTGTTGCTTTGCCCTCTGCCAAATTCTCCTTCTGCCGAAAACCTCTTCCCCCCTTTTTTATTTTTTCTTTCTTTTCCCTCTGCCGTAACTGGAATGGTGGAAATGTGTAAGTGTACACAATCGCAACAAGTAAAAAAGTGACAAGTAAATGTCGAGTTATCGTACCCACAGGGACTGTAAAAGAATTATTTATGAAAGTAATTTTAAACGCTTTGGTGAAGGGAAAAATATTTGGATTTGAGAAATGATTAAAAACTAGAAAACAAAGTAAAATACAATAAAGTTCTAATGCACAATTTCAAAAGCTGATTTTAATCAAGATGATATAATTGTGTTGGATTAATTATATTTCCTTACCTTAGAATTATTAAACTTATGCTTATACTTGTTACGAATAAATCATGACAACTCGGTAATTTGCTAACTTATGAACATATTTACAAATAAAAAATCCATCCATCTCTTGTACATATTCCTATGTCAATTCGACCGATAAAACATATTTGTAAAGGTAAACATGTTATTGCACATACATACTTATTAACTAAACAATATCTCGCATATTCCTATGTTAATTCAAATGATTAATTCAACCTGATAAGCATATAAAAGACTATGTGAGGTAACAAAGTATCCTTACCTTGAAATAGTTTAATCACAGTAATCTTGCAAGTTATGCAAGGCATATGTATCGCCAAATACAATGCTAATTTAATCTTCAACTACCTTAAAAGAATTAAACATGCACTGACTAAGTGTTATCTCCATTAATTACAATTTCAATGCGTTTAAATAATTAATTCTTTAGTTATCTAAACAATTATAATGCCAAAATAACTTCAGCATGATTTTACTTAATCAAGCATTTTACCGAGGCCTATAACAGCATAAACACAATTTTAATAATTTAAAAGGATGAAATGCAATTAACCCAACACGAATTAAATTAAAGCTAAGCTAATTAAATTAACCATTCCAATAGCATAAATATTCATAAACATGTTTGTCAAAACAACAACAAAATTTCAAGAGATAGGGAACAAGAAGCAAATCCGGTGTTTCTCCGTGGCTTGACTAATTGCTCTGTTCTTCGTCCTCCATTGTCCTCGGCTATCAAGTTGGCTTATGAACACTTTAATTTCTGCTCAATGATGGCTGATGAGGACCTCTTTCCCAATAGAAGAAATCGGCACTTGAACAAAAGGGGAAATGGGAAGGAAAAGTTGAGAGAAAGTGAGAAAGGAGAAGAGAGAATGGGTGTGTGAGTAAAGGGTGAGGGATCCTTTGAATGATCAGCCAAGGGGGTTTTTATATCTGAATGTGGCAGCTTAAATTTGCTAAAAATAGCAGCCAAAGATCCACCCCTTTTCCGGCCACCTATGTGGCAAAGTTGATGGCTTCAATTTTGCTAAATATGGATTGGGGCAAATTTACAAAGCCCCTAATTGTGGAGGGGGTTGAATGCAACTTTGACAAGTCCTCGAGGGCCTCTTTGCAAGCTTAATTAATCATCTAATAAGCTGATTTGGGTCAGCATATGGATGGTTTGGGCTTCACAATTCTTTGATCTGTTCGATTCAATCAGTTTGGTTCAACTGGTGTGGTTCAACTGGGCCCTTTTTCCATAATTAATTAAGATTAATTTATTTAGCCCAAATTAAATTGGGAATAAATTAAAATTAATTAATTTATGATTTAATACACATATTTGGACCGTCTTAGGCTGGAAATTATTTCACCTTGTTACTTTGAATTGCTTCTCGATTTTGTTCTTCGAGCAGCGTCTGTCGAGCCAATTTTCGCCCTTTGTACAAATCTGTCAAAAATAGTCAAAATAAATCAAAATTAACTATAAAATTAATTAAAATTCATCATGTTCATATTTTTAACACAATTTAATTATTTTATAATATTTAATTATTTTTTGACAAGAATTTAACTGAAATAGCATGATTTTAAGTTAAAAAGGGCATGTAAAAACACGTAAATTTTCGTGTTTCCACACCCCCAAACTTAATTCATTGCTCGTCCCGAGTAATGCACAAATTTGAAAAGAATTTTCTCAGAAACACTTTTGAAAAACTCCTTTAGAACAACATTATTCTCAAAATCATGAAATCAATATACTTATGCTCAAAAACAAGAAATTTGATAATTATGCTACTCAAGTATATATATCGTTCAAATTAATCTCAATAATTACTACAATAGAAAAATTAGACTAAATGTTTCTTAATAAAGACATGTCAATCCCTACCATTTTGATTTTATTCCCTTATTCAAAATTAAACTACAATCATTAAACTTAATTGATGTCTTCATATGTTGAACAGAGCAATTTCTCCCCACTAATGTAGGTAAATATGGAACTTTGAATCAATAGGTCTTTAATAGGGTTGTAACATGGCTAGGCTATGGGTAGGTAAAAGATAGATAAATTTTGGCTTAAAAACCCTAGACTCATCGTAAATCGAACCTTTGGAATTTTTACCTTCGATACACCAACTTTTTATACTTTCACATGCTCTTTTGTACATCTATTTTCTTTCGAGTACATTTTTTTTCTTAATCAAATTCGAGCACTTGCTTCATGTACTACAATTTTCGAGCAATTGATACATCTTTTCAACTACCCCAAACTTATTCTCAAACGATATTCTGAATAGTACTGAGTCTAGTGTTTGGGACAATTTTAAAGATAATGAAGAGAAAAGTGATGGCTAAATATTGCAAAGGTCCAAATAAAACTAGTCTCAAAGTTGGGTTTCAAAGGATAAGTATATCATGGTCGGCTTGAAAGGCTCAAACGGTCTAAACAATGATTGCCTAAATCATCTTCAATATTCCATGCTACCTAGGATTTCACCTTAAGAAATTACTAAGTCAATGCTAAAGACTTAAACTTTCATGCATGCCTAATTTTTTTCGTAGGGAACTAAAAAATTTATGGTATGAATTTGCATGCTTTATTAAAATACATTCATATCATTATTAGTCCAACATAATAACTTATTGAAGTAATTGAACTTTATTAATACTGAAGTTTAGCATACTTAACAAAATTTCAAATTATTGAACAAAATATATCCTAATCATAATTAAAAGAAGATTTTATTCTGAGTGGAATTAATTCAAATTTTTGGTCCCTCTACTTAAAGTGAACAATGTCCTCATTTTTTAAAGTGAATAAATACTATACACTGGGTAGGATTTTAGAAAAGAGGAGGTGAGTCAAATTGACTGCTTAAGTACCAAGCTCTCTCTAAAATCCAATCCTAGACATGTATATACCTATTGCCACACTTTAGCCTTTGTGACTTGTTCAGTTTTTATTCATGATTTCTATCTCTTGTTTTATTGTGCAAAAATAAAAATTCCTAATTAACCTAATCCTAAAATAACTTAAGAATAAAAATAAAATAAAGTTGAAGTCCTACCTTTTTATTTGTTTGCTAATCCTTCCAATTCACTCATCTTTTGCAAGACTTTATAAATGTTAAGTGAGCAGGTTAAAAATAACTTTTCCAAAGTTAATAACTTTTACGAGTTTTCAAAGATGTTACCATCGGGTAACAAAATAAAACAAGTCCTATAACTTTGACGATTTTAAAATGGTACATGATCAAGCGTTTTCAAAGGGTTTATCAGCATAACCATGTTTATAAAAATCTGGCCGAGTTTTCAAGCACCGTTTAATACCTTAGCCACATTTTAACAAGTTTTCACCAGACACACAAAATGATTCAAATTATTTTACCCCGTGACACGAGATCGAATTCGGGACTCATGGGTAGAGTTGGGTGTTACATTTGGTATCGAGCAGGGTTCAAAACTCATTTGTGGGGCCCAAGGCCCCAAATGTTTTGTTTATGTTAGTAGGCCTTATTGGAATGTTTTAAAACTATTTTGGCTTGAACATATGGCACCGAAGTCTCGGCACCAATCTGCTTGGGTAAGTAATTCTATCTATTTTCTTTGTGAATATTTGATGAGGGTAGAAGGGTAAATTGGGGCGTGTAGACTATTGTTGAACCTAAGGTTAGCGTAACAAACAATGCATAAGATTTAATAATTTCTTAAACAACCATGTGAGTTGTCACTAAGCAAGGGATGTGGAAATCATTATTGTCTAAGGATTGGATTGAGTGGGAGCACGGTATTTAAGCAATCTAGTGACTCACTTCTTTTCATCAAATCCTGCACAGTGTGAGGTATTGGTTCATCTAGTGAGCGACACACTCCTGAGATAAACTTCGATAACTAAAGCTCAAAAGGGACTAGCCGTTTTATTTTGAGGTAATTAAAACCTTGTTTTAAGAAGAAAAATGACCAAAATACCCCTCGGTATGAAAATGACCAAAATACCCCCTGGCTATAATAACTTATTGTAATTGAACTTTATTAATCTTGAAGTTTAGCATACTTAACAAAATTTCAAATTATTGAACAAAATATATCCTAATCATAATTAAAAGAAGATTAATTTGACTCATCTTTTGCTCCATCAACCAATTATAGGGTCAAGAATCTAGCATTGTAGATCGGATCTTGGGATCTAGGAATTTCGGTAAAAACAGTGTGTAAAACTCACTACACACTTTATTAGTAACATGACTATATTGTTGCCTTATAACCTTTTTGCTAGTGATTTGCTTGTGGCATAAGATTGGATTTTGGGTAAGTCCCCTATTACTTTGTCTATGAAATATGCTTGAGTATGCCATCACATGCTATTAAATGCTATGCTATACATGATATATGGATACATGATAATTATTATGTAAGCATGATGATGGTAGGATTGATGAGAGGAGGGGGATGATCTTATGGACTGTCACCAGTGGTTTTGACCACAAGATGGGTTGGCCCCATCAGATTTATTGTGACCTCGGTCACCAGTGGTTTTGACCACATCGATGATAATTGTGACTAAGTCCCAGTGGTTTGGTACCATCAGTGGTTTTGACCACATTATGATATTTGTGACCTATGGTCATCAGTGGTTTTGACCACACGATGGGTTGGCCCCATCATTTGATTTGTGACTTTAGTCACCAGTGGTTTTGACCACCAATGGTTTTGACCGCACGGGGTAGTAAAAGTATGGATGGTTAGTTGGGTTGCATGTTGCATGTTTATTAATAATCTGTATGAGTTACATTTCGGGTGGGGATTTACACATCGAGTCTTGGTGACTCACCCCTTTCCCATACTATTTTGCGTATGAGTAGATCATGGAGATGGAGCCGAGAGGACTCGGGCGGCCATGCTTAGTCGTTGGATTGAATTTAATTTATTATAGTTAAGTTTATTTATTTTCTTTTCTAAGTTTTTAATTTGGGTTGTAATAAGGCCGCTAATTATTATTTGGATGTTTATTATATTGTTTTATTTTTACTTATGTTATATTACAAAAAGACTTTATAAATGTTAAGTGAACAGGTTAAAATAACTTTTCCAAAGTTAATAACTTTTACGAAGTTTTCAAAGATGTTACCATCGGGTAACAAAAATTTCCTTGCATGAATCGCTTTGCTCCCTATTCGATAATGAACTCCATGGTTCAAATATGAAATCTGGAAACTCAGGCACAAAAATAAATGGGTCATTATAAATTTTCCTAAGGGCACTCCTCATCGAGTCATCCCTTATTTTTGAGTATCTCCAGTAGGCTTGTTGCTGCCATTGCATGTGTTGCATTAAGTCCATCAGCTTTAATAGCTCATCATGAAGATCTAGGCTAAGCGGTGGGGCTCCAAACATTGAGGTTTCGATATCAGGTTTAGATTTCGGTTCCATTGGTTCTGCCTCATTAGGGGCTTCAGTTGATTGCTCTGGTGGGATCTCTGTGGTGTCGTCTTTTGCTTCTTTAGGATCCTCACTCTCTTCAACTCGTTGCTATAGAATAGAATCTCCAGCTACTCGGTAGAGGTCCCAATTGATGATTGTGCCTTGACTATACCCTGTCTTCTTTACTTTCGCAAGAATTTTTACTTTTAAGCACAAAATTGTTATCGTAAAGGGAAATAGGAAGGGCCAGAATGTTTAATGGTACAATTTCGCATTTCTCTTAGGATGATTTTGCCTACATCAATGGTCTTTCCAGTTAGAATCGAATATAATAGGACCATTCACTCTAATGAGATTGTAGTCCTATGCGAACTAGGCATAAGGCTGAAACGGATGAAATAGAACCATACCTTTGCAAGTGGTGTCAAATACTCTCTTCGACACGTGTGGATTCCTTGCTTTGACACAGTCCACTTAGAACCTGGAACTGTAAGTTCCTTGAGAATTTCTTGCAAATTTTCAGGCTTAATGTTGCTTAACAAAGAAGCGTTTTCGAAATTAGGTAATTCAAAGAACTCATTAATAGTATTTGAATTTATTGGTACCTTGATTCCGCTAACTGGAACTTCAGTCAATTCACTTGAGGTTAAGTTCGCATAGAATTCACGAACTAGTTCCTCATCCACACTTGGTCTCTTTTCACAAAACAATTCCTAATTGAGGGCTTCAGCAACTTGACAAATACGTGCCATAAAATCTCTGTAGTTGCTTTCCTTCAATGTGAAGCCTTTTTCTGAATGCATCTGTTGATTTTTGAAGATACATTCGTATCTTACTTTGGCTTCTTCACAGTGAAACTTATTTTACGTTTCATCGATTTGGGCGGAAGCACGAATATTAAATTAATATATAGTGAGAGCAGTAGGACTTAGAGTAGAATTCTTAGAGTAATTTAATAACTAAAATATTCTAATTCTAATCCTACTCAATGTTAACAACAATTTAATAATCAATTATATGCATATTAAACTATCATTAATTTATTAAAACAAGAATAAAATATGATTAAAATTAACTAATCCTAATTCAATGCTAAGTTGACAAAATTAATATATAAATTATAATAGATATAATTATATATTAAAGTTTATCATATTATTATTATTATATAAAAATATATACATTAAGTAAAAATATTTATTTTAGATGCCTTTTGGAAATATTTACAAAAGAGACACCTAGTTTTTATTATTTATGAAAATAACAACCAAATTTTAAAAAAATTCAATTAAGTCTCTAAACTTAATGAAAATTTGAAATTGAGTTGTAATTTAAGACTTGGGTCAAAATTGACCTTTTATTTGAAAAACCAACAATTTACTAATTTCTCATAAAATTATGTATTGGAAGGGTCACAAGTGGTCCCGCATAAGTTCCAATCTCCTAGACAAAATTTATTTAAACATAATAAACCCAAAAATATACCTAAATAATTTATTAAAAACAAGAAAATTTAAATATCTGATAAACTGAACAAGATTTTATCCTGTTTAGGTTTTTCTCCATACTAATGTTTCAAACGTTGAGCATTGACTTGAAAATTACCTCCCTTACCTTGGAGTTCAACGACTCCATACGGATAGACGTGATGAATCGTGAATGGACCAGACCAACATGATTTTAACTTACCTGGGAAGAACTTCAATCTGGAATTAAATAACAAGACTTGTGGACTGCTTCAAATTCTCTAACTCGAATGTGCTTGTCATGCCATTTCTTGAGTCTTTCTTTGAGTAATTTGGCATTTTCGTATGAGAACATTCGGAATTCCTCTAGCTCGTTGAGTTGGAGCATATGTTTCTCTCTAGCAAGCTTAAGATCCAAGTTGAGTCGTCGAAGAGCCCAACAAGCTTTGTGCTTTAACTCCAGAGGTAGATGACAGGCTTTCCCAAAGACCAACATGTAGGGTGACATTCTTAAAGGTGTCTTGTATGTTGTCCTGTAAGCCCATAAAGCATCACCTAGTCTCTTGGACCAATCTCGTCAGTTCGGGCAAACTACTTTCTCAAGTATGCCTTTGTTCTCCTTATTCAGCAGCTCAGCTTGGCCATTCGTCTACGGATGGTAAGTTGTTGTAACACCCCAAGCCCAGTCAGCACTCCACGATCGAATCCGGTGTGTCACATGAGAAAAAGATTTCTAGGAAAACAGGTTAAGAATTAAATTTTGAAATAGGAAGGGGGTCATTATTTAAAACTGGTTGTTTTCCAACTGATTCAAAAAGACTTACTGTCTCCTATTGCAAGTAAGCTAATCATTTCATTTCAAAAGCAAAAACAGTTTCAGTTTGGTTGTCAACACCGATTCCAATTGAATTTTTAAAGAAAGTGTGATAAACTATTTATACTACTTGTTGGTTTTTACCCAATGGTAAAGTTTTAGAAAACCCGATAGTTTGAGCAACCTTAGAAAACACTCATTTTAAGGCATGTAGATTTGTTTAATTCATATAAAATCTTTCGTGCAAAAGAAGTAAAACAAATCAATAAACCCCAAATTAAAGTTAGCGGCCTTATTACAACTTAAAAACCAAATTTAAAGTATGTAAACTACAGTAATAGTCTAAAACAAAACCCGAAAAATAATGAGTATGGCCACCTCGAGTCCGCCCCGACTCCGAATCCGCGATCTAAGAGTTACATGCAAAATTAAACATTAGGGTGAGTCCTAGAGACTCAGTGTGTAAACCCCCATTCCAAAAATAGCAATGCTCATTCACGATTTCATAAGTCAACATGCAAGTCATGCAATCCCAAAACCTAACCATCCGTACTCCAGTATCTACCCCGTGTTGTCAAAACCACCACTGGTGACCATAGTCATAAATAATATGGTGGGGCCAACCTACCTTGTGGTCAAAACCACTGATGACAATCCCATATCCATATGTGGGGCCAACACAGGGAAAAATCACAAAGATAGCAATATGTGGTCAAAACCACTGAGACTTAGTCACAGATAACATCGAGAGCGGGGTCAAGCCACTGTGTGGTCAAAACCATTGGTGACAGTCTAAATCATCCTTCCCCCTCCTTTCATCATACCCATTAATGTACGTACTTTTCATGGCATAAATATCATGCTTAGCACTCAGAGGTCACATGGCATGGCAGATACAGATTTTAACAGGCATTTAACGTTAGCCAAACAGAGCGGACTCACCTGGAGTCCTTGCTTTTTACCCACAAGGGTAACATACCATTTCAATAGTTTTTCCGGCATTTAGTAATTTCATGATATAACATATTAACAAATGAAGTGTGTAAGAGTTACACACCTGATTACTCGTAAAACGACGCTCTTTACGTCGGTACTGTCGTTAATTGACACCACCGCTATTTGACTACTACGCTGCTCAGGTGTTCGCTCACACCCATGTGGCCAATCACGAACCGCCGACACTGCCCTCTTTTTGAACTTAGGACTGGGGTCTTAGATCCAACCCCTCCCAATGATTGGTTAGCCTTCGAGTCCATAACACACCTTAGTCACTAACTCAGGTTAAAGCAGTGAAACGAAACGTAAGAAATAAACCCAAAGTTAGAACCCTTACCTAAATCGATAAGAACCCAAGGCTCTAAACATGATTCACCACCAACAAATCTCAGAAGTTTCACAAGATGGCGTCAAAACACCCCCTGCAATCGGCCAAGCATCAAACAATCACTGGATCCCTGCATTCGACACTTAACGCAATAAAGAATATCAAAATGGTAGATCACTTACCCCACACTACAAACCCGATTGGAAGAGACAACCGATCAACAACAACGATCCACTACAATCGGAAGTCCAACAAGCAGGTTGAGTGCTAGAGACTTCGGCTTCTCTTACCATAGCAAACGAAATAGAAAGAAAAGAATAGAGAGATGTGAGTGTGCCAGGGAGATTCGGCCAAACCAGAAAATGGAATCAACACCCTTAGTCGACAACTAATAGAGAATAGAACTACTGAGAAAAAGATGAACAACACTTACCTCACTGCAAAAGAACCGAATGAGAGACTCAAATGGAGAAATAAATTCGGCTTTAGTAACACATAAAAGAAAGGCTTCAAGTAAGGTGCTTAGAATAATATGAACAATCGAAAAGTGAAAAAAAAAGATGGATGGGAAAAATAGGAGAATGTAGTTTCGGCCAACAACAGAATAAAAGTAAAAAAGATGGAAAAGGAGAAGTGATATATGAGGTTTTAGCTTTTATGGTTTTGGCAAAAGAATACTATTGTGTGGTGAGCAAGGTCGGATTCGGCTAAGAATTGAAGAAGTAAAAAGAAGAAGAGATGAGGAGAAGTTTAGAAGAAGTTTCGATTTTGCACCAAAAGAGAAAAGAAGTGGCACAATATGTTCTAAGCAATTCGGTTTTGACCAAAAGAAAATAAAGAGAATAGAAATCCCCTAAGCTAGCCGAAATTCTCAACACCCCTAAGCACATTCGGCTACCCCCTTAAGCACTCAAAACTGAATCCAAATTCAGCTACACATCCCCCACTCCCCTCAAACACTATGCTGCCCCCTTTGTCTCCTTGAATTTATCTCTACCACCCTTTCAAACCGATTTGAATGAGTCAACTTCCTAAGATCCCTCCCCTCCACACATTCAAATTTGTTGACCTTTTCAACACTCATCCACCAGAGTCCTTCTTGAGTGCAATTGTCCCTTGTCCTGGCATCAAAACGAAATACACCAAGAAGATTACCACAACTCGAACCAAGGCTCTCCAAGCCACATGAGGAGTCACTCCCTTGCCTCTCAAGTAGCGCCTCCCAACCACTTTACCAAGGCATCTCTTGCGACACAATCCTCCACCAAATACTCTTAACACCTAAGGCCAAAAGCTCCCCCCTTTTAAAGCCCAAAATGCAATTTGCTGCTGAGACACAGGCCTATTCTTGGCTCAAGCCTATACCTTAAAATAGTCCAACTAACGTACCTAACATACAATACACATGCAACCACATGAAATGCAAAGGCCCTGGTTTAAGGATGTTACAGTTCTACCCCCCTTAAAATTAATTTCGACCTCGAAATTACCTGATCAAAAAAGTTGAGGGTATTGCTGCCGTATCGTATCTTTCGGTTCCCAGGTGGCTTCTTCCATTCTGTGATTCCGCCATAACACCTTCACTAAAGGAACTGACTTCCTACGCAGAACTTTGACATCCCGATCTAGAATCTGCACTGATTCTTCCTCAAAGGACAAATCTGGACTCACCTCTATCTCCTCTACTGGCACAACATGTGATGGATCTGATCGATAGTGCCTAAGCATGGAAACATGGAATACGTCATGGATCTGACTCAATTCCACTGGCAACTCGAGCTGATAAGCTACTGGTCCCACACGCCTTAACACCTTATACGGCCCGATGAACCTAGGGCTCAGCTTGCCCTTCCGACCAAATCTCAGCACCTTCTTCCATGGCGACACCTTAAGAAAGACCCTGTCACCCACTGCGAACTCTATATCTCTTCGCTTAAGATCGGCATAAGACTTCTACTGTCAAAGCCTCCTTCGGAGGAGCTAAATCAACTTAACCTTATCCTCTGCTTCACCACTAGCTCGACCCAACAATGATGCTCTCCCAACTCGTCCAACACGTAGGGTATGACACCTCCGTCCATACAATGCTTCATACGGTGCCATCTGGATACTACTTTGTAATCTGTTGTTGTACGTGAATTACGCCAATGGTAGGTATTCCTCCCAACTACCTCTCAAATCCAAAACACAACCCTCAAAGATATCTTCTAAAATTTGGATTACTCTCTCTGACTGTCCATATGGCTGCGGATGATATGCCATACTGAAATCTAGCCTTGTACCCAATGCCTGGTGCAACGCTTTCCAGAATCTTGATGTGAATCGAGGATCCCTGTCTGAAATATTTGACACTAGCACCCCATGCAATCTCACTATCTCTGTAACATACAACTTAGCCAACTTTTGGAGTGAGTAATCCACCTGAACCAGTATGAAATGAGCTGATTTTGTAGACGGTCCACAATTACCTGATCAATCCTTCTTGCTAGGCATAAGGGTAGCCCAAGGATGAAATCCATCGTAATCCTTTCCCACTTCCATCGCGAAAGCTTCACCGGTTACTGCAAGACACCTAGGGTAACTGATGTTCAGCTTTGACTTGCCGGCATGTCAAACACCTACTCACGAATTTCGTTACTTCTCTCTTCAAACCCGGCCACTAGAACTGTTCCCACAAATCCCAGTACATCTTGCTACCTCTCGGATGCATAGCATATGGGCTGCTATGAGCCTCCTGCCTTAACTCGACGTCTTTCGGCGTACAAACTTTCCCCTGGAGACACAACACTCCCTCGCTATTCAAACTATAACCTTTCAATCCATCATTCTGCACTTGTCACCTCCGAGCACCTAGAAACTCATCTTTTAGTTGTTCCTCCTTAATCTGATTTACCCAAGTTGGCTTTATCTGTAACTCCGCTAATAGACTCCCGTCATCAAACAAACTAAGGTAGGCAAACATTGCTATTAAGTCTGCTACCACCTTGTGGCTCAATGCGTCAGCCACTACGTTAGCCTTACCTGGATAGTATTCAATCGAACAATCATAGTCTTTCAGCAACTCGATCCACTTACGCTGCCTCAAATTCAATTCCTTCTGAGTTAAGAGGTACTTCAAACTCTTTTGATCCATGTAGACTATCGATTTCTCCCCATATAAGTAATGCCTCCATATTTTCAGAGCAAAAACCACTGCAGCCAACTCCAAATCATGCATCGGATAATTCACTTCGTGAGGTCTCAATTGCTGAGACGCATACGCCACCACCTTACCCTCTTGTACTAGCACACATCCAAGACCAATATGCGACGCATCGCAGTAAACCGTGAACTCTTTTCCTACTTTGGGCTAAATCAACACCGGAGCTTCTGTCAAAATTCTTTTTAACTCATCAAAACTTTCCTACTGCTTGTCCGACCACACAAATGGAACCCCTTTCCTCAGCAATTTGGTCAACTGTGCTGCAATCAAGGAAAACCCTTCCACAAATCTTCTATAATATCTTACCAAACCCAGAAAACTCTGAATCTTCGCTACAGACTTAGGTGGTTTCCAGTCTAATACCGCCTCAATCTTTCGAGGATCTACCCTAATCCCCTCAACTGACACCACATGACCCAATAAGGTTACCTCCTTCAACCAGAAATTGCATTTACTAAACTTTGCGAATAGTTGCTTCTCCCTCAGAATCTGTAAAACCACACGCAGATGCGAATCATGCTCTTTATTAGATTTTGAGTACACCAATATGTCGTCTATAAATACCACAATGAAGCGATCCAAATACGGCTGAAACACCCGATTCATCATGTCCATGAATGCTGCCAGTGCATTGGTCAACCCAAACGGCATTACCAAGAACTTGTAGTGCTCGTAACGAGTGCAGAACGCAGTTTTGTGAATATTGACCTCCTTTACCTTAAGCTGGTGATACCTCGACCTTAGATCATCTTAGAAAAGACTGATGCACCCTTAAGTTGATCGAACAGGTTATCTATCCTCGGCAATGGGTACTTGTTCTTGATCATCAGCTTATTCAGTTGTCGATAATCCATACACATCCGCATCGTACCATCTTTCTTCTTAACGAATAGCACAGGTGCTCCCCAAGGTGATACACTCGGTCGGATAAACCCTCGATCTAGCAACTCCTGAATCTGTGCTTTTAGCTCCACCAACTCTTTCGGCGCCATCCTATATGGGGCTATAGACACTGGCGTGGTCCCCGGTAACAAGTCTATTCTAAATTTAACCTCGCGATCTGGAGGAAGACCCGAAAGCTCTTCTAGGAATACATTAACAAATTCCTTCACCATTCGGACATCCCTTATAGTTACTTCCTTAGACTCCAATGCAAAAACATGAACCATGAATGCCTCACAACCCTTCCTCACCATTTTTCCGGCCTTCAAAGCGGATACAACATTGGATAGATAATCTTTTCTATTACCTATCATCACTACCTCTTCACCCTTAACTGATCTCAATACCATATGCTTAGTTGTGCAGTCCAAACTCGCTTGATACTTCACTAACCAGTCCATCCCTAGGATCAAACTGAACTCCCCGAATGGTAGTTCCATCAAATCAGCCAGAAACACTGCCCCTTGAAGTTCTAGAGGTACATCCTTATAAAGTTTGTTTACTTCTATAGAGTGACCTAGAGGACTAATTACAGTAATCTCCGTAGAAGAAATCTCAAAGGCTAAGTTCATAGTTCCCACAATACTACTCGGCAACATAAGAATGTGTTGAACCAACATCTATCAAAGCAATATAAGGCAGTCCAAAAATTAAAATGTACCTAAGATAACATCCGCAGTGCGTCGCCTCCTCTCGACACCTTCTTTGCATAGACTAACCCAGTGTCCTCGCATCAGCATTCTCGACACCTCTTGCCTGATGCTCATGACCTTGCCCGAACCATTACCTCCCCGATCGGGCGCGACCCTCTATGGTTGCTGGCCATCCTTCCAAATTGTGTACGCCCCTGACCTCGATGGACCCTAACTGCTTTTCGCAGACAATCCTTTACCTGATGCCCCATAGATCCACACTCGAAACACCCTCTGTTTCTGGTCCAACACTATCCCATATGAGACTTTCCACATCGAGCACACCGTGGTGGCCACTGCGTAGTAGCAAGCCTGGCAACCTGATTTGGCCCACCATATCTAGCCCTTTTCTGTGAATTCCTGGTAGACCCTAACGACCCAGAACTCTTCTTGGTCTAACTCCTATCCTGATTCCGTCTCACCAACTGCTTCACTTCCTCGACAATCTTGGCCTTCTCCACCAAGACTGTAAATTCTCTCTCCTACTGTGGTGCAATCAACATCCGTAGCTCACCTCTCAACCCGTCTTCAAATTTGACACACCGCTTGTGCTTTGTAGCAACAATACCCCGAGCATAGCGACTTAACCGGAGAAACTCTGCCTCATATTCTGATACTGTCTTGTTCCCCTAGACCAAATTAAAGAACACCTTACGCTGTGCATCAATGTAACTAACCCCGACGTACTTCTTCTAATAAGCTGCCTTAAAGAAATCCTAAGTGAGATCATCAGCTGTTGCACCATCCCAGACTGTGAGCCACCACTGATAAGACTTATCCAATAAAAGGGACACTATCCCCTTCAGCTTTTCCTCAATCGTAAAGTCTAAGTCATCCATAATGCATTCTGTCGCCTCTAGACAATACTCAGCTGTATTCAGAGCCACTCCAGACACACCCCTGAATACCTCCGCTCCATTAGCCCGGAGTCATTCAGACACAGATTTTTGAACTCCTGATCCTCTACCTACTCCGACTACCCTCTCTAGAACCCGTAGCATTACCTGTGACACCACGTCGTCACCTCCCGTCTGATTTTGAAACTCCGCGTCCATAGCTGGCGGTGGTGGTACCTCATTCTCTGACCCATGACCGGACCCTATCGATTCTGACATAGCCATCCTACCTCTACCCCGTCCATGTGTATTACGCCCACGTCCTCGAGCACTCATGACTACCGTTCACATTTTAATCTGATTTAAGAATTTTATGCGTTAGACTTATTCCACTGATATTATAGCACAGTTTTATGAATAGTTTTACTATGGGAATTGTTTTCGTATATTCACCCAAATTCTATGTGTTTCAGTCTCTAAAGTAATTTCCTATTACTATCAGTCATAACACAATCACCACAATCCTATAAACAAAGATTAAAGGGTACTTATTTGTGCGATGCAGTCTTTGGAGACTTCGGTGCCGTGCTTTCAAGTTCTATTTTTTTCATCAAAATCATTTCGTAACCCATTATTGAAAACATTTTAGACCTCGGGCCCATAGTGAGCTTTTGAACCAGGCTCTGATACAAAAATTATAACACCCCAAACCCGGTCAACACTCCACCATCGAATTCGGTGTGTCACATGAGAAAAAGATTTCTAGGAAAACAGGTTAAGAATTAAATTTTGAAATAGGAAGGGGTCATTATTTAAAACCGATTGTTTTCCAACTGACTCAAAAAGACTTACTATCTCTTATTACAAGTAAGCTAATCGTTTCATTTCAAAAGCAGAAGCAGTTTCAGTTTGGTTGTCAACACCGATTTCAATTGAATTTTTAAATAAAGCGTGATAACCTATTTATACTACTTGTTGGTTTTTACCCAATGGTAAAGTTTTAGAAAACCCGATAGTTTGAGCAACCATAGAAAACACTCATTTTAAGGCATGCAGATTTGTTTAATTTATATAAAATCTTTCGTGGAAAAGAAGTAAAACAAATCAATAAACCCCAAATCAAAGTTAGCTGCCTTATTACAAATTAAAAACCAAATTTAAAATATGTAAACCACAGTAATAATCTAAAACAAAACCCAAAAAATAATGAGCATGGCCACCTCGAGTCCGCCCTGGCTCCGAATTCGCGATCTAAGAGTTACCTGCAAAATTAAACATCGGGGTGAATCCTAGAGACTCAGTGTGTAAACCCCCATCCCAAAAATAGCAACGCTCGTTCATGATTTCATACGTCAACATGCAAGTCATGCAATCCCAAAACCTAACCATCTGTACTCCGGTATCTACCCCGTGTGGTCAAAACCACTGGTGACCGTAGTCACAAATAATATCGGTGTGGTCAAAACCACTAGTGACTGTAGTCACAAATAATATGGTGGGGCCAACCCACCTTGTGGTCAAAACCACTGATGACAATCCCATATCCATATGTGGGGCCAACCCACGGTAATGCTAGACCATAGGGACAAATCACAAAGATAGCAATATATGGTCAAAACCAATGGTGGTCAAAACCACTGAAACTTAGTCACAGATAACATCGAGAGTGGGGTCAACCCATTGTGTGGTCAAAACCACTGGTGACAGTCTAAATCATCCTTCCCCCTCCTCTCATCATACCCATTAATGTATGTACTTTTCATGGCATAAATATCATGCTTAACACTCAGAGATCACATGGCATGGCATATACAGATTTTATCAAGCATTTAACGTTAGCCAAACAGAGCGGACTTACCTGGAGTCCTTACTTTTTACCCACAAGGGTAACATACCATTTCAATAGTTATTTCGACATTTAGTATTTTCATGGTATAACATATTAACAAATGAAGTGTGTAAGAGTTACACACCTGATTACTCGTAAAATGATGCTCTCTACGTCGGTACTATCGTTAATCGACACCACCGCTATTTGACTACTACGCTGCTCAGGTGTTCGCCCACACACAGGTGGCCAATCGCGAACCGCCGACACTACCCTCTTTTTGAACTTAGGGACTGAGGTCTTAGATCCAACCCCTCCCAATGATTGGTTAGCCTTCGAGTCCATAACACACCTTAGTCACTAACTCAGGTTAAAGCAGTGAAACAAAATGTAAGAAACTAAACCCGAAGTTAGAACCCTTACCTAAATCGACAAGAACCCAAGGCTCTAAACGTGATTCAACACCAACAAATCCTGAAAGTTTCACAAGATGGCATCAAAACACCCCTTCATTCAGCCAAGCATCAAACAATCACTAGATCCCTACTTTCAGCACTTAACGCAATAAAGAAATCAAAATGGTAGAACACCTAGCCCACACTACAAACCCGATTGGAAGAGACAACTGATCAACAACAATGATCCACTGCAACCGGAAGTCCAACAAGCAGGTTGAGTGCCAGAGACTTTGGCTTCTCTTACTATAGCAAATGAAATAGAAAGAAAAGAATAGAGAGATGTGAGTATGCCAGGGAGATTCATCCAAACCAAAAATGGAATCAGCACCCTTAGTCGACAACCAATAGAGAATAGAACTACCAAGAAAAAGATGAACAACACTTACCTCACTACAAAAGAATCGAATGTGAGACTCAAATGGAGAAATAAATTTCGCTTTAGTAACACATAAAAGAAAGGCTTCAAGTAAGGTGCTTAGAATAATATGAACAATCGAAAAGTAAAAAAAAAAAAAAAAAGATGGATGGGAAAATAAGAGAATGTAGTTTTGGCCAACAACAGAATAAAAGTGAAAAAGATGGAAAAGGAGAAGTGATATATGAGGTTTTGGTTTTTATGATTTTGGCAAAAGAATAAATCGCAACTATTGTGTGGTAAGCAAGGTGGATTTGGCTAAGCAATGAAGAAGTAAAAAGAAGAAGAGATAAGGAGAAGTTTAGAAGAAGTTTTGGTTTTGCACCAAAAGAGAAAATAAGTGGCACAATATGTTCTAAGCAATTTAGTTTTGACCAAAAGAAAATAAAGAGAAAAGAAATCCCCTAAGCTAGACGAAATTCTCAACACCCCTAAGCACATTCGGCCGCCCCTCCTTAAGCACTCAAAACCGAATCCAACCCCATCCAAATTAAGCTACACATCCCCCACTCCCCTCAAACACTATGCCGCCCGCCTTTGTCTCCTTGAATTTCTCTCTACCACCCTTTCAAACCGATTTGAATGAGTCAACTTCCTAAGATCCCTCCCCTCCACACATTCAAATTCGTTGACCCTTTCAACACTCATCCACCAGAGTCCTTCCTGAGTGCAATTCTCCCTTGTCCTAGCTTCAAAAAGAAATACACCAAGAAGATTGCCGCAACTCGAACCAAGGCTCTCCAAGCCACATGATGCGTCACTCCCTTGCCTCCCAAGTAGCGCCTCCCAACCACTTTACCAAGGCATCTCTTGTGACACAATCCTCCACCAAATACTCTTAACACCTAATGCCAAAAGCTCCCCCTTCTAAAGCCCAAAACGTAATTTGTTGCTGAGACATCAGCCTATTCCTGGCTCAAGCCTAGACCCTAAAATAGTCCAACTAACGTACCTAACATACAATGCACATGCAACCACACGAAATGCAAAGGCCCCAATTTAAGGATGTTACAGCTGCTGCAACCTTATGTTTCACTCCATGTTTATCTAACATCCATTTTAACCACTTGTTCATGAAATGGGTCCCTTCATCGCTGATAATAGCTCTTGGGGTTCCAAACCTTGTGAACACGTGTTTCTACAAGAACTTCATCACAACCTTAGCATCGTTTGTCGGGTAAGCTTCAACCTCGACCCACTTGGACACATAATCTACCACTACCACTATGTACTTGTGACTAAAAGATGGAGGAAAAGACCAAGAAAGTTAATATCCCAAACATCGAACAATTCTACCTCAATGATATTTTTTTGAGGCATCTAATATTTGTTGGTGACATTTCCAACCCTCTGACATCGATCACAACTCTTGACGTAAGCGTATGCATCCTTGAATAATGTGGGCCAAAAGAATCCTTCTTGTAATACTTTGGCCGCAGTGCGAGTACCTCCGAAGTGTCCCCCACTCGAACCTAAGTGACAGTGGTATAAAATCTTCGGTATTTTATCTTCTACCACACATCTCCTGATCATCTGATCTACACACTTTTTAAACAAATATGGCTCCTCCTAGAAATAGTACTTCGCATCGTGAAGGAACTTTTTCCTTTGTTGTTATGTTTTATCAATCGGTATCAAACCACAAGCTAAATAGTTAGCAATATCAGCAAACCAAGGAATATTATGGACATGATTTACCTTCAGTATGTGTTCATCTGAAAATGTCTCCTGAATCGGTACAAGTGAAGAATTTTCCTCTTGCGGCTCTAATATGGACAAGTGATCTGTTACTTTGTTTTCTACTCCCTTTCGATCTTAAATTTCTAGATCAAACTCTTGAAGTAGAAGTACCCACCGGATTAATCTTGGCTTAGCATCTTGGCCAGTAAATACTTAATTGCTAAGTGGTTTGTATAGACAATCACCTTGGTACCTAAAGATAAGATCAAAATTTTTTGAAAGCAAGCACAATAGCAAGTAACTCTTTTTCTGTTACCGTATAATTTAATTGAGGTCCGGTTAGAGTTTGACTTGCATAGTAGATGGAATGAAAAACTTTGTTACTCTGCTGGCCCAAGACAGCTCCAATTGTGAAGTCACTTGCATCACACATCAATACGAATGGCAAATCCTAGTCGGGTGTGACAATTATGGGTGTCATGACTAATCGACTCTTTAAATCGTTGAAGGCTTTTAAGCATTCCTCATCAAACTTTAATATCGAGTCCTTCTCCAATAGTTTGCATAAGGGTTTAGCCACTTTGGAGAAGTCCTTGATAAATCTTCGACAAAAACCAACGTGGCCCAAAAAGCTCCTAACACCTTTTACAGATGTTGGAGGTGGGAGTTTCTCAATAACGTCTACCTTTGCTTTGTCTACCTCGATCCCATGTCTCATTATTTGATGGCCTACAACAATTCCTTCTCGTACCATAAAATGGTAATTTTCCCAGTTGAGTACGAGATTCGTTTCTTCGCATCGCCTTAGTACCTTAGCTATATTGGCTAAGCAATCATCGTAACTATCTTCGAATACTGAAAAATCATCCATAAAAAATTCCAAATACTTCTCAACCATGTCAATAAAAATAGATATCATACATCTTTGAAATGTAGCATGTGCATTACATAAACCAAATGGCATGCATCTAAATGCAAACGTACCGTACGAGCAAGTGAATGTCGTTTTGTGTTGATCTTTTGGTGTTACTGTAATCTGGTTATACCCTGAGTATCGATTGAAAAAATAGTAATAATCTCGTCTTGCGAATCTATCCAGCATCTGGTCTAAGAACGAAAAAGGAAAGTGATCTTTCCTAGTCACCTTGTTCAGCTTCCGGTAATCGATGCAGATTCTTCATCTCGTAACCGCTCTAGTTGGTATCAACTCACTTTTTTCATTCTCTATGACCGTGATACCTCTTTTATTTGGCACACATAGGACCGGACTTACCCATGAACTGTCTGAGATGGGATAGATAATACCCGTATCTAACCACTTGATGATCTTCTTTTTTACTACGTCCTTCATAATGGGGTTCAGTCTCTGTTGTCCATCGATCATCCCTTTTTGCCAACTTTCAAGATAATCTTGTGCATGCATACAGACGGACTAATACCACGAATATCGGTTATGGTCCATCTGATGGCCTTCTTGAAATGTTTTAAAACTAAGATAAGTTTCTCTTCATTCTTACTGGTCAATTCTGCTGAAACAATCACAGGCAGAGTAGAAGCGTTACCTAAATAAACATATTTTAAGTGTGTAGGTAATACCTTGAGTTCTAACTTAGGTGGCTCCTCGATTGATGCTTTTGGCTGGGTGTAATCCCTTTTCTCCAATTCCAAAGATTCAAAATGGGATTGCGAATTAAATCCCTTTTGATTAGCTTCTAGCAGAGCTAAGTATTCAGCCTCCTCTTCATCATTTGGGGGATCCGATGTCAAAATTCTTTCCAGTGGGTCCTCAACACAATTGAGTTTCTTCTCCACTATTAACCCTCTAAATCGGACACTGCAAAGTAATCATCAATTGTGTCAGGAAATCACATAGACTTAAAGACATTAAATGTTACCTAATCATCATGAACACGCATAGTGAGCTTGCCCTTCTTCACATCAATAAGGGTCCTTCCAGTTGCTAGGAACGGCCTTCCTAGGATGATTGGTACTTCTTTGTTTGCTTCAAAATCTAGAATTACAAAGTTAGCAGGAAAGATAAACTAATCTACACATACCAATACGTCCTCGATTTTTCCTTCTAGATGTGTTAAGGATCGATCTGCTAGTTGAAGCGTAACTGTAGTTGTTCTAACTTCTCCTATCCCCAACTTCTTAAATATTGACATAGGCATCAAGTTGATACTTGCACCTAAGTCACGTAATGCCTTACCATAATATGTTGCTCTAATGTTGCACAGTATAGTAAAATATTTAGGATCCTTCAATTTTGGGGGTAGTTTTTTCTTGAAGATATGCACTACATTCCTTCGTCAGAGCTACCGCCTCAAATTCTCCAAGTCTTTATTTTTTAGACAAGATATCTTTCATGAACTTGATGTAGTTCGGCATTTGCTCAAGTGCTTCAACCAACGGGATGTTAATGTGAAGTTGCTTGAGTACATGAAGGAACTTTTGAATTGAACCTCCTACTTCTGCTTCTGAAGTCTTTGAGGGTAGGGTGGTGGTGGTTCCATTGCTGGAACTGATTCTGGTTGATTCGTCTTTGGCGGTAATTTTGCACCTAGCGAAGTTATTAGTTGATCAGAATTAGTTGTTCCTGAAGTTACTTTATCGAGTTTTACAGATTCTGGTTCTGGTGAAATTGGGTTTTCAACACTTGGTTGAACTTCTTCTGAGTATTGAGCATCAGCTTACTCCTTTTCAACTTCAATGGTATTGGGCTCTATCGTCTTTCCACTCCTTAATGCCAATGCTTTGCAGTGCTCCTTTCTCGGATTCCTCAAATTTTCCATATCATTAGGTAAGGTACCCTGTGGTCGGTTCTTAAGTTCAGTTGCAAGTTGGCCCATTTGGTTTTCCAGATTCTTCAATTTAGCTGCTTGGCTCTGGATTAAGGCATTATTATTTGCCATGTATGCCTTCAACAAACTCTCCAAGCTATTAGATGCTTCAGCTTGAACTAGTTTCTGAACTTGTTGAAGGAAACTAGGCAGTTAGGTTGGTCTGTGTTGGGTGTAAGTGTTACTAGTTCTAGCCCCTTGGTTACTCTAGGACAAATTTGGGTGGTTTCTCCATGATAGGTTAGAAAAATTGGATTGCAGCCCTTGCCTTCCTCGATTTTGGTCCTGATTACCCATGTAGTATACAAATTCTAGGTTCGACGGACATTCTTCAAACAAATATCCCTCCCCACAATAGACACTGGCTATATTCTCAAATTGATTAGGCGGTTGTGCTACAAAACTATTAGACCCATTAGTAGTAAGATTTTTAAGCATTGAGGATATTGATGATACCTGAGGTGCGAGTGAAGTAAGAGCGTCTACTTCATGTATTCCACCGATTCATCTTCTTGACACTACTCGACTGGTTAGCCATTGATAATTATTGCTAGCAATCCTTTCAATAATTTCATAAGCCTCGTTATAAAACTTAAAAGGAGAGCACCATTAGCAGAGGCGTCCACTACCATCCTTGTGAAAGCATTGAGACCATTATAGAATGTCTCGACTTGAATGCAATGTGGGATTCCATGATGAGGTCGTAATAGCTCTTTAAATCTTTCCCATGCCTCATACAAGGACTCACCATCCATTTGGTGGAAGGCAGTGATCTCGTTCCTCAACTTAGCATTCTTGCTTGGCGGGAAATACTTCATGAGGAATCTCTCAGCTAATTCTTGCCATGTAGAAATGGAGTTCGATGGCAATGAGTTCAACCAGGCACGAGCTCTGTCCCTTAACGAATATGGGAACAAATTCAATCGTAAGGCATCTTCGGGAACTCCGGCTAACTTGAAAGAGTCGCTCACCTCCATGAATAGTCTCAAGTGTAGATGAGGATCTTCGGTAGGCATTCCACTGAATTAGCCCACTGTCTAAAGCATCTGGAACATGACTAGCTTCAGCTAGAATTGTTGTTCCTCAATTTCGGGTCTCCTAATACCCAGATTAAGATCATTAAATACTAACACAGCATACTATCGTAAAGCTCTATCCCTATCATCAGCAATAAGGATAGGATTCTGAGTAGGGTTTGCTCTATTTCCTTGATTCATATTTTCGAAGCTCATCTCTTTCGTTCTTCTCTGGTTCACTTGTCTTCTTTACTGTCGAAAGGTTCGTTCTATTTCAGAGTCCATAGGGAGTAAGTCAATAATCTTGTCAATACTCATAAACACCTGAAATAATCACATAAAAATTACGTAAGTAAAGATTTAAACAGGGAAATAAATAAACCAAAATGTAAAAACAGATTCAAAAATAATGACTTTTTAAAACAGTCCCCGGCAACGGCGCCAAAAACTTGGAACAGTGGAAATGTGCAAGTGTACACAATCGCAATACCCATAGGGACTGTAAAAGAATTATTTATGAAAGTAATTTTAAACACTTTGGTGAAGGGAAAAATATTTGAATTTGAAAAATGATTAAAAACTAGAAAACAAAGTAAAATAAAATAAAATAAAATAAAGTTCTAATGCACGATTTCAAAAGCTGATTTTAATCAAGATGTTATAATTGTGTTGGATTAATTATATTTCCTTACCTTAGAATTATTAAACTTATGCTTACACTTGTTATGAATAAATCATGACAACTCGGTAATTTGCTAACCTATGAACATATTTACAAATAAAAAATCCATCCATCTCTTGTACATATTCCTATGTCAATTCGAACGATAAAACATATTTATAAAGGTAAACATGTTATTGCACATACATACTTATTATCTTAAACAACTCTTGCATATTCCTATGTCGATTCAAACAATTAATTCAACCTAATAAGCATATAAAAGACTATGTGAGGTAACAAAGTATCGTTACCTTGAAACAGTTTAATCCCAGTAATCTTACAAGTTATGCAAGGCATATGTATTGCCAAATACAATGCTAATTTAATCTTCAACTACCTTAGAAGAATTAAACATGCACTGATTAAGTATTGTCTCCATTAATTACAATTTCAATTCATTTAAATAATTAATTCTTTAGTTATCTAAACAATTATAATGCCAGAATAACTTCAGCATGATTTTACTTAATCAAGCATTTAACCGAGGCCTATAACAGCATAAACACAATTTTAATAATTTAAAAGGACGAAATGCGATCAACCCAACACAAATTAAATTCAAGGTAAGCTGATTAAATTAACCATTCCAATAGCATAAATATTCATAAACATGTTTTTCAAAACAACAACAAAATTTAAAGAGATAGGGAACAAGAAGCAAATCTGGTGTTTCTCCGTTGCTTGACTGATTACTCCGTTCTTCGTCCTTCGTTGTCCTCGACTATCAAGGTGGCTTATGAACACTTTAATTTCTACTCAATGATGGCTGAGGAGGACCTCTTTTCCAAGAGAAGAAATCAAAGCTTGAACAAAAGTGGAAATGGTAAGGAAAAGTTGAGAGAATGTGAGAGAGGAGAAGGGAGAATGAGAGTGTGAATGAAGGATGAGGGATCCTTTGAATGATCAGCCAAGGGGGTTTTATAGCTGAATGTGGAAGCTTAAATTTGCTAAAAATATCAGCCAAAGAGCCACCCCTTGGCCAGCCACCAATGTGGCAAAGTTGATGGCTTCAACTTTGCTAAATATGGCATGGGGTAAATCTACAAAGCCATTAATTGTGGAGGGGGTTGAATGCAACTTTGACAAGTCTTCAATGGCCTCTTTGCAAGCTTAATTAATCAGCTAATAAGCTTATTTGGGATAGCATATGGACGGTTTGGGCTGCCCAATTCTTTGATCGGTTCGGTTCAATCGGTTTGGTTCAATTGGTGTGGTTCAATTTGGACATTTTTCCATAATTGATTAAGATTAATTTATTTGGCCCCAATTAAATTGGGAATAAATTAAAATTAATTAATTTATGATTTGATACACATATTTGGACCGTCTTAGGCTGGAAATTGTTTTGCCTTGTTACTTTGAATTACTTCTCGGTTTTGTTCTTCGAGCAGTGTTTGCCGAGCCAATTTTTGGCTTTTGTGCGAATCTGTCGAAAATAGTCAAAATAAATCAAAATTAACTATAAAATTAATTAAAATTCACCATGTTCACTTTTAACACAATTTAATTATTTTATAATTTTTAATTATTTTTGACAAGAATTTAACCGAAATAGAATGATTTTAAGTTAAAAATGGCATGTAAAAACACATAAATTTTCGTGTCTCCAGTAACCCTTTCCTCCCCTAAACTATTTCGTTTTCTCCCTTTCTGCTGCCACACTGTTCTAGTTCTCTTCTGATTTGGATTGCTCCTCCTAATACCCTGCTTGTGTTGGCCGAACATCCCCTTCCTTTTATTCTCATCTTTCTTTTTCCCCTTTTTCCTGCTTTTGGCCGAATGCACTCTCTTCCCCTACCCTCACTGTGCTGACTTTTCTGTGATCTCTGCCGATTTAGTGTTCCTTGCTAGGCTATGGTGGTATTTTCGATAAGTTGATACTCGTTTTGGGCTTAAATTGTGCTTGTAGATACTTGTTAATAAGGGGTTTCGATTGGATTGTAGGTAATAATCCCGAGTTCTAGTGATCATCATTTCCAGTGAGTAAAGTGTGTAGGGATTCGATTGTCAATCAAGGTAATCGGCTGGTGATTAAGTGGTTATGTATTTTGATTTGGGTTCGTTTTAAATTCAATTATTATGTGAGCAACCGAATCTTATGGGTGAACATAGGTTCTGGAGTGATCGAGGATTGTTTGCGCATCTTTTTAGATCCAGGTGTGTAACAGTACTCTTATAAATGATACCGGTGAAATGTTGAAAAGTGTAAACACTGCCCAAATCGTAATTTGACAAAAGTCAAAAAGTATGACATTGACGCTACACTAGCGTGCGCTCGCTCGTGTGGTAAATTGAACGCATAAAATAAGAGCGTTAGACTACCGAGGCCACCGTGAGCGATTTTGTGGTCTTGGGCCATGTTTGGTCGAAATAGGCTGTGTGGGCCCAACGGGCTCATGGGCCCCACACGGGTAAACTACACAAACATGTGGAGAATTTTGGGCCAAGTTGTGTAAGTTACATGGCCGAGCCCATTTTTGGGCTAAGTGGGCCACACGAGCGTGTAAGCCTACATGGGTCGCATTATGGGCCTTGGGCCCATTTGCATTGTTTGACCGTTAAGGTTGCACGGGTCGCACGAGACGACTGTGGACCAACTGATGGGTTGGTAAGTACATCTAGACCCCAACCTAATAAAATAACTATTATGCCCTTATGGTAAAATGATTGTTATGCCCCTATGTTATGTATGACCATATATGAGCATGCCATGATATATATATATATATGTATGTATTCTAGTGTGATATATTGCATGGGATGGGATTATTATGATTGGAGGAAGTGTACTATACTGGAAGCTTTGTTGCAAATACTGTTTAGTGCAACAACCGGTGCTAATTTTGGAATGTAGGGATGGGTAGGTGATTTTATCCCCACATGGAGTTATGGGCTGGATGGAGTGGAGTGTAGTGGCTGGATGGGTAGGACTTCTATTTGCATGCTTAAATCATTATCGATATCTATTATGGGCTAAGGCCTACACACGACATCGATCTCAGAATGGGCTAAGGCCCAACTAAACTGAGATGTCATTTGACTTGGGCTTAGGCCCAGACTATACTTGCCTAAAGGCATGATTGGCTATTTATTTCCATGGGGTTACACACTGAGTTTTCATAAACTCACCTCTCTATTTATCTGTATAGGTAATCCCTAGTCTTAGGCTGATCGATGCTGCGAGGGATTCAAAGGTAGCCACATAACCGCACCAAGATATATAATTGAGTTCATTTTCTATAAGTTTAATTTGGGTTTTTGTTATGTAATAAGGCCTCTTAATTTTGAACTTTTAATTTGGGGGATTTTACATATTTTAACTTACATTTGATTAGTAGTAGAATGCGGTTTTCTAAAAGATAATTGGTTTCAAAACACCATGTTTTTGCAACTTATAATAAAAACTTTCGCATCAAATTTGGTTTTAAAATATAGTAACAAATTAATATGGTCAATGTTCTACTGAAATAACTTAAGTTTTTAAAGAACGAGGTACCCTAAATTTTTGTTCAAGATACATAAACGAGGTTTAATAATAAGCATGGATTTTTGAAAGAAACGATGTTTTCAAAAACACCTCAATGTGATATCGCTAGATTTGGCCATAACGTCTGGGCTGGGTTTGGGGTGTTACAATTTTGTTTTTAAGGAATAAAACCCTTTCCTATAGTTAATAGGCTTTTAAATTATTGTGGGCAAAGCGTGTCATAAAGAGACTACTAGTCTAGGGGTAAGTGGCGTGTTACCTATGCCAGAGGACTGGTGTCCAAATCTTGGTGGGAGCTGTGGAGTATTTATTTTACTGCTGTGCCGTGGAGGTGTTGGAGTTTGACTGAAACACTGAAGTGGTTGAGGAGAATTCAAATTGAGTGGTTGAGGGGAGGTGTGATCAGGTGGAGATATTTGAGGAGGGATTTTAGGAGAAAATCAAGAGAGATGAGGGGAGAGGGAGAGTTATGCCGAAAATGGACTTTGGCACTCAAGAATTTCGGCCAGAGTGGTACTCCTTATTTGTTATGCTCCACATTTCGGTTTTGCATTGTTTTTCCTTTTTTTCTTGAAGGCTGGTCGTGGTAGGGGTCTTTGGGTATTCTTCTGTTCACTCTTTCTCATTTTTTCAACCATTTTGGCCGAATATACCTTCTTCCTCTCCTTGCCTCTTCTTCGTTTCATTTTCCAAAATATTTTTGACACTTACTGTTATTTCTTCCTTGTCGAATCTATTCTCTTTTTTCTCTCATTATGCCGATTCTGGTCTTGCTGCTCCTACTGAACTAGTGTTCCTGTGTTCTCCCTCTAGACTTCCTAAAATACTACTCTTCTGAAAAAGGTGATGAAACATTTTCCTTTTACCTTGGTCGAATGTTCTCCCTCTTTCTCATCCTTCCCCATTCATTTCTTTCTAGTGATTCATTTTTTCCTATGCAGTTGACTATTTTCCCTCTCTGTTATTCTGGTTATCATTCTCTACTGGCCGATAAGTTCTTACACTTCGTAGTGGGTACTCTTCTCGCATTATTGGTAAGTGAAAATAGTAAATTGTTATCCTGTTGCCTGATGAATCAATGCTTATCTAATTTTGGTTTGTGCCTAGGAACCTTTCGAAGGGGGGAAGGTTTGTAATCAACGGTTGGGTAGGGATAACTTCCCTCTTTACTCAATCGAAGGTAATGTGGTGTGAGTTTATCGATTGGGATCTTGTTGTATTCGATTGAGTAAATGTTTAAATGATTAATTGGGAATTGTTGGTTAAGTGTAGGTTTAAAAGGTGTGGGCGGTTTTCTCAACAAATAGAAACTAGGTGTGTAAACACTGCCCAAATTGTAAATCGGAAAAAGCCAAAAATATGACAATTGACGCTACACGAGCGTTGATAAACCGTAAAAGTAACATATTTTAGGCCCACATTTAGTATGCTCTTGGATGATTTAGCCCTTGATTTATGTAAAAAGGTGCTTTTAATCCTTTCTTTTCATATTTATATCTAGGAAAGCACCCAAGGATGAAAAGAATGAAAAACAGGGCTTAAAACGGACCAAATTGGGCCAACCTAAGAAGTCGACATGGCCTGGACTTCATGTCACACGATCGTGCCTTGCCATCCATCAAGAACACGGCCTGTCCCTGACTTACACAGCTGTGTCTCATCGACAAAAAGCCCAACACAGCCTGTCCCCGATTTGCATGGCCGTGTCTTAATCGACAGACCCGAAGCACGGCTTGAACCTCGACTTACACGGGAATGAGATATTTCACTCGGATTTGGATGCTTGAAGCCAAAGAAATACAATCCTAAGTCTACTTAAACACCTAGGACGAATTACATTTGAATTATGGGTACTTAGGAGCCAAGTAAAGCATCTAAGAAGTCTATATAAACAACCCAAGGCAGTCATTCTAGGAAGTGAAGTTTTAGCAGAGTTTTCTGCCAGAGCTTTCCTCGTTCACGGGATTACTCGAAGATAGTCAGTTGATCCATCCGAAGAAGCCGAAATTATACTCAAGATGGATGATCTCCTCTTCAATTCCTTCAAGGATTTTTAGGGATTTCTTATGTTTTGTTTTATCTTTTCTCTTGAGATGTTTTCTTATTTTGTTATGAACTAAACCTTTCATATACCTGAAGAGGATGAAACCTATGATGGATTTTGTTATTTGATTCTTTGATTTATAGGATAAGTACTTAGTTTGTTCTTAATTATGTTACTTAAATTAATCTGATGTGCGTAGGTGGAGGAGGAATAGACCCTGCCTAAGAGTAGATCTAGCATAATTAAGCGGAGTTGATCGGGTGCCTAGAGATAGGGTTACGAGATTTTGTCGGATTTGGATGAAACCTAATATGGGAGTCCATTGATCGATTTACTGTTTCCTTAGGGGTTTTTATAAGAGAACGAGAGTTCCACTAATTAACCTAAGGTTAGACGTTATTCGCTTTGAGAGAGGGTTTAATATAGGTTAGGGAGTCTCATGGATCAAGCTAAGTAAAGAAATCATATGAATTAAAGGTTAGATAATAAGTAAAGTCATAGGTGGATTCTTCCTGAGGGTATTGTCTTTATCAACTAAGTTTTCCTGCAGTCTTTTCCCAATTCATTCTTTTGTCTTTACATTTAGTTTAGTGTCTCATTAGTCTTAGATAAGTTAATCAACCACTCCATATTTCAGGCTAAATAATAGAAAGAAAGTGAGTAGTAGTACTTTTAGGCTCCTTTGGGTTCGATAAGATATTCTTGCCTAAGCTATACTACTGTTCGATAGGTGCACTTGCCTCTATCGTTGTCATAATTAGTCTATAGGTTTGATCATTCTTTATAAATTTTAAAACTAGACTGTTTTACAGCGATCAAGTTTTTGGTGCCGTTGCTGGGGATCACTAAAATATTAAGAAAGCTCTATTTCTATTACTTTAGCCATATTTTTTTATTGCAACTTATTTTTATTTATTTATTTATTTTCACTTCGCTAATTTTTTTTTATTTAATATTGACAGATAGTTTTAGTCTATAGAAAAGATGGCACTGAGTAATTATCAGTGGCAAATAAGGAGGACGATTCCTGATGAAGCCGCCAATGTTTTCAACCTCGACATGATCACCAGATTATCTAACCAGCTAAAGATAATGAATAAAAAGATTAATGGTTTGAATAGTCTCTCGCAGGTACACCTAAAAATACAATATGATTCAGGAGGCGTGGCGAATCCTGAGTATCCACCCTATGGATATGGCATGGAAAGCGAGCAAGCTCACTATACGGGTAACTATTCTAGGCCACAAAATAATTTTTATGATGACACTTATAATGCAGGTTGGAGGTACCATCCCAATTTCTTGTGGGATGATCAAAATAGCCAAATGATGGAACTTTATCCAGATTTTCAACAACCACCTTACCAACCGGAAGAGGAGTCAAACCTTGAAAAGATGCTGGCAAAATTCATAGCAGCCACAGAAACCCGTCCCCAACAAACTGAGACAACATTTGATAATAAACAAGCATCGATCAAAAAGAACGAGAACAGAGTCGGGGAAATTTCTAAGTCAATCAAGGAAGCCACTAATGCAGTCGAACAACTCGCAAAGCTTATGTCAGAACGACAGCAAGGACGTCTACCAAGTAACACCGAGATTAACCCTAAGGAGCAAATTAAAGTCATCCCAACTCAGGACAGTAAGGGGTTGGTTGAACCCAATCCAACACCAGAAAACAAGGTAGACAAAGGTAAAGTAGAGGTAACACAAGAAAAGCCAAAACCGGTAATTAAAGAATACCAACCTCGCATACCTTATCCTGAAGCAATGAAAAGAGACGATTCAGAAGAACAATTTAGTAAGTTTCTTAAACTTTTAAAGAAATTACATATTAACTTACCTCTTCTTGAAGCTCTTTTTCAGATGCCAGACTCGAGGAAATTTTTAAGACAGTTCTTGACAAACAAACGCAAATTAGACGAAGAGCACCACGTGGAATTAAACGCAACATGCTCAGCAATGTTATAGAATAGACTACCGCAGAAGCAAAAAGACCCAGGCAATTTTACAATTCCATGTTTAATTGGTAGTTTAACTATTGATAATGCGTTAGCCAATTTAGGGGCAAGCGTAAATGTCATGCCTTATACATTGTTTAGACGACTAGGTCTAGGGAAACCCAGACAAACTAGGATGAGCATTCAGCTAGCCGATAAAACTATCAGAATTCATAGGGGTATAATAGAAAATGTTCTAATCAAAATTGATAAATTCATATTCCCAGTATATTTTGTTTTCTTAGACATCAATGAGGACAATTCGATTCCTTTAATTTTAGGAAGACCCTTTCTAGCAACTGCTAGGACTAAAATTGATGTTGGTACAGGAGAACTTATTCTTCGTGTAGGTGATGAATCAATCAGCCTATGAGCTCTTGACTCGGCCAGGACATCAAGTGATGAAGGTGAGATTGTAAATTCAGTTGATAATCAAATTGTTCAACTTTCACCACAGGAAACACCACAAGGCTACAAACCTGATCCGAATCATGGGCCCCAAGCCGTACAAGCTCATAACAGCGAGTTGTTAGTGGAATCTGACCCAAGGCAAGAACATGTGGTAAGTGAAGGTAAGGTTGAGGTGAGCCATGATATATCAAAACCAACAATTATAGAGTATCAACCTCATGTGCCATATCCCGATGAAATAAAGAAAGACCATACAGAGAAAAATTTGATGAACTTATACTTCGTGTATATGATGAAACAATCACTCTTCAAGCTCTTGACTTAGCTAGGACATCGAGTAATAAAAGTACGAGCGTTAATTCTATTGATAATCATTTGGTTCAACCTTCTTTACAGGAAGTATCACGAAATCACTTAGCTGAGCCAGATCTTAGACCTCGTGCCAAAAAAGAAGAAATACATAAGGAACAAAGCCTTAGGGTTGACCAACTACAAGAGCAGGAAACACAAATCAAAGAGGAACAAGAACCGCATAAAGTGAAACCGAAGGAGCCCTCAGACAAGCTGATAGGAACAATGAATCACTTCAAATTAGGGGATCAGGTACTGTTGAATAAGGAAGACCCTCATATCACTAATCCAGATCTCAAGATAAATGAAGAAATCACTTTTGAGGTACTTAATGTCTTCCTATACGGAAAAGTCGAGGTAAGCAATCCTAAATTCAACACTTTTGAGGTCAACATTACTCGACTTGAACTATATATCCACAACCAAATTGATCCAATGAGAAAGGATTTTCACCTCCTCAAACCACCATGACCATACGAATGAGAGGTAAAGTCTAGCTTAAGACTATAAATGAGCGCTTCTAGGGAGGCAACCCGAGCACTAACCCCATTTTTACATTTTTTATTATTATTTATTTTATTTTATTTTATTTTATTTTATTTTTATTTTTCCTTTTAGCACCTAACCATAAACTAACCAAAGAGCAGATTTTTAGGCCACCTCGGCCCTATACACGGGCGTGCCCGTGGCCGTGTGGAAGCCAGGGGATGAACCATGGGGGTGCCAGTAGCCGTGCACGACTTCTTTTCCCAAACACGAGTGACGATAATAGTCCATGCCCGTGCCAATGCCCGTCTTGAGGTTCTTGTCTTGTTAAGCACGGCTCAACACGTAGTGCACCTCGCCAACTGTGCCAACATTCTGACTTATCGAACACGAGAGGAGCACACCCGTATTGAATGACCGTGTGAAGAAAGACACAGGCGTGCCACTACACCCACGGCCATGCCCGAACACACTGGACGCGCCCAAAATAAAATCCCAAAACATAGGTTACATCTCTATTTAAAACTCATTCCCCTTTTTTCTAGTTGTCTTTCATTTTCCATTATTTATTTTTATCTTTATTTTAATTTTATTTCATTATTATTATTTTCCTTCATTCTCTATTTTATTTTCTTTCCCTTATTTGTTACGATATTTACATTTAGCTTAGGATTCAATAAAATTAGGATGGCTACTTCGAGGATTCAAATTTCAAATGGCTCGAGACGCTTCCCCATGTTCACCTCCAATCCTATCCAGTTCTTTTCATTAACTTCATCCAAAATTTAGGAAGTTCACTTCTCTCCCCATCTTATGATTTTATGATTATTTTGCCATTATCTATCTTTGTACATTGAGGACAATGTACATCTTAAGTGTGGGGGGGTTTACCTATAGTATTATTTGAAAATCCCTAAATTATGCCTTGTTCTAAAGTAAAGTTTCTCATATTATGATTAGAATGAAATTTCATTTGATTTATGATTTTAATTGATGTGTTTTAGGATAAATCATTGATAATTGTGCATTGATGATTAAATTTGAAGAATACTAGAGAATTAAGCATTATAAGTCTATTTTTCAAAGAAACAATTTTCTAGGTTGTTGAACTGAATTTGAATATTACCTTGAAGTTTAAAATTTACATGGATTGATGTCAAAATACCCATAATTTTTGTGAGATTTTGAGCCTTATAGAGCATATACTCTTTTTCATGCTCACTTTATTTATGAGTGTGTCAACTTTGAACTGTTATTCTAGAACTTGCCTCGATTATACATGTCAAGACCACATTATTGATTTGATATACTGAGATGATAAAGGCACCTAGGATTCAACCCATTCACTCTATTAAAAAGCCTACCTTCACCATTAACCCCTAGTGAACCCCGTTGATCCTAACAACCCTTTTTATTGATTCACCACTAAATTTTAACCCAAAATCCCTTTGTATTTGTTATCATTATTCATTTGACTATCCCTTTATCGAGAATTGATTTGATCCGTTACTTAAATTAGTTTATTTTAGTTAATAAAGCTATTCCAATTATCATGTATTTATCTTAGTTTATTCTTAAAAAAAGTTTATTCATAATTAGTTTTTGTTTAAAGGAGCTCATGTGTTTAAATTCCAATTGTTGAAGAAGAGCTCGTATTGAAGTATTATTATTAATAGTATTCTTAGTTTTCAAGTATGATGTAATTACTTATATTAATTTATTTTCCTATGAAAGTAATTTGTCAGGTCAATATCGATTCTAACCATCTAATTCAGCCTGTATCCATACCTCTAACCTAAGCCCCGTTACAACCCGATTAAGACCTTTTGATCTGTTTATCATCTCATTTACAGTGGTGGAGATTTGATTTTCAGGCAAGCCTATGGGATTAACTTTTCAGGTTCGACTTATGAGTGCTTTTTCTTGATCCTTAAACACTTTGAGTGATTTGAGTGAACTTTTAGTGAGGATGTCAATCCTTGTCGATTTTGAATTAAAAGTAAGTACTTAAATAAAGGGAGACACCTATGTTTTCGTGCTATAAAGGCATGACTTATATTGTTTGAATTTTTAGGATTCTTTGAATTTAAATTATCCATGTATAAATTATCTATGAATTATGGTAAGGCATCGTTGATAAGAATTATGGATTATGGAAAGTTCGTTTTAATTGTGAGTTGAGAATTTTTCTTGAGGACAAGCAAAAGCTTAAGTGTGGGGGTATTTGATAAACCGTAAAAGTAACATATTTTAGGCCCACATTTAGTATGCTTTTGGATGATTTAGCCCTTGATTTATGTAAAAAGGTGCTTTTAATCCTTTCTTTTCATATTTATACCGAGGAAAGCACCCGAGGACGAAAAGAACGCAAAATAGGGCTTAAAATGGACCAAATTGGGCCAACCTAATAAGTCGACATGGCCTGGACTTCATGTTACACGGCCGTGCCTTACCATCAATCAAGAACACGACCTGTCCCCAACTTACATGACCGTGTCTCATCGAAAAAAAGCCCAACACGGCCTATCCCCGATTTGCATGGCCGTGTCCCAATCGACAGACCCGAAGCACGGCTTGAACCTTGACTTACACGGGCATGCCTTGGCATGCCCCTGCCAATGAGAATGAGCAATTTCACTCAGATTTGGATGCTTGAAGCCAAAGAAATACAATCCTAAGTCTACTTAAACACCTAGGATGAATTACACTTGAATTATGGGTACTTAGGAGCCAAGTAAAGCATCTAAAAGTCTATATAAACAACCCAAGGCAGTTGATCACTGTAAAATAGTCTAGTTTTAAAATTTATAAAGAATGATCGAACCTGTAGACTAATTATGACAACGATAGAGGCAAGTGCACCTATCGAACAGTAGTATAGCTTAGGCAAGAATATCTTATCGAACCCAAAGGAACCTAAAAGCACTACTACTCACTTTCTTTCTATTATTTAGCCTGAAATATGGAGTGATTGATTAACTTATCTAAGACTAATGAGACACTAAACTAAATGCAAAGACAAAAGAATGAATTGGGAAAAGACGTAGGAAAACTCAGTTGATAAAGACGATACCCTCAGAAAGAATCCACCTATGACTTTACTTATTATCTAACCTTTAATTCATATGATTTCTTTACATAGCTTGATCCGTGAGACTCCCTAACCTATATTAAACCCTCTCTCGAAGCGAATAACATCTAACCTTAGGTTAATTAGTGGAACTCTCGTTCTCTTATAATAGTGGAACTCTCGTTCTCTTATAATAACCCCCTAAAGAAGCAGTAAATCGATCAATGGACTCCCATATTAGGTTTCACCCTAGTCTGGCAAAATCTCGTAACCCTATCTCTAGGCGTTCGATCAACTCCGCTTAATTATGCTAGATCTACTCTTAGGTAGGGTCTATTCCTCCTCCACCTAAGCACACTAGATTAATTTAAGCAACATAATTAAGAACAAACTAAGTACTTATCATATAAATCAAAGAATCAAATAACAAAATCCATCATAAGTTTTATCCCCTTCAGGTATCTAAAGGGTTTAGTTCATAACTGAATAATAAAACATCTCAAGAGAAAAGATAAAACAAAACATAAGAAATCCTTAAAACCCCCTGAAGGAATTGAAGGAGAGATCCGTCGTCTCGAGTATAACTCTGGCTCCTTGAGATGGATCAACTGGCTATCTTCGAGTAATTCCCTGAACGAGGCTAAAAACTTGACTCCTTAGAATGACTGCCTTGGGTTGTTTATATAGACTTCTTAGATGCTTTACTTGGCTTCTAAGTACCCATAGTTCAAGTGTAATTTGTCCTAGGTGTTTCAGTAGACTTAGGATTGTATTTCTTTGGCTTCAAGCATCCAAATCTGAGTGAAATTGCTCTCTCCCGTGGCAGGGACACTTCCAAGGTACGCCCGTGTAAGTCGTAGTCAAGCCTGTGTCTTGATTCTGCTGATTGAGGTACGGCTGTGGCATGACCGTGTAAGTTGAGGTTCAGGCCATGCTTTGGGTCTGTCGATTGGGACACGGCCATGCAAATCGAGGACAGGCCGTGCTGGGATTTTTGTCGATGAGACACAGCTGTGTAAGTCGGGACAGGCCGTGTTCTTGATGGATGGTAAAGCATGGCCGTGTGACATGAAGTCCAGGCCATGTCGACTTCTTATGTTTGCCCAATTTGGTCCGTTTTAAGCCCGTTTTATGTTCTTTTTATCCTTAGGTGCTTTCCTGAGTATAAGACATAAAAAGAAAGGATTAATAGCACCTTTTTACATAAATTAAGGATAAATCATCCAAAAGCATGCTAAATGTGGGATTAAAATATGTTACTTTTATGATTTATCAAATACCCCCACACTTAAGCTTTTGCTTATCCTCAAGCAAAATTCTCAACTCACAATTAAAACGAACTTTCCACAATCCATAATTCCTATCAATAAAGTCTCATCATAATTCATAGATAATTTATACATGGATAATTTAACTCAAAGTGCCCTAAAGATTCAATCAAGATAAGTCATACCTTTATAGCACGAAAACATAGGTGTCTCCCTTTATCTAAATAGTTACCTTTGATTCAAAATCAACAAGGATTGACATCCTCACTAAAGATTCACTCAAATCACTCAAAGTGTTTAAGGATCAAGAAGAAGCACTCAAAAGTCGAACCTGAAAAGTTAATCCCATAGGCTTGCCTGAAAATCAAATCTCCACCACTATAAATGAGATGATAAATAGATCAAAAGGTCTTTATTAGGGTTGTAATGGGGCTAGGGTTAGAGGTGTGGATAAAGGCTGAATTAGATGGTTAGAATCGAGATTGACTTAACAAATCACCTAACTAGAAACAATGAACTAATAGTGAATTTTTACATCAAATGAAAACTAATAATAATACTATAATACTTCACTACGAGCTCTTCTTCAACAATTGGATTTATAGACATATGAGCTCATTTAAGCAAATACTAATAATGAAAAAACTTTGAAATTTTTTTTAAAGAACAAACTAAAATAAATATAGAATAACTGAAATAAACTAATTTAAGTAACTAATTAAATCAATTCTCGATAAAGGGATAGTCAAAGGAAAAGTGATAACAAATTCAAAGGGATTTTGGGTTAATATTAGTGGGTAAATCAATAAAAAGGGTTGTTAGGATCAAAAGGGTTCACTATGGGTTAATTATATGGGTAAGCTTTTTAGCGGTGTAAGTGGGTTAAAACCTAAGTGCCTTTATCATCTCAGTATATCAAATCAATAATGTGGTCTTGACAGGCATAAATGAGGCAAGTTCTAGAATAACAATTCAATGTTGACACACTCATAATCAATAAAGTGAACATGAAAAAGAATATATGCTCTATAAGGCACAAAATCTCACAAAAATCATGGGTGTTTGATATCAATCCCTGTAAATTTTAAATTTCAAGATAATATTCAAATTCAGTTCAACAACCTAAAAAAATTTTAATTCTGAAAATTAGACTTATCATGCTTGATTCTCTAGTATTCTTCAAATTTAATCATCAATGCACAATTATCAATGACTTAATCTAAGACATATCAATAAAAATCATAAATTATTAGAAATTTCACCCTAATTAGTAATATGAGAAAATTACTTAAAAACAAGACTGAATTCAGGGATTTGAGAATAATGCAAAAAGTTTGGCACTTTTACCCCCCACACTTAAGATGTACATTGCCCTCAATGTATAAAGATAGATAATAACAATAATGGGATAAATCAAAAGAGAAGGGGAGAAAGTGACACTCCCTAAATTTCGGATGAGGTCCAGGATTTGGCAGTGGTCGTGGTAGATGGGAACTTGGAGGAGCGGTGTCTTTGGTGGTGGTGATGGAGTTTTCTATGGGCCTGGTGGGGTGGCTACCAACGACCTCTGCGCTAGATAAAGAAATTGGGAAGCCTGCAAAGATATAACCAAGAGATCTAAAGAAACATTAATAATAAACTAATAATATAATTAAGGAAAAGAAAATTTAAAGGGACGGAGACTAAGAAGAAAACTGAAATTAAAAATAAAGACTAATGGACTAAGGGGTCCTTATTATTGGATGGTTCGCGAGGTTGGTGTGACCTCTAAGGCTGCGGAGTGTTGGTGATGGTGGAAGTGAAGAGGTTATCGTGGTGGTCGATGTGATTCCCTAGCATCCTTTCGAACCTAAAACCAAGAAACTAAAACAAAATAAACTAAATTAAGTTCAAGAGAGTTAAAGATAAGGAAAATAAAGGAGAAGAGAAGAATAAAATAAAAACTAAATTGTCACAAAGACTCTTGGCTTGGTGTTTGGATGAAGCGACCGGCATGAGCTTATGTGTCGGGGTCTCCTTTGGGGAAACTATGTTTGCCTTCTTACACTTTTTGTCATGATTCTAGTGTAGCTCAAAAATCTGGACACTTTTCCTAAGGAAAGAAAGAAAAAGAAAGAAGAAAGAGATGGGGAGAAGGAGAAGGGTTATAGGGTTTAAATAGGGTCTCAAGTCTAGCATGTTCCCATGCCCGTGCTCCAAGGGTGTGTCGACTCACACGCGCCTTGCATGGCCGTGGTATAAAGTGTGTCGTTTGTCCATGCCCGTGGTTCAGCCCACCATGCCTATTTCTGATTAGTCAGTGTCGACCACGGCAGCGTTGCACGGTCATGGGTCATGGCGTGTTACATCTCACACGCCCGTTTTTCAGTCAACCATGCCTGTTGAGAGCAAGTCAGTAGCATCACACGGTTCAAAGGCACACCCGTGCTGATCTATCGGTGGCCATGGGGTAGGGTGGTTGGATCCGTGACGTTTGGGGGTGGTTGGCGAATTGCACGGCCTCGCTCTGTCAGGGTGGTAGTTTTGGTGGTCCACACGGCCACGGGCACAGCCATGTGTAAGGCCGTGTGGCCTAGAAATCTACACTTTTGTGTTAGTTTCCAACTAAATACTTAGGAAAGAAAGATGGAAAGAAAAGAAACTGAAAATAAATTTGAAAATAAATAGTGTTAGTGTTCGGGTTGCCTCCCGAGAAGCGCTCATTTATAGTCTTAAGCTAGATTGCCCTCGTGTTTGAAAATTTTAGGGAGGTTTAAAGGTTTGAATATCTTCCCTCATGCTTGCAGTTCTTCTTTCGTGATAAGTTGTAGTCGAGAAGCATTTACATTAAAATTTTTGAACATTGGATTGCTTACAACGACTGTGTCGTGGGGAAGATTTCGTGTACTTGGTCCTTTATTTTAAAGTGATTTGATGTCCCTATAAACTTTTCTGGTGATTCCTCTAATTTTACTTCGTTTAGATCCGGCTTTTCTTCGACTTGTATCTTCTGCTCTTCTAAATCGTCGACCTGAGTGTTTTATTTCTTGTGTGATTCTTCTTTGTCGACTTGGGGGCTATAAGTTGACTCAGGTTTGATGCCTTGTGGTGTTTCCTGCAATGAAGGTTGAACAATTTGATTATCTACTAAAGTAACTTTCTTACCTTCATCATCCATGGTTCTGGTTGAGTTGAGAGCTTGAAGATTGATCGATTCATCTCCTACATGAAGTATGAGTTCTCCTGTGGCAACATCAATTTTAGTTCTAGCAGTTGCTAGGAAAGGTCTTCCTAGAATTAAGGGGATTCAACTTTCCTCATCCATGTCTAGAACAACAAAATCTACTGGGAAAACAAATTTATCGATTTTTACTAAAACATATTCAATAATGCCCCTAGGAATTCTAACAGTTTTATCAGTAAGTTGAATACTCATCCTAGTTTGTTTGGGCTTCCCTAGGCCTAGTCATTTAAACAGTGCATAAGGCATGACATTTATACTTGCCCCTAGATCAACTAACGCATTATTAATTGTTAAACTACCAAGTAAACATGGAATCGTAAAACTCCCTGGATCTTTTAGTTTCTGTGGTAGTCTGTTCTGTAACATTGCTGAGCATGTTGCGTTTAATTCCACATGGTGCTCTTCATCTATTTTGTGTTTGTTCATCAAGAGTTGTCTTAAGAATTTCCTTGAATCGGGCATCTAAAAAAGAGCTTCAAGAAGAGGTAAGTTAATATGTAATTTCTTTAAAAGTTTTAGAAACTTACCGAATTGTTCCTCTGAATCATCTTTTTTCAATGCTTCGGGATAAGGTATGCGAGGTTGGTATTCTTTGATTATCGGTTTTGTCTTTTCGTGAGCTACCTCTATTTTACCTTCTTCTTCCCTAGTTTCTTGTGCTGATGTGGGATTGTCTACTTCTATACCCTCTTGAGCTGTGATGGCTTGGATCTGCTCTTTTGGGTTTATTTCTATGTTGCTTGGTAGACGTCCTTGTTAGCGTTCAGAAATCAGCTTTGTGAGATGTCCCACTGACCTAGTAAGTTCTCCAACTTTGTTCTCGACTCCCTTGAACAACTTTTGTTGTTCACTAAGCATTGCTTCGGTCTTTTGGAAATGAGAATCTGTGGCCTCCATGAATTTTGTCAGCATCTCTTCAAGGTTTGATTTCCTTTCCTGTGGATAGGGCTGATTTTGGTAATTTGGAGGAGGTTGTTGCCTTTGATTTCCTTGTCCTCCCCACGAAAAATTTGGGTGGTTCCTCCAACCTAGGTTATAGGTATTACTATAAGGATTATTATTAGATGTGAAATTGTTACCTATATAGTTTATCTACTCATTTTCTACTGTTGGTTGGTAGGGTGGGTACTCAGAATTCACCACAATCCCGCTTGCTTCGCATTGCATTACTAGATGTACCTGCGAAGAACATAGATTATCAAGCTTTTTATTCATTAACTCCACCTGTGTTGATAGCATTGTCATTGCGTCTATGTTAAAAAATCTGATAAACCGTAAAAGTAACATATTTTAATCCCACATTTAGTATGCTTTTGGATGTTTTATCATTAATTTATGTAAAAAGGTGCTCTTAATCCTTTCTTTTTATGTCTTATACTCAGGAAAGCACCTAAGGATAAAAAGAACGTAAAACGGGCTTAAAACGGACCAAATTGGGCCAACCCAAGAAGTCGACACGGCCTGGACTTCATGTCACATGGTCGTGCCTTGCCATCCATCAAGAACACGGCCTCTCCCTGACTTACACGGTCGTGTCTCATCGAAAAAAGCCTAACATGGCCTATCCCCGATTTGCATGGCCATGTCCCAACCGACAGACCCGAAGCATAGCCTGAACCACGACTTATATGGGCGTGTGCCATGGCGTGCCCCTACCACTGGAAAGAGCAATTTCATTCAGGAAAGGATACTTGGAGGCAAAGAAACACATTCCAAAGCCTATCCAAACACCCTATTAGGAATTATACTTAAATTAGGATACTTAGGGGCCAAGTAAGGCATCACAAAGTCTATATAAACACTTTAGGAGGCAACTTGAAGGGGAGTTCGGCAGAAGCCGAAACGGCATCGGAGTTTTAGCAGAGTTTTCTGCCAGAGCTTTCTACATTCAGGAAATTACTCGAAGTTAGCCAGTTGATCCATCTCGAAGAGCCGAAATTATACTCAAGACGGTGGATCTCTCCTTCAATTCCTTCAGGGGGTTTTAGGGTTTTCTTATGTTTTGTTTTATCTTTTCTCTTGAGATGTTTTCTTATTTAGTTATGAACTAAACCCTTCAGATACCTGAAGGGGATGAAAGCTATGATGGATTTTGTTATTTAATTGTTTGATTTATATGATCAAGTACTTAGTTTGTTCTTAATTATGTTGCTTAAATTAATCGGATGTGCTTAGGTGGAGGAGGAATAGACCTTGCCTAAGAGTAGATCTAGCATAATTAAGTAGAGTTAATCGGATGCCTAGAGATAGGGTTACGATATTTTGTCGGATTAGGGTGAAACCTAATATGGGAATCCATTGATAGATTTACTGCTTCTTAGGGGGTTATTATAAGAGAACGAGAGTTCCACTAATTAACCTAAGGTTAGACGTTATTCTCCTCGAGAGAGGGTTTAATTTAGGTTAGAGAGTCTCACGGATCAAGCTAAGTAAAGAAATCATATGAATTAAATGTTAGATAATAAGTAAAGTCATAGGTGGATTCTTCCTGAGGGTATCGTCGTTATCAACTGAGTTTTCCTACAGTCTTTTCCCAACTCATTCTTTTATCTTTACATTTAGTTTATTGTCTCATTAGTCTTAGATAAATTAATCAATCACTCAATATTTTAGGCTAAATAATAGAAAGAATGTGAGTAATAGTACTTTTAGGTTCCTTGGGTTCGATAAGATATTCTTGCCAAAGCTATACTACTGTTCGATAGGTGCACTTGCCTCTATCGTTGTCGTAATTAGTCTACAAGTTCGATCATTCTTTATAAATTTTAAAACTAGACTGTTTTGCAGCGATCAAGTTTTTGGCTCCGTTGCCGGTGAACACTAAAATATTAGGAAAGCTCTATTCTATTACTTTAGACATAAATTTTTTTATTCCAATTTGTTTTATTTATTTATTTATTTTTACTTCTCTAATTTTTCTTTTATTTAATATTGGCAGATAGTTTTAGTCTATAGAAAAGATGGCATTGAGTAATTATCAGTGGCAAATAAGGAAGACAATTCCTAATGAAGCCGCCAATGTTTTGAACCTCGACATGATCACCAGGTTATCTAACCAGCTAGAGATGATGAATAATAAGATTGATGATTTGAATGGTCTCTCGCAAGTACACCCACTAATACAATATGATTCAGGAGGCGTGGTGAATCCTGAGTACCCACCCTATGGATATGGCATGGAAAACGAACAAGCTCACTATACGGGTAACTATTCTAGGCCACAAAATAATTTTTATTATGACACTTATAATGTAGGTTGGAGGTACAATCCCAATTTCTCGTGGGATGATCAAAATAGCCAAAGGCCAGAACTTCATCTAGATTTTCAACAACCACCTCACCAACAGGAAGAGGAGTTGAACCTTGAAAAGATGCTAGCAAAATTCATAGCAGCTACAGAAACCCGTCCCCAACAAACTGAGACAACATTCGATAATAAACAAGCATCGATCAAAGAGAATGAGAACCGAGTCAGGGAAATTTCTATGTCAGTCAAGGAAGTCACTAATGCAGTCGAGCAACTCGCAAAGCTTATGTCAGAACGACCACAAGGAAGTCTACCAAGTAACACCGAGATTAACCTTAAGGAGCAAATTAAAGTCATCACAGCTCAGGACAGTAGGGGGTTAGCTAAACCCAATCCAACACCGAAAAACAAGGTTGACAAAGGTAAAGTAGAGGTAACACAAGAAAAGCCAAAATCGGTAATTAAAGAATACCAACCTCGCATACCTTATCCTGAAGCAATGAAAAGAGACGATTCAGAAGAACAATTCGGTAAGTTTCTTAAATTTTTAAAGAAATTACATATTAACTTACCTCTTCTTGAAGCTCTTTTTCAGATGCCAGACTTAAGGAAATTTTTAAGATAGTTTTTGATAAACAAATGCAAATTAGACGAGGAACACTACGTGGAATTAAACGCAACATGCTCAGTAATGTTACAGAACAGACTACTGCAGAAGCAAAAAGACCTAGGGAGTTTTACAATTCCATGTTTAATTGGTAGTTTGACTATTGATAATGCGTTAGCCAATTTAGGGGCAAGCATAAATGTCATGCCTTATACATTGTTTAAACGACTAGGTCTAGGGAAACCCAGACAAACTAGGATGAGCATTGAGTTAGTCGATAAAACTATCAGAAGTCCTAGGGGTATAATAGAAAATGTTCTAATTAAAATTGATAAATTCATATTCCCAGTAGATTTTGTTGTCTTAGACATGAATGAATACAAGTTGATTCCTTTAATTTTAGGAAGGCCCTTTCTAGCAACTGCCAGGACTAAGATTGATGTTGGTACAGGAGAACTCGTTCTTCGTGTAGGTAACGAATCAATCAGTCTACAACCTCTTGACTCGGCCAGGACAATAATCGATGAAGGTGAGAAAGTAAATTTAGTTGATAATCAAATTGTTCAACTTTCACCACAGAAAACACCACAAGGCTACAAACCTGAGCCGAATCATGGGCCCCAAGCTGTACAAGCTCATAACAGTGAGTTGTTAGTAGAATCTAACCCAAGGTAAGAACATGTGGTAAGTGAAGGTAAGGTTGAGGTGAGCCATGATATATCAAAATCGGCAATTACAGAGTATCAACCTCATGTGCCATATCCCGGTAAAATAAAGAAAAACCACACAGAGAAAAAATTCGGTGAACTTATACTTCGTGTAGACGATGAAACAATCACTCTTCAAGCTCTTGACTTAGCTAGGACATCGAGTAATAAAGGTACAAACGTTAATTCTATTGATAATCATTTGGTTCAACCTTCTTTACAGGAAGTATCACGAAATCACTTAGCTGAGCCAGATCTTAGACCTCATGCCAACAAAGAAGAAATACGTAAGGAACAAAGCCTTAGGGTTGACCAACTACAAGAGCAGGAAACACAAATCAAAGAGGAACAGGAACCGCACGAAGTGAAATCGAATGAGCCCTCAGACAAGCTGATAGAAAAAATGAATCACTTCAAATTAGGGGATCTGGTATTGTTGAATAAGGAAGACCCTCAAATCGCCAATTTAGATCTCATGGTAAACGAAGAAATCATTTTTGAGGTACTTACTGTCTTCCTATATGGCAAAGTCGAGGTAAGCAATCCTAAATTCAACACTCTTGAGGTAAACATTACTCGACTTAAACTATATCCACAACCAAATTGATCCCATGAGAAAGGATTTTCACCTCCTCAAACCACCATGACCATACGAATGAGAGGTAAAGTCCAGCTTAAGACTATAAATGAGCGCTTCTCGGGAGGCAACCCGAGCACTAACCCCATTTTTTCATTTTTTATTTTATTTTATTTTTCCTTTTAGAACCTAACCATAAACTAACCAAAGAGCAGATTTCTAGGCCACACGACCCTACACACAGGCGTGCCCGTGGCCGTGTGGAAGCCAGGGGATGAACCATGGGTGTGCCAGCAGCCATGCACGACATAGAAAAATTTATTTTCCCAAACACGGGTGGCGATAATAGTCCATGCCCATGTCGACACCCCGTGCGAGGTTACTGACTTGTTAAGCACATGCTCAACACGGCCGGGCCTTCCAACCATGCCAACATTCTAACTTATCAAACACGAGAGGAGCACGCCCATGTTGAATGACCGTGTGAAGAAAGACACGGGCGTTGATCGCTGCAAAACAGTCTAGTTTTAAAATTTATAAAGAAGGATCGAACTTGTAGACTAATTACGACGACGATAGAGGCAAGTGCACCTATCGAACAGTAGTATAGTTTAGGCAAGAATATCTTATCGAGCCTAAGGAACCTAAAAGTACTATTACTCACTTTCTTTCTATTATTTAGCCTAAAATATATAGTGATTAATTAATTTATCTAAGACTAATGAAACAATAAACTAAATGTAAAGATAAAAGAATGAATTGGGAAAAGACTGTAGGAAAACTCAGTTGATAACGATGATACCCTCAGGAAGAATCCACCTATGACTTCACTTATTATCTAAACTTTAATTCATATGATTTCTTTACTTAGCTTGATCCGTGAGACTCCCTAACCTATATTAAACCCTCTCTCGAGGTGAATAACGTCTAACCTTAGGTTAATTAGTGGAACTCTCGTTCTCTTATAATAACCCCCTAAGAAAGTAGAAAATCGATCAATGGATTCTCATATGAGGTTTCACCCTAATTCGACAAAATCTCATAACCCTATCTCTAGGCGCCCGATCAACTCCGCTTAATTATGCTAGATCTACTCTTGGCAAGGTCTATTCCTCCTCCACCTAAGCACATCCGATTAATTTAAGCAACATAATTAAGAACAAACTAAGTACTTTATCATATAAATCAAATAATCAAATAACAAAATCCATCATAGGTTTCATCCCCTTCAGGTATCTGAAGGGTTTAGTTCATAACAAAATAATAAATCATCTCAAGAGAAAAGATAAAACAAAACATATGAAATCCCTAAAACCCCTGAAGGAATTGAAGGAGAGATCCACCGTCTTGAGTATAATTCCAGCTCTTCAAGAAGGATCAACTGGCTAACTTTGAGTAATTCCCTGAATGTGAAAAGCTCTGGCAGAAAACTCTGCTAAAACTTCGATCCCCTTAAGAGCTACCTTGAGTTGTTTATTTAGGCTTTACTTGGCTTCTTGGACGTCCTAATTTGAGTCTAGTTCCTACTCGGATTGTGAATCGGTTTAGGAATGTGTTTCTTCGCCTCAAAGTATCCAAATCTGAGTGAAACTTTGCTCTCTATGGCAAGGGCACGGCTAAGCCATGCCCGTGTAAATCGTGGTCCAGCCCGTGTCGCTATTCTGTTGATTGGGGCACGGCTGTGGCACGGTCATGTAAATTGGGGACAGGCCGTGTTGGGCTTTTGGTCTACGAGACATGGCCATGTAAGTCGGGGACAGGCCGTGCTCTTCATGAGTGGCAAGGCACGACCGTGGCGACTTCTTGGGTTGGCCCAATTTGGTCCGTTTGAAGCCTGTTCTATGTTCTTTTTATCCTTAGGTGCTTTCCTGAGTATAAGACATAAAAAGAAAGGATTAAGAGCACCTTTTTACATAAATTAAGGATAAATCATCCAAAAGCATACTAAATGTGGGATTAAAATATGTTACTTTTACGGTTTATCAGGTGTGCCACTACACCGACGGCCATGTCCGAACACCCTCAACACGCCCAAAATTCAAAATCCCTACACACGGGCTACATCTCTATTTAAACCTCATTTTTTTCTAGTTGTCTTTCATTTTCCATTATTTATTTTTGTCTTTATTTTCATTTCATTATTATTTTTTTAGTTTAATTTATTTTATTTTCTTTTCCTTATTCTTTACGATATTTAGATTTAGCTTAGGATTCAATAAATTTAGGACGGCTACTTCGAGGATTCAATTTCAAACGATTCGAGACACTTCCCCACGTTCACCTCCAATCGTATCCGATTTCTTTCCATTGACTTCATCCAAAATTCAAGAAGTTTCACTGCTCTCCCTATCTTATGATTTTCATGATTATTTTGCAATTATCTATATTTGTACATTGAGGGCAATGTACATCTTAAGTGTGGGGGGTTAACTATAGTATTATTTGAAAATCCCTGAATTATGCCTTGTTCAAAAGTGAAGTCTCTCATATTATAGAATGAAATTTCCTATGATTTATGATCTTTGTTGATATGTTTTGGATTAAGTCATAGTTAATTAGGCATTGATGATTAAATTTGAAGGATACTAGGGAATCAAGCATGATAAGTCTACTTTCTAAAAAAAATTAAAATTTATAGGATGTTGAACTGAATTTGAATATTACCTTGAAGTTTGAAATTTATAGGGATTGATGTCAAAAACACCCATAATTTTTGTGAGATTTTGAGCCTTATAGAGCATATATTCTTTTTCTTGCTCACTTTATTGATTATGTGTGTGTCAACTTTGAACTATTATTTATAACTTGCCTCGTTTATACATGTCAAGACCACATTAATGATTTGATATACTGAGATGATAAAGGCACCTAGGTTTTAATGCATTCACTCCACTAAAAAGCCTACCCTTATAATTAACCCCTAGTGAACCCTTTTTAATCCTAACAACCCTTTTTATTGATTTACCCATCAATATTAACCCAAAATCCCTTTAAATTTGTTATCACTATTCTTTTGACTATCCCTTTATCGAGAATTGATTTGATTAGTTACTTAAATTAGTCTATTCCAGTTATTCTGTATTTATCTTAGTTTGTTCTTAAAAAAAACTCAATCAAAGTTTATTCATAATTAGTTTAGGTTTAAAGGAGCTCATGTGTTTAAATTCCAATTGTTGAAGAAGAGCTCGTATTGAAGTATTATTATTAATAGTATTCTTAGTTTTCAAGTATGATGTAATTACTTATATTAGTTTATTTTCATAGGAAAGTAATTTGTCAGGCCAGTCTCGATTTTAACCTCCTAGTTTAGTCTATATCCACACCCTTAATCTAAGCCCCGTTACGACCCTACTAAAGACCTTTTGATCTGTGTATCATCTCAAATACAGTGGTGGAGGTTTGATTTTCAGGCAAGCCTATGGGATTAACTTTTCAGGTTCGACTGTTGAGTGCTTAATTGTGAACCTTAAACACTTTGAGTGATTTGAGTGAATCTTTTGTGAGGATGTCAATCCTTGTCGGTTTTGAATCAAAGGGTAATTATTTAAATAAGGGGAGACACCTATGTTTTCGAGCTAAAACTTCATGACTTATCTTGTTTAAATCTTTAAGACTCTTTGAGTTAAATTATCCATGTATAAATTATCTATGAATTATGATGAGACATTGTCGATAGGAATTAAGGATTGTGGAAAGTTCGTTTTAATTATCAACGAGAATTTTGCTTGAGGACAAGAAAAAGCTTAAGTGTGGGGGTATTTGATAAACCGTAAAAGTAACATATTTTAATCCCACATTTAGTATGCTTTTGGATGTTTTATCCTTAATTTATGTAAAAAGGTGCTCTTAATCCTTTCTTTTTATGTCTTATACTTAGGAAAGCACCTAAGGATAAAAAGAACGTAAAATGGGCTTAAAACAGACCAAATTGGGCCAACCCAAGAAGTCGACACGGCCTGGACTTCATGTCACATGGCCGTGCCTTGCCATCCATCAAGAACACGGCCTATCCCCGACTTGCACGACCGTGTCTCGTCGAAAAAAAGCCCAACCAGTCCTATCCCCAATTTGCATGGTCGTGTCCCAATCGACAGACCCGAAGCACGGCCTGAACCACGACTTACATGGGCGTGTGCCATCGACGTGCCCCACTGGAAAGAGTAATTTCATTTGGAAAAGGATACTTGGAGGCAAAGAAACACATTCCAAAGCCTATTCAAACACCCTATTAGGAATTATACTTAAATTAGGATACTTAGGGGCCAAGTAAGGCATCACAAAGTCTATATAAACACTTTAATAGGCAACTTGAAGGGAGTTAACGAAGTTTAAAGCGGCATCGAGTTTTAGTAGAGTTTTCTGCCAGATCTTTCTACATTCAGGGAATTACTCGAAGTTAGCCAATTGATCCATCTCGAAGAGCCGAAATTATACTTAAGACGACGGATCTCTCCTTCAATTCCTTCAAGGGGTTTTAGGGTTTTCTTATGTTTTGTTTTATCTTTTCTCTTGAGATGTTTTCTTATTTAGTTATGAACTAAACCCTTCAGATACCTGAAGGGGATGAAACCTATGATGGATTTTGTTATTTAATTGTTTGATTTATATGATAAAGTACTTAGTTTGTTCTTAATTATGTTGCTTAAATTAATCGGATGTGCTGTAACATCCCCAAACCTGACCCACGAGCCTTGACCGGATCTGGTTATGTCACTGCGGAAAGACGGTTGAAAATCTTTTTGACTCAGGATAAAAACATTAAAATTTATTATCTCTTGAAAACTATGTTCATTTACAATTATGCTTAACACTTTGTTATTATAAAATGTCCAAATTAAAACTTTATTAAACATTTTATATATAAATAGGTTGCTAAAAATAAAATCATCTTCATGTAGTAATTTAATTTAATCAAACCATAATTAAAACAATACCCAAAATAATAAAACATAAGTCCTTTATTACAACCCATTCATAAACAAAGTACTTAATATTAAGAAGGCTTAAAAACTTTTCATACGCATGGGCCACCATGTGTCCTCTCGATCCGGTCCAACTTTACACATCACTTGAAATAGTTAAGAAAATAATTGGGTGAGTCCACAGCACTCGGTGCATAATCATTACATGTTTCCACACGTATGGGCTTGGCCCATATCCATACAATCCACGAACCCTTCATGCAAACATGCATCACATTAAACCTAGGTCCATCAATCGCCAACCTTAGCAGACTCCCTACTCAAGGCCGTGGCTAATCCACCGATCACAATCGAGTGATCCCACACATCTTACCTCGGCAGACCTACTGCACAAGGCCGTGGCTGAGCCACCGATCACATAAGTGATCCCGACAGTAATCTGTCTACGGTGTTGCACATAGCGATCAACCGCCGAGATGGGCACCAAGCCAACACCTCCCTTGATGTGGCACACAGCTCATCATCAAGCGCTAATGTAGCACGGGGCTAACATTAGACCACGTACACCAATGTGTACACCCTTCCTTCTTCGATCAATCCAACTCCCATGCATGTATGTATATGCCTCATGTCAAATCATCAAATAAGTATACATCTCATATCATCACCACATCATATATATATCATAAATAACTTAATATCACAAACTACTTACCTAGTATCCGATTACCCAAACATGGTATTCACCACTTAAGCCATTATGATCGGCTACCACACATCATACATATGTATAAGCGTTAGCAAGCAAATAATCAAGAAAGCGGTCGATGGTTACGCACCTAATCACTTGAGTTCTAAACTCGATCCCAACACTATCGCTAAGCGAGACTACGAAATCTGCTTAATCACGCTTGCTCGACGCCGCCCACACCCCGGTGGCCAATCCCGAACCGCCGAGACAGCCCTTTTCTTGAACTTCGGGATAGGGGCTTTCCCTTGCCCACCCTGACTGGTTGATGCCTCCATCAAAACGCTTAATCAGGTCGAAAGGTTAATCACTCAAGTCATAAATCCAAACATTGAACTTACTAAAATATCTCTTACCAACAAACTTGAATCCCGAAGGCTACTAAATGCCTCAGCGAACACTGACTAAACGACTCCTGAAAAGATCTCCTGCGTTAGGCTCTACCTCCCCTACAATCGGCCTTAAAACTTCTAGAGAAAACCTAGGCCATTCGGCCAAGACAAGAATATCAGCATCAAGGCCATTCGGCCAAAACAAGCAATCCAAAGGGTTAACTCTTAAACCCTTACCTGCAACCAATTTGGTTTCCTACCAAATCCTGAACCAAACGATGGTTCTCCTCTGGCAATCGACTTCACCTTGAAACGTAAAACAGTTAGCCTAACAAGCCTTCGGCTTAACGATTACTACAAGGAATAGACTATAAACATAAATCCTTACCTTTCAAAACGACTAGGGAAAAGACTCAACGCTCCACCCTTGCCTAAGATTCGGCCAACCACCACAAGGACAACAAAGAAGTTTTCGGCAAAAGTTGAGGAGAGATTCGGCTCAAGGAGTTCTGGCAACAGGGTTTGAGAAAGAAAGAAAAGGGTATGAGGGGACAAGATGAAATGGTTTCGGCTCAAGAGAAGTGGAGAGAAACAAGTAGGAAATTCGGCTAAGTGACCTTGAAGATTCGACCAAAGTGAACAGGTGAGGAGAAGGAACTTTTAGTGTGGTTAGAGTATGAGAAGAGAAGTGTGAAGGCTTAAGAAAAACCACAATTCGGCAAAGGGAGAAAATGAAGGAAAAAGGGGTGAAGGTTTTAGGAGCACAAGCCAAAAATTTGGCTAAAGGATGAGTACACTCCCTTAAATAGAGTTCGGCCACTACTCCAAACCTCTCATGGCCAAAAATGTCAACAAAAGAACCCCCTAGCCGTCCAACACCTTTGCCTCTCACCCAATCCCTTGATTCCCTCCTAAAAACACTCTACACCACCCTTTCAAACAACTTCAAACTTAAGCCAACTCATCTTTCCTCTTAGCCACCCATTTAAAAATGATTTGAACAAGTCAAATCCTTCTTTTAAGGTGCCAAAACCAAAACCAACTCTTCCCCCTTGCTCATGACGCAAAAACAAACCAAAGTGCTGCCCTTGCAACTCGAACCTGAGACCCCATAGCACCCTTGAGGCGTCACTTCTCCATGCCTTATGTGGCACCTCCTTGCCACTCTTCCAAAGCAGTTCTTGTGTCAAAACCTCCCAAAGAATTCTCTTAAGGCCTCCAAAGCCAAGCTCCCCTTCTTTAACCCTGAAAACCAAAAATTCCCCAAGGCATTCCACCACTTTTTAGAGTTCTCAAGACCCCTAAAACTCACCCAACCACACACTAAAGTATGCCAACACCTGAGTTATGTACTAAATGCATAACCCCCTAAAACCCGGGTGTTACAATTCTACCCTCCTTAAAAATAATTTCATCCTCGAAATTACTTAGCTGCCTAACCGTCGTACATCTTAATTCACCACACTACGCTATAGCTGCGCACTCTAATCTCAAGAAACTACCATAATCTCTAGGCAAAAATTTTTAAGTCCACACTCAAGGTTCTAGATACTCTACTAGCAACAACACAAACTGGCACTATAGCGAACAAAACAATGAAGAAATATTCCAGGCATATAAACTTACCATCTGACTCATCTGGCACACCATCATCCTCCCTCCGACGTACTACATAAACCAAACCTAGCTGTCTTGCCTCAGTACCACCATTACCGCGGCCTCGGTCGGAACCATTCCCTCTATGGTTCGGACCACGACCCCTTGTCGCCTGCTGACCATCTCTGCTTAGCTGCACATAACCTTGACTTACTGTCCGAGTCCTATTCGGATTCTGGGGACAATCCTTAACCAGATGAGACTTGGACTTGCATCTGAAGCATTCTCGATCCTGATTCCAGCACTCGCCAATATGATACCTTCCACACCGAGCACACAGACGATCTGGATTCCCAATAGTTGACTTAGGAATACGAGCAGAAGTCTCGACCCTCGGTCTTTTCTGAAATCTTTCAAATGATTCTGGTGATCTCGAACTCCTCTTATCCCGGTTCCTTTCTCTATCTCTATTCTGCCTCTCAATCCTCTTGACCTCCTCAGCTATCCGAGCTTTCTCCACTAAAAGGCGAAGTCTCTTTCTCATTGTGGAGCAATCAAAACTCGCAGTTCATCCCGTAGCCTATCTTCGAATCTGACGCATCTCTCATAATCGGTCGCTACGATGCCCCGAGCATACCGGCTCAACCGTAGGAACTCAACCTCGAACTCTGCTATTGACTTGCCTCCTTGCACCAAATTGAGGAACGCCTTCCTCTGAGCGTCCACATAGCTCACTCCGATATACTTCCCTTCAAATTTGATCTTAAAGTAACCCCAGTCCACTCGATCCGCAGGGGTACCTTCCTTAACCGTGAGCCACCATTGGTAGGCCTCATCCGTAGCAATGAAACAAAGACCTTAAGCTTCTCCTCTGCGATTAAATCCAAGTCATCCATAATCCTTTCAAGCGCCTCAAGCCAAGATTACGCCACGTTCGAGCTACCCTGCACACTCCTCACGAAAACCTCGGCTCCATTCGACCTAAGTCTTTCACCCTTGACTTTCGAGTCCCATTGCCCACATTGGCTCCTCGCCACTCTCTCGAGCACCCGCAGATAGCTAACTGCGATCGCATCGTCTCCCCATCCGATCCTCGATGTTCAACCTCAATAGGCGGTGGCGGCACATCGCTCCACGACCCACGACCAGCACCCAACCGGTTCCGAATCGCCATCTTGCCTCTACCACGTCCCACGAGCATTGCGACCACGCCCCTAGAACTCATATCTAAGCGTCCACGACTTAATCTGCTTAGAAAGTTTTATGCATTAGAAATTTTTGTTCCTTTGTTTATCCACGAGCAAATTTTATGAATAACGGTTTCGAAGTAGTTCTTCGATCAATCAAAGTTTCATCGAGTTCTCTATTCTAATTCAAACATTCACATTCTTCACTAAAGACACATACATTCATCCATGTCACTTTCTTGAACATTCCCAACCCGGGGTAATTTCGTCATTTCCTATAGGTATTTGATAATAAATCGAGTCACTTTGAAAATATATTTTTTCAATTTAAAGACATTTTAGAATTTACAAAATCTTGGGGGTCATCTTGAAAATTTGTTTTTCAAGTCAGAGGTGTTGCAAAAATTTCAGAAATCGAGGTTGTTTTAGTAGTTTTGTAAGTCGGGGTATCCTTGTAAATTTCCAAATCCGGGTATATCAATGTTTTGCAAAATAGAATTTTCTTGATATTTTGTAAAATAGGAATATTTTAGCAAAAGTCAAGGATCATATGAAAATTTAAAACAAGGGCATTTTGGTAATTTTATCACCCAGGGGTATTTTTGTAAATTTCCACAAACCAGAGTATCTTAATATTTTGAAAACTCGAGATTTTAGTATGTTGTAAAGAAAATCATTTTATCAAAAGTTGAGGGTAATACGGTAATTTTACAATACAGGGGCATTTTCATAATTTTGCCAAAAGGGCATTTTGGTAATTTTGTAAATCGAGTAAACATCTTTCAAAATCAAATTTAGGGTTTTAAAATAGTAAGGCTAATCCCTTTCGGGTTTTAATTATCGGGTTTAGCCTATGAACAAGTCCTCTTGGTTAAGATGAACCGTAGCTACGCACCAGGTAGGATTCGAGTAAAGAGGAGGTGAGTCGCTAGGACTGCTTAAATACCAAGCTCTTACTGAATACCACTCCTAGACATGCGTACCAGGGTTGCCACACCTTAACTCAGCGACTAACTTCACAGGTTTGTTTAGTAATCTTTAAGTCTTATGCATATGTTTGAGTAAACTAATCCTAGTGGTCCAATAGCCTTAATATTCTAGTCTACGAGCCCAAATAACCCATAACAATTCATATATACAAATCACTTCAAAAGTCCGAAGTACTTACCTGGTGGACTTCGGGCCGGAGGTACAGGTGACATGCCAGAATAACCTAAAATAAAAGCCCATATTTTGAAAAGCCCATTTTAAAAACTGTTTTCGGGCCCAAAACCTCAAAGCCGAGTTTTGAACTTGGCTTTGATACCAATTTGTAACATCCCCAAACCCGGCCCACGAGCCTTGACCGGATCTGGTTATGTCACTGCGGAAAGACGGTTGAAAATCTTTTTGACTCAGGATAAAAACATTAAAATTTATTAACTCTTGAAAACTATGTTCATTTACAATTATGCTTAACACTTTGTTATTATAAAATGTCCAAATTAAAACTTTGTTAAACATTTTTATATATAAATAGGTTGCTAAAAATAAAATCATCTTCATGTAGTAATTTAATTTAATCAAACCATAATGAAAACAATACCCAAAAATAATAAAACATAAGTCCTTTATTACAACCCATTCATAAACAAAGTACTTAATATTAAGAAGGCTTAAAAAAAACTTTTCCTTCTGCATGGGCCACCATGTGTCCTCTCCGATCCCGGTCCAACTTTACGCATCACCTGAAATAGTTAAGAAAATAATTGGGTGAGTCCACAAACTCAGTGCATAATCATTACACATGTTTCCACACGTATGGGCTTGGCCCATATCCATACAATCCACGAACCCTTCATGCAAACATGCATCACAGCCCAACCTAGGTCCATCCAATACGCCAACCTTAGTAGACTCCCTACTCAAGGCCGTGGCTAATCCACCGATCACAATCGAGTGATCCCATACATCTTACCTCGACAGACCTGCTGCACAAGGCCGTGGCTGAGCCACCGATCACATAAGTGATCCCGACAGTAATCTGTCTACGGTGTTGCACATAGCGATCAACCGCATAGATGGGCACCAAGCCAACACCTCCTTGATGTGGCACACGACTCATCATCAAGCGCTAATGTAGCAGGGCTAACATTAGACCACGAACACCAATGTGTACACCCTTCCTTCTTGATCAATCCAACTCCATGCATGTATGTATATGCCTCATGTCAAAACATCAAATAAGTATACATCTCATATCATCACCACATCATATATATATATCATAAATAACTTAATATCACAAACTACTTACCTAGTATCCCATTACCCAAACATGGTATTCACCACTTAAGCCATTATGATCGGCTACCACACATCATACATATGTATAAGCGTTAGCAAGCAAATAATCAAGAAAGCAGGTCACGATGGTTACGCACCTAATCACTTGTTCTAAACTCTCGATCCCAACACTATCGCTAAGCGAGACTACTGACAATCACCTAATCACTACTCGACGTTGGCCCACACCACAGTGGCCAATCCCAAAGCTAGCGAGACACCACTTTTCTTGAACTTGGGATAGGGCTTTCCCTTGCCCACCTCGACGGTTGATGCCTCCATCAAAACGCTTAATCAGGTCGAAAGGTTAATCACTCAAGTCATAAATCCAAACATTGAACTTACTAAAATATCTCTTACCAACAAACTTGAATCCTAAAGGCTACTAAATGTCTCAGCGAACACTGACTAAACGACTCCTAAAAAGATCTCCTGCGTTAGGCTCTACCTCCCCTACAATCGGCCTTAGAACTTCTAGAGAAAACCTAGGCCATTCGGCCAAGACAAGAATATCAGCATCAAGGCCATTCGGCCAAAACAAGCAATCCAAAGGGTTAACTCTTAAACCCTTACCTGCAACCAATTTGGTTTCCTACCAAATCCTGAACCAAACGATGGTTCTCCTCTGGCAATTGGCTTCACCTTGAAACGCAAAACAGTTAGCCTAACAAGCCTTCGGCTTAACGATTACTACAAGGAATAGACTATAAACATAAATCCTTACCTTTCAAAACGACTAGGGAAAAGACTCAACGCTCCACCCTTGCCTAAGATTCGGCCAACCACCACAAGGACAACAAAGAAGTTTTCGCAAAAGTTGAGGAGAGATTCGACTCAAGGAGTTAACAGCGAGGTTTGAGAAAGAAAGAAAAGGGTATGAGGGGACAAGATGAAATGGTTTCGGCTCAAGAGAAGTGGAGAGAAACAAGTAGGAAATTCGGCTAAGTGACCTTGAAGATTCGGCCAAAGTGAACAGGTGAGGAGAAGGAACTTTTAGTGTGGTTAGAGTATGAGAAGAGAAGTGTGAAGGCTTAAGAAAAACCACAATTCGGCAAAGGGAGAAAATGAAGGAAAAAGGGGTGAAGGTTTTAGGAGCACAAGCCAAAATTTGGCTAAAGGATGAGCACACTCCAGTAAATAGAGTTCGACCACTACTCCAAACCCTTCATGGCCAAAAATGTCAACAAAGAACCCCTAGCCGTCCAACACCTTTGCCTCTCACCCAATCCCTTGATTCCCTCCTAAAAACACTCTACACCACCCTTTCAAACAACTTCAAACTTAAGCCAACTCATCTTTCCTCCTAGCCACCCATTTAAAAATGATTTGAACAAGTCAAATCCTTCTTTTAAGGTACCAAAACCAAAACCAACTCTTCCCTTGCTCATGGCGCAAAAAACAAACCAAAGTCTTGCCTTGCATTTCGAACACAGACCCCATAGCACCCTTGAGGCGTCACTTCTCCATGCCTTATGTGGCGCCTCCTTGCCACTCTTCCAAAGCAGTTCTTGTGTCAAAACCTCCCAAAGAATTCTCTTAAGGCCTCCAAAGCCAAGCTCCCCTTCTTTAACCCTGAAAACCAAAAATTTCCCAAGGCATTCCACCACCTTTTAGAGTTCTCAAGACCCCTAAAACTCACCCAACCACACACTGAAGTATGCCAACACCTGAGTTATGCACTAAATGCATAACCCCCTAAAACCCGGGTGTTACATGTGCTTAGGTAGAGGAGGAATATACCTTGCCTAAGAGTAGATCTAGCATAATTAAGCGGAGTTGATCGGACGCCTAGAGATAGGGTTTTAGATTTTACCAAATTAGGGTGAAACCTAATATGGGAATCCATTGATCGATTTACTGCTTCCTTAGGGGGTTGTTATAAGAGAATGAGAGTTTCACTAATTAATCTAAGGTTAGACGTTATTCGCCTCGAGAGAGGGTTTAATATAGGTTCGGGAGTCTCATGGATCAAGTTAGGTAAAGAAATCATATGAATTAAAGGTTAGATAATAAGTGAAGTCATAGGTGGATTCTTCTTGAGGGTATCGTCGTTATCAACTGAGTTTTCCTACAGTCTTTTCCCAATTCATTCTTTTATCTTTGCATTTAGTTTATTAACTCATTAGTCTTAGATAAATTAATCAATCACTCCATATTTTAGGCTAAATAATAAAAAGAAAGTAAGTAATAGTACTTTTAGGCTCCTTGGGTTCGATAAGATATTCTTGCCAAAGCTATACTACTGTTCGATAGGTGCACTTGCCTCTATCATTGTCGTAATTAGTCTACAGGTTCGATCATTCTTTATAAATTTTAAAACTAGACTATTTTGCAGCGATCAAACTCCACTGATTTTGTTGGTTTGGTTCTTGTAATTTGCCATTGATAAGTGTTCAATGACATCTCCTCAATAAAATCGTAAGCCGCTTCAGGAGTTTTTCTATTCAAAGTTCAACCAGCCAATGAATCAATCATTTTCCTTGTTGAAGAATTCACACCATTGTAAAAAGTTTGGACTTGAAGCCACAAAGGTAATCCGTGGTCTGGGCATCTTCTTAGGAGATCCTTGTATCTTTCCCATGCATCATAGAATGTTTCTGCATCATTCTGCACAAAAGAAGATATATCATTCCTAAATTTTGCCGTTTTGGCTGGTGGAAAATATTTTAAAAGAAACTTTTCGGTTATTTGATCACATGTGGTGATTGACCCTCGTGGTAACGAATTCAACCACTACTTTGCTTTATTCTTTAATGAAAAAGTAAATAACCAATGACGTATGGCAAAGTCAGAAATGCCATTTATTTTGAAAGTATCACAGAACTCTAAGAAATTAGCTATATGAGTATTTGGATCTTCGTCCTGCAAACCATCAAATTAAACAAACTGTTGAATCATTTGGATTGTGTTAGGCTTTAATTCAAAATTATTAGCAGCTATAGCAGGCCTAACAATACTAGATTCTGCTCCTGTCAAATTAGGTTTAGCATAATCATACATAGTACGTGGAGCATCCTGTTCTTGCGCATTAGGTGGATTGGTTTCGTCCATCCCTTCAGTAGGATTGGATCTGTCTTGCTGTCCTTCTCTTTGGTAGTCTAGGGCTCGTCTAGTGATCTCTGTAAAATAGTCTAGTTTTAAAATTTATAAAGAATGATCGAACCTGTAGACTAATTACAACAACGATAGAGGCAAGTGCACATATCGAACAGTAGTATAGCTTCGACAAGAATATCTTATCGAACCCAAGGAACCCAAAAGTACTACTACTCACTTTCTCTCTATTATTTAGCCTGAAATATGCAGTGATTGATTAACTCATCTAGGACTAATGAGACACTAAACTTAAATGCAAAGATAAAAGAATGAATTGGTAAAAGACTGCAGAAAAACTATAACATCCTGAATTAATGGGCCTGTGCGTTTAATGTGTGGTTGTGTGTAATATGTTAATTAGAGTGTTAGGGGTCCAGGTTGGGCTCAGGATTGGGCCGAGGCCTTGGATAAATTTTCTGTTTGGACACTGTAGGGTTTAAAAGATGGTATCTGTGGTTTAAATTACAAAATGGGCTTGTGGCCCAGTAGCAAGAGGGGCTGCAAATGAGCTATAAGGTGGCATCATTAGCAGGTGAAGAGGCCCATGTTTTTGGTGGCATAGAGCCCATGTATTTGGGCCATTTTTGGCACTTAAAGGAGGAGCAAATGGAATGGCAATAAGGCTTGAATTTAGGGCGATTAAATGACTTGGATAATGTGGATAATGTGCTGATAAAAGGAGGAAGAGGTGGTGTTATTTAGCCCTTTTGGAGGTGTGTTTGGATAAAGATAAGGGAGAAAGTTTAGGAGCTATCTAGGAAGCAAGTGATGGCTGAATTTGGGACACTGTGTGCCAAGGGGAGGGGACAGCTAGATAGGGTTAAGGGGTGCGAATTTATCATTACTTCCTAGAGCATAGTTTTTTATTTTCTTTCTTTTCTCTCCTCCTATTTTTGGCATTAGAGGATCTCTTCTTCTCTTCTCTTGCCAAAATCAAATCTCCTAAGTCACTATTTGGAGTATCCTTGTTTTTCTTTTCGACTTTCTCATCCGGTTCTTTTCTTCTTTAATTGTCGAATCTTCTTGTAAGTGGTAGGCGAAATCTTCTGTAGAGGTAAGTGTCGACTTGTGCTATTATTTTCTTTTTCAGTTTTTGGAGACCATAGCCGAATGGCTAGATGGTTGTTAGGCCATCCTAAGATTGACATTTTCACTGATCCCATGTTCTCTTTCTTTTGCGGTATTCCGGGATTTGAAGGAGATCTAATCGCCTAGGTTTCTAAACCAAGAATCGGTAGCATTCGAATCATATTACTTTCGAGATTTCAAGGTAAGGATTTTAATTCTCCTTAAGATTGATCAATTGGTTTCTTTTCATTAATCATGCCTTAACCTAATGTTTCGTTAAGCAATCATCATAGTACCTTCTGACCAAGATCATTCATGGACTCGAATGTCAGCAAATCAAAGGAAGGGGTTGGATCTGTAGTCCCAGCCCTAAAGTTCAAGAAACGTGAGGTGTCTGCTATTCGTGATTGGCCACCGGGTTGTGAACTAACTTCTGAATAGCATCTTAGGCTGATAGCAGTTCTATCGGCTAATGATAGCGTCGACATAAAAAGTATCGGCTTATCGGTAATCAGGTGTGTAGATCTTTATCACATAAGTTTCCTATATTATATCTGTTATGGGCTGAAAAGCTGAAAAAGGCTGTGTAGATAGTCGAATAACCAATAGGGGCTGGGCTAGGGATGCCAGGTACGTAAACAAAGTATTTTCTCTATGTGTATCGATGTATGTGTTAACCTGTTACTCCGTAAATGGTATAGTGCTTATGTTATGGAATGTGTGTATGCATGGGATATGGGATTGATTTGATGAAGGGGAAGAGCATGTTAATAGGTCACTTAGTGATCGATGGGCAAACCACAATATGTATATATAGGTCACAATAGTGATCGGTGGCTATGCCACGTTAATCTGATTCCTGAATAAAATGATTGATAGCATGGCTGTCAAATTGGAGCGTAGCGGTTGGTGGGTTGATTGTAGAAATCCCAGCGTTGTAATGGTTGGTAAGGGTTGGCGTGTAGAGGATGGGACTCTAGATGGGTTGGGTCCTTCTGCATATATATGTTGTGTTGCTATTTTGAATGGGCCAAGGCCTAGAATGTATTTTTGGGCCTCAGGCCGTTTATGTGATTTTGGGATTTACACACTGAGTCTTGGTGACTCACCCTTTATTTTCCTTTATCTCTCAGGTGAGCAGTAGATCGTGGATATGGGAGCCAAGGCAGACTCGAGGGCCATAGAGTATTTTATTTAAGCGAACTTGTTTCTGGTTTTTACTTCTGTTTTAATTATTTGGGTTTATTTTCGTTAGCAGGTAATAAGGCCCTCGGCTTAAATTTTAGGTTTACTTTTGTTCATGTTTATGGATTATGAACTTAAATTTTCAAGGACTTAATCATAATAAGTAATGAAATGGGTGTTTCAACACGCTTAACGTAAAGGAATGTTTTTGAAAAGAAAACACTAAGTTAACGAATACTTGATTAATTAAACTGAGATTTCCAAAACCAACAAAGCCAAGTTTTCAACACAACGCGTCATCGAAATGTTTTTTTCAAATAAGATACGAGCTCTTTTTAAAGAAAACAAAGAACTTCACTTTAACATTTCAACCCGTGACATGCCAGATTCATCATAGCATTTGGGCCGGGTTTGGGGTGTTACATTTTGGTATCAGAGCCCAGTTGCAAAGCTTGGGCTGTGAAATGGGTCCAATAGTAGTTTAAAAGAAAGAAAAAAATTTGGTAAAAATGCTTTGGTTGATAAATGGCCTTCGAGTCTACCAGCACCCAGTCCATGCGGTAAGTATTCTAACTCTTAATGTGATATGCATGTTGGGCTTGATGGGCTCCATAGGGACGTAGGCTAGTATGATTAGAGTTGATGGACTTTAGGCTTAGTTTAAACAATTCTTCACATCTCATAAGACTTATTCTAACCAAACATACCTGTGAACAAGTCGCTAGGGTTAGGGTGTGGAAACAAGCATACGCATGTCTAAGATTGGATCCAAGGAGAGCTTGGTACTTAAGCGGCCCTAGTGGCCCACCTCCTCTTCGCTGGAATCCTAACTGGTGCATAGTGACTGTTCACCTTAGCCACGAGGACTTGTTGATGGGCCAAAATTTATGACTAAAACCCGAAAGAGACCAGCCACCCTATTTCGTAGAATTACTAAAATACCCTTAGTTTTGTAAAGTTTCTGAAATACCCTTGATTTGAGAGATTTTCCAAAATACCCTTAATTTGTGAAATTACCAAAATACCCCCAGATTGTAAAATTATCGAAATACCCTCAGTTTATAAAATTACCTAAATACCCTTGATTTATAAAATTACCGAAATGCCCTAGTTTACAAAATTACTGAAAGACCCTCAGTTTATAAAATTACCAAAATACCCCTATTTTGTAAAATCACCAAGACACCTTTTTTTGAAAAAAATTACAAAAATACCCAGTAGGATAAAATTACGAAAATACCCCTAGGTTGTGAAATGATGAAAATACCCTTATGTGATGAATGCGAGTTCATGGATGCTACTTGTATGTTGATATGTATGATTGTTGAATGTATGTGGTTCCTAGAATTAAGAAGACTGAAACCCGTAGGAATAATTTCGAATGCGAAACAACTACTATTAAAACTACTTTTCATAAGATTGTTCGTGGTTAATCAGAGAAAGAAATTAATAATTCATAAAATTTCCAATTAGGTAAACGCGAATCGGCAGAATGAGTACAAGGGGTCGTGGGCGTCCTGGCGTGGTGTGTGGTGGTCTTAGGCCACCACATTCGAGGTGATCTTAGGTCACCACATTCAATTATCGTGGTCGGTCACCACATGTCAAAACCAGTGGGATATTTAACGTCGGCCATGTGGTATCTCGAATCCAAATCTCGAAAAGCGATGTTAAAGGTTTTAGAGGAGTGGTAACTAGGGAACACGCGGCCTATGGTGTACCTTCAGAGGCGTTGGCATGGAGTGCAGGGATGAAACCGAATGAGCTCAAAATCTTGTGTTTTTGGCTTTTGGAACTTAGTGACTTAGAGCCAATGGGCGAGATATTTAGGGAATTTGAATAGCTGGAATAGCCACCTATTTAGCGAATTTTAAAGAGAATTAAACTCTTCCCCAAGTGCCTTGGTGCCGTCCAACTCCTTGATAAAACCCTTTATTTGCTTCCCACAGTGAGTACTAGTTGGAGGCGATTGTTTTGTTTCCTCTTTTAGCGTATAATGGATGATCTGGATTTCACGGAGGAGGAAAAGATGAAAGGAGTCGTATCTCTCCTGCGGGACAAAGCTTACCAATGGTGGCTTACGGTTAAGGATGGTTCGGTGGCTGACCGTATCACCTGGGAATACCTGGGATTTCTTCAGCAGCGTTTCTAAGTAAATACATCGGGACGAGTTATGTGGATGCGCAGCTCAGAGCATTTTTGAATCTGGTTCAGGGAAGTAGGTCGGTGGCTGCGTATGAAGCGAAATTCTTATGCCTTAGCCGTTATGCTCGAGGGATAGTGGCCATAGAGCATGAACATTGTGTCTGATTTGAAGATGATCTGAGGGATGATATGCGAGTGTTGATAGTTCCACAGTGGGAGAGGGAATTTATTGTGCTTGTGGAAAAACCAAAGATTGCTGAGGAGGTAAAGCGGATAGAAAAGCTGAATCAGGATAGAGATAGGGGTAGAGGAAAAAGGAATTTTGGATCATCAGGGGCAATTGGGCGTACTCAGAAAAGGTCTAGGTCAGATGGATCGAGTCGGGTTGAGAGACCTGCTGCTGCTAGTCAGACGCAGAAATGTGCTCAGTGTGGTAAATTCCATTCAGGTGAGTGTTGGTCGAGCAATGGGAAGTGTTTTAGGAGTGGATCTACGGACCATCAGTTAGGGATTGCCCACGACCACGGGCGGTCACGGGACCTGCAGTCGAGGGAATGATCGGTCGGGTAGAGGAGGTCGTGACCACAAAGAGGTCAGTCCGGCCAGAGGTGGTAATGGTTTGATCGGTAGTGGAGCACCAAAGCAGGGCAGAAACATTGAGGCAAGATAGCCAGGGTTAGTCTATGCTGTCCTGAGTCGAGAGGAGGCTGACGCACCAAATGTCATAACCGGTACATTTTTAATTTTTGGATTGCCTTACACTGCATTGATTGACATTGGGTCGACACATTCATATATTGCTAGTAGGGTGTCTGAAACTTTAAGCGTAGATTTTGATATTTCCTCTAGGGAGATGATTGTAGTTAGCCCATTAGGACACTCTGTGGTGGTAAATAAGCTTTATCGGGAGATACCTTTAGAAGTTCAGGGGATAGTTTTCTGAACTGATCTAATGGAATTACCGTTCGAAGAGTTTGATTTAATTTTAGGCATGGATTAGCTGGTGAAGTATCAAGCTAGTATAGATTGTGCAGCCAAGCGTATGGTGTTAAAAACCCCCGAGGGTGGCGAAGTGTTGGTGATAGGTGAAAGGGGGAACTGCCTGTCAAATGTGGTGTCTACCTTAAGAGCAGAAAGGATGGTGAGAAAAAGGTGCGAGGCAATTTTAATGGTTGTTCGGGCTCGAAGCCAAGGAACTAACGGTTGAGGACGTTAGGACGGTGAAGGAATTTCCTGATGTTTTCCCGAAGAGCTTTCGGGATTACCCCGGATCGTGAGGTGGAGTTTGGTATCGATCTTCTTCTGGGAACAGCGCCAGTATCTATTGCTCCATATAGAATGGCGCCAAAGGAGTTGGTAGAATTGAAAGCATAGATTCAAGAGTTACTGGATAGAGGGTTTATTTGACCATGTGTGTTGCCATGGGGAGCGCCGGTGTTATTCGTTAAGAGGAAGGATGGATCAATATGTATGTCCATTGACTATCGTCGTTTGAATAAGTTGACAATCAAGAATAAATACCCGTTGCCGAGGAGTAATGACTTGTTCGATCATTGAAGGGGGCTTCAGTCTTTTCGAAGATAGATCTGAGGTCAGGGTATCATCAGCTCAAGGTCAAAGAGGCGGATATTCATAAGACGACTTTTAGAACTCACTATGGTCACTACGAGTTCATGGTAATGCCATTTGGGTTGACCAACGCACCAACAGCATTTATGGATATGATGAATTGAGTGTTCCAACCCTACTTGGATCGATTTGTTATAGTATTTATAGATGATATCCTGGTTTATTCAAAGTCAGAAGAGGAGTATGACTCACATCTTTGGGTGGTTCTATAGGTTTTGAGGAGAAAGCAGCTATATGCCAAATTTAGTAAGTGTGAATTTTGGCAAAGGAAGTTACTTTTCTAGGCTACGTTGTGTCGGCAGAGAGGATTAGGGTTGACCCTCAAAAAATTGAAGCAGTGTTGGATTGGTAGCCGCCTAGGTTTGTGGCAAAAATTTAGAGTTTTCTCGATCTGGTCGGATATTATCGAAGGTTTGTTGAAGGATTCTCTTTGATTGCAGCACTATTGACTAAGTTGTTACGAAAAGGAGTTCTGTTTGTTTGGTCTGATAAGCAGTAAGAGAGTTTCGAGAGGTTAAAAAATCTTGACGGAGGGTCCGTGTTGATTCAGCCAGAGGTTGGAAAGGAGTTCGTGATTTACTGTGATGCTTCACACAGGGGATTAGGATGCGTGTTGATGCAAGATGGAAGGGTTGTTGCATACGCTTCTCGGCAGTTAAGATCGCACGAATCAAATTATCCCACACATGATTTGGAATTGACGGCAGTGGTATTTGCTTTGATGATCTGAAGACATTATCTGTACGGGGAGACATCCGTCATTTATACAGATCATAAGAGCTTAAAATACCTTTTGACCCATGAGGAGTTGAATCTAGGGCAAAGAAGGTGGATCGAGTTGTTAAAGGATTATGACTACTCGATCGAGTATCATCCGGGTAAAACCAATGTAGTGGCGGATGCTCTAAGTCGTAAAGTAATCTCTGACTTAAGAGCAATGTTTGCTCACCTCAGTTTATACGATGATGGGAGTTTGTTAGTTGAACTTCAAGTGAAACCCTCTTGGGTCAGTTAGGTTAAGGAGAAGCAGCAGATCGATGAGTTGCTAAAGGAGAAGTTTCAAGTAGAATCAAGTGATGGATCAACAGAATTCTATATGAATGAGAAAGGGCAATTATGTTTTCGGGGAAGAATTTGCATGCCGAAAGATCCAGAGTTGAGGCGTAAGATTTTGCTAGAAGCGCATAGTAGCCCATACGCTATGCACCCCGGAGTGAGTAAGATGTATCGAGATTTACGAGAATAATTTTGGTGGTCGGGCCTGAAGCGAGAGGTGGCCGAATTCGTGAGTAGGTGTTTGACTGTCGGCGAGTTAAGCGAACATCGATTACCATCGAGGTTGTTCTGACCGGTGAAAATTCCACAGTGGAAATGGGAGAGGATCACAATGGACTTTGTTAGTGGGCTACCCCTCATGCCTACTAAGAAAGATTTGGTTTGGGTGATCGTTGATCGCTTGAGGAAGTCTGCTCATTTCATACATGTACATGTCGATTACTCTCTGCAGAAATTGGCTAAGCTTTACATAGCGGTGGTAGTGAGGATGCATGGAGTACCAATATCGATCATATCGGACAGGGACCCTAGGTTCACGTCGCAATTTTGGAAGGCGTTGCATCAAGCGCTGGGTATGAAGTTAGATTTCAGTACATCGTTCCATCCTCAGGCCGATGGACAGTCTGAGCGGGTAATTCAGGTTTTAGAGGACATGTTAAGGGGTTGTGTCATTGATTTCAGGGGTAGTTGAGAGGAGTTTTTACTGTTGACGGAGTTTTCGTACAACAACAGTTACCAGGCAAAAGTGTCGTACTCCTACCTATTGGACAGAATTAGGGGAACGTCAGGTTTTGGGTCCAAAGTTGGTTACTGAGATAGAGGAGAAGGTTGAGTTAATTCGGGCTCAACTAAAGGAAGCGTCTGACAGACAGAAGTCCTATGCTGACCTGAAGCGTAAGGACATAGAATTCGCAGTGGGTGACAAGGTTTTCTTAAAGGTGTCCCCGTGGAAGAAGGATTAAAGTTTGGACAGAAGGGTAAGTTAAGTCTCAGATTCATCGGACCATACCGGGTGTTGAAACGAGTCGGACCAGTAACCTATCAGCTTGAGCTACCTTCAGAGCTAAGCCAGATTCACTATGTGTTTCATGTCTCTATCTTTGAGACGATACTGTTCGAATCATCTCATGTGGTGCTGTGGAGGAAATCGAGTAAGACCTAACCTATCCTTTGAAAAGGAACCAGTGGAAATCTTGGATCGTGATGTCAAAGTGTTGCGAAGGAAGACGGTTCTGTTGGTTAAGGCTCTATGGCGGAATCACAGTTCTGAGGAGGCTACTTGGGAACCAGAGGAGACAATGCGGCAGCAGATCTTGTAACAACCGAATCGACCCTAATCGAGCGGTGGTTTTAGAACCACGAATCCGAGCCCGACAAATATTTAAATATCATATTTAGTGCTTATTTTATATGAATTTATATGTGAAGATTTCGTAGAAAAATTTTATCGTTTGAGTATCGAATTTGATAAAAAGGACCTAATCGCGTAAAAAGTAAAAGTTACAAATTAAAGTGTAAAGTGTTAAATTGAGTATGGCTTTTTAATAGAAAGTATTGAAACGATAAATAACCCATTTTAAGGGTTAGTGGCCGGCCATGGACAAGTTTGTCCTTAAGTTAAAATGTTAAATTATTCTAATTAAAAGGTTGGTTTAGTAATTTGGTAAATAATTATTATATGTTAAAATAATCAAGAAAAAGAAAGCCATCATCTCTTTTTTCATCCATGGCCAATTGTGGAGCAAGGAAATAAGCTTTAAACCCTTTAAAATTTTGGCACTTTGAAGCCAAAAATCTAAGGTGAGTTTTAGTTAGTTTTCGATAAATTTTACGTTTTTGAGATTGTTGCTTGAACAATAACAGACCCATGTTGTAATTTTGAATCTAAGCATGCTTGATGTTCGGCCATTGTTGTGTTCATGTGGTTTTGATATTTGATGATTTTAGGCGAAAGATATGTAAAAGATTAGTATGTTTTGTATTGGGAGTTTTGATGAAATTGAGTATTTAGGGCTAAATTGTAAAAATAAATTTTTAGAGGGGCCTATTTGCAAAATAAATGAAATGTGAGGACTTGTAAAGTCCCTAGGAATATTCAGCCCTTGTATAGTCTTAGCTAATTTGGTGTATTTTGTGTGTTATGCAAATAGGACTAAATTACAAAGTTGTGAAATACTAGGGGTAAAATAGTAATTTGCCCATTTATGTGCTTAGGGACTAAATTGAGATGAATTGTGGTTGAATGAGCTAAATTTTAATGTGTTTTAGATCAAGAGCAAAGAAAAACATATTTAGATCGGGAAAGAGCGAAGGTTCTCGAATAAGCCAGATTTGCGGCCTATCGACAATAGAGGTAAGTCCTAAGCAAAAATTTATATCGAGAAATTATTTACGAAAGTAGTACATGATAAAGTTTGGTATTTAAAGCATGAAAATACATATAGGCTGAATGTGGGGTATGAAATTATCGTAAAATTTGTTGTTGAATGAGATGTGGATAATTATGTTCGGTTTAACATGAAATTGTAAAATAAAGTATAGATGGATGTGATTGTAGCATTAAGTAATGTGTATGAGAATGTTGATTGGTGTTATTTATCGGGCTTTGAGCCTAGCAGCCTCGTCTTGCGGTGTTATATTCGGGCTTTAATGCCTAGCGAGCTTCGTCTTGGTGATTCATTTGGGATTTAATGCCTAGCGTGCTTCGTGCTTGATGATTCATTTTGGGCTTTAATGCTCAGCGTGCTTCGTCTTAGGTGATTATTTCAGCTTTAATGCCTAGCGAGCTTCGTCTTGGTGGTTTATTTCGGCTTTAATGCCTAGCGAGCTTCGTCTGCGGTGTTTAAATCTCGGACCTTTGGTCTAGTAGTTTTATACCAATGATTTTAATACGAGCTTATGCTTATGAATGAAATGGTCTAGTTATGATGGTATTTGATTAAGCCAAGGTTTATCACTATAGTGTTTGACCAAAAGTTATGTATCGAATCAAGTTTATGATATAAGTGATGCTTCTTGAATAATCAAGTTGATAGAAATGTGTTTATATATATATATATTTGGTACTTAAGATATGTGATTAGAAAAGATATTGAGTTGAGATGTTTACTCGCTTACTTGAGTTTATTATATTGATATGAGAAATTATACCTATATAGGTTTGGCCATGAGCTATACATATAGGTAAATGTATATATTCAATTATGTACCCTTATTTTAAATGTGCACAGAAAGTATTATTCGGTTGAAGTGAAAATATATATGTATTGATTAGTAATCTGGGAACCATTGATAAGTTTCATATTTTAAGTGTATGTTAAATATTATTCACTGGATGTGAACTTTGATAATCGGCCATGGTAGTTTATATGTGTTTTATCAGTTCATAAATGTTAATAATGCTATTCTATTCAATCTAATTGAATACCTAGTTGAGCTATAAAGCTGCTTAAGACTTACTAAGCCAGTGAGCTTACTTTGTTTATGTTTGTGCTCTATTTTATAGATCTATAATTCAACTACTGGCTCATGGGATCATCAAGACAGTCAACCACACTATCACTCTCTTCGGTATAGTTATGTTTTGTAAACTTTTGAATCAAAGGCATGTATAGGCTTCGTTTTGATAAATAATGAATGATGTCGATTGTAAATATAAATATAGCCTTGCGAATAAAATGTTGCTTTTAGTTAAGTTTGGGTTTCATATTTAATATGGTAGCTTGCATTAAAATACCAAGAGATATGTGCATGCGGTCATGATTTAAATCATACATGGGAAGCGATCATATGTTATATCATGAAAGTTTAGTTCATATTATGTTATGGGTGAAATACTAATGGTCAAATTATAGTATACTTGTAATATTAAGCCATGGTATTGGTAGGTTGGAGCTTGTATTTTATTTGATATTCATATACATTCGGACATGATGTTAGAATGGTTAAATTGTTTTGGTGAATATTTAGTGATAGGGCACATGTGATTATGTATATATATAGTTATATGATTTGTATTAATAACATTATAAGCATATTCCTAAGATAAGCACATTTGAAAAGAATATGATTAAATTTACATGAGCTTGGATTTGTGAAATTTGATCAAGTCATGGATCATGAATTAACGATAATGTAGATGGATGAAAATGGTAATTAGCAAAGCTTTGTCATGTAGGTATATTTGTCTCAAATAATAAGGCATTTGATTGGTATATATTGATGTACATATTCGGCTAAGGTGTTCAAAAATGACCAAATGAATAGTGTTTTATTTTTTTTTATTGGAACTTGTTTTATAAGCTTGTTAGTATTATAATTTTTGAATGAAAGTACATATTTGATTGTGATAGCGAGAATTAATTACTACTAATTAATATAAAAGTATTTGCAAGAGTCGTTGATTGGGGTTTGACGAGTAATGTCTCAGTAACCCTACTCCGTGACGGATACGGGTTATGGGTGTTACATTTTATTGGTATCGAGCTACAATTTAGTCGATTCTAGGACTACCGTAGTAATTAAAAGAGTCTAGCTATACATGCCTTTCAATTTTATATGTGATAGTGTGGTGACTTGACAATTTCAATTGTATTCTATATAGTAAATGGATTCGATCCCGATAAAGTCATGGTGATGATGTGGAGAGTGTTGCGCTGGTCTCGCACATGGATCACCCCATTAGACTCTCAACCGCCACTAGGTAATCACGGGGAGAGGCTAAACAAGCCTTCTATCAAATGATGAATGAATGGTTTACCCAATTTGTTCAAAATAATCCTACAGTACTGTAAACGACCTCCACCCTCGAATAATTCGACTCTGTACCTTTAGCACCCGATGATAGATCCAATGAGATCTAGTAGGCCCCTGTTGATAAAATCAGAAATTTGAAATTGTGGAATTCAAGGCTAATGATAATGATGATGCAAAGCGAAATAAATGTGGCTTGATAACACTATTCGGGTACTTGATGAGTTATCCTGCACTCCAGACGAATGCTTAAAATGTGCTATATCATTACTTGGGACCTTGCCTATCACCGGTGGATTACACTAGTATCGGTGGTTCCAAAAGAAAAAGTGACATGGGATTTCTTTGAAATGAATTCAAAGAAATATATCGGTCGGAGGTTCATTGACCAGAAACGTAAAGAATTTCTTGAACTAAAACAGGGGCAAATGACCGTGACTGAATACGAGCGAAAATTTATCAGATTGAGCCGATATGCTTGAGAATGTGTATTAACTGAAGCCATTATGTGCAAAAGGTTCGAAGATGGTTTGAATGAAGATTTAAAGTTGCTTGTTGGCATTCTTGAGATCAAAGAGTTTGTGACACTAGTCGAGCGAGCTTGCAAAGCTGAAGAACTTGGGAAGGAGAAAAGAAAGGCTGAAATAGAAACTAGAGACACTCGTAAAAGATCGTCGGGTAAGAATTTCCATTCCGCATCTAAGAAGTTTAGAGATGACTTCAGTCGACATAAAGCTACTTCAGATTCACCTAGACGCGATCGACCTTTAGTGGGCTCCCGAGCTACCTCGATGGCCAGTGTTGATAACGTTCCACAGAATCGAGTTGAATGCAAACATTGTGGAAAATGGCATTACAGGAGTTGTAGAGTTCGTGATCGGTCATGCTTTAAATGTGGATCTTGAACCATTTTATTCGAGAGTGCCGATGTTAGCGGCGAGAATCTGCACGTAACTCTAGGCCGAGCGATTGCATCGACCGAGGCGGACCACCGAGCATTACGGCAATGTAGGTGGTAGTCGAGAGGGACAAAGAACACAAAGATTAGATCGAGGCTAGAGCTCCAGCTAGAGCTTATGTTACTCGAGCTAGGGAGTATGCCGCTTCTTCAGATATTATTACCGGTACTTTCACCCTTTATGATACTACTGTGATTACATTGATTGATCCTGGTTCAACCCATTAATATGTATGTGAAACTCTAGTATTCAGTAAGACTCTGCCAGTTGAGTCTACTGAGTTTGTGATTCACGTATCCAACCCTTTGGGTAGATGTGTGTTTGTTAATAAAGTGTGTAAAAGTTGCCCATTGATGATTCGGGATTTTTGCTTCCCATCGATTTAATCTTTGTTGCCTTTCGATGAATTTGATATAATTTTGGGACCGGATGGTTAACTTCACATGAGGCGGTGGTGAATTGCAAAGAAAGCTTATTGATTTGATACATCGAGCGGTGAGATCATTAGAATTGAATCCGATGATTTAGGTGGATTTCCACAATTATATCCTAAATGTTGGCCCAAAGTATGTGAGAAAAGGGTGCGAAGCTTATTTGGCTTATGTCTTTGGATAATAAATTATGCGAAAATAGATTGAATCTGCATGATTGTATGTGAGTACCGATGTGTTTCTGAAGAACTACCGGTTTACCCCAAAGACGAGAGATTGAGTTTGGCATTGAATTAACTCAGGAATGACTCCGATATCAATAGCTCCATATCGGATGGCACCTCTTGAGCTAAAAGAGTTGAAAGCACGGTTGCAAGAGTTAACGAATAGGGGCTTTGCGACCAAGTTTCTCTCCTTGGGTGCACCGATTTTTTGTGAGAAAGAAAGATAGAACGATGCGAATGTGTATTGATTATCGGCAATTGAATAAGGTAACTATAAAGAATAAGTACCGTTACCTCGGATTGATGATTTGTTTGATCGGTTGAAAGGGCTTCAGTGTTTTCAAAAATAGATTTGAGATCGGGTTATTATCGATTCTTGAGTCAAAGATACAGATGTGCCAAAGACGCATTCGGGCGAGGTACGGACATTTTGAGTTTTGGTTATGCCTTTTGGGCACTAATGCACTCTTTGTGTTTATGGATTTGATGAATCGATTTTTAGGCAGCTTTTGGATCGATTTGTGGTAGTGTTTATTGATGACATATTGATCTACTCCAAGGATGAAAATGAACACCTTGAACATTTGAGGTTAGTGCTACAAACTTTACGAGATCATCGGTTGTATCGAAGTTTAGTAAGTGTGAATTCGGATGAAAGAGGTCGACTTTTTGGGACATGTTGTTTGACATCGGGCATTGAGTTGATCCAAACAAAATATCGGCTATACTTGATTGGAAGCCACCAAAAATGTTTACGAGATTCAAGTTTTACGGGACTTCTTGGTTACTATCGACGATTTGTGAAAGATTTTTCTATGATAGCTACCCGTTGACAAAGTTATTGCGAGAAAGATGTCGAGTTCGAAGTGGTCGGAAAAGTGTCGAAAAAGTTTTGATCAACTGAAAGCCCTTTTGACAGAAGCTCCAATGTTAGTTCAGCCTGAATCGGGTAAACAATTTGTTGTTTATTCAGATGCTTCTTTGAATGGTTTGGATTGTGTTTTGATGCAGGAAGGCAAAGTCATAGCCTACGCTTCAAGACAACTGAAGTCGCATGAAAGAAATTACCCGACGCATGACTTAAAACTTGCAGCCATTATTTTCGCATTGAAAATTTGGCGTCACTATTTATTTGGCGAGAAATGTCATGTTTACTCGGATCACAAAAGCCTTAAGTATTTGATGACTCAAAAAGAGTTGAACTTGAGACAACGTCGATGGTTAGAACTGTTGAAAGATTATGAGTTCGTGATTGACTACCATCCAGGAAAAGCTAACGTTGTTGCAGATGCATTAAGTCGAAAATCATTGCTTGCTCTTCGTGCATTGAACACACAGATGGTTATCTCAGGTGATAGTTCAATCATTGCCGAGTTAAAAGCAAGACCGATGTTTATTCAGGAAATTTGTGATGCACAAAAAGCTGACAGAGATATGACTATCAAATGAGCTCAGTGTGAAAATAATGCAGAGTCAGAATTTTGAATTGATGATAATGACTGCTTGAAATACAAAAGCCGAATGTGTGTACCGAGGGACGTGGATTTAATTCAGATGTTATTGAAAGAGGCTCATAATAGTCAGATGTCGATACATCCAGGTAGCACGAAAATGTATAATGACTTGAAACAGTTCTATTGGTGGCACGGTATGAAACGAGATATATCTGAATTTGTTTCAAAGTGCCTAATTTATCGACAAGTAAAAGCCGAGCATCAAGTGCCTTACGGGTTGCTTCAAGATCATGATACAGAGTGGAAATAGGATAGAATTACAATGGATTTTGTATCCGGTCTTCCTATGACACCGAGTAAGAAAGATGCCGTATGGGTTATAGTTGATAAACCGACTAAATCAACTCATTTTATACCTTCGTCTGCAGACTTTTCACTCGATAAACTTGTTTGAATTGTATGTATCGCAGATTGTAAGATTGCATGGTGTACCGAGCTCCATTGTGTCGATAGAGACCCGATATTTACATCGCGATTTTGGAAGAAGTTGCAAGATGCTTTAGGTACTAAACTACATTTTAGTACTGACCTTTCATCCATGAACCAGGGCAGTCGATCTGAGCGAACTATTCGAGATACTTGAGGACATGTTGAGATGTTGCGTTCTCGAGTTTGAAGGTACATGGAGCGATACCTACCTTTGATTGAATTTGCTTATAATAACGATTTTCAATCTAGTATCAAGATGGCACCTTATGAAGCCTTATGCGGGCGAAAGTGTCAAACACCATTATCTTTGGGTGACCTCGTGAGAATAAGATACAGGGGTTAATTTGATTAAAGAAACTGAGCAAAGTAGCTATTATTAGAGATAATTTGAAAGTCGCTTCGGATCGTCAAAAGTCTTATCTGATTTGAAGCGTAAAGACATTGAATTTCGGGTTGGAGATCGAGTATTTTAAAGGTTTCTCCGTGGAAGAAAGTACTCCGTTTTGGTCGAAAAGGCAAGTTGAGTCCGGGTTCATCGGATAGTATGAAATCATTGAGCGTATTGGGCTGTAAACATAAGTTGAGGTTACCCTCTGAATTAGAAAGGATACGATGTATTTCTCGTTTCTATGCTCCGTGAATCTGGATCGGATCCGTCACATGTGATTGCTCCGTCGAGATTGAGATACAACGATATGACGTATGAGGAAGAACCGATCCGTATTTTAGCTCGGGAAGAGAAAGAGTTAAAAACAAGAAAATTCCATTAGTGAAAGTACTGTGGAAAAGGCACGGAGTTGAAGAGGCTATGTGGGAGCTGAAGATTCAATGAGGCAACAATATCCGACGTTGTTTAATGGTAAGATTTTCGGGACGAAAATCCTTAAGGGAGAGTTATAACAGAATCGAATCGACCCTAATCGAGCAGTGGTTTCGAACCACGAATCCGAGCCGACAAATATTTAAATATCATATTTAGTGTTTATTTTATATGAATTTATATGTGTGAAGATTTAAGTGAAAAATTTTATCGTTTGAGTATCGAATTTGATAAAAAGGACCTAATCGCGTAAAAAGTAAAAGTTACAAATTAAAGTGTAAAGTGTTAAATTAAGTATGGCTTTTAATAGAAAGTATTGAAAGGGTAAATAACCCATTTTAAGGGTTAGTGGTAAGCCATGGACAAGTTTGTCCTTAAGTTAAAATGTTAAATTATTATAATTAAAAGGTTGGTTTAGTAATTTGGTAAATAATTATTATATGTTAAAATAATCAAGAAAAAGAAAGCCATCATCTCTTTTTTCATCCATGGCCAATTGTGGAGCAAGGAAATAAGCTTTAAACCCTTTAAAATTTCGCACTTTGAAGCCAAAAATCTAAGGTGAGTTTTAGTTAGTTTTCGATAAATTTTACATTTTGAGATTGTTGCTTGAACAATGTGAAACCCATGTTGTAATTTTTGAATCTAAGCATGCTTGATGTTCGACCATTGTTGTGTTCATGTGGTTTTGATATTTGATGATTTTAGATGAAAGATATGTAAAAGATTAGTACGTTTTGTATTGGGAGTTTTGATGAAATTGAGTATTTAGGGCTAAATTATAAAAATAAATTTTTAGAGGGCCTATTTGCAAAATAAATGAAATGTGAGAACTTGTAAAGTCCCTAGGAATATTCGCCCTTGTATAGTCTTAGCTAATTTGGTGTATTTTGTGTGTTATGCAAATAGGACTAAATTACAAAGTTGTGAAATACTAGGGGTAAAATAGTAATTTGCCCATTTATGTGCTTAGGGACTAAATTGAGATGAATTGTGGTTGAATGAGCTAAATTTTAATGTGTTTTAGATCAAGAGCAAAGAAAAACAGATTTAGATCGGGGAAAGACGAAGGTTCTCGAATAGCCGATTTGCACGGCCTATCGACAACCGAGGTAAGTCCTTAAGCAAAAATTTATATCGAGAAATTATTTACGAAAGTAGTACATGATAAAGTTTGGTATTTAAAGCATGAAAATACATATAGGCCGAATGTGGGGTATGAAATTATAGTAAAATTTGTTGTTGAATGAGATGTGGATAATTATGTTCGGTTTAACATGAAATTATAAAATAAAGTATAGATGGATGTGATTGTAGCATTAAGTAATGTGTATGAGAATGTTGATTGGTGTTATTTATTGGGCTTTGAGCCTAGCAGGCCTCGTGCCGGTGTTATATTTCGGACTTTAATGCCTAGCGAGCTTCGTGTCCGATGATTCATTTCGGGCTTTAATGCTAGCGTGCTTCGTGCGATGATTCATTTCGGGCTTTAATGCTAGCGAGCTTCGTGTTTGATTATTTCGAGCTTTAATGCCTAGCGGAGCTTCGTGCGGTGGTTTATTTCGAGCTTTAATGCCTAGCGAGCTTCGTCTTGGGTGTTTAAATCTCGGACCTTTGGTCTAGTAGTTTTATACCAATGATTTTAATACGAGCTTATCCTTATGAATGAAATGGTCTAGTTATGATGGTATTTGATTAAGCCAAGGTTTATCACTATAGTGTTTGACCAAAAGTTATGTATCGAATCAAGTTTATGATATAAGTGATGCTTCTTGATTAATCAAGTTGATAGAAATGTTTTTATATATATATATATATTTGGTACTTAAGATATGTGATTAGAAAAGATATTGAGTTGAGATGTTTACTAAACTTACTTGAGTTTATTATATTGATATGAGAAATTATACCTATATAGGTTAGGCCATGAGCTATACATATAGGTAAATGTATTTATTCAATTATGTACCCTTATTTTAAATGTGCATGAAAAGTATTATTAGGTTGAAGTGAAAATATATATGTATTGATTAGTAATCTGGGAACCATTGATAAGTTTCATATTTTAAGTGTCGTTAAATATTATTCATGGATGTGAACTTTGATAATCGGCCATGGTAGTTTATATGTGTTTTGTCGGTTCATAAATGTTAATAATGCTATTCTATTCAATCTAATTGAATACCTAGTTGAGCTATAAAGTCGCTTAAGACTTACTAAGCCGGTGAGCTTACTTTGTTTATGTTTGTGCTCTATTTTATAGATCTATAATTCAACTCATCGCTCGGGGATCATCAAGATAGTCAACCACACTATCACTCTCTTGGTATAGTTATGTTTTGTAAACTTTTGAATCAAAGGCATGTATAGGCCGTTTTGATAAATAATGAATGATGTCGATTGTAAATATAAATATAGCCTTGCGAATAAAATTTATTGCTTTTAGTTAAGTTTGGGTTTCATATTTAATATGGTAGCTTGCATTAAAATACCGAGAGATATGTGCATGCGGTCATGATTTAAATCATACATGGGAAACGATCATATGTTATATCATGAAAGTTTAGTTCATATTATGTTATGGGTGAAATACTAATGGTCAAATTATAGTATACTTACTTGTAATATTAACCATGGTATTGGTAGGTTAGACTTGTATTTTATTTGATATTCATATACATTCGGACATGATGTTAGAATGGTTAAATTGTTTTGGTGAATATTTAGTGATAGGGTACATGTGATTATGTATATATATAGTTATATGATTTGTATTAATAACATTATAAGCATATTCCTAAGATAAGCACATTTGAAAAGAATATGATTAAATTTACATGAGCTTGGATTTGCGAAATTTGATCAAGTCATGGATCATGAATTAACGATAATGTAGATGGATGAAAATGGTAATTAGCAAAGCTTTGTCATGTAGGTATATTTGTCTCAAATAATAATGCATTTGATTGGTATATATTGATGTACATATTCGGCTAAGGTGTTCAAAACTGACCAAATGAATAGTGTTTTATTTTTTTTTTTTTTTGATTGGAACTTGTTTTTATAAGCTTGTTAGTATTATAATTTTTGAATGAAAATTCATATTTGATTGTGATAGCGAGAATTAATTACTACTAATTAATATAAAAGTATTTGCAAGAGTCGTTGATTGGGGTTTGACGAGTAATGTCTAAGTAACCCTACTCCGTGACGGATACGGGTTATGGGTGTTACATTTTATTGGTATCGAGCTACGGTTTAGTCGATTCTAGGACTACCGTAAATGCGTAAAAGAGTCTAGCTATACATGCCTTTGAATTTTATATGTAATAGTGTGGTGACTTGACAATTTCAATTGTATTCTATATAGTAAATGGATTAGATCCCGATAGAGTACATGGCGATGATGTGGAGAGTGTTGCTTTGGTCTCGAACATAGATCGGTAGCCATTAGACTCTCAACCGATTCTCAGGTAATCACAAGGGAGAAGCTAAACAAGCCTTCTATCAAATGATGAATAAATGGTTTACCCAATTTGTTCAAAATAATCCCATTGTACAACAACCTCCACCCGAATAATTTGACTCGGTACCTTTACTTTTAGATGATAGATCCAATGAGATCTAGTAGGCCCCCTGTTGATAAAATCAGGAAATTTGGGGCTGTGGAATTCAAGGCTAATGATAATGATGATGCAGAGCGAGCTGAAATGTGGCTTGACAACACTATTCGGGTACTTGATGAGTTATCCTGCACTCCAGACGAATGTTTAAAATGTGCTATATCATTACTTCGGGACACTGCCTATCACTAGTGGATTACACTAGTATCAATGGTTCCAAAAGAAAAAGTGACATGGGATTTCTTTCAGAATGAATTCCGCAAGAAATATATCAGTCAAAGGTTCATTGACCAGAAACGTAAAGAATTTCTTGAACTAAAACAGGGGCAAATGACCGTGACTGAATATGAGCGAAAATTTATCAGATTGAGCCGATATGCTCGAGAGTGTATCAACCAAGCCATTATGTGCAAAAGGTTCAAGATGGTTTGAATGAAGATTTAAAGTTGCTTGTTGGCATTCTTGAGATCAAAGAGTTTGTGACACTAGTCGAGCGAGCTTGCAAAGCTGAAGAGCTTGGGAAGGAGAAAAGAAAGGCTGAAATTGAAACTAGAGACACTCGTAAAAGACCGTCGGTAAGAATTTCCATTCCGCATCTAAAGTTTAGAGATGACTTGATCGACATAAAGCTACTTGATTCACCTAGACGCGATCGACCTTGATGGGCTCGAGCTACCTCGATGGCTAGTGTTGATAACGTTCCACAGAATCGAGTTGAATGCAAACATTGTGGAAAATGGCATTCTGGGAGTTGTAGTGTTCGTGATCGGTCATGCTTTAAATGTGGGTCCTCGGACCATTTTATTCGAGAGTGCCCGATGTTAATCGGCGTAATCGGCATGAAACTCTAGACCGAAAGCAAAAGCATCAAGACGAGGGCGGACCACCGAGCATTACAGCAATGTAGGTGGTAGTCAGAGAGGGACAAAGAACACAGCAGTTCAATCTGAGGCTAGAGCTCCAACTAGAGCTTATGTTACTCGAGCTAGGGAGGATGCCGCTTCTCCAGATATTATTACCAGATTTTCACCCTTTATGATACTCACGTGATTGCATTGATTGATCTGGTTCACCCATTCATATGTATGTGAAACTCTAGTATTCAGTAACACTCTACCAGTTGAGTCTACTGAGTTTGTGATTCGCGTATCCAACCCTTTGGGTAGATGTGTGTTTGTTAATAAAGTGTGTAAAAGTTGCCCATTGATGATTCGGGATTTTTGGCATTAGAGGATCTCTTCTTCTCTTCTCCTGCCAAAACCGAATCTCCTAAGTCACTATTTGGAGTATCCTTATTTTTCTTTTCGGCTTTCTTATACGGTTCTTTTCTTTTTTAATTACCGAATCTTCTTGCAAGTGGTAGCCGAAATCTTCTGTAGAGGTAAGTGTCGACTTGTGCTATTATTTTCTTTTTCAATTTTTGGAGACCATAGCCGAATGGCTAGATGGGTGTTAGGCCATCCTTAGATTGATGTTTTCACTGATCCCGTGTTCTTTTTCTTTCGCGGCATTCTGGGATTTGAAGGAGATCTAATCGCCTAGGTTTCTAAACCAGGAATCGGTAGCATCCGAATCATATTACTTTCAGGATTTCAAGGTAAGGATTTCAATTCTCCTTAAGATTGATCAATCGGTTTCTTTTTGTTAATCGTGCCTTAACCTAATGTTTCGTTAAGCAATCATCATAGTACCTTCTGACCAAGATCATTCATGGACTCGAATGTCAGCAAATCAAAGGAAGGGGTTGGATCTATAGTCCCAGCCCCAAAGTTCAAGAAACGCGCGGTGTCTGCTATTCGTGATTGGCTACCAGGTTGTGGACCGGCTTCTGAACAGCATCTTAGGCAGATAGTAGTTCTATTGGCTACTAATAGCGTCGACATAGAAAGTATCGTCTTGTCGGTAATCAAGTGTGTAGATCTTTATCGCATAAGTTTCCTGTATTATATCTGTTATGGGCTGAAAAGCCAAAAAAGGCTGTGTGGACAGTAGAATAACCTGTAGGGGTTGGGCTAGGGATGCCAGGTACGTAAACATAGTATTTTCTCTATGTGTATCAATGCATGTATTAATATGTTACTCCGTAAATGGTGTAGTGCTTATGTTATGGCATGTGTGTATGCATGGGATATGGGATTGATTTGATGAAAGGGAAGAGCATGTTAATAGGTCACTTAGTGATCGGTGGGTAAACCACAATATGTATATATAGGTCACAATAGTGATCGGTGGCTATGCCACGTTAATCTGATTCCTGAATAAAATGATTGACAGCATGGCTGTCAAATTGGCTTGTAGCGGTTGGTGGGTTGATTGTAGAAATCCCCGAGGTGTGATGACTGGTAAGGGTTGGCGTGTAGAGGATGGAACTCTGGGTGGGTTGGGTCATTCTGCATATATTTGTTGTGTTGCTATTTTGCATGGGCCAGGGCCTAGAATGTGTTTTTGGGCCTCAGGCCGTTTATGTGATTCTGGGATTTACACACTGAGTCTTGGTGACTCACACTTTATTTTCCTTAATCTCTCAGGTGAACAGTAGATTATGGATATGGGAGCTGAGGCAGACTCGAGGGGCCATAGAGTATTTTATTTAAGCGAACTTGTTTCTGGTTTTTACTTTGTTTTAATTATTTGGGTTTATTTTCATTAGCAGGTAATAGGCCCTCAGCTTAAATTTTAGGTTTACTGTTGCTCATGTTTATGGATTATGAACTTAAATTTTCAAGGACTTAATCATAATATGTAATGAAATGGGTGTTTCAATACGCTTAATGTAAAGGAATGTTTTTGAAAAGAAAACACTAAGTTAACGAATACTTGATTAATTAAACCGAGATTTCCAAAACCAACAAGGCTAAGTTTCCAACACAACGCATCATCAAAGAGTTTTTTTCAAATGAGATACGTGCTCTTTTTACAGAAAACCAAGAACTTCGCTTTAACATTTCAACCTGTGACATGTAGATCCGGTCATAGCATTTGGGTCGGGTTTAGGGTGTTACAAAAACTCAGTTGATAAAGACGATGCCCTCAAGAGGAATCCACCTATGACTTTGCATATTATCTAACCTTTAATTCATATGATTTCTTTACTTTGCTTGATCCGTAAGACTCCCTAACCTATATTAAACCCTCTCTCAAGGCGAATAACGTCTAACCTTAGGCTAATTAGTGGAACTCTCGTTCTCTTATAATAACCCCCTAAGAAAGTAGTAAATCGATTAATGGACTCCCATATTAGGTTTCACCCTAATCCGAAAAAATCTCATAACCCTATCTCTAGGCGCCCGATCAACTCCGCTTAATTATGCTAGATCTACTCTTAGGTAGGGTCTATTCCTCCTCCACCTAAGCACATCAGATTAATTTAAGCAACATAATTAAGAAAAAACTAGGTATTTACCATATAAATCAAAGAATCAAATAACAAAATCCATCATAGGTTTCATCCTCTTCAGGTATCTGAAGGGTTTAGTTCATAACAAAATAATAAAACATCTCAAGAGAAAAGATAAAACAAAACATAAGAAATCCCTAAAACCCCCTGAAGGAATTGAAAGAGAGATTCACTGTCTTGAGTATAATTCCGGCTTCTTGGGATGGATCAACTGGTTATCTTCAAGTAATTCCCTGAACGAGGAAAGCTTTGGTAAAAAAGCTCTGCTAAAACCTCGATCGCCTTTCAGCTTCTACCGAACTCCCGTTTCAAGTTGCCCCCGCCCCTAAGTATCCTAATTTAAGTAGAATTCCTACTTGGATGTTTAAGTAGACTTAGGATTGTATTTTTCAGCCTTCAAGCATCCAAATCTGAGTGAAATTGCTCTTTCCCGCGGCAGGGGCATGGTCGGTACACGCCCATGTAAATCATGGTTGGGCCGTGTTTTGATTCTATTGATTGAGGCACGGCCATGTAAGTTGGGGTCAGGCCGTGTCCTAGATGGCTGGCGAGGCACGGCCATGTGGCTTGAAGTCCAGGCCGTGTCGATTTCGTGAGTCGGCCCAATTTGTCTGTTTTAAGCCCGTTTTGCGTTCTTTTCATCCTTGGGTGCTTTCCTGGGTATAAATATGAAAAGAAAGGATTAAAAGCACCTTTTTACATAAATCAAGGGCTAAATCATCAAAAAGCATACTAAATGTGGGCCTAAAATATGTTACTTTTACGGTTTATCAAATACCCCCACACTTAAGCTTTTGCTTGTCCTCAAGCAAAATTCTCAACTTACAATTAAAACGAACTTTCCATAATTCATAATTCCTATCGACAATGTCTCATCATAATTCATAGATAATTTATACATGGATAATTTAACTCAAAGAGTCCTAAAGATTCAATCAAGATAAGTCATGAAGTTTAAGCTCGAAAACATAGATGTCTCCCCTTATCTAAATATTCAAAACTGACAGGGATTGACATCCTCACTAAAGATTCACTCAAATCACTCAAAGTGTTTAAGGATCAAGAAAAGGACTCACGAGTCAAACCTGAAAAGTTAATCCCATAGGCTTGCCTGAAAATCAAATCTCCACCACTGTATTTGAGATGATACACAATCAAAAGGTCTTTAATCAGGGTTGTAATGGGGCTTAGGTTAAAGGTGTGGATAAAGGCTAAATTAGAAGGTTAAAATCAAGATTGACTTGACAAATTACCTTAACTAGAAATAATGAACTAATAGTGGATGTTTACATCAAATGAAAACTAATAATAATCCTATAGTACTTCAATACGAGCTCTTCTTTAACAATTGGATTTTAGACATATGAGCTCTTTTTAAACATAAACTAATTACGAATAAACTTTGAAAATTGAATTTTTTTAAGAACAAACTAAAAAAAATACATAATAAATGATAAATGTAACTACTGAACTAATATAATGCGGTAACTTAATCAAATCAAACCTCGATTAAAAGGTAGTCAAAAGGAATGGTGATTACAAATACAAAGGGGTTTTTTGGGGTAATATTAATGGGTAAAATAAAAAGGGTTTTAGGATCAAAAAGGGTTCACTGGGGGTAAATTATATGGGTAGGCTTTTAGTGGTAAGAATGGGTTGAAACCTAAGTGCCTTTATCATCTCAGTATATCAAATCAATAATGTGGTCTTGACATGTATAATCTAGGCAAGTTCTAGAATAACAGTTCAAAGTTGACACACTCATAAATAAAGTGAGCATGAAAAAGAATATATACTTTATAAGGCTCAAAATCTCACAAAAATTATGGGTTTTTGATGTCAACCTCATAAATTTCAAACTTCAAAGTAGTATTCAGATTCAGGTAGACAACCTAATTTTTTTTATTCTGAAAAAAAGACTTATCATGCTTGATTCTTTAGTATCCTTCAAATTTAATCATCAATACATAATTATCAATGACTTACTCTAAAACATATCAACAAAGATCATAAATCATAGGAAATTTTATTCTAATCATAATATGAGAGACTTTACTTTTGAACAAGGCATAATTCAGGGATTTTCAAATAATACTATAGTTATCCCCCTAACACTTAAGATGTACATTGCCCTCAATGTACAAATATAGATAATAGCAAAATAATCATAAAAACCATAAGATAGGGAGAGTAGTGAAACTTCTTGAATTTTGGATGAAGTCAAGAAACTGGATAGGATTGGAGATAAATGTGGGGAAGCATCTCGAATCGTTTAAAATTGAATCCTCGAAGCAGCCGGTCTAATTTTATTGTATCTTAAGCTAAATCTAAATATCATAAAGAATAAGAAAAGAAAAATAAAGTAAAAAATAATGAAATTAAAAATAAAAATAAAAAAATGAAAAATGAAAGACAACTAGAAAAAGGGAGAATGAGGTTTAAATAGAGATGTAGCCTGTGTTTTGGGATTTTGAATTTTGGGCGTGTTCAGGGTTTTCGCACGCTGCCGTGGGTGTAGTGGCACGCCCGTGTCTTTCTTAACACTGTCATTTACTACGAGCGTGCTCCTCCCATTTTCAATAAGTCAGAATGTTGGCACGGTTGGAAGGCCTGGCCGTGCTTAGCCCGTGCTTAACAAGTCAGTAACCTCGCATGGGGTGTCGGCACGGGCGTGGACTATTATCGCCACCTGTGTTGGGAAAAGAAGATTTTTTTCTATGTCGTGCACGGCTACTGGCACGCCCATGGTTCATCCCCTAGCTTCCACACAGCCACGGGCACGCCCGTGTGTAGGGCCATGTGGCCTAGAAATCTGCTCTTTGGTTAGTTTATAGTTAGGTGCTAAAAGGAAAAATAAAAGAAAAAATAAAATATGTAAAAATAGGGTTAGTGCTCGGGTTGCCTCCCGAGAAGCGTTCATTTACAGTCTTAAGCTAGACTTTACCTCTCATTTGTATGGTCATAGTGGTTTGAGGAGGTGAAAATCTTTTCTCATGTGATCACTTCGATTATGGATATATAGTTTAAGTCAAGTAATGTTTACCTCAAAAGTGTTGAATTTCGGCTTGCTTACCTCGACTTGCCATATAGGAAGACATTAAGTACCTCAAAAGTGATTTCTTCATTTGTCTTGAGTCCTGAATTGGTGATTCGAGGGTCTTCCTTATTCAACAATACTTGATCCCCTATTTTGAAGTGATTTGTTGTTCCTATCAGCTCGTCTGGGTTTCCTTCGGTTTCACTTCATGTGGTTCTGGTTCCTCTTTAAATTGTGTTTCTTACTCTTCTGATTTGTCAACCTTAAGGCTTTCTTCCTTATATAATTCTTCCTTGTCGATTTGGGGTTCATGATTTGGCTCAGGTTTGCATTCCTATGGTGTTTCCTGTGATGAAGGTTGAATAATTTGATTATCTATTGAAGTGACTTTCTTACCTTCATCATCTGTTGTTCTGGCCGAATCGAGAGCTTGAAGATTGATCGATTCATCTCTTACGTGAAGTATGAGTTCTCCTGTGGCAACATCAATTTTAGTTCTAGCAGTTGCTAGGAAAGATCTTCCTAGAATTAAGGGGATTGAACTTTCCTCATCCATGTCTAAAACAACAAAATCTACTGGGAAAATAAATTTATCGATTTTTACTAAAACATCTTCAATAATGCCCTTAGGAATTCTAACATTTTTATCAGCAAGTTGAATACTCATCCAAGTTCGTTTGGGCTTCCCTAGACCTAGTCGTTTAAACAGTGCATGAGGCATGACATTTATACTTGCCCCTAAATCGGCTAACGCATTATTAATCATTAAACTACCAATTAAATATGGAATCATAAAACTCCCTGGATCTTTTAGTTTATGTGGTAGTCTATTCTGTAACATTGCTGAGCATGTTGCGTTTAATTCCACATGGTGCTTTTCATCTATTTTGCATTTGTTCATTAAGAGATGTCTTAGGAATTTCCTTGGATCAGGCATCTAAAAAGAGCTTCAAGAAGAGGTAATTTAATATGTAATTTCTTTAAAAGTTTTAGAAACTTACCGAATTGTTCCTTTGAATCATCTTTTTTCAATGCTTTGGGATAAGGTATGCGAGGTTGGTATTCTTTGATTACCGGTTTTGTCTTTTCATGAGCTACCTTTATTTTACCTTTTTTTCCCTAGTTTCTTGTGCTGATGTGGGATTGTCTACTTCTGTACCCTCTTGAGCTGTGATGGCTTAGATCTGCTCTTTTGGGTTTATTTCTGTGTTGCTTGGTAGACGTCCTTGTTGGCGTTCAGAAATTAGCTTTGTGAGATGTCCCACTGACCTAGTAAGTTCTCCAACTTTGTTCTCGATTCCCTTGAACGAATTTTGTTGTTCACTAAGCATTGCTTCAGTCTTTTGGAAACAAGGATCTATGGCCTCCATGAATTTTGTCAGCATCTCTTCAAGGTTTGATTTCCTTTCCTGTGGATAGGTCTGATTTTGGTAATTTGGAAGCGGTTGCCGCCTTTGATTTCCTTGATTTCCTTGTCCTCCTCATGAAAATTTGGGTGGTTCCTCCAACCTGGGTTATAGGTATTACTATAAGGATTATTATTAGATCTGAAATTGTTACCTATATAGTTTGCTCATTTTTCTACTATTGGTTGGTAGGGTGGGTACCCAGAATTCGCCACATTCCCGCTTGCTTTGCATTGCATTACTGGATGTACCTGCGAAGAACATAGATTATCAAGCTTTTTATTCATTAACTCTACCTATGTTGACAGTATTGTCATTGCGTCTATGTTAAAAACTCCAGCTGATTTTGTCAGTTTGGTCCTTGTAATTTGCCATTGATAGGTGTTCAATGACATCTCCTCAATAAAATCGTAAGTCGCTTTAGGAGTTTTATTATTCAGAGTTCCATTGGCTGATGAATCAATCATTTGCCTTGTTGAAGAATCCACACCATTGTAAAAAGTTTGGACTTGAAGCCATAAAGGTAATCCATGGTGTGGGTATCTTCTTAGAAGATCCTTGTATCTTGCCCATGCATCATATAATATTTCTACGTCATTCTGCACAAAAGAAGATATTTTATTCTTAAATTTGGTCGTTTTGGCGGTGGAAAATATTTTAAAAGAAAATTTCTGCATTTGATCCCATGTGGTGATCCCGCCTAACTATGACAACGATGAGGCAAGTGCACCTATCGAACAGTAGTATAGTTTAGGCAAGAATATCTTATCGAACCCAAGGAACCTAAAAGTACTACTACTCACTTTCTCTCTATTATTTAGCCCAAAATATGGAGTGATTGATTAATTTATCTAAGACTAATGAGGCACTAAACTAAATGAAAAGACAAAATAATGAATTGGGAAAAGACAGTAGGAAAACTTCATTGAAAAAGATGATACCCTCAGGAAGAATCCACCTATGACTTCACTTATTATCTAACCTTTAATTCATATGATTTATTTACTTAGCTTGATCCGTGAGACTCTCTAACCTATATTAAACCCCTCACTCAAGGGGAATAACGTCTAACCTTAGGTTAATTAGTGGAACTCTTGTTCTCTTATAATAACCCCCTTAGGAAGCAGTAAATCGATCAATGGATTCCCATATTAGGTTTCACCCTAATCCGGCAAAATCTCGTAACCTTATCTCTAGGCACCCGATCAACTCCGCTTAATTATGCTAGATCTACTCTTAGGCAGGGTCTATTCCTCCTCCACCTAAGCACATCAGATTAATTTAAGCAACATAATTAAGAACAAACTAAGTACTTATCATATAAATCAAATAATCAAATAACAAAATCCATCATAGGTTCATCCCCTTCAGGTATCTGAAGGGTTTAGTTCATAACAAAATAATAAAACATCTCAAGAGAAAAGATAACACAAAACATAAGAAATCCCAAAACCCTCAAGGAATTAAAGGAGAGATCCGCGTCTTGAGTATAATTCTGGCTCCTTGGGATGGATCAACTGGCTATCTTCGAGTAATTCCCTGAACGAGGAAAGCACTGGCAAAAAAGCTTTACTAAAACCTCGATCACCTTTCGACTTCTGCCAAACTCCCTTTTCAAGTTGCCCCCTTGGGTGTTTATATAGACTTTGTGATGCCTTACTTGGCCCCTAAGTATCCTAATTTAAGTAGAATTCCTACTTGGATGTTTAAGTTGACTTAGGATTGTTATTTTCAGCCTTCAAGCATCCAAATTCGAGTGAAATTGCTCTTTCCCACGGTAGGGCACGGTCAGCACACACCCGTGTAAATCGTGGTTGGGCCGTGTTTTGATTCTTTTGATTGAGGCACGGCCATGTAAGTCGGGGTCAGGTCGTGTCCTAGATGGTTGGCAATGCACGGCCATGTGGCATGAAGTCCAGGTCGTGCCGATTTCATGAGTCGGCCCAATTTGTTCGTTTTAAGCTCGTTTTGTGTTGTTTTCATCCTTGGGTGCTTTCCTGGGTATAAATATGAAAAGAAAGGATTAAAAGCACCTTTTTACATAAATTAAGCGCTAAATCATCAAAAAGCATACTAAATGTGGGCCTAAAATATGTTACTTTTACGGTTTATCAGTGAGTAATAGTACTTTTAGGTTCCTTGGGTTCGATAAGATATTCTTGCCGAAGCTATACTACTATTCGATAGGTGCACTTGCCTCTATCATTGTTGTAATTAGTCTACAGGTTTGATCATTCTTTATAAATTTTAAAACTAGACTATTTTACAGCGATTAAGTTTTTGGCGCCGTTGCCGGGGAATCCTAAAATATTAAGAAAGCTTTATTTCTATAACTTTAGCCATTATTTTTTATTTTCCGCAATTTACTTTTAATTTTTTAGTTGAATTTCATCTACTTTGCTAATTTTTCCTCTATTTTACTTTTGGCAGAAAATTTTAGTCTATAGAGAAGATGGCACTAAGTGATTATCCTACTAAAGCATCCAGTGCCTTCGACCTTGACATGGTCACCAGGTTATCTAATCAATGAGGGATGATGAATAAAAAGCTTGATAGTTTGTGTTCCTTGCAGGTACACCCAGTAATGCAATACGACTCGACTTTAAGAGGCGTGGCGAATCTTGAATACCCAACCTATGGATATAGCATGCAGAACGAACAAGTCCACTATATGGGTAACTATTCCAGACCTCAAAATAATTTTTATAGTGACACTTATAATGCAGGTTGGAGGAACCACCCGAATTTTTCGTGGAGAGGACAAGAAAATCAAAGAAATCAAAGGCAGCAACCTCCTCCTAATTACCAAAATCAGCCTTATCCATAGGAAGAGATATCAAACCTTGAAGAGATGCTGACAAAATTCATAGAGGCCACAGATTCTCGTTTCCAAAGGACTGAAGCAACAGTAGAGGAACAACAAAAATCGATCAAAGGAATCGAGAGTCAAATCAAATTACTTACTGAGATGGTATGTGAAATACAGACAGAGATTTTCTCCAAAGGCGCACAGCAGGCAAAGGCAGTTACACTAAGGAGTGGCAAAGAGCTAATTGAACCACAAAGAAAGGCACTACATGAAGTTACCAAGAAAAAGAGTGTAGAATTTGAGAGCGATAATCCATTACCTACAGAGAATAAAGCACAAATTCCATATCCAATAAAATTGAAAAAAGAACAATTGGATGCTCAATACGGTAAGTTCCTCGAACTCTTTAAACAAATACATATTAACTTACCTTTTGTTGAAGCTATTTCACAGATGTCGGAGTATGCAAAATTTTTAAAGGAACTTCTCACGAACAAACAAAAGCTCGAGGAAGTGTCAACAGTGGAGCTTAATGAAGAGTGTTCAGCCCTTCTCCAAAATAGACTACCACGAAAGTTAAAAGATCTAGGGAGTTTCACTATTCCTTGCATAATTGGTAGTTTAAACATCAAGAAAGCATTAGCAGACTTAGGCGCTAGTATCAACTTAATGCCTTACAAATTGTTTAAATGGCCAGATCTTGGGGAACCAAATCCCACTAGGATGAGTTTTCAATTAGTTGATAGATCTATTAAATATTCCAGAGGAGTTATTGAAGATGTTTTGGTAAAAATTGATAAATTTATTTTCACTGTTGATTTCGTTGTATTAGACATGGATAAAGACATTAGTGTTCCTTTAATCTTAGGGCGTCCCTTTTTAGCTACTGCTAGAGCTATTATTGATGTAGGTGATGGTAAACTAGCACTGAGAATAGGTGATGAAGAAATTATCTTTCAACTTTATGATGCCATGCGATATTCTAAAGAGCAAGATGATTCCTGTTATTTTGTTGACACTACTGATCATATTATTAAAAATTCATTATAAGAAATTATACAGGATGACACGATGGAATTGTGTCCAGCAAAAGAAGAGAGGGAAGAAGATGAAAACAATGAGTTGAATCTGAATACGTCATCATTCAAACAAAGGAAAGAAGAAAGCATTGAGAATGATAATGAAATAAAACAAAACCCTCCATCGAAGAGCCACCCAAATTGGAACTCAAACAGTTACCAAAACACTTAGAAGACGCATTCCTTGGGGAAAATTTTACGTTACCAATAATCATCTCTTCAGAATTAGAATCCAAGGAAAAGGAGGAGCTGATAAAGGTACTAAGAGAACACAAGAAAGCCATAGCTTGGAAAGTTTCTGACATCAAGGGAATAAGCCCCACATTCTGCACCCACAAAATTTTAATGGAAGAAGAATATAAACTGTGTGTGCAACCTCAGAGACGGTTAAACCCCAACATGAAAGAAGTGGTCAAAGCCGAGGTAATTAAACTTCTTGATGCATGAATAATTTATCCTATTTTTGACAACACTTGGGTAAGTCCTGTGCAGGTAGTTCCAAAGAAAGGAGGAATGACGGTAGTACCCAATGAAAAAAATGAGTTAATTTCCACAAGAAGAGTTACAGGTTGGAGAGTCTGCATAGACTATAGAAAATTGAATGATGCCACCAGAAAAGATCACTTTCCTCTACCCTTCATAGATCAAATGCTTGAAAGACTATCCGGGCATATGTACTACTGCTTCCTGGACGGACTCTCCGGCTACTTTCAAATCCCTATAGCTCCTGAAGACCAAGAAAAGACAACATTTACATGCCCATACGGTATGTTTGCTTATCGTCGATTGCCTTTTGGATTATGTAATGCTCTTGCTACTTTTCAATGTTGCATGTTGGCAATTTTTGACGAACTCATGGAGGACATCATGGAGGTATTTATGGATGATTTCTCAGTATTCGGTAATCCTTTCCATCTTTGCCTTAATAATTTAAAATGAGTTCTAATGAGATGTGAAGAAACAAACCTTGTTTTGAATTGGGAGAAATGCCACTTTATGGTTAGAGAAGGGATTGTATTAAGACATAAGATTTCTAGTAAAGGGATTGAGGTAGATAAAGCAAAAGTTGAAACCATAGAAAAATTACCTCCCCCTAGTTCAGTTAAGGCTATTAGAATTTTTTTAGGACATGTAGGTTTTTATAGAAGATTTTTCTAAAATAGCTAAGCCTTTGACAAAATTACTAGAAAAAGATGTTCCTTTTAATTTCAATCAGGAATGTTTAGATGCATTCAATGTCTTTAAAGATAAATTAATAAATGCACCAATTATAATTGCACCTGATTGGAACTTACCCTTTGAATTAATGTGTGATGCAAGTGACTTTGCAGTAGATGCAGTTTTGGGACAACGAAGAGACAAGCATTTTCAGCCAATTTACTACGCTAGCAGAACATTAACACCCTCGCAAGAAAATTCCACCATGCTTATAGATAGGGTTACGAGATTTTGCCGATTAGGGTGAAACCTAATATGGGAATCCATTGATCGATTTACTTCTTCCTTAGGGGGTTATTATAAGAGAACAAGAGTTCCACTAATTAACCTAAGGTTAGACGTTATTCGCCTCGAGAGAGGGTTTAATATAGGTTAGGGAGTCTCACGGATCAAGCTAAGTAAAGAAATCATATGAATTAAAGGTTAGATAATAAGTGAAGTCATAGGTGGATTCTTCCTGAGGGTATCGTCTTTATCAACTGAGTTTTCCTACAGTCTTTTCCTAATTCATACTTTTATCTTTGCATTCAGTTTAGTGTCTCATTAGTCTTAGATAAATTAATTAATCACTCCATATTTTAGGCTAATTAATAGAGAGAAAGTGAGTAATAGTACTTTTAGGTGGGTTCGATAAGATATTCTTGCCAAAGCTATACTACTGTTCGATAGGTGGACTTGCCTCTATCATTTTCGTAATTAGTCTACAGGTTCGATCATTCTTTATAAATTTTAAAACTAGACTATTTTATAGCGAACAAGTTTTTGGCGCCGTTGCCGGGGATCGAACCCGGGTCACCCGCGTGACAGGCGTGAATACTTACCACTATACTACAACAACCCTGGTAGCACCTTCAAAGAATGATCGAGGCAAGAATACTTACCACTATACTTACCACTACAGGCCATTGCCATTGTGTTGATTGAGGCACGGCCGTGTAAGTCGGGGTCAGGTCGTGTCCTAGATGGCTAGCGAGGCACGACCGTGTGGCTTGAAGTCCAGGCTATGTCGATTTCGTGAGTCGGCTCAATTTGTCTATTTTAAGCCCGTTTTGCATTCTTTTCATCCTTGGGTGCTTTCTTGGTTATAAATATGAAAAGAAAGGATTAAAAGAACCTTTTTACATAAATCAAGGGCTAAATCATCAAAAAGCATACTAAATGTGGGCCTAAAATATGTTACTTTTACGGTTTATCATCTAGTTTCTCTGCGGTTTCTTCACGCGGTAGCCTCAATGTCACTTTCGTATTCTAATGGTCTTCTTGAGTTTCTTCTAGTCATAAACTAGAGGTACCTCGCAAGTTAGAAAGAAAGAAAGAGAATTAGTAAAATAAAAATAAAAATTTAATCTAATAAAAAATAATAATAAAATAATGGCTAAAGTAATAGAAATAGAGCTTTCTTAATATTTTAGTGTTCCCCGGCAATGGTGCCAAAAACTTGATCGCTGTAAAACAGTCTAGTTTTGAAATTTATAAAGAATGATCAAACCTGTAGACTAATTATGACAATGATAGAGGCAAGTGCACCTATCAAATAGTAGTATAGCTTAGGCAAGAATATCTTATCAAACCCAAAGGAACCTAAAAGCACTACTACTCACTTTCTTTCTATTATTTAGCCTGAAATATGGAGTGATTAATTAACTTATGTAAGCCTAATGAAACACTAAACTAAATGCAAAGACAAAAGAATGAATTGAGAAAAGACTATAGGAAAACTCAGTTGATAAAGACGATACCCTCAGGAAGAATCCACCTATGACTTTAGGAAAACTTAGTTGATAAAGACGATACCCTTAGGAAGAATCCACCTATGACTTACTTATTATCTAACCTTTAATTCATATGATTTCTTTACTTAGCTTGATCTGTGAGACTCCCTAACCTATATTAAACCCTCTCTCAAAGTGAATAACGTCTAACCTTAGGTTAATGAGTGGAACTCTCGTTCTCTTATAATAACCCCCCAAGGAAGCAGTAAATTGATCAGTGGACTCCCATATTAGGTTTCACCCTAATCCGACAAATTTTGTAACCCTATCTCTAGGCGTTCAATCAACTCCGCTTAATTATGCTAAATCTACCCTTAGGTAGGGTCTATTCCTCCTCCACCTAAGTACATCAGATTAATTTAAGCAACATAATTAAGAACAAACTAAGTACTTATCATATAAATCAAAGAATCAAATAACAAAATCCATCATAGGTTTCATCCCCTTCAGGTATTTGAAGGGTTTAGTTCATAACTGAATAATAAAACATCTCAAGAGAAAAGATAAAAAAAACATAAGAAATCCCTAAAACCCCCTGAAGGAATTGAAGGAGAGATCCACCGTCTCGAGTATAACTGCGGCTCCTTAAGATGGATCAAATGGCTATATTTGAGTAATTCCCTGAATGAGGAAAGCTCTGGCAGAAAACTCTGCTAAAAACATTACTCCCTAGAATAACTGCCTTGGGTTGTTTATATAGACTTCTTAGATGCTTTACTTGGCTCTTAAGTACCCATAATTCAAGTGTAATTCATCCTAGGTGTTTAAGTAGGCTTAGAATTGTATTTCTTTGGCTTCAAGCATCCAAATCTGAGTGAAATTGCTCTCTCCTATAGCAGGGACATGGTCGAGGCACGCCCGTGTAAGTCGTGGTCAAGCCCATGTCTTGATTCTGCTGATTGAGGCACAGCTGTGGCACGGCCGTGTAAGTCGAGGTTCAGGCCATGCTTTGGGTCTGTTGATTGGGACACGGCCATGCAAATCAGGGACAGGCCATGTTCTTAATGGATGGCAAGGCACGGCCGTGTGACATGAAGTACAGGCCGTGTCGAGTTTTAGGTTGGCCCAATTTGGTCCGTTTTAAGCTTGTTTTATGTTCTTTTTATCCTTAGGTGCTTTCTTGTGTATAAGACATAAAAAGAAAGGATTAAGAGCACCTTTTTACATAAATTAGGGATAAATCATCCAAAAGCATACTAAATGTGAGATTAATATATGTTACTTTTACAGTTTATCAGTGGTCATTCTAGGAAGTGAAGTTTTAGCAGAGTTTTCAGCCAGAGCTTTCCTCGTTCAGGGAATTACTCGATGATAGCCAGTTGATCCATCCCAAGAAGCCGGAATTATACTCAAGATGGAGGATCTCCTCTTCAATTCCTTCAGGGATTTTTAGGGATTTCTTATGTTTTATTTTATCTTTTCTCTTGAGATGTTTTCTTATTTTGTTATGAACTAAACCCTTCAGATACCTGAAGGTGATGAAACCTATGATGGATTTGTTATTTGATTCTTTGATTTATAGGATAAATACTTAGTTTGTTCTTAATTATGTTACTTAAATTAATCTGATGTGCTTAGGTGGAGGAGGAATACACCCTATCTAAGAGTAGATCTAGCATAATTAAGTGGAGTTGATCGAGCGCCTAGAGATAGGGTTACAAAATTTTACCAGATTAGGGTGAAACCTAATATGGGAGTCCATTGATCGATTTACTGCTTCCTTAGGGGGTTATTATAAGAGAACGAGAGTTCCACTAATTAACCTAAGGTTAGACGTTATTCGCTTCGAAAGAGGGTTTAATATAGGTTAGGGAGTCTCACGGATCAAGCTAAGTAAAGAAATCATATGAATTTAATATTAGATAATAAGTAAAGTCATAGGTGGATTCTTCCTAAGGGTATCGTCTTTATCAACTGAGTTTTCCTACAGTCTTTTCCCAATTCATTCTTTTTTCTTTGCATTTAGTTTAGTGTCTCATTAGTCTTAGATAAGTTAATCAATCACTCCATATTTCAGGCCAAATAGTAGTACTTTTAGGTTCCTTTGGGTTCGATAAGATATTCTTGCCTAAGCTATACTACTGTTCGATAGGTGCACTTGCCTCTATCATTGTCATAATTAGTCTACAAGTTCGATCATTCTTTATAAATTTTTAAACTAGACTGTTTTACAGTGATCAAGCATGCACTCACTCGTGTGGTAAACCGAACATATAAAATGTGGGCATTGGACTGTGAATCCACCATGTGCGATTTCGTGGTCTTAGGCCATTTGGGCCATGTCGGACCGAAATGGGTCGTGCGGGCCCAACAGGCTTGTGAGCCCCACACAGGTAAACCACACAAACGTATGGAGAATATTGGGCCAAAATTTGTAATTTTCATGACCGAGACCAATTCTGGGCTATGTGGCCCACATGGGCCCGCATAATGGGCCTTGGGCCCATTTTTACTATTTGATAGTTAAGGTTGCACGGGTCGTCCGAGACGACTGTAGACCTACTGATGGGTCGGTAAGTTTACCTAGACCCCCAAAATGATATGAAATGACTATTATGCCCCTATGATATAAAATTACTGTTATGTCCCTATGATATAAAATAACTGTATGCCTATTGATTCTGTATGATTGCATATGAGCATTCCATCATATATATGATGTATACATGTGTGATATGTTGCATGGGATAGGATTATTATGATTGGAGGAAGTGTATTGTACTGGCAACTCTACTACAAATTCTGTTTAATGCCGCAACCGGTGCTAATTTTGGAGTGTAGGGATGGGTGGGTGATTTTATCCCCACATGAAGTGCTAGGCTGGACGAAGTGGAGTGTAGAGGCTGGTTGGGTAGGATTTCTGATTGCATGACTGAACCGTTACTATCACTGAAATGGGCTAAGGCCCACACTGATAGTGATACTCTAATGGGCTAAGGCCCAACTGAATTGAACTGTTATTAGTTTGGGCTTAGGCCCAGACTATAATTGCATTGGCTATTTGCTTACATGGGGTTGCACACTAAGTTTTCGTAAACTCACCCTTCTATTTATCTCTGCATGTAATCCCGGCCTTAGGGATCGGTGCCAGAGACTTGAGGTGGCCACATAACCGCACTCCTCATCTATATGGGATTTTTATTTATAATAATTTTATTTGGGTATTTGTTTTGTAATAAGGCCTCTTTAAATTTTTTAACTTTTAATTTGGGATTTTAATTATTTAAATTCTTACTGATAGTAATAGGACGCAGTTTTCAAAAGATGAATGCTTTTCAAAACACCACGTTTTCGTAAAATGCTGTAAAAGCTTCCACATCAAATATTATTTAAAAGTATAGTAACAAACTAATTTGATCAATAAAATGTTAAAAACAACTTGAGTTTAAAATGAACAAGATAACCTTAAATTTTTGTTATGATCATAAACAAGATTTAATATAGAACGGGTTTTACAATGAAATTACGTTTTCGAAAAGCACTATCATGTGACATTGCTAGATTACGCCATAACGTCTAGGCCAGTTTTAAGGTGTTACATTTAGTGGTATCAGAGCCCGATTTCAAAACTTGGTTGTGGTTTTTGGGTTTTTCTAAAACTAAGAATTTTTAAAAAGAACTGTTCCAAACAGTTTGGAAGTATTTTGGAAAATTTTTCACTGAATGTGTGGCACACCGAGTCTCCGACGCCGATCAAGTATGCCCTCTGAAACTTCTGTTTGTTTGAAATGAAATATTGAGACTACTATAAGTAGTAGACTGTACTGAAATATCCTGGTTAGGAAAATTAAAACTATAGTAAGACTGCGTTCTACGAAAATAAGCTCTTAAATACTGATATTGCTTCCATAAGATATTTGTTAATCAAAACTAGAACTGTAAACTGATGCATAAAATTTTTAAAAATAGATAATACGCAAATAGATAATGAGCACCAGGGGTACTCGTGTAAGGGGTACAAGAGGCCGTGGCGGAGGCCGTAGAGGTACTCGGGCTGGGTCTTCGTCATCGGGCCATGATCGCTGAAAATTAGAGCTTTAAAATTTATAATGAAAGTGATCAAACCTGGAAACTAACTCTGACAATGATTAAAGGCAAGTGTTCCTATCGAATAGTAGTATAGCTTAGGCAAGACCGGATTGTCGAACCCAAAAGAACTAAAAGTACTAATACTAACTTTCGTTTTATTATTTAGCCTAAAATAAAGTAAAGGTGTTTTAATCTAAATTAGACTAACTATTACCACTCTAAAGATGCAAAGACAAAAGAGTGAATTGGGAAATAACTTTAGGAGAAACTCAGTTGATCACGACGATACCATCAAGAAGAATCCACCTAGACTTCACTTGTCACTAAACCCTGAACTATATGATTTATTTACTTAGCTTGATCCGTAGGACTCCTTAACCTATATTAAACCCTCTCTCGAGGAAAATAATGTCTAACCCTAGGTTAAATAGTGGAACTCTCGTTTGCTTATAATAACCCCCTAGAATAGCAGTAAATCGATCAATGGATTCCAATATTAGGTTTCACCCTAATCCGGTAAAATCTCGTAACCCTATCTCTAGGCGCCCGATCAACTCCACTTAATTATGCTAGATCTACTCTTAGGCAGGGTCTATTCCTCCTCCACCTAAGCACATCCAATTAAATTAAGAAACATAATTAAGAACAAACTAAGTACTTATCATATAAATCAAAAATCAAATAACAAGATTTGTCTAGGTTTCATCCCCTTCAGGTATCTGAAGGGCTTAGTTCATAACAAAATAAGAAAACATCTCAAGAGAAAAGATAAAACAAAACATAAGAAAACCCTAAAACTCCCTAATGGAATTAAAGGAGAGATCCACCATCTTGGGTATAATTTCACTCCTTGGGATGGATCAACTGGCTATCTTCGAGTAATTCCCTGAATGACAAAAGCTCTGGCAGAGAACCTCTACTAAAACATGAACCCCTAGAATAGCTATCTCGAGTTGTTTATATAGGCTTTACTTGGCTCCTAGACGTCCTAATTCGAGTCTAGTTCCTACTTGGAGTTTAAATCGGTTTAGGAATGTGTTTCTTTGCCTCAAAGTATCCAAATCTGAGTGAAACTTTGATCTTTCGTGGCAGGGGCACGGTTGGCACACGCCTGCAAATCGTGGTTAGACTGTGTTTTGATTCAATCGGTTGAGGCACGGCCGTGGAAGTCGGGTCAAGCCGTGTGAGATGTTTTATCGATGCACGGCCGTGTAAATCGAGGGAAAAGGCCGTGTTCTAGATGTTTGGCAAGGCACAGCCGTGTGATCTTTGGGCCAGGCCATGTCGATTTCATGCTAAGGCCCATTTAGGTCTATTTTAAGTTCATTTCTCATTCTTTCCATCCTTGAGTGCTTTCTTGAGTATAAACATGAAAAGAAAGGATTAAAAGCACCTTTTTACATAAATCAAGGGCTAAATCATCCAAAAGCATACTAAATATGGGGTTAAAATATGTTACTTTTATGGTTTATCAAATACCCCCACACTTAAGCTTTTGCTTGTCCTCAAGCAAAATTCTCAACTTACAATTAAAACAAACTTTCCACAATTCATAATTCCTATTAATAATGCCTTATCATAATTCATAGATAATTTATACATGGATAATTTAACTCAAAGAGCCCTAAAGATTCAATCAAGATAAGTCATGAACTTTTAGCTCAAAACCTAGGTGTCTCCCCTTATCTAAATAATTACATTTTATTCAAAATCGACAAGGATTGACATCCTCACTAAAGATTCACTCAAATCACTCAAAGTGTTTAAGGTTCACAATTAAGCACTCAACAGTCGAACTTGAAAAGTTAATCCCATAGGCCTACCTGAAAATCAAATCTCCACCACTGTATTTGAGATGATAAACAGATCAAAAGGTCTTTATTAGGGTTGTAATGGGGCTTAGGTTAAGGATGTGGATAAAGGCTGAATTAGAAGGTTAAAATCGAGATTGACTTGACAAATCACCTAACTAGAAACAATGAACTAATAATGAATATTTATATCAAATGAAAACTAATAATAATACTTCAATACGAGCTCTTCTTCAACAATTGGAATTTAAACACATGAGCTTCTTTAAATATAAACTAATTGTGAATAAACTTTGATTTTTTTTTAAGAACAAACTAACTAAAATAATAAAAAATAATTTTATCGACTAAAATAAACTAATTAGGCAACTAATCAAATCAATTCTCAATAGAAGGGTAGTCAAAGGAATGGTGATAAAAAATACAAAGGGGGGTTTTTTTGGGTAATATTAGTGGGTGAATCAATAAAAAGGTTTGTTAGGATCAACAGGGTTCACTAAGGGTAAATTATATGGGTAGGCTTTTTAGTGGAGTGAATAGGTTAAATCTTAGGTGCCTTTATCATCTCAGTATATCAAATCAATAATGTGGTCTCGACATGCATAAACGAGGCAAGTTCTAGAATAACAGTTCAAAGTTGACACACTCATAGATAAAGTGAGCATGAAAAAGAATATATGCTCTATAAGGCTCAAAATCTCACAAAAATTATGGGTATGTGATATCAATCCCTATAAATTTCAAACTTCAAGGCAATATTCAAATTCAATTCAACAATCTAGAAAATTTTTTTGATTCCTGAAAAATAGACTTATCATGCTTGATTCTCTAGTATCCTTCAAATTTAATCATCAATGCACAATTATCAATGACTTAATCTAAGATATATCAATAAAAATCATAAATCATTAGAAATTTCATCATAATTAGTAATATGAGAAAAATACTTAAAAGCAAGACTAAATTCAGGGATTTGAGAATAATGCAAAAAGTTTGACACTTTTACCCCCCACACTTAAGATGTACATTGCCCTCAATGTACAAAGATGGATAAATAATAATAATGGGATAAATCAAAAAAGAAGGGGGGAAAAGTGACACTCCCTGAATTTTGGATGGCTCCGGGATTTGGAGGTGGTCATGGTAGAAAGGAACTTGGAGGAGTAGTGTCTTTGGTTGTGGTGATGGTGTTTCCTATGGGCCTAGTGGGGTGGTTTCCGATGAGCTCTCCGCTAGATGAAGAAATTGAGAAACTCATGGAAAATTAGCCAGAATCTTAAAGAGACATTAAAAATATACTAATAATATAATTAAATATAATGAAAATAAAGAAAAGGAGACTAAGAAGAAAACTAAAATTAAAGAAAATAATAATGGACTTTGGAGTCCTTATTGACAGATGGTTCGCGACGTGGGGATGATTTCTAAGGCTATGAAGTGTTGGTGATGGTGGAAGTGGCGTGATTCCCTAGTAGCCTTTAGAACCTAAAACCAAGAAACTAAAACAAAATAAACTAGATTAAGCATAAGATAGTTAAAGTGCAGGAAATTGAAGCAAAAGAGAAAAAATGAAACCGAAAAGGTCTCAAAGATTCGTGGCTTGGTATTTAGATGAAGCGACTGGCAGGAGCTTATGTGTTAGGGTCTCCTTTGAGGAGACTGTGTTTTCCTTCTTCCACTTCTTCAGCATGGTTCTGGCATAGCTCAAGAGTTTGGACACATTTCTAAGGAAAGAAAGAAAATTTTGAAAGAAAGAGAGAGAAAGAATAAAGGTGGGGTGAAGAGAAAGGGCTGTGAAGTTTAATTAGAGTTTTTCCTTTGTCGATGTACCATGTCCTTGTATGGAGGGCGTGTTTGTTTGCACGACCGTGGCCAGGTTACCATGCCCATGGTCAATAAGTCAGTGTCTTCACACGGTCGCCTCGCATGGCTGTCTGCTAGGCGTGTTTAGTTTGCCACGCCCATTCCTTTGATGCCACGCCCGTTCCTAAATAGTCAGTGTTGACCCACGGCCGCCTCACATGACCGTGGTGAGGTTGGTGAGCTCGTGACTTCTGCAGTTTTGGTTGGGACAAGATTCGCACGGCCTCTGCTATGTCAGTACGGGGATTCCGGTGGTCCACACGGCCACGGACAGGGTCGTGTGCAAGGCCGTGTGGCCTGGAAATCTATGCTTTTGGTTAGTTTTAAACAAAAAAGAAAAAGAAAGGGAAAACAAATCCAAAGAAAAATAGGGTTAGTGCTCGGGTTGCCTCCCAAAAAGCGCTCATTTATATTCTTAAGCTAGACTTCCTTGTCATAAAAAATCAAGAAAGTTTAAAAGTTTGAACATCTTCCCTCATGCTTATAGTCCTATTTTCTGGACAAAGTTCAAGTTGAAAGGCTTTTACCTTAAAGATGTCGAATGTTTGGTTGCTTACCTTGACTGTTTCGTGTGGGAAGATATGGTGTACCATAAGAAGGTTTTCTCCCATTGGCTTCAGGTCTATGGTGATGATGTGTGATCTAATTTGTCTATTAGTACCTAGGCTCTTATTTTGTAGTGATTGGATGATCCTACTAGCTCTTCTGGTGGTTCCTCTGGTTTTACTTCATGTGGTTCCAGTTTTTCTTTGATGTGTGTCTTCTTCTCTTCTAAATTGTCAACTTTAAGGTTTTGTTCCTTGTGTGATTCTTCTTTGTTGACTTGGGGTTCATGATTTGGCTCAGGTTTGCAATCCTGTGGTGTTTCCTCGAAGGTTGAATAATTTGATTAGCTAGTGAAGTGACTTTCTTACTTTCACCATCTATTGTTCTGGCCAAGTCGAGAGTTGAAGATTGATCGATTCGTCTCCTATTCGAAGTATGAGTTTGCCTGTGGCAACATCAATTTTTGTTTTGGCAGTTGCTAAGAAGGGTCTTCCTAAAATTAGGGAGATTGAATTATCCTCATCCATGTCTAAGATGACAAAATCTACTGGGAAAACAAATTTATCGATTTTTACAAGAACATCTTCGATAATGCCACTAGGAATTCTAACAGTTTTATCGGCTAATTGAATACTCATCCTAGTTTGTTTGGGCTTCCCTAGACCTAGTCATTTAAACAATGTATATGGCATGACATTTAAGCTTGCCCCTAAATCAACTAACGCATTATCAATATTTAAACTACCAATTAGACATGGAATTGTAAAACTTCCTGGATCTTTTAGTTTCTCTGGTAGTCTATTTTGTAACATTGCTGAGCATGTTGCGTTTAATTCCACATGGTGCTCTTCGTCTATTTTGCGTTTGTTTATCAATAACTGTCTTAAAAATTTCCTCGAGTCTGGCATCTAAAAAAGAGCTTCAAGAAGAGGTAAGTTAATGTGTAATTTCTTTAAGAGTTTAAGAAACTTACCAAACTATTCCTCTGAATAATCTCTTTTTATAGCTTCGGGGTAAGGTATGCGAGGTTGGTACTATTTATTTACCGGTTTTGGCTTTTCTTGTGTTACCTCTACCTTAATTTCTTCTACCTTGTTTTCCCGTATTGATTTTGGTTCATCTAACCCCTTGCTGTCTTGAGCTACGATGGCTTGGATTTGCTCCTTTGGGTTAATCTCGGTGTTACTTGGTAGACGTCCTAGCGGTCGTTCTAATATTAGCTTTGCGAGTTGTTCGACTGCATTAGTGGCTTCCTTGACTGACTTAGTAAGTTCCCCAATTCAGCTCTCATTACTTTTAATTATTTTCTCAGATTCTTGGAAGCACCTTTCCGTGTCTAATGAGAATTTTGCCAGCATCTCCTCGAGGTTTGGTTTCTTCTCTTGTGGATAAGGCTGATTTTGGAAGTTTTGGAGGGGTTGTTGTCTTTGATTTCCTTGATTTCCTTGTCCTCCCCACTAAAAATTTGGGTGGTTCCTCCAATCGGGATTATAATTATTACCATAAAGATTATTATTTGATCTGAAATTATTACCTATATAGTTCATCTGCTCACTTCGCTTCTAGTTGGTAGGGTGGGTACCAGATTCGCCACAGCCCACTTCTGCTGTAATCGCATGACTGGATGTGCCTCTGAAGTACATAAACTATCAAGCTTTTTATTCATCATTTCTAACTGTGTTGATAGCATGGTCACTGTATCGATGTTAAAAACTCTGGCTGATTTTGTCGGTTTGGCCCTTGTAATTTGCCATTAATAAGTATTCAATGACATCTCCTCAATAAAATCGTAAGCCACTTCAGGAGTGTTTTTTATTCAAAGTTCTGCCGGCTGATGAATCAATCATTTGCCTTGTTGAAGAATTCACACCGTTGTAAAAGGTTTGGACTTGAAGCCACAAAGGTAATCCGTGGTGTGGACATCTTCTTAGGAGATCCTTGTATCTTTCCCATGCATCATATAATGTTTCGCCATTCGCATAAAAGAAGATATGTCATTCCTAAATTTGGCTGCTTTTGGTGGTGGAAAATATTTTAAAAGAAATTTTTTGGTCATTTGATCCCATGTGGTGATTGTCCCTCGTGGTAACGAATTCAACCACTGGTTTGCTTTATTCCTTAATGAAAAGGGAAATAATCGAAGACGTATGGCATTGTCAAAATGCCATTTATTTTGAAGGTATCGCAGAACTCTAAGAAGTTAGCTATATGAGTATTAGGGTCTTCGTCCTACAAACCATCAAATTGAACAAATTGTTGAATCATTTGTATTGTGTTAGGCTTTAATTCAAAATTATTAGCAGCTATAGCAGGCCTAACAATACTTGATTCTACTCCTGTCAAATTAGGTTTAGCATAATCATACATAGTACGTGGAGCATTATTTTCCCCCATATCATGTGGTCGTGGGTTGTTCTCATCCATCCTTTCAGTAGGATTGGATCTCTCTTCTTGATTTTCTTCTGTGTAATCTAGGGGTCACCTAATTTCTCTATGATTCCTGCAAACGGTAGCTTCAATTTTGCTATCGTATACTAGAGGTCCTGTCGGATTCCTTCTAGTCATAAACTAGTGGCACCTACTAGGAAAAGAAAGAAAAAATTAGCAAAAACAAAAAATAAAAAAATAAAAAGTAAAAAATAAATTGCCAAAAATAAGAAAAATAATAAATAATAATAATAAAATTAGGGCTAAAGTGATAAAAATAGAGTTTTCTTAACAATTTAGTTCCCCGGTAACGGCGCCAAAAACTTGATCGCTGTAAATCAGAGCTTTAAAATTTATAATGAAAGTGATCGAACCTGGAAACTAACTTTGACAACGATTAAATGCAAGTGTACCATCGAACAGTAGTATAGCTTAGGCAAAACTGGATTGTCGAACCCAAAGGAACTAAAAGTACTAATACTAACTTTCTTTTTATTATTTAGCCTAAAATAAATTAAAGGTGTTTTAATCTAAATTAAACTAACTATTACTACTATAAAGATGCAAAGACAAAAGAGTGAATTGGGAAATAACTTTAGGAGAAACTCATTTGATCACGACGATACCCTCAGGAAGAATCCACCTAGACTTCACTTGTTATCTAACCTCTGAATTATATGATTTCTTTACTTAGCTTGATCCGTAGGACTCCCTAACCTATATTAAACCCTCTCTCGAGGCGAATAATGTCTAACCCTAGGTTAATTAGTGGAACTCTCGGTCGCTTATAATAACCGCCTAGAATAGCAGTAAATTGATCAATGGATTCCCATATTAGGCTTCACCCTAATTCGGCAAAATCTCATAACCCTATCTCTAGGCGCTCGATCAACTCCGCTTAATTATTCTAGATCTACTCTTAGGCAGGGCCTATTCCTCCTCCACCTAAGCACATCTGATTAAATTAAGCAACATAATTAAGAACAAACTAAGTACTTATCATATAAATCAAAAATCAAATAACAAGATTCGTCTAGGTTTCATCCCCTTCAGGTATCTGAAGGGTTTAGTTCATAACAAAATAAGAAAACATCTCAAGAGAAAAGATAAAACAAAACATAAGAAATCCTTAAAACTCCCTGAAGGAATTGAAGGAGAGATCCGCCATCTTAAGTATAATTTTGACTCCTTGGGATGGATCAATTGGCTATCTTCGAGTAATTCCCTGAATGACAAAAGCTCTGGCAAAGAACCTCTGCTAAAACTTGAACCCCCAGAATAGCTGTCTCGGGTTGTTTATCTAGGCTTTACTTGGTTCCTAGACATATTAATTCGAGTCTAGTTCCTACTCAGAGTTTAAATCGATTTAGGAATGTGTTTCTTTGCCTCAAAGTATCCAAATCTGAGTGAAACTTCGCTCTTCCGTGGCAAGGGCACGGTCGGCACACACCCGTGTACATCGTGGTTAGGCTGTGTCTCGATTCTGTCGATTGAGGCACGGCCGTGGAAGTCGGGGTCAGCCGTGTGATATGTTTTGTCGATGCACGGCCGTGTAAATCGGGGGAAGAAGTCGTGTTCTAGATGTTTGGCAAGGCACGACCGTGTGATCTTTGGGCCAGGCCATGTCGATTTTGTGCAAAGGCCCATTTAGGTCCGTTTTAAACTCGTTTCTCATTTTTTCCGTCCTCAGGTGCTTTCCTAGGTATAAAATATGAAAAGAAAGAATGAAAAGCACCTTTTTACATAAATCAAGGGCTAAATCACCCAAAAGCATACTAAATGTGGGGTTAGAATATGTTACTTTTACGGTTTATTAGGTACTGCATTTTCGTGGAAGAGTCTATGTACCAAGGGATACTGATTTGAAGCAGTGATATTGTGAGAGGCGCATAGTAATCCTTATGTTATGCATCCCGGTGGGAATAAAATGTACCGAGACCTTCGTGAGGTATATTGGTGGCCAGGTCTTTAGCGTGAAGTTACTAAATTTGTGAGTAAGTGTCTGACTTGCCATCAGGTTAAGGCTGAACATCAGTTACCTTCAGGGTTGCATGAGCCAGTTAAAATTTGAATTTGGAAGTAGGAGAGGGTAACTATGGACTTCGTTAGTGGGCTACCCCTAACGCCTACAAAGAAGGATGCAGTATGGGTCATCGTGGATAGGTTGACCAAGTCAACCCATTTTATACCAGTGCATACTGATTACTCATTGCAGAAGCTGGCTAAACTGTATGTGGCAGAGATAGTGAGATTGCATGGGGTATCGATTTCCATAATATCATATAGAGATCCTCGCTTTATGTCTCGATTCTGGAAGAAGTTACTCAAGGCTTTGGGTACAATATTGGACTTTAGTACTGCGTTTTACCCCCAGATAGATGGTCAATCAGAGAAGGTGAATCAAATACTAGAGGATATGTTAAGGAGTTATATAATAGATTTTCGAGGCTATTGAGAAGACTACTTTCCATTGGCAGAGTTTACATATAACAATAGCTACCAATCTAGCATATGGATGGCACCTTACAAGGCATTATATGGCCGTAGGTGTCGTACTCCTTCGTGTTGGACTGAGTTGGGTGAGCGGCGTGTTCTGGGCCCTGAATTGATTTCTAATACCGATGACAAAGTTAGATTAATTCGAAATCGATTGAAGGCAGCATCAGATAGACAAAAGTCGTATGCAAATTTGAAACGCAAGGAGATTGACTATTCTGTGGGGGACTTCGTCTTTCTTAAGGTCTCACCATGGAAGAAGGTACTGAGATTTGGACGGGAGGGCAAGTTGAGCCCTAGATTTATTGGGCTTTATCACATACTGAAGCATGTGGAATCGATTGCTTATCAACTTGAGTTACATCCAGAGTTGAATCGATTCATGATCTGTTCCACATCTCTATGTGAGGCGCTATCACTCTGATCCCACACACGTGATTTCGGATGAGGAGATTAAGGTTAAATTAGACCTGAATTTTGAAGAGGAACCGGTTCATATTTTAGATTGTGATGTGAAAGTTCTGAGGAAGAAGTCTATCCCACTGGTTAAGGTACTTTGGTGCAATCACAGCTCAGAGGAGGCCACGTGGGAACCCGAAGAGGCGATGCATCAACAATACCCTCATCTGTTTTGATCAGGTAAATTTTGAGGCCAAAATTTTCTTTTAAAGGGTGGAGTTGTAACGCCCCAAAAATCTAAGTAATTATCTTTGCATGTTTTTAGCACAACTACTTGTTTGCTTCAGTGGTTAAGTGATTTGGGTGTGTTTGGGAGTGTCTGAGAAGTCCTGGGTCCAAGCCTGGGCTTCTGCAAAAATTTTGTTTTTAAGGAATGAAACCTATAGGCTTTTAAATTGTTATGGGAAAGCATGACATAAAGAGGCTGCTGATCAAGGGGTAAGTGGCGTTACCTATACCAGAAGACTGGTGTTCCAATCTTGGTGGGAGCAGTGGAGTATTTATTTTATTGTTGTGCTGTGGAGGTGTTGGAGTTTGACTAAAACACTGAAGTGGTTGAGGAGAATTCAAATTGAGTGGTTAAGGGGAGGTGTGATCAAGTGGAGAGATTTGAGGAGGGATTTTAGGAGAAAATCATGGGAGATAAGGGGAGAGGGAGAGTTATGCAGAAAATGGACTCTGGCACTCAAGAATTTCGGGCAGAGTGGTACTCCTCATTTGGTATGTTCCACATTTCAGTTTTGCATTGTTTTTCCCTTTTTGCTTGAAAGTCGATTGTGGTAGGGGTCTTTGGGTATTCTTCTGTTCACTTTTTTTTCGTTTTTTACAACTATTTTGGCCTAATATACCTTCTTCCTCTCCTTGTTTCTTCTTCATTTCTTTTCCCAAAATATTTTTGACACTTGCTATTGTTTCTTCCTTACCGAATTTCTTCTCTTTTTTCCCTCATTCTGTCGATTTTGTTCTTGCTGCTCCTGCCAAATTAGTGTTCCTGTGTACTCCCTCTCGACTTCCTCAGAATATTACTCTTCTAAAAAGGTGAGCAAACATTTTCCTTTTCCCTTGGCCAAATCTTCTCCCTCTTTCTCATCCTTCCACTTTCATTTCTTTTTAGTGGTTCATTTCTTCCCATATAGTTGACTGTTTTCCCTTCTCTGTTGTTCTAGTTATCATTCTCTATTGGCCGATAACTTCTTACACTTCGTAGTGGGTACTCTTCTCGCATTATTGGTAAGTGAAGATAGTAAACTGTTATCCTGTTGCCTGATGAATCAATGCTTGTCTGATTTTGGTTTGTGCCTAGGAACCTTTCGAAGGGGGAAGGTTTGTAATCAATGGTTGGATAGGCATAACTTCCCTCTTTACTTGATCGAAGGTAATGTGGTGTGAGTTTATCGATTGGGATCTTGTTATATTCAATTGAGTAAATGTTTAAATGATTAATTGGGAATTTTTAGTTAAGTGTAGCTTTCAAAGGTGTGGGCGGTTTTCTCAACAAATAGAAACCAGGTGTGTAAACACTACCCAAATTGCAAACCAGTAAAAGCCAAAAATATGGCAATTAACACTACACGACCATACACTCGCTCGTGTGGTAAATGGAATGCATAAAACGTGGGCGTTAGATTGTTGAGGCCATCATGAGCGATTTCATGGTCTTAGGCCGTTTGGGCCACGTTGGACCGAAATGGGCCATGTGGGCCCCACACAAGTAAACCACATGAACGTGTAGAGAATATTGGGCCAAAATGTCTAATTTTCATGACGGAGACCAATTCTAGGCTATGTGGGCCACACAGGCGTGTGGGCCTACATGGGCCCGTAGAATGGGCCTTAGGCCTATTTTCACCGCTTGATCATTATATTGCACCGATGCTTGAGACGATCAGACCTCTTGATGGGTTGGTAAGTTTACCTAGACCCCCAAAATGATATGAAATGACTATTATGCCCTTATGATATAAAATTACTATTATGCCCTTATGATATAAAATGACTGTATGCCTTATGGTTATGTATGACTATATATGATGCCATGATATATATGCTACATGTGTGATATGTTGCGTGCGATACGATTATTATGATTGGAGAAGTGTACTATACTGGTAAACTATGTTGCAAATACTGTTTAGTGCCGCAACCAGTGCTAATTTTAGAGTGTAAGGATGGGTGGGTGATTTTATTCCCACATGAAGTGCTGGGCTGGACGAAATGGAGTGTAGAGGCTGGTGATCACTGAAATTAGAGCTTTAAAATTTATAAAGAATGAAATCGAACTTGGAAACTAACTCTGATAATGATTAAAGGCAAGTGTACCTATCGAACAGTAGTATAGCTTAGGCAAGACCGGATTGTCGAACCTAAAGGAACTAAAAGAACTAATACTAACCTTCTTTTTATTATTTACCCTAAAATAAAGTGAAGTTGCTTTAACCTAAATTAACGACTACTAAGCTAAAGACGCAAAGACAAAAAGAACGAATTGGAAAATAAATTTGAAGAAAAACTTAGTTGATCACGACGATACCCTCAGGAAGAATCCACCTAGACTTCACTTGTTATTTAACACTAAACCATATGATTTATTCACTTAGTTTGATCTGTAGGACTCCTTAACGTATATTAAACCCTCTCTCAAGATTAATAACGTATAACCCTAGGTTAATTAACAGAAATCTCTTTCTCAAATAATAACCCCCTAGAATAACAATAAATTGATCTATGGACTCCCATATTAGGTTTCACCCTAATCCAGCAAAATCTCGTCACCCTATCTCGAGGCGTGCAATCAACTCCGCTTAATTATGCTAGATCTACTCTTAAGAAGGGCCTATTCCTCCTCCACCTAAGCACATCAAATTTGGATAAAGCACACATAATTAAGAACAAACTAAGTATTTATCATATAATTCAGAAAACAATAACAAGATTCATCTAGGTTTCATCCCCTTTAGGTATTTGAAGGGTTTAGTTCATAACAAATAAAGAAAACATCTCAAGAGAAAAGATAAAACAAAACATAAGAAATCCCTAAAACTCCCTGAAGGAATTGAAGGAGAAATCTGCCGTCTTTAGTAGAATTTCAGCTTCTTGGGATGGATCAACTGGCTAACTTTGAGCGATTCCCACAACTCTGACCATTCTGGCTTGGCTCATTGGCCTAGCTCGACGCCCAGACAAAAGCCCTGGCAGAAGGCTTCTGCCGAACTCCCCTTGCAAGTTGCCCCCTTGGTTGTTTATATAGGCTTTAAGATGCCTTACTTGGTCCCTAAGTATCCAAATCTGAGTGGAATTCCTACTAGGGTGTTTGAATAGGCTTTGGAATGTGTTTCTTTGCCTCTAAGTATCCAAATCCGAATGAAATTGCTCTTTCCAGCGACAGGGACACGGCCATGGCACACGCCCGTGTGAATCGTGGCCAGGCCGTGCTCGGTCTTCTTTAATGAGGCACGGTCGTGTGGCTTGAAGTCCAGGTCGTGTCGATTTCATGAATTGGCCCATTTGGCCTGTTTTAAGCCCGTTTTACATTCCTTTCATCCTTGGGTGCTTTCCTGAGTATAAGACACGAAAAGAAAGGATTAAGATCACCTTTTTATATGAATCAAGGGATAAATCATTTGAAAGTAAGCTAAATGCGGGATTTAAATATGTTACTTTTACGGTTTATCAAATACCCCCACACTTAAGCTTTTGCTTATCCTCAAGCAAAGTTCTCAAGTCACAATTAAAACAACTTCCCTCGATTCAAAATATTCATCAATCATGCTTTATCATAATTCAAAGATAATTCATACATGGATAATTCAACTCGAAGGGTCCTAAATATTCAAACAATCAAAGTCATACATTTATAGCTTGAAAACGTTAGGTGTTTCCCCTTATCTAAATAATTACTCTGATTCAAAATCAACAAGAGTTGACATCCTCACTAAAGATTCACTCAAATCACTCAAAGTGTTTAAGGTTAAGAATTAATGTAACAGCCCAAACCCGGCCCAAACACTTCGACCGAATTTGGGTTGCTACGGAGAAAAACCTTTTGAAATCTTTTAAAAACCGATTTAAGTTTTTGATAAAAGATAATGTTTTGTTAAAAAGCAGCTTGAGGTGTACAAATCTTATACTTGGATTTATTTTGAAAATATTTGTTAAGTCAAGTTATTATGTATATTTTATATGTACCGATGGTACTTGAAAACCCTTTTCGATTGCTTTGGAAAAACATGTGAATTCATTCTTATAATCATAAAGTTTGAAAGAATACTCAAGCATATCACAAGAATAAAATAATTTTAGGAGGCCTTATTACAACCCAATTAAAATCAACCAAAAATAAGGAAAATGTAAAGAACCAAATTCAAAGTCTAATAAATTTAAAATTCCACCGCATGGCCACCTCAAGTCCCTCCTATCCATATCCGCGAACTATGTGTCACCCGAAAAATAAAGGAGAAGGTGAGTCACCAAGACTCAAGATGTAACCCTTCCCCGTAAATACCACATCATACACACTATATAACACATTAATCATGCATTAAGACATATACCCAACCTAGCCAACCAAACGCCTGCTCACCCCATTGTGGTACCAAACCACCGGTGGTGCCAAACCACTCGCGACGATAGTCACAAATGTGATATCAAATCACTAGAGGTACTAAACCTCCGTGTCCAAGACACAAATCGGTTGATGGAGCCAACCCATCGATGATACCAAATCACTAGCGCCAATCCCATATCTCAAAGTGGGCCAACCCACGGTGCAAGCCACGTGGGACGAGACGCTATGAGGTACCAAACCTCTGGTGACCGTAGTCACAGCAGTGTTACTAAAACACCGTGTCCGCCGACACAATATAACCGCCTCCACTCATCAACCCATATCAAATCATATTATAACAGAGTTTATAACAACATACATTTATCACATGTATCACATAAGCTATGCTTCCCAAAAGCATTATTATCAATCTCATATTGACAGAGACTTACCGAGATCCTCGCTTGTACCATTAAGGTACTAAATTCAGATTACATAAATCAGATTTACATACAACATGTACTTAATACGCTTTATTAATTGTTATAAGTGTATGTACACACTGCCACCCACTAGAAGTCTAAATCCCAAAAGAGAAGTCGGCCTCCCTAGATCTCTCTCGCACCTATATTCTACCAACCTTAGATTAGTATTATGGCCTATTCGGCCAACCCAAAATAATCTAAAGGGTCATTTGTAATCCCGATTCTTACCTTTTCCTCTTTTGGCTACTAACTACTAGACTCGATACCAATCTGCTTTACCAAATAATCACCAAAAGATAGTGTTAATCCCTTTCACCTTGAATCACTTAAAAGGATATTCTATTAACAATAGGCTCTACCACCACTTACCAAAGTTGATGTCGAGAATGGCCTCTGCTTGCTTGCTCCACAAATCCTTGAATCCTATCATCAATCGATTTCACAAGAGTGTTAACATTCCTTGCTTACAAAAACCGAGATCGCCCTTACCCCTTGTAGAAATCGACAAAGACACAAGAAGAGAAGGAAAATGGCATTCGCCAAGATTACTTACCCACCTTATGAACCGATTGAAGGAGAGTTTAGAGGAGGTTATCCTTGTTTGCTATTCGCCAAGACTTGAAATATGGAGAGGGAAAATTCGCTATGGTTTAGGGGTAGGTTCGATTATCAAAGAAAAGAGGAGAAAAGAGATCAAAAATTGGGGATTCACAATGAAAGCGATAGAGGGGTTTCGCAACACAAAATAGAAGAGAAAGAGGTTAATGAAATTTTCGGTTTTGGGGAGAATGAGAATCAAAGATGGAGGTTGAGAATTTCTACCACTTGCAAAGATGGGGAAAAAAGAAAACAAGTGCTAGGTGGATGCTTTTATAGGCATTCGGCACCCCCTTCAAGCTTGTCATTCACTCCTATTAACCAAGGAGTTCAAATTCGGTCATCACCTTATTTTACTCCAAGCCACTCATTTAATTTAATTCAAACTAATTTGAATTAATCCCTTAATCAAATAATAATCCAACCAATATCTTCTTTATCTTCTATTATCCTTAGAAAAAATTTTAAAAAACGCCATATTATCCTTTTTATTCCAAGAATTTAAATTGAGTAATTCTTTCTCTCTTCTTGTGTCCAAAATAAGAAACAAAAGGAATTTCATGACTCAACCAAGGCTCTCCTTGTTCCTTGATGGCGCCACTTGCAAAGACTTAAGTGGCCTCACTATTGCCACTTTTCCAAGGCTTATTCTATATCAAATGTTCCTTCATTTATTCTTATAACCCCTATTTACTAAGGCTCCCTACCTTGAAAGCTTCCAAATAAAATTTCTACTAACTTGAGTCAACTTAAGACCCTTAATTAAATCCTATCACCCATAAATAATACCATAACAATTCAAACACAAGGAAAAACATTTAATCACAAATAGCCCCAGCTTTAGGATGTTACGCTTCTACCTCTTAAAAGAATTTCGTCCTCGAAATTACCCGATCAAGAGGTGGGGTATTGTTGCCGCAACACATCCTCGTGTTCCCACGTAGCTTCCTCTCGCACCATGGTTCCGCCATAGCACTTTCACTAAGGGCATCGATTTCACGCAGTAACCTTCACATCTCGATCCAAAATCGAACCGTTCTTCCTCAAAAGATAAGTCCGAAGTTGACTTCAATTTCACACAGCACCACATATGACGGATCCGACCGATACCGCCTAAGCATCGACACATGAAAGACGTTATGAATCGATTAACTCCGCTGGCGCTCGAAATGATAAGCTATCGGTCCTACTCGCTTCAACATCAGATATGGGATAATGAATCTTGGGCTTAGCTTCCTTTTCGCCAAATCTCAACACCTTTTTCCAAGGTGATACCTTCGAAAAACCTTGTCTCCTACATCATACTCCATTTCTTTGCGCTTCAGATCAAGATATGACTTCTTTCTATCTCGACGCTTCCTTGAGACGAGCCCAAATCACCCTAACTTTGTCCTCCGCTTCAGAATCAACTCGACCCAACACTTGTCGCTCACCCAACTCGTCCAACACATCGGAGTTCGCATTTTCGTCCATACAAGGCTTCAGATGGTGCCATCCGAATACTCACTTGGTAACTATTGTTGTAGGCGAACTCGCCTAATGGTAAAATTCCTCCAAACTACCTCTAATTCCAAGACACAACCCTCAAAGATATCCTCTAAAATTTGTATGACCCTTTTCGATTGCCCGCCGATCATGGATGGAAAGTTGAACTGAATCCAATCGCTGCACTCCAAAGCTTGATGCAACGCTTCCAAAACCTCGGTGAACCTTGGGTCCCTATCCGAGATAATTGATACGGTACACCATGCAATCTAACTATCTAGGCCACATATAACTTTGCTAGCTTCTGGAGGGAGTAATCCATTCTCACCGGTACAAAGTGAGCCGATTTAGTCAGCGGTCCACAATTACCCAAACCGCTTCTTTCTTGTCAAGCGTAGGGTAGCCCACCGACGAAATCCATAGTGATCCGCTCCCCACTTCCATTGAGGAATCTTTTATCGTTGAAGTAACTCGATGGCAATCGATGTTCACCTTTTAACTCACGACATGTCGACACCTTCCTATGAACTCACCACCTTACGCTCAACCTGTGCCACAAGAATTATTCCCAGAATCTCTATACATCTTGCTTCCTCCTGATGCATAGCGATGGGCTATGTGCATCTTGGAGAATTCTTCGCCTCACTCTACATCCCTTGGCATACATGGTGCCCTTGAAAACATAACACACCATCATCGCTAAACTATACCCTTCCAACCCAATTATTTTGCACTTGCACCTCGTAGCACTTTACCCTTCGCCTACTAGTCGCTTATCCTTAACTTCCTCGATCCAAGTTGGCTTAACTTGAAGCTCGCCAAAAGGCTTCCATCATCATATAGACTAAAACGAGCTTAACATCGCCTTAAGTCCGCCACGACCTTTCACCAATGCGCCACCACCACGTTAGCCTTTACCGGATGATACTCGATTGAACAAATCGTAATCCTTCATCAGCTTCAATCCATCGGCACGCCTTAGGTTCAGATCTTTCTCGAGTCAAGAGATACCTCGACTTTTGTGATCCGATAAACTATCGATTTCTCCCCATATAGGTAATGTCTCCATATCTTTAAAGCGAAGACTCGCCGCTAACTCTAAGTCGTATGCGTGGATAGTTCATCTCATGTGGTCTTAATCGACGAGATGCATAAGCCACTACCTTCCCGGCCTCCGCATCAACACACATCCTAACCCCTGTGGGATGCATCACAATAAACCGTGAACAACTTTTCTACCTCAGTCAGCATTGTAACCTGAGCTTCCGCCGTAATCTTCCTCACTTGTCAAAACTCTCTTGTGCTTCCCACCAAACAAATGGTACTCCTTCCTTAATAACTTAGTTAATGGGGCTGCAATTAACGAGAATCCTTCCACAAACCTTCGATAGTACCGTTAGACCCGAAAGCTTTGAATTTCAAATCGACCTCGGCGGTTCCAATCCAACACCGCTCAACCTTATGGGATCCACCCTAATCCTTCCACCGACACTACGTGACCCAAGAAAGCCACCTCCCTAAGCCAAAATTCGCACTTCATCAATTTGGCATATAACCGCTTCTCCTCAAGATTTGTAGAACTATTCGCAAATGTCGGTCATGCTCCTCCTCCATCTTGAATAAACCAATATGTCGCCTATGAACACCACGACAAATTGATCCAAGTATCGTTGGAATACTCTATTCATTAAGTCCATGAACGCCGTCGGTGCGTTGGTCAACCCAAATGGCATCACTAGGAACTCGTAATGCCCATACCGAGTTCTAATGCCGCCTTGTGAGCATCAACTTCCTTCACCTTTAATTGATGATAACCCACCTAAGGTCAATCTTCAAAATATCGCGCACCTTCAGCTTGGTCAAATAAGTCATCGATCCGAGGCAACGGATACTTGTTTTGATCGTTAACTTGTTTAATCGACGATAGTCGATGCACATCCGCATAGAACCGCCCTTCTTCTTGACAAACAATACAAAGCGCCTCCTACGGAGATATACTAGGTCGAATAAACCCTCTATCCAAGAGCTCCTGAATTTGAGCCTTCAGCTCCACCAATTCCTTTGGTGCCATTCGATACGGTGCTATAGATACAGGTGCCGTTCCAGGTAGCAAATCTATACCGAATTCGACTTCCCGATCTAGAGGCAAACCTGAAGTTCCTCTGGGAATACATCAATGAATTCCCCTACTGTTCGGACCTTTTCAACCACTGACTCCTTAGCCTCCAAGGCACAAATTCGAACTATAAATGCCTCACACCCTTTCCTAACCATCTTTTCACCTTTTCAAGGCCGACACCACATTAGAGAGGTAATTTCTTCGACTACCGATAATAACCACTTCATCCCCTTTGGCCATCTTAGAAACCATGCGCTTAGCAACAAGAATCCAACCTTGCTTGGTACTTAACCAACCAGTCCATCCCGAGGATCAAATCGAACTCCCCAAACGGTAGTTCCATCGATCGGCCACAAACACGAATTCCCTTGAAGTTCTAGGGTACATCCCTATAAAGCTTGTTCACAACTACGTAATGGCCTAAAGTGCTAATTATACCATCTCCCTAGCAAGAATCTCGAGTCTAGGTTCAAAGTCTCTACCACACTACTCTACATATGAATGCATAGAACCCACATCAATTAATGCAACATAAGGAAGACCAAAATTAGAAATGTACGGTTATGACATCCGGCGTCACCCTCTCGCGACGCCTCACTGTATGACTAAGCCAGTTTGCCTTGCCTCTGTATTGTGCTGCGCCTTTGCCACAGTTTAGCGACCACGATTAGCACCATTTCCTCTACCATTACCACGACCTCTGTGGTCCCACACTTCTATCCACAGTGCAGTTACGCCCTCGGCGAGATTCCGAGCTCACTTTGGGGACAATCCCTCACGCGGTGTTCCAAAGACCACATTCAACAACCTCGTTCACCAGTCAACAACCTCCCCAATGGGCTTTTCCATTGATTACTGGGCGGTTTCGATTAGCAGTCATGGGCCTTCTTTGCACGACTTGGCCCACGCCTAGCCTTTTTACGATCATTACCACCGACCAGAGATGGCCCAAAACCTCTCTTGCTTGAACCTATCATAGTTTTGCCTCACGGTTGCCTTGATACCCTCGGCTACCTTAGCCTTTTCTACTAGGGGCGAAAACTCACGAACCTCTTCGGAGCAATCAATGACCTCAAATCATCTCTCGGCCAGTCCTCAAAGCGGACCGGCGCTCATATTAGTAGCCACAATGCCTCTCGCATATCTACTCAGCCTTAGGAACTCCGCCTCATACTCCGACACAGACTTAGTTCCTTGTACTAACCCCAGAAAAGCCTTTCTCTGCGCGTCAGTGTAGCTAGTGCCCACATACTTCTTTTGAAAAGTAGTTTTGAAGTAATCCCATGTAAGATCCTCTGTAAGTGGCACCATCTCCGGCAAGTAAGCCACCAGCATATGCTTCATCCTTCAGAAGCGACACGGCTCCCTTGAGTTTCTCCCCATCAGACAGGTCAAGATCGTCCATGATCCTTTCTGTAGATTCTAGCCAGTATTTGCTGGGTGCCACTCCTGACACACCCCGGAACACTTCAACTCTGTTAGACCGAATTCTCTCGGGAACCGATTTTTGAGCTCCTAAATTTCCACAGATTTCACCACTAACTTTCGAGAACTCATAACCACGACTTGCGTCACCTCTCCTCCCGCCTCGATCTTGCTCTTGGCTCCAAAAGTTGGAGGTGGTGGTGGCGGTGGTACTTGCGTTTTCGACCTGACGGACCTAACGGGTTCGAGATCGATCATTCTTCCCTACCATGTCCACGTCGTACGTCCTCTAGAACTCATTCTATCTAGCGCGCTTTTAATCGATTAAGAAAAATTTTATGGATTAGTAATTTGTTCCGCTTGATTACACGCTAAAAATTTTATGAAAAGTTTAATAAGGATTCTTCGATCAAACAATGTTTTAAGTCTTCTACCTAGTTCACACAAAATAGATTCACACAAATTCACTCCTCGGCCACATTCATTCCCTAGTACTTTCCATACCTATTCACTGGAGGGTATTCCTCATTTGGACATTTTCAAGAATTTGTCATCGAGGGTAATTTTGTAATTTTAAACAAATCAGAGTTTTTAACAGTTGTAAAACTGCTTTTCTAACCTGGTATTTTTGCCATTTCCCTGCTGTGGGTTATTTTTGTAATAGAACTCAGAAATTTCAAACTTTAATAAATCGAGTCACTTTGAAATTCCCAAAAGCGAGAGGTATTCTTGAAAATTTTGTAAAATTTATTGATATGGCATCATTTTGAAACTAGGTATATTCAAAGAATTTGTCAATCGTGGTAATTTTGTAATTTTTAAACAATCCGAGGTTTTTAACGGTTTGTAGTAAACTCTCGGGGTTCCTTTTGCGAGTTTCCCTTCTTGAAAGCGATGATGTTGCAAAAATTTTAAATTCGAGGTCATTATGGTAATTTTACAAGTTGAGGGCATTTTGAAATTTTCCAAAACAAAAGTATTTTATTGATGATTTGCAAAGTATAGTGTTTGGATATTTCTCAAAATTTTTGGGCAAAACCATTGAATTAATATTTTATTAGTCAAGGGCATTTTAGTAATTTCACCCACAAGGGCATTTACGTAATTTTACAAATCAACTTTTCGAGAAAAACATTGTAAAAATGGTTGTTCTCATATTTGGAAGAGTGACTTTAAAAGTTTTGAAGAAATTAGGGTTTTGTTTTTTTCTTTCTTTCCTTTTTCAAAACATGGTTAGTTCCTTTCGGGTTTTAGTCGTTATGTTTAGCCTATGACCGAGCCCTCTTGGTCGGGGTGAACGAGTAGCTACGCACTGTGAAGGATTCGAGGAGAGAGGAGGTGAGTCCATGGACTGCAAATACCAAGCTTCCACCGAACCTTTCTAGACATGCATTGAAGGTTGCCACACCCTTTGAGCCCTCCGAGTTAGGGTGAGCCAAGCTACGCACGGTAGGATACTTACAAGAGGTGGTGAGTCACTCGGACGCTTAAATACTGTGCTCTTAGGATCCAATCCTAGACATGCATATGGGGGTTACCACACCCTAGCTCAATGACTTGGTCATAGGTTGGTTGAGTTCATTAAGTCTTATGCTCAGTTTATGTTTGAGTAGTCTAATCTTGAGGTTCAAATTCCTATAAGTCTATTCTACGTTCCATGCTTCCTACCCTTCTATAGAAAATAAGTCATACTGAAAGTTAGGAACACTTACACAGGCGGATAGTGCTTAGGAGACTCGGGAAAACTTAGTTGATCAAGACGATACCCTCAGGAAGAATCCACCTAGACTTCACTTGTTATTTAACACTAAACCATATGATTTATTCACTTAGTTTGATCTGTAGGACTCCTTAACGTATATTAAACCCTCTCTCAAGGCGAATAACGTATAACCCTAGGTTAATTAATAGAAATCTCTTTCTCGAATAATAACCCCCTAGAATAGCAGTAAATCGATCTATGGCCTCCCATATTAGGTTTCACCCTAATTCGATAAAATCTCGTCACCCTATCTCGAGGCGTGCAATCAACTCCGCTTAATTATGCTAGATCTACTCTTAAGCAAAGTCTATTACTCCTCCACCTAAGCACATCAAATTTGGATAAAGCACACATAATTAAGAACAAACTAAGTATTTATCATATAATTCAAAAAACAATAACAAGATTCATCTAGGTTTCATCCCCTTTAGGTATTTGAAGGGTTTAGTTCATAACAAATAAAGAAAACATCTCAAGAGAAAAGATAAAACAAAACACAAGAAATCCCTAAAACTCCCTGAAGGAATTGAAGGAGAAATCAGCCGTCTTTAGTAGAATTTCAGCTTCTTGGGATGGATCAACTGGCTAACTTTGAGTGATTCCCACAACTCTGACCATTCCGGCTTGGCTCATTGGCCTAGCTCGACACCCAGAACAAAGCCACAGCAAGGCTTCTGTAGAACTCCCTTGCAAGTTGCCCCCTTGGTTGTTTATATAGGCTTTAAGATGCCTTACTTGGTCCCTAAGTATCCAAATCTGAGTGGAATTCCTACTAGGGTGTTTGAATAGGCTTTGGAATGTGTTTCTTTGCCTCTAAGTATCCAAATCCAAATGAAATTACTCTTTCAATGACAGGGGACACGGTACACGCCCGTGTGAATTGTGGCCAGGCCGTGCTCGGTCTTCTTTAATGAGGCACAGCTGTGTGGCTTGAAGTCCAGGTCGTGTCGATTTCATGAATTGGCCCATTTGGCCTGTTTTAAGCCCGTTTTACATTCCTTTCATCCTTAGGTGCTTTCCTGAGTATAAGACATGAAAAGAAAGGATTAAGAGCACCTCTTTATATGAATCAAGGGATAAATCATTCGAAAGTAAGCTAAATGCGGGATTTAAATATGTTACTTTTAAGGTTTATCAAATACCCCCACACTTAAGCTTTTGCTTATCCTCAAGCAAAGTTCTAAAGTCACAATTAAAACAAACTTTCCTCGATTCAAAATATTCATCAATCATGCTTTATCATAATTCAAAGATAATTCATACATGGATAATTCAACTCAAAGGGTCTTAAATATTCAAACAATCAAAGTCATACATTTATAGCTTGAAAAAGTTAGGTGTTTCCCCTTACCTAAATAATTACCTCTGATTCAAAATCGACAAGAGTTGACATCCTCACTAAAGATTCACTCAAATCACTCAAAGTGTTTAGGTTAAGAATTAAGCACTCAAAAGCCGAACATGAAAAGTTAATCCCATAGGCTTGCATGAAAATCAAATCTCCACCACGATAATATGATATGATACACAAATCAATAGGTCTTTACAAGGTTGTAATGGGGCTAGGGTTAAAGGTGTGGATAAAGGCTGAATTAGAAGGTTAGAATCGAGACTGAATTGACAATTTACCTAACTAGAAAAATGAACTCCTTGAAAATTAATAATACGAGCTTTTTAACATGTAAGCTCACTTAATTATAGAACTAATAATGAATATACTTCATTTTTTCCCCTTTTTTTAGGAACAAATCACAAATAATAATAACGAACTTTAACAACTGAAATATAGAACATAGTTAGGTTATTGCTCAAAATCAAATCTCGATAAAAAGGGTAGTCAAAAGAATGGTGATAACAAATATAAAGGATTTTGGGTTAAAATTAGTGGGTGAGTCAATAAAAAGGGTTGTTAGGATTAATGGGGTTTACAAGGGATTAATTATGAAGGTAGGCTTTTAGTAGAGTAAGTGGGTTAAATCCTAGGTGCCTTAATCATCTCTGTATATCAAATCAAAGGTGTGGTCTCGACAAGTATAATCGATGCAAGTTCTAGAATAAAAAATCAATGTTGACACACTCATAATCAATAAGTGAGCACGAAAGAATGTATGCTCTATAAGGCTCAAAATCTCACAAAAATTATGGGTATTTTGATGTTAACCTCTTAAATTTCAAATTTCAAGATAATATTCAGTTTCAGGTAGACAACCTAAAAAAAATTTAATTCTAAAAAATAGACTTATCATGCTTTATTCTCTAGTATCCTTCAAATTTAATCATCAATGCACAATTATCTATGAATTAATCTAAAACATATCAATAAAAATCATAAATCAGGAAAATTTCATTCTAATCACAATATGAGACACTTTACTTTTGAACCAGGCATAATTTAGGGATTTTCAATTAATACCATAGTTAACCCCCCACACTTAAGTTGTACATTGCCCTCAATGTACAAAGATAGATAATAGCAAAATAATCACGAAATCATAAGATGGGGAGACAAGTGAAACTTCTTGAATTTTGGATGAAGTTAATGAAAAGAAACCGGATAGGATTGTAGGTGAATGCGGGGAAGCGTCTCAAACCGTTTGAAATTGAATCCTCGAAGTAGCCGTCCTAATTTTATTGAATCCTAAGCTAAATCTAATTGGTATGAAGAATAAGAAGAAAATAATAATAAAGAAAATAAAAAATAAAAAAGTAAATAATAGAAAATGAAAGAAGAAAGACAATTGGAAAAGAAAAAGGAAGAAGGGGGTTAAATAGAAATTATGGATTTGGTGGTTGCCCCCACCCTTGTACCTTCCTATAGTGGCCACACGGCCACGGCCATGGCCGTGTGCAAGGCCATTGATAAACTAAAAAAGTAACATATTTTAATCCTACATTTAGCATGCTTTTGGATGATTTAGCCCTTGATTTATGTAAAAAGGTGCTTTTAATCCTTTTTTTTCATGTTTTTACTCAGGAAAGCACCCGAGGATGAAAAGAACGAGAAACAGGATTAAAATGGGCCAAATTGGGCCAAAGAGGAAATCGACACTACCGACTTCAAGCCACACGACTGCGTGCCTCGTCAATTTACTTCACACAAATTTAACGACCACGATTTACACGGTAGTGCCTCAATCAATGTAATCAAAACACGGCTCAAGTCAATTTACACGGCGTGTCTTGATAAACCATAAAAGTAACATAATTTAACCCCATATTTAGTATGCTTTTGGATGATTTAACCCTTGATTTATATAAAAAGGTGCTTTTAATCCTTTCTTTTCATGTTTATACTCAGAAAAGCACCCGAGGACGGGAAGAACGAGAAATGGGCTTAAAATGGGCCAATTTGGGCCAAATAGGAAATCGACACGGCCTGGACTTCAAGCCACATGGCCGTGCATCGTCAAAATCCTTCACACGGCCTGACCCCCGATTTACACGGCCGTGCCTCAATCAACAGAATCGAAACACGGCCCAATCATGATTTAAACGGGCGTGCCATGGCCGTGCCTCTACCATGGGAGAGGGCAATTTTACTTGGATTTGGATACTTTGAGGCAAAGAAACACTTTTCAAAGCCTATTCAAACACCGAGCAGGAACTATACTCAAATTAGGACACTTAGGGACCATGTAAAGCATTCTAGGAGTCTATATAAACACCCTAAGTGTATCCTAAAAGAGGGATCGAGCTAGCCCAAGGAGCCGAGCCAAAAAGGTCAGATTTGTAGGGATTACTCGAAGATAGCCAGTTGATCCATCCCAAGGAGCTAGAATTATACTCAAGACGATAGATTTCTCCTTCAATTCCTTCAGGGGGTTTTAGGGATTTCTTATGTTTTGTTTTATCTTTTCTCTTGAGATGTTTTCTTTATTAGTTATGAACTAAACTCCTCAGATACCTGAAGGGGATGAAACCTAGATGAATCTTGTTATTATTTTCTGAAGTATATGATAAATACTTAGTTTGTTCTTAATTATATGTTTTCAATCCAAATTTGATGTGATTAGGTGGAGAAGGAATAGACCCTACCTAAGAGTAGATCTAGCACAATTAAGCGAAGTTGATCACACGCCTAGAGATAGGGTGACGAGATTTTGCCGGATTAGGATGAAACCTAATATGGGAATCCATAGATCGATTTACTGCTATTCTATGGGGTTATTATAAGTAAATGAGAGTTCCACTAATTAACCTAGGGTTAGACGTTATTCGCCTCGAGAAAGGGTTTAATATAGCTTAGGGAGTCCTACGGATCAAGCTAAGTAAATAAATCATATGGTTCAAGGATAGATAATAAGTGAAGTCTAGGTGGATTCTTCCTAAGGGTATCGTCGTAATCAACTGAGTTTTTCTTCAAGTTATTTTCCCAAACCATTCTTTTTGTCTTGTCTCTTTAGCTTAGTGGTAGATTTTAGATTAAACATTTTTACTTTATTTTAGGCTAAATAATAAAAAGAAAGTTAGTATTAGTACTTTTAGTTCCTTTGGGTTTGACAATCCGATCTTGCCTAAGCTATACTATTGTTCGATAGGTACACTTGCCTTTAATCATTGTCAGAGATAGTTTCCAGGTTCGATCACATTCTTTATAAATTTTAAAACTCTGATTTACAGCGATCATGTGCCCTGGCCGTGCCCCTGTCGTGGAAGAGAGCAATTTCACTCGAATTTGGATGCTTTGAGCCAAAGAAACAAATTCCAAAGCTTATTCAAACACGAAGTAGGAAGTATACTTCAATTGGGACACTTAAAGGCCAAGTAAAGCATTCTAAAAGTCTATATAAACACCCTAAGTGTATCCTGAAAGAGGGTGTCGAGCTAGGCCAAGGAGCCAAGCCGTAAAAGTCAGAGTTGTGGGAATCGCTCGAAGTTAGCCAGTTGATCCATCCCAAGAAGTGAAATTATATTCAAGACGGCGGATTTCTCCTTCAATTCCTCAGGGAGTTTTAGGGATTTCTTATGTTTTGTTTTATCTTTTCTCTTGAGATGTTTTCTTTATTAGTTATGAACTAAACCCCCCAGATACCTGAAGGGGATGAAACTTAGATGAATCTTGTTATCATTTTATGAATTATATGATAAATACTTAGTTTGCTCTTAATTATGTGTGCTTAATCCAAATTTGATGTGCTTAGGTAGAGGAGGAATAGACCCTGTCTAAGAGTAGATCTAGCATAATTAAGCGGAGTTGATCGCACGCCTAGAGATAGGGTGACAAGATTTTATCGATTAGGGTGAAACCTAATAAGGGAATCCATAGATCGATTTACTGCTATTCTAAGAGATTATTATAAGAGAACAAGAGTTCTACTAATTAACCTAGGGTTAGACGTTATTCGCCTCGAGAGAGGGTTTAATATACGTTAAGGAGTCTTACGGATCAAACTAAGTGAATAAATCATATAGTTCAGTGTTAAATAACAAGTGAAGTCTAGGTGGATTCTTCCTAAGGGCATCGTCTTAATCAACTGAGTCTTTCCAAAGTTATTTCCCCAATTCATTCTTTTTGCCTTTGCATCTTAGCTTAGTAATTAGTTAGTTTTAGATTAAACAACAACTTTATCTATTTTAGGCTAAATAATAAAAAGAAAGTTAGTATTAGTACTTTTAGTTCCTTTAGGTTCGACAATCCGGTATTGCCTAAGCTATACTACTGTTCAATAGGTACACTTTTCTTTAATCGTTGTCAGATTAGTTTCCAGGTTCGATCACATTCTTTATAAATTTTAAAACTTTGATTTCAGCGATCAAGTTTTTGGCGCCATTGTCAGGGAACTAAAATATTAAGAAAGCTTAATTTCTATTACTTTAGCAAATTTTTTTATTGCAATTTATTATTTTTTAATTTTTAAATTTTTTACTTTGCTAATTTTTTCCTCTATTTTGCTTTTGGCAGAAAATTTTAGTCTATGGAAAAGATGGCACTGAATAATTATCAGTGGCAAGTCATGAGGACAATTCCTACTAAAACAGCCAATGTCTTCAACCTCGACGTGGTCACGAGGTTATCTAATCAGTTAGAGATGATGAATAAAAAGATTGATGATTGGTATAGTCCCTCACAGGTACATCCAGAAATACAATATGATTCGAATCTAGGAGGCGTGGCGAATCCTGAGTACCCACCCTACAGATATCGCAAGGAAAATAAGCAAGCTCAGTATACAAGTAACTATTCTAGATATCAAAATAGTTTTTATAGTGACACTTATAATGCAGGTTGGAAGTACCATCCCAATTTCTCATGGGATGATCAAAATAGCCAAAGACCGAAACTTCCTCCAGATTTTCAACAACCACCTCACCAACAAGAAGAGGAGTCAAACCTCGAAGAGATACTGACAAAATTCATGGCAAACATAGAAAATCATTTCCAAGAAACTGAGAAAACACTTAAAAGCAACGAGAATCAAGTCGGGAACTTACTAAGTCACGTCAAGGAAGTCACTAATGCAGTTGAACAACTCGCAAAGTTAATGTCCGAACGACCAAGGCGTCTACCAAGCAACATTGCAACTAAGCCGAGAGAGCAAAATCAAGCCATTTACGATAGTGAAGGGTTAGATGAACCAAACCCAAGGGAAGAACCTATGGTAAGCAAAGGTAAGGTTGAGGTGTGCCATGATATACCAAAATCGGCAATTACAGAGTACCAACCTCGTGTGCCATATCCCGATGCAATAAAGAAATACCACACGAAGGAAGAATTCGGTGAACTCACACTTCGTGTAGACGATGAAACAATCACTTTTCAAGATCTTGACCCAACTAGGACATCAAGTAATAAAGGTACGAACGTTAATTTTATCGACAACCATTTGGTTCAACCTTCTTTACAGGAATCATCACGAAATCACCTAGTGAGCTAGATCTTAGACCTCATACCAACAAAGAAGAATTAGATGAGGAACAAAGCCTTAGGGTCAACAAACTAGAAGAGTGGACAACACAATTTAAAAAAGAATCGGAACCAAACAAAGTGAAACCGAAGGAAACCCCAGACGAGCTGATAGGAACAACAAATCACTCCAAAATAGGGGATCGAGTATTGTTGAATAAGGAAAACCCTCGAATCACCAATTCAAACCTCAAGACAAACGAAGAAATCACTTGTAACACCCCTCACCCATTTCCAACACCGAGATAGGGTTCGAGGCATTACCAGACTTAAACATTCACAATCATACAAAATCGGGTTACCAAACTTCGCCCAAAATTTAAAACTTTTAAACACGCGCCAATACTCCAAGGATAATGGCTCGATAGTGTGATGCTACCTTCGACTATCTCCAACCCTAAGCTGACCTGATAAAACTAAAAGAAATGGAAAGGAAGGAGTAAGCTTTACGCTTAGTAAGCTCGCATGAAAATAATAAGCAATGTGATAACATGCTATTTTCATATTCTTTATATTTATTCTAATTCTAGTTAAGCTGTGTTCTCGAGTCAGAGTCATTAAATTGTTTATATCTAGAGATACGGTACTCAAAATTAAGATCCATTAATTTTCCTTGAAACTAGACTCATATATCCTCTTACCATAAAATTTTCAGAATTTTTTATTTAGCCAATTAATACATTTTATTCTTTAAAGTCTCCCCTATTTCACCATTCAACTGTTCAGACCACTTTTCACTGTGAATCAATTTTCTCCTTGTACAGAGTTCATATGATGTTCTTGTTTAGTTAATTTGCAAATATACGCATTCAGGATTTCAGGAATATAAATTATATCCCATAATTATTTTTGTACAATTTTTAATGATTTTTCCAAGGCAGAATAGGGGATCACATAATCATTCTGAACCAGTCTCACAAAAATCTTAATATCACAAAATACAGAATTTCTTTGATTTCTTTATTTCTTTCATATGAAAATAGACTCAATAAGCTTTAAATCAATATCTCATCCCACTTATAATTCAATTTCTACTATTTTTGGTGATTTTTCAAATTCACATCACTGCTACTGTCCAAAGCAGATCTATTGTAAATTTTTGCTCTCTCTCACTTTAGTTGTGTTCATCACTTGCCTATACCAATCTTTCAAATTTTCCGATTACATATTGAGCATATTACTCATACGTAAATTTGCCACATTTCTCAATTGGTCACATTCACACTTGCACTTATTCATAACATGATCGTACCAATCATCATTAGTAAATTATCTCGTGAACCCCTTCGAAAAAATGCTCAGCACATAGATACTCGGTGGTCTCAATGTGACCTAGACATAGCTCCACCTACACATAATTTAGCTTTCTTGTACACATGGTGAAGGACCCTTATCACCATGTGACCTAGCCATTCCATCTCGTAGCTTTCTTATCTACATGGTGTCCAACACTAGGAACCACTCATGTGACCTAGCTACTCATAACCCAGAACTTTCTTGTACACATGGTATACACACATTACACATGTGACCTAGTTACATATGAAATTATTATCCCGTAGCTTTCTTGCACACATGGTGAAAGTCCCTTATCATCCATGTGGCCTAGCTACATATCAAATTTTGCCATCTTGTAGCTTTCTTGTGCACACGGTGAAGGTCCCTTACCACTTGTGTGACCTAGCTACATATTGTCCGTATCTCTTGGTTTTTCGAAGGTTCAATCGAGAACTTCCCATTCCATACATTTTCATATTTTAGTTATCACCCAATGATTTCAATAATATCTAGCAAAATAATTATTGAACAAGTAAAATAAATACATTATTTACACATAAACTTTCTTGTCGAAATCTCGTCAGGTACAACCGTGTAGCAACTCATACAACCCATGTAATATTAATTTAACATTCAATTCTTGTAACATTAATTTGCCATTCAATTTCACATGACACAACAAACATCACATTTTCCATACCATACATACCATCCATCAACTTCTCCTAAACATATTAAATAATACAATTTATGCCATATCAATAGAGAATTACAATTCAAGCATGCTATTGCATTATTATTAACACACGAACTTACCTCGAATACGAAAATGATAATTTCCCAATTCGGTCCACAACCTCGATCTAAGACCGAACATCATTTTCCATGATCTATAACATCACAATTAACTCATTTATTAGTCACGTTATTCAATGTGACCCAAAAATCATATATTTTTTTACAATTTACACTTTGACCCCTAAACTTTCACATATTTGCATTTTTGCCCCAATACTCGTAAATTAAACTTTATTCCTTTTTCTTATGTTTTATGACATGCTGAGCACTTTTCCCTTCTATAGCAACATCAAATTCTTGCTCTAACATGCACTTATAAACAATAATAATTTTTACCGATTATGTCGTTTCACTCGTTTTTACTGAAAATCGCTTAGAAAAAGTCGTTTAACATAATTCTAAGCTTCATATTCTATCATAAAACATCAAAATAAACACTTTTCACCTATGGGTAATTTTCCAAATATAAACCCTAGCTCGAATTAATGGTAGAATTAGCTAAATCGAGTTACCGGGATTCCAAAAATGTAAAGAATATGAAAAACGGGGCTAGAACGGACTTACTATGAAGCATGGAAAGCTTGAAAACCCTAACCATGTCTTCTCCCATGCAATATTCGTCCATAGGTAGAAGATGGACAAGAAATTTGGCTTTATTTTATCTTTTAGTCCATTTAATGACCAAATGACCAAAATGCCCTTTTAGCCTTTCTTTGAAATATTATCCATCCAAGCCCATTTTTGTCCAAAATTTTAAAACTTGGTAAAATTGCTATTTAAGACCCTCTAATTAAAAATCCAATTCAATTTCATACTAAAAACTTCTAGAACTCATATTTTGTAATTTATTCAATTTAGTCCTTAAAGCCTAATCGAGTACCTTAGACATATAATTTCTTCATGAAATTTTCACACAAGCATGTACACATATCATGGTCCTTATAATAATCATAAAATAATTATTTATACTTCAGATCCATGGTCTCGATACCACTGTTCCGACTAGGCCCTAATTCAGGATGTTACATCACTTTTGAGGTACTTAATGCCTTCCTATACGGCACAATCGAGGTAAACAATCCTAAATTCAACACTTTTGAGATAAACACTACCCGACTTAAACTATATATCCATAACCAAAGTGATCGCATGCGAAAGGATTTTCACCTCCTCAAACCACCATGACCATACGAATGAGAGGTAAAGTCTAGCTTAAGACTATAAACGAGCGCTTCTCGAGAGGCAACCCGAGCACTAACCCTATTTATTTTTACATTTTTATTTTTTTCTTTTCTTTCCTTTTCTTCTTCTTCTTTAGCATTGAACTAACCAAGAGAGCAGATTTCCAGACCACACGGCCTTACACACGGCCGTGGCCGTAGCCGTGTGGCCAAAAAAAAAGTTCCAAAACACAGGCTACATCTCTATTTAAACCTCCTTCTTCCTTTTTCTTTTCTAGTTGTCTTTCTTCTTTCATTTTCCATTATTTAATTTTTTTATTTTTACTTTATTTTATTTTATTTTATTTATTATTTTCTTCTTATTCTTTATGATATTTAGATTTAGCTTAGGATTCAATAAAATTGGAACAGCTGCTTCAAGATTCAATTTCAAACAGTTCGACACGCTTCCCCACGTTCACCTCCAAACCTATCTGGTTTCTTTTTATTGAATTTATCCAAAATTCAGGAAGTTTCCCTTCTCTCCCCATCGTATGATCTTATGATTATTTTGCTATTATCTATCTTTGTACATTGAGAACAATGTACAACTTAAGTGTGGGGGGATTAAGTGTCTAACTTTTTACATTATTCTTAAAAAATAGTGCCTAACTTTTTGCATGATTCTCAAAATCCTGAATTTTAAATCTTGTTTTTAAGTATTTTTCTCATATTACTAATTAGGGTGAAATTTCTTATGATTTGTGATTTTTATTGATATGTTTTGGATTAAGTCGTAGCTAATTGTGCATTGATGATTTAAACTTTAAGATACTAGAGAATCAAGCATGATAAGTCTATTTTTCAAGAATCAAAAATTTTCTAGGTTGTTAAACTGAATTTGAATATTACCTTGAAGTTTGAAATTTACAAGGATTGATATCAAATACCCGTAATTTTTGTGAGATTTTGAGCCTTATAGAGCACATATTCTTTTTCATGCTCACTTTATTGATTATGAGTGTGTCAACACTGAATTGTTATTCTAGAACTTGCCTCGTTTATACATGTCAAGACCACACTATTGATTTGATATACTGAGATGATAAAGGCACCTAGGTTTTAACCCGCTCACTCCACTAAAAAGCCTACCCATATAATTAACCCCTAGTAAACCCCATTGATCCTAATAACCCTTTTTATTGATTCACCCACTAAGATTAACTCAAAAAACCTTTGTATTTGTTATCACCATTCCTTTGACTACCTTTCTATCGAGAATTGATTTGATCAGTTGCCTAATTAGTTTATTTCAGTTGATAAAGTTATTTCAATTATTATGTATTTATTACAGTTTGTTCTTAAAAAAAATTTCAAAGTTTATTCATTATTAGTTTATGTTTAAAGGAGCTTATATGTCTAAATTCCAATTGTTGAAGAAAAGCTCGTATTGAAGTTTTATCAATAGTAGTATTATTAGCTTTCAAGTGATGTAATTACTTAGATTAGTTTATTTTCCTAGGAAGGTAATTTGTCAGGTCAATCTCGATTCTAACCCCTCTAATTTAGCCTTTATCCACACCTTTAACCTAAGCCCCGTTACAACCTTGTAAAGACCATTTGATCTGTTTATCATCTCAATTACAATGGTGGAGATTTGATTTTCAGGCAAGCTTATGGGATTAACATTTTAGGTTCAACTTATGAGTGACTAATTCTGAACCTTAAACTCTTTGAGTGATTTGAGTGAATCTTTTGTGAGGATGTCAATCCTTGTCGGTTTTGAATCAAAGGTAATTATTTAGATAATGGGAGACACCTATGTTTTTGTGCTACAAATTCATGACTTACATTGTTTGAATCTTTAGGAATCTTCGAGTTAAATTATCCATGTATAAATTATCTATGAATTATGATAAGGCATTGTTGATAAGAATTATAGATTACGGAAAGCTCGTTTTAATTGTAAGTTGAGAATTTTGCTTGAGGACGAGCAAAAGCTTAAGTGTGGGGGTATTTGATAAACCGTAAAAGTAACATATTTTAATCCCACATTTAGCATGCTTTTGGATGATTTAGCCATTGATTTATGTAAAAAGGTGCTTTTAATCCTTTCTTTTCATGTTTTTACTCAGGAAAGCACCCGAGGACGAAAAGAACGAGAAACGGGCTTAAAATGGGCTAAATTGGGCCAAATAGGAAATCAACACGGCTTGGACTTCAAGCCACACGGCCGTGCCTCGTCAACTTACTTCACACGACCTAACCACGATTTACATGGTCGTGCCTCAATCAACAGCATTGAAACATGGCCTGAAGTCAATTTACACGGGCGTGTGCCCTGGCTGTGCCCTTGTCGTGGAAGTGAGCAATTTCACTCGATTTGGATGCTTTGAGCCAAAGAAACACATTCCAAAGCTTATTCAAACACCGAGTAGGAAGTATACTTGAATTAGGACAATTAGAGGCCAAGTAAAGCATTCTAAAAGTCTATATAAACACCTTAAGTGTATCCTAAAAAGGGGCGTCGAGCTAGGCCAAGGAGCCAAGCTAGAAAGGTTAGAGTTGTGGGAATTGCTCGAAGTTAGCCAGTTGATCCATCCTAAGAAGTCAGAACTATATTCAAGGCGGCAGATTTCTCCTTCAATTCCTTCAGGGAGTTTTAGGATTTCTTATGTTTTTTTTATCTTTTCTCTTGAGATGTTTTCTTTATTAGTTATGAACTAAACCCCTCAGATACCTGAAGGGGATGAAACTTAGATGAATCTTGTTATCATTTTATGAATTATATGATAAATACTTAGTTTGTTCTTAATTATGTGTGCTTAATCCAAATTTGATGTGCTTAGGTGGAGGAGGAATAGACCCTATCTAAGAGTAGATCTAGCATAATTAAGCGGAGTTGATCGCAATCCTAGAGATAGTGTGACGAGATTTTGCTGGATTAGGGTGAAACCTAATATGGGAATCCATAGATCGATTTATTGCTATTTTAGGGGGTTATTATAAGAGAACGAGAGTTCCACTAATTAACCTAGGGTTAGACGTTATTCGCCTCGAGAGAGGGTTTAATATACGTTAGGAAGTCTTACGGATCAAACTAAGTGAATAAATCATATGGTTCAGTGTTAGATAACAAGTGAAGTCTAGGTGGATTCTTCCTAAGGGTATCATCTTAATCAAATGAGTCTTTCCAAAGTTATTTCCCCAATTCATTCTTTTTGTCTTTGCATCTTAGCTTAGTAATTAGTTAGTTTTAGATTAAACAACAACTTTTAGTTTTAGATTAAACAACAACTTTATCTATTTTAGGCTAAATAATAAAAAGAAAGTTAGTATTAGTACTTTTAGTTCCTTTGGGTTCGACAATCCGGTCTTGCCTAAGCTATACTATTGTTCAATAGGTACACTTGCCTTTAATCATTGTCAGAGTTAGTTTCTAGGTTCGATCATGTAACACCCCAAACCCGGCCCATGAGTCCCTGATCGGATCTCGGTATGTCACGAGTAAAATAATTTGAAACATTTTGAGTGTCTCGTGAAAACTTGATAAAATATGACTAAGGTATTAAAACAGGTTTGATAAAACTCAGTTGGGATTATTTTTTGTAAACTCGTTGTGTTGAAAACCCTTTGGAAACATTTGATCGTGTAAAATTTTAAAGTCGATTTGACTTATTGTTAACTTGGTAAATTTTGTTACCCGATGGTAACATCTTTGAAAACTCGTAAAAGTTACTTAATTTGAAAATGTTGCTTTTAACCGATTTACTTAACATTTGCAAGTTCATTTGTAGTATAGCATAAGTAAAATAAAATAACTATGTAAACATCCAAATAAAATTAGCGGCCTTATTACAACCCAAATTAAAAACTTAGAAAAGAAAATAAATAAACTTAAATATAATAAATTAAATTCAAATCCAACGATTAAGCATGGCCAGCGAGTCCTCTCCTACCCATCTCCGATCTACTCATCTGCAAAATAATTTGGGAAGGGTGAGTCACCAAGACTTAGCGTGTAAATCCCCACCGGAAATGCAACTCATACACAAATTATTAACAACATGCAAACATGCAACCCCACTAACCATCCATGCTCCTTTAACTACCTCGTGGTCAAAACCACCGTGGTCAAAACCACTGTGACTAGAGTCACAAATCAAATGATGGGGCCAACCCATCGTGTGGTCAAAACCACTAATGACCATAGGTCACAAATATCATAATGTGGTCAAAACCACTGGTGGTACCAAACCACTGGGACTTAGTCACGATTTATCAACGGTGTGGTCAAAACCATCGTGACCGAAGTCACAATTAATCGATGGGGCCAACCCATCTTGTGGTCAAAACCATCGTGACAAATCCATAGAAATCATCCCCTCCTTTCATCAATCCCACCATCATCATGCTTACATAACAAATGTCATAATCCCATATATCATGCATTTATGTATAGCATAGCATCCAACAGCATATGATGGCATACAAAATCATATATCATAGATCACGTAATAGGGGACTTATCCGGAATCCATGCCTATGCCCACAAGGCTAAGTTACAACACAAAAGGTTATACAACAACATAATAAACAGTCTATGCTAATAAAGTGTGTAAGAGTTTACACACCTATTACTACCGAAATTCCTAGATCCCGAAGATCCGATCTACTGTCCTAGATCCTTTGACCCTATATTCGGCCAACAACAAGATTAGTGACATAGGCCCATTCAGCCATAACAACTTAATACCAAAGGCTCTTTTGTGGCACTTACCTTAAACGGATTTGGTTTCCAAACAAATCCCGAAAACGTCTCTTGATTAAGACTCTGCCGAAATTCCTTAAACAACCCACAATAAAAATCGGTCACCACTTAAAATACATAACATGGCCTTTGGCCGAATGTCAACCTACATGCCATGCTCACCTTAAATCCTGGAAGACCTCTCAATTTCCCCTTCACGCTGGCTTCCAACAAGGGTTACAAATCCAAGACCTTGAATAGGTTCGGTCATACACAAAAATACATGGGTAAGCCTTATGGTTTCGGCTGGCCAAAACAAGAATAAAAGATTTAAACACACAGAGAGTCCTTACCACACTATTGAAATCTGCAGCACCTTAGTTAGGGGGGATTCGACTTAAGCCTCAGATGGAAGAGATATTCACTAGCGAAAAAAGGAAGGTGAAATTTTAGTAGAAGGAGAGTGGTAGATTTGGCCAAGTAGAAGAAAAAGAAGCAAGGAATTTTTGAAAAATTTTGGCTATTGTGGCTAGGGAGAATTCGGCCAGCAACAAGAGAAAAAGAAAAGAAATAATTTGATGAATTTTTGGCATTTCCTTGCTATATTCAAGCCGATTGTGGATGCCCCTAAGATGTCCCAAATTCGGCCAACTCCCCTCTTTTTGTGATAATTTCCAGCTTTTAATTATCACCTATTTAGTTAGATTAAATACAATACCTATCTTCTATCCCCTCCTTTATCACCTCTTCAAAAATAAAAAGAAATAAAATCAAAATAATCACTCTTCTTAGCCGAAAAAAACAAGGCTTATCATAATAAGAGTCCCACATGCAAGCCATCAGCTCACTCTCCCATTCACGCCAGCTTGGGAAAAAAATAAAATACCAACCTGCAGCTTCTTTGGTTCAAACACAGGACCTGGTGGAGGCAAACTGCCGCCATGACCCTTTCAACGCCCCAAGTCACTCTTCCAAATCGACTTTCATGCCCAAACTCACCCACAAAAATCTTTTAAAGCCTTCTAACTTGGCCCCTTTCCTTTAACGCCAAAAAGCCCAAAAAAATAAACGATCCCCTTGTAACTCCCAAGATTCAACCCAAGACACGCCTAATCGTCACCTCTAAGCCCTTAAGTGGCCCATGAAAGCCACTTTGCCAATTAATTCTTTGTGTCATGCTTCTCTCGAATTTTTCTTAACCACTATCTCACCTAGCTCCTCTTTTAAACATTTAAAAGAAATTTCCATCCTAAGTCGCCTAGCTCGGGGTTATTTCTTGACCCTAGAACATGCTTAGCAATCATAGTATTCATTCTTCAAGCACACACGTGGGAAAACAATTAAATTACAAACAACCCTTAATTTAGGATGTTACAATTCTACCCCCTTAAAAAGAATTTCACCTCGAAATTACGGATCGGAAGAGTTGGGGTATTGTCACGCATCACATCCTCGGGTTCCCATGTGGCCTCCTCCGTACCATGGTTTCGCCATAGCACTTTTACCAAAGGCACTGACTTCCTTCACAGAACTTTGACATCTCGATCCAAAATCTGTACCGGCTCCTCCTCGAAAGACAAGTCCGAGTTCACTTCAATTTCCTCAACCGGCACAACGTGTGAGGGATCTGATCGATAGCGCCTCAGCATCAAAACATGAAAGACATCATGGATCTGGCTCAATTCTGCTGGCAACTCAAGCTGGTAAGCTACCGGTCCCACACGTTTCAACACCGTACGGTCCGATGAATCTAGGGCTTAGCTTGCCCTTCCGGCCAAATCTCAGCACCTTTTTCCAAGGTGATACCTTCAAGAAGACCTTATCACCCACTTCATATTCAACCTCTCTGCACTTAAGATCAGCATAGGATTTTTGCCTGTCTGACGCCTCCTTAAGACGAGCCCGAATTACTCTAACCTTATCCTCCGTCTCTGCCACTAACTCTGAACCTAACACCTGTCGTTTTCCTAGTTCCGTCCAACACGTAGGAGTACGGCATTTCTGACCATACAGCACATCATACGGTGCCATCTCAATGCTCGCTGATAACTATTGTTATAAGCGAACTCGCCAAAGGTAGGTACTCCTCCCAACTACCACTAAGTCCAAAACACAGCCCCTTAACATATCTTCCAACACTTGGATAACCCTCTTAGATTGTCCATCGATCAGGGTGAAAAGCCGTCTGAAATTCAACTTCGTGCCTAACTCCTGATGTAAAGCCTTCCAGAATCTTGATGTAAATCGGGGATCCCGATCTGAGATAATAGATACCGGTACTCCATGCAACTGCACTATCTCTGCTATATACAGCTTGGCTAATCTTTGAAGCGAGTAGTCAACCCTTACCAGTATGAAATGAACCGACTTAGTCAACCGGTCTACTATCACCCAAACTGCATCTTTCTTACTGGGCGTAAGGGGAAGCCCACTTACAAAGTCCATAGTAATCTCCTCCCACTTCCACTGTGGATCTTTCTTGGTCAGAATACCACGATGGCAATTGATGCTTAGTCTTAACTTGCGGCATGTCGACACTTGCCCACCAACTCTTACTTTCCGCTTAAGACCCGGCCACCAAAATCGCTCCCTTAAATCTCGATACATCTTGTCGCTTCCGGGTGCATAGCGTCACGGATCGCTATGAGCTTCTTTAAGGATTCACGCCTCAAATCAACATCCTTAGGCATGCATACTCTCCCCTGAAAGCACAACACTCCATCACTGCCCAAGCTGAAATCTTCGGCCTCACCATTCTGTACTTGTAACCTTTGAGTATTCAAAGCTTCATCGGTCATCTGTCTTTCTTTGACCTCATTAATCCAAGACGGCTTCACTTGCAATTCTGCCAAAAGGCTCCCATCCTCACAGAGACTTAGATGAGCAAACATTGCTCACAAATCCGCTACCACCTTTCGGCTCAATGCATCAGCTACCACATAAGCCTTCCCCGGATGGTATTTGATTGAGCAGTCGTAGTCCTTCAACAACTCAATCCACCTCCGCCGCCTCGATTTAAATCTTTACGAGTCGAGGTACTTCAGACTTTTGTGATCTGTGTACACTACCGACTTCTCCCCATACAGGTAGTGCCTCCAAATCTTCAAGGTAAAAACCACGGCAGCCAATTCCAAATCATGTGTTGGGTAGTTTGCTTCGTGAGGCCTCAACTGTCGTGATGCATAAGCAACCACCTTCCCTTCTTGCATTAGCACACACCCTAAACCAGTATGTGATGCATCACAATACACAGTGAATTCCCTTCCTGCCTCTGGCTAAATCAAGACTGGTGCTTCTGTCAAGACCCTCTTCAGCTTATCGAAACTCTCTTGCTGCTTCTTCGACCACACAAATGAAACTCTTTTCCTCAGCAGCTTAGTCAATGGTGCTGCGATTAAAGAGAAATTTTCCACAAATCTCTGGTAATATCCTGCCAACCCCAAAAAACTCTGAATTTCTGTAACTGACTTGGGTGGTTTCTAATCCAAAACTGCCTCGATCTTACGGGGATTCACCCTGATGCCCTCAACTGAAACTACATGCCCTAGAAAAGTTACCTCCTTGAGCCAGAACTCACACTTGCTGAATTTGGCGTACAATTGTTTCTCCCTTAGAAGTTGCAGAACCACATGAAGATGTGCGTCATGCTCCTCCTCAGACTTCGAGTACACCAAAATGTCGTCTATGAACACCACGACAAATCGGTTCAGATAGGATTGGAAAACCCAGTTCATCATGTCCATAAACGCGACCAGTGCATTCGTCAAACCAAAAGGCATTACCAGAAACTCGTAGTGTCCATACCGAGTACGGAATGTCGTCTTGTGGACATCAGCCTCCTTCACCTTAAGCTGATGGTACCCTGACCTAAGGTCAATATTAGAGAACACCGATGCGCCTTTGAGTTGATCGAACAAATCATCGATCCTGGGCAAAGGATACCGGTTCTTTATTGTCAACTTGTTCAGTTGTCGATAGTCTATGCACATCCTCATTGTTCCATCCTTCTTCTTGACAAAAAGCACTGGAGCCCCCCAAGGCAATACTCTTGGTCGGATGAACCCTCTATCCAACAATTCCTGAATCTGCACCTTCAACTCTACCAATTCTTTCGGCGCCATTTGATACGGAGCTATAGATACTAGTGCGGTTCTGGGTAACAGATCTATACCAAATTTAACTTCACGGTCCGGAGGCAGACCCGGAAGTTCCTCTGGAAACACATCAACATAGTTCCTTACGGTCCAGACATCTCTCACAGCAACATCCTTAGCTTCCAAAGCACAGACATGCACCACATAAGCTTCACAACCCTTCCTAACCATCTTTTTCGCCTTCAACGCAGAAACCAGATTAGATAGGTAATCTCTCATTTTACCTATCATCACCACATCTTCTCCTTCCATGGTCTTTAACACCATATGCTTATCTACGCAATCCAGGCTAGCCTGATACTTTACTAGCCAATCCATCCCGAGGATTAAATCAAACTCCTGAAATGGTAGTTCCATCAAGTCAGCCAAGAACACGACCCCTTAAAGTTCTAGGGGTACGTTCCTATAGAGTTTACTTACTTCTACGGAGTGACCTAGAGGGCTTAATACAGTCATCTTCCTAGAAGTAAGCTCAGAGTCTAAATGCAGAGTTTCCACTACGCTACTAGCAATGTATGAGTGGGTTGAGCCAATGTCAATCAAGGTACTATAAGGTACACCAAAGATCAAGAACATACCTATTATGACGTCCAAGTCGGCGCCCTCCTCTTGACGCCTCGCGCATAGACCAAACCAGTTGCCTAGCCTCGGTACCACCAAGACCTCCCCTCGGTGCCCCACCACCTCTGCCAGTACCATTACCTCTTCTTCCTACACCACGACCCCTCGGTGGCTGCTGATTATCCCTCCTATTCGGTGCACGATCCTGACCCTCTGATCTCAGCCTAGCTACCTTTTTCGAATAATCTCTAACTCGATGTTCTATGGACCCACATTCGAAACATTCCCGATTACCATTCCAACACTCCCCCGTGTGAGATTTTCCACACCGAGCACACCGTGGCGGCCATTGAGAATTGGCAGCAGCAGCAGGCCTAACAGCTTGATCTGACCCACCAAACTTCGTCCTCTTTTGCTGATTACCAGAAAACTTTGAAGATCCGGAGCTCCTCTTATTCCAGTTCCTATCCCGATTACGCTTAACCGACCGCTTACCCCTTCAAAGAACCTTAGACTTCTCCACTAGGGCAAATGAACTCCCGCCTCCTGCTGGAGCTATCATCATCCTCACTCATCTCTCACCCATCTTCAAATCTGACATAGCATTCATGCTCGGTACCCATAATACCACGAGCATACCTACTCAACCGGAGAAATTCGGCCTCATACTCCGCCACCGTCTTATTACCCTAAACCAGGTTCAAGAAAGCCTTCCGCTGCGCATCCACGTAGCTAGTTCCTATATACTTCTTTTGATAGGCAGCCTTAAAGAATTCCCACGTGAGATCCTCCGCCATCGCTCCATCTCTTACAAGGAGCCACCACCGATATGACTCATCCCAAGCAGAGATTATACCCTTCAACTTCTCCTCATTTATAAAATCTAGGTCACCCATGATCCTCTCGCTTGATTCCAACCAATACTCCGCCAGACTGGTGCCACTCTAGAAACTCCTCTAAACACCTCTCGCTCCGTTAGCCTCAAGTCGCTCAACCACAGATTTTGGGCTCCTACACCGCCTTTGCCTCGAAACTTCGCTCCAACACTCGTAGCACCGCTTGAGATACTACATCGTTACAACCATCCGATCTTGAAACTCGCCACTGCGTCGGCAGATCCCAGATCTCATTTCCGCACCTATGACCGCACCACCTTTAGCTCGACAAGGTCATCCTACCTCTATCATACCACCACGGTGGGACGTCCACGACCTCTTGTACTCATTCTTCCCATTTATGCTTATCGATTAAGAATTTTATGCATTAGTACTTGTTTCACTAGTTATCCACGAAGAAATTTTATGAAGAGAGCTTAATAGGGATTCTTTCGATCATTCAAAGTTCAAGTTTTCTATCCTAATTCACAGAAAAATACATCCATTCCTTAGTATCTCCCATTCACATTCACTCAATGGATATTCCTGTCCGTTCCTATCCCAGGGGTATTTTCGTCAATTGTCCTATAGGGGTATTTTTTTTGTAATTTTTCAAAAATAAAAGTTCTCGGATGATTTTGTCAAAAAGGTTTTTGGAACTTTTAAATTACCGAGGTATTTTGAATAAATTTTGAAATCGGGTATTTCGATAATTTTGGACCTCGTGGGTATTTGATAATTTTCACAAATCAGGTGAATTTGTAAAATTTAATAAATCGAGGATATTTCAAAAGTTGCAAAACTTTGAGGGTTCTTTTGAGAATTACATTTTCCGAGCAGTGATGTTACAAAATTTTGAAAATCAGGGTCATTCTGGTAGTTTTGTTGGTTGGGGCAATTTCGTAATTTTATCACTAGGGTATTTTAGTAATTTTTTCATAACAAGATTTCCAAAACTTGGTTCCAATTGATTTCACAAAAGAAGGTTATTTTGAATTTTTCTTATTTGGAAATTTTTCATACGGAGGGTATTTTGGTAGTTTACAAACCAGAGGTATTTTGGTCATTTTTTTTAAACCAAGGTTTTAATTACTTCAAAACAAAACGGCTAGTCCCTTTCGGGTTTTAATTATTAAGTTTAGCCTGTGAGTGTGTCGTCTCAGGTAGGATGAACTGTCACTACGCACCAGATAGGATTCGAGTGAGTAGGAGGTGAGTCACTAGATCGCTTAAATACCGTGCCCCACCGAATCCAATCCTAGACATGCGATAACGATTGCCACATCCCCCTTTCAAGGACAACTCACGGGGTTACTTAGGAATTATTAAATCTTATGCATTGTTTGTTGGGATACGCTAACCCTAGGGTTCAACAATTCCTTATTCTAATATTCTACGTTCCCAATTTACCCTTCTACCCCTATCATATATTCACAAAAATAGATATAATTACTTACCTGGGCGAATTGGTGCCGGAGACTTGGTGCCATGCTGTTCAAACCATAAACAGTTTCCCAAAACATTTCAATAAGGCCTACTACTAAAAACAAAACATTTTGGGCCTTGGGCCCCCACAATCGAGTTTTGAATCGGGCTCTGATACCAAAAATGTAACACCCCAAACCCGGCCCATGAGTCCTGACCGGATCTGGTATGTCACGGAGTAAAATAATTTGAAACATTTTGAGTGTCTGGTGAAAACTTGGTAAAATATGACTAAGGTATTAAAACAAGGTTTGATAAAACTCAGTTGGGATTATTTTTGTAAACTTTGTTGTGTTGAAAACCCTTTGGAAACATTTGATCGTGTAAAATTTTAAAGTCGATCGAGTTATTGTTAACTTGGTAAATTTTGTTACCCGATAGTAACATCTTTGAAAACTCGTAAAAGTTACTTAATTTGAAAATGTTACTTTTAACCGATTTACTTAACATTTGCAAGTTCATTTGTAGTATAGCATAAGTAAAATAAAATAACTATGTAAACATCCAAATAAAAATTAGCGGCCTTATTACAACCCAAATTAAAAACTTAGAAAAGAAAATAAATAAACTTAGCTATAATTAATTAAATTCAAATCCAACGATTAAGCATGGCTGCCTCGAGTCCTCTCCGGCTCCATCTCCGCGATCTACTCATCTGCAAAATAATTTGGGAAAGGGTGAGTCACCAAGACTCAAGTGTAAATCTCCCACCCTAAATGCAACTCATACACAAATTATTAACAACATGCAAACATGCAACCCCACTAACCATCCGTACTCCTTTAACTACCCCGTGGTCAAAACCACCGTGGTCAAAACCACCGGTGACTAGAGTCACAAATCAAATGATGGGGCCAACCCATCGTGTGGTCAAAACCAATCATGACCATAGGTCACAAATATCATAATGTGGTCAAAACCATCGGTGGTACCAAACCACTAGGACTTAGTCACGATTTATCAACGGTGTGGTCAAAACCACCGTGACCAAGTCACAATTAATCTGATGGGGCCAACCCATCTTGTGGTCAAAACCACCGTGACATCCATAGAAATCATCCCCTCCTCTCATCAATCCCACCATCATCATGCTTACATAACAAATGTCATAATCCCATATATCATGCATTTATGTACAAGATAGCATCCAACAGCATATGATGGCATACAAAATCATATATCATAGATCACGTAATAGGGGACTTACCCGGAGTCCATGCCTATTCCCACAAGGCTAAGTTACAACACAAAAGGTTATACAACAACATAATAAACAGTCTATGCTAATAAAGTGTGTAAGAGTTTACACACCTGTTACTACCGACATTCCTAGATCCCGAAGATCCGATCTACTGTGCTAGATCCTTTGACCCTATATTCGACCAACAACAAGATTAGTGACATAGGCCCATTCGGCCATAACAACTTAATACCAAAGGCTCTTTTGTGGCACTTACCTTAAACGGATTTGGTTTCCAAACAAATCCCGAAAACGTCTCTTGATTAAGACTCTGCCGAAATTCCTTAAACAACCCACAATAAAAATCGGTCACCACTTAAAATACATAACATGGCCTTTGGTCGAATGTCAACCTACATACCATGCTCACCTTAAATCCGGAAGACCTCTTAATTTCCCTTCACGCGGCTTCCAACAAGGGTTACAAATCCAAGACCTTGAATAGGTTCGGTCATACAAAAAATACATGGTTAAGCCTCATGGTTTGGTGGCCAGAATAAAAGCTCCTTACCACACTATTGAAATCGGTTAGTTAGGGGATTCAACCCCTTTATGGAAGAGATATTCGCTAGCCTATTGTGGCTAGGGAGAATTCGTAATTTGATGAATTTTGGCTTCGCTATATTCAAAGTTGTGGATGCTTGTCCCAAATTCGCTCCCATCTTTTGTGATAATTTCTTTTAATTATCACCTATTTAGTTAGATTAAATACAATACATCTTCTATCCCTCCTTTATCACCTCTTCAAAAATAAAAGAAATAAAATCAAAATAATCACTCTTCTTAACAAAAAAATAAGTGGTGCCATCACTCACTCTCCCATTCACGAGGAAAAAATAAAATACCAACCTGGTTCTTTGGTTCGAAGTCTTTTCTCTTCCAAATCGACTTTCATGCCCAAACTCACCCACAAAAATCTTTTAAAGCCTTATGGATATAAAGTTTATGTCACCTCTAAGCCCTTAAGTAGTGTTAATTCTTTGTGTCACCTCAAAAGTGTTGAATTTGGGATTTCTAGACCCTAGAACATGCTTAGCAATCATAGTATTCATTCTTCAAGCACACACATGGGAAGATAATTAAATTACAAACAACCCTTAATTTAGGATGTTACAGATCACATTCTTTATAAATTTTAAAGCTCGATTTCAACAATCAATGTGTGGTATGGAAATCACACTTTGGTTAGTTTATACCTCAAAAGTGATTTGAGCTAGACTTACGTTTCACACAATCATGGTGGTGTGAGGTCTTTTCTCATGCGAAACTTGGTGATATCGAGTAGTGTTTACCTCAAAAGTGTTGAATTTGGGATTGCCTTATTCAAAAGTGATTTTTTCGTTTCTCTTGAGGTCTAAATTGGTGATTCGAGGGTCTTCCTTATTCAACAATACCTGATCCTATATTTTGATGTGATTTGTTGTTCCTATTAGCTCGTTAGGGGCTTTCTTCGATTTTACTTCGTGTGGTTCCGGTTCTTTTGTTGTCCACTCTTCTAGTTTGTCGACCGTAAGGCTTCATTCCTCATATAATTCTTCTTTATTGGCACGAGCTCCAAGATCTAGCTCAGCTATGTGATTTCGTGATGGTCCCTGTAAAGAAGGTTGAACCAAACAGTTATCAATAGAATTAACGCTCGTACCTTTATTACTCGATGTCCTAGCTGAGTCAAGAGCTTGAAGAGTGATTGTTTCGTCGTCTACACGAAGTGTGAGTTCATTGAATTCTTCCTCTGTGTGGTCTTTCTTTATTGCTTTGGGATATGGCACACGAGGTTGGTACTCTGTAATTGTTGGTTTTAGTATATCATGGCACACCTCAACCATACCTTCATTTACCACAAGTTCTTCCCTTGGGTTTGGTTCGTCTAACCTTTCACTATCGTAAATGGCTTGATTTTGCTCTCTTCGGTTAGTTTCTGTGTTGCTTGATGGATGCCCTTGCGGTTGTTTGAACATTAACTTTGCTAGTTGTCTGACTGCTTTAGTAATTTCCTGAACTTGGTTCTTGATCTCTTCGATCGATGCTTGTTGATTATCGAATGTTGTCTCAGTTTTTTGGGGACAGGTGTTTTTGTGGCTGCCATGAATTTTGTCAGCATCTCCTCAAGACTCGATTCTTATTCCTGTTGGTGAGGTGGTTGTTGAAAATTTGGAGGAAGTTATTATCTTTGGCTTCTTTGATCATCCCACGAGGAATTGGGATGGTAACTCCAACCTGTATTATAAGTGTTACTATAAAAATTATTTTGAGGTCTAGAATAGTTACCCATATAGTGAGCTTGCTCGTTTTCCATGCCATATCCATAGGGTGGGTACTCAGGATTCGCCACGCCTCCTAAATTCAAGTCATATTGCATTACTGGGTTTACCTGCGAGAGACTATACAAACCATCAATCTTTTTATTCATCATCTCTAGCTGGTTAGATAACCTGGTGACCATGTCAAGGTTGACAACACTGGCGACTTTAGTAGGAATTGTCCACATGTCTTGCCACTGATAATTATTCAGTGCCATCTCCTCTATAAACTAAAATTACTTGTCAAAAGTAAATAAAAGAAAATTTTAGCAAAATCAAAATTTAACCTAAAAAATAAAAATAAAGGTAAATTGCGAAAAATAAAAATAATGGCTAAAGTAATAAAAATAGAGCTTTATTAATATTTTAGTTCCCCGGTAATGGCGCCAAAAACTTGATCGCTAAAATCGAGCTTTAAAATTTATAAAGGATGAGATCGAACCTGAAAACTAACTCTGACAACGATTAAAGGCAAGTGTACCTATTGAGTAGTAGTATAGCTTAGGTAATACCGATTGTCGAACCTAAAGGAACTAAAAGTACTAATACTAACTTTCTTTTTATTATTTAGCCTAAAATAAAGTGAAGTTGTTTTAACCTAAATTAACGACTACTAAGCTAAAGATGCAAAGATAAAAAGAACGAATTGGGAAATAACTTGAAGAAAAATTCAGTTGATCACGACGATACCCTCAGGAAGAATCCACCTAGACTTCACTTGTTATTTAACACTGAACCATACGATTTATTCACTTAGTTTGATCCGTAAGACTCTCTAACGTATATTAAACCCTTTCTCGAGGCGAATAACGTCTAACCCTAGGTTAATTAATAAAAATCTCATTCTCGAATAATAACCCTCTAGAATAGCAGTAAATCGATCTATGGACTCCCATATTAGGTTTCACCCTAATCCGGTAAAATCTCGTCACCCTATCTATAGGCGTGCGATCAACTTCGCTTAATTATGCTAGATCTACTATTAAGCAGGGTCTATTCCTCCACCTAAGCACATCAAATTTGGATAAAGCACACATAATTAAGAACAAACTAAGTATTTATCATATAATTCAAAAAACAATAACAAGATTCATCTAGGTTTCATCCCCTTCAGGTATCTGAAGGGTTTATTCATAACAAATAAAGAAAACATCTCAAGAGAAAAGATAAAACAAAACATAAAAAATCTCTAAAACTCCCTGAAGGAATTGAAGGAGAAATCCGCCATCTTTAGTAGAATTTCAGCTTCTTGGGATGGATCAACTGGCTAACTTTGAGCGATTCCCCAACTCTGACCTTTCCAGCTTGGCTCCTTGGCCTAGCTCGACGCCTGGACAAAAGCCTTGGCAGAAGGCTTCTGCCGAACTCCCTTGCAAGTTGCCCCCTTGGTTGTTTATATAGGCTTTGAGATGCCTTACTTGGTCCCTAAGTATCCAAATCTAAGTGGAATTCCTACTAGGGTGTTTGAATAGGCTTTGGAATGTGTTTCTTTGCCTCCAAGTATCCAAATCCGAATGAAATTGCTCTTTCTAGCAACAGGGACACGACCATGGCACACGCCCGAATGAATCGTGGCCAGGCCGTACTCGGACTTCTTTAATGAGGCACAGCCGTACTTTTTGGGGTCCAGGCCGTGTTCTAGTAATTTAATGAGGCACGGCCGTGTGGCTTGAAGTCCAGGCAGTGTCGATTTCGTGAATTGGCCTATTTGGCCTGTTTTAAGCCCGTTTTACGTTATTTTCATCCTTGGGTGCTTTCCTGAGTATAAGACATGAAAAGAATGGATTAATAGCACCTTTTTATATGAATCAAGGGATAAATCATCCGAAAGTAAGCTAAATGTAGGATTTAAATATGTTACTTTTACGGTTTATCAGCTGGTTAGGTAGGATTTCTGATTGAATGACTAAACTGTTACTGTCACTGAAATGAGCTAAGGCCCACACTGATACTGATACTGTAATGGGCTAAGGCCCAATGGAATTGAATTGTTATTGGTTTGGGCTTGGCCCAGACTGTAATTGCATTGGCTATTTGCTTACATGGGGTTACACACTGAGTTTTCGTAAAATCACCCCTCTGTTTATCTATACAGGTAATCCCCAGTCTTAGGAATCGGTGCCGCGAGGGACTCGGAGGTGGCCACACAACCGCACCTACTGCTATATTGGATTTTTATTTATAATAATTTAATTTGGGTATTTGTTTGGTAATAGGGCCTCTTTAAATTTTTTAACTTTTAATTTGGGATTTTAATTATTTAAATTCTTACTAATCATGTCTGTCGAGTCTTGAAATTTATAAAGAGATTGATCGAACCTGGAAACTAACTCTGACAATGATTTAAGGCAAGTGCACCTATCGAACAGTAGTATAGCTTAGGCAAGACTGGATTGTCAAACCCAAAAGAACTAAAAGTACTAATACTAACTTTCTTTCTATTATCTAGCCTAAAATAAGTGAAATTGTTGTTTAATCTAAATTTAACAAACTACTAAGCTAAAGACGCAGAGACAAAAAGAATGAATTAGGGAAATACTGTTGGAAAAACTCAGTTGATTAAGACGATACCCTTAGGAAAAATCCACCAAGACTTCACTTGTTATCTAACGCTGAACCAGACGATTTATTCACTTGACTTGATCCCTAGGATTCCCTAATTTATATTAAACCCTCTCTTGAGGCGAATAACATCTAACCCATGGTTGATTAATTGAAATCTCTTTCTAATTAAAACCCCTGGAATCGCATTAACTCGATCTATGGACTCCCATATTAGGTTTGACCCTAATTCGGCAGATTTTAGTCACCCTATCTCTAGGCGTGCGATCAACTCCGCTTAACCATGCTAGATCTACTCTTTGATAGGGACTTTTGCTCTACCACCTAAGCACATCCAACTTGAACCAATATCCCGAAAATATTAACACAAGGATTAAGCACACATAATTAAGAACAAATCAAATATCTATCATAGTTCAGAAAACAATAACAATATCCATCTTAGGAAGAACAAATCAAATATCTATCATAGTTCAAAAAACAATAACAATATCCATCTTAGGTTTCATCCCCTTCAGGTATCTGAAGGGTTTAGTTCATAACAATAAAAGAAAACATCTCAAAAGAAAAGATAAAACAAAACATAAGAAATCCCTAAAACTCCTTGAAGGAATTGAGGGAGAGATCCGCTGTCTTGAGTATAATTCCGGCTTCTTGAGATGGATCAACTAGCTATCTTCGAGTAAATCCCCATAAGTCTGCCCTCTTTGGCCTAGCAAGACGCCCCTTGACAAAAGTCCTTGGGTCCCCCCATGTCCTCCTCTCTAAGTTGCTACCTTGGGTTTTTATATAGGCTTTGAGATACTTTTACTTTGCCTCTAAGTATCCTAATTCGAGTAGAATTCCTCCTAGAGTGTTTGAGTAGACTTAGGAATGTGTTTTTTTGCCTCCAAGCATCCAAATCGAGTGAAATTACTATTTTCCGAGGTAGGGACATGGCTATGGCACACGCCCGTGTAAGTCGTGGCCAATCCGTGGTCAGGTCAGTTGAAGAGGCACGGCCGTGCTTTTCAGTGTCCAGGCCGTATTCTAGTCTATCAAGGAGACACTACTGTGGGTCTTAAGTCCAGGCCGTGTCGATTTCCACTTTGGCCTGATTTGGTCCACCGTTTCTTATTCTTTCCATCCTCCGGTGCTTTCCTAAGTATAAAACATGAAAAGAAAGGATTAAGAGCACCTTTTTACATAAATCAAGGGATAAATCATCCAAAAGCATGCTAAATGTAGACCTAAAATATGTTACTTTTACGGTTTATCACATACCCCCACACTTAAGCTTTTGGTTGTCCTCAAGCAAAATTCTCAACTTACAATTAAAAAGAAATTTCCGTAATCCATAATTCCTATCAACAATGTCTCATCATAATTCATAGATAATTTATACATGGATAATTTAACTCAAAGAGTCCTAAAGATTCAAACAATATAAGTCATATATTTGTATCACAAAAACGTAGGTGTCTCCCCTTATCTAAATAATTACCTTTAATTTAAAATCGACAAGGATCGACATCCTCACAAAAGATTCACTCAAATCACTCGAAGTGTTTAAGGTTTAGGAAAAGAGCACTCATAAGCTGAACCTGAAAAGTTAATCCCATAGGCTTGCCTGAAAATCAAATCTCTGCCATTGTAAAATGAGATGATAAACAGATCAAAAGGTCTTTAACAGGGTTGTAACGGGGCTAAGGTTAAAGGTGTAGATAAAGGCTGAATTAGAAGGTTAGAATCGGGATTGATTTGACAAGTTACCTACCTAGAAATACTAAGACGATAATAAATAATTACATCAACTGAAAAGTAATAACCCTAATAATACGAGCTTTTCTTTTGAAAAATAGACTTTAACTGTATAAGCGCACTTTTCATAATATTAATGTTGAGTATACTTCAATTTTTTTAAGAACAAATCAAATATTTAATAAGAAATAACTTTAACAACTGAAATAAAGAACATAGTTAGGCAACTGCTCAAAGCAAATCTCGACAAAAATGGTAGTCAAGGAATGGTGATAACAAATACAAAGGGTTTTGGGTTAATATTAGTGAGTGAGCCAATAAAAAGGTTGTTAGGATCAACGGCGTTCACTAAAGGTTAATCATGAAGGTAGGATTTTTATGGAGTAAGTGGGTTAAATCCTAGATGCCTTAATCATCTCTGTATATCAAATCAAAGGTGTGGTCTCGACATGTATAATCGAGGAAAGTTCTAGAATAACAGTTCAATGTTGACACACTCATAATCAAAAAGTGAGCTTGAAAAAGAATAAATGCTCTACATGGCTCAAAATCTCACAAAAATTATGGGTGTTTTTGACATCAACCTCTGTAAGTTTCAAACTTCAAGGTAATATTCAAATTCAGTTCAACAACCTAGAAAAATTTTAATTCTGAAAAATAGACTTATCATGCTTGACTCTCTAGTATCTTAAAATTTAAATCATCAATGCACAATTAACCATGACTTACTCAAAAACATCTCAATAAAATTCATATATCAACAGAAATTTCATCCTAATTAGTAATATAGGAAATTACTTAAGAACAAGATATAATTCAGGGATTTGAGAATAATGCAAAAAGTTAGGCACTTTTACCCCCACTCTTAAGATGTACATTGCCCTCAATGTACAAAGATAGATAATATCATTTAGTAAATAATCAAAAGAGAAGGAGAGAGTGACACTTCCTGAATTATGGATGATTTCCTTGAAGGATGTGAAAAATATGTTGGAGGTGTCATCTTTTGTTGTGGTGGTTACAAACGAGCTCTTCGCTAAATGAAGAAATTGGGGAGCTCGTGAAGAATTAGCCAGGAATTATTAAGACACATTTAAAATAAACTAATTATGTATCTAAGGACAAGAAAACTAAAGAGAAAGAAAATAGAAAGTAAAATAAAATTAACAGAAAAGATGAATAGACTTAGGAGACCTTATTGTTGGATGGTTCGCGAGGTAGGTGTGATTCCTAAGGCTGTGTAGAGGCGGTGGTCGTGGTTCCGTGTGATTCCCTAGCAGCCTTTAGAACCTAAAACCAAGAAACTAAAACAAAATTAACTGAATTAAGCATAAGATAGTCAAAGAGAAGGAAAATAAAGGAGAAGATAAAAGTAAAACAAAAGATAAATGGTCTCAAAGACCCTTGGCTTGTCGAGTGGGTGAAGCGACCAACATGAACTTATGAAGATCGGTCTCCCTAAGGAGGACTGGGCCTAAATCCTTCCGTTTCTTTGTCATGGCCAAAAGTATGAGAAGGATGCTATGAAAACAAAGAATGCTGAGGCTGGAGGGTGGAGAAGGGTGTAAGGGAGGAACAAAGGTGAGACATAAGTGAGAAGAGGGAGGGTGGTTGGTTTAAATAGAATTCTCAAGTCAGGTACCTTCACACGCCCGTGTCTCATGGGCGTGGCATCTCACACAGCCATATCACATGGCCGTGGTGGGCTTCGTTCGTTTCTCTCATGCCCGTGCTTATGTCGTCACGCCCGTGTGTGTTTTAACAGTGTCGTCCACGGTTGAATCGCACGGTCGTGGGGTTTTTTCGGTGCCCGTGTTGTGGTGGTTGGAGTCTATGACTCGATGATTTGATTCTTTCTGACTCGTACCTCTTCTGCCATTGTCAGTATGAAGATTCTATACTTCCACACTGCCACGGCCGTATGTAAGTCCGTGTGACCTGGGAATCTGCGCTTTTGGCTAGTTTACAACTAGGTGTTCAGGAAGAAGAAAATAAAATAAAATAAAATAAAAATATATGTAAATTTAAAATAGGGTTAGTACTTGGGTTGCCTCCCGAGAAGCGCTCATTTAAAGTCTTAAGCTAGACTTTCCTTTTGCTCGTATGATTATGGTGGTTTGAAAGTTTGAACATCTTCCTTCATGCTGTCAGTTTTACTTTCATGATAAAGTTTAAGTCAAGAAGTGTTTACCTTAAAAGTGCCGAATATAGGGTTGCTTACCTCGACTATTCCGTATGGGAAAATATTGTGTACCTCAAGAGGGATTTCTGCGTTTGATTTTAGGTTTGATGTGGTAATGCGAGGATCTACTTTATCTAACAGTACCTGGTCTCCTATTTTGAAGTGGTTTGATGTTCCTATGAGCTCTTCTGGGGGCTCCTTAGGTTTTTTTGTGTGGTTCCAGTTCTTCTTTAAAGTGTGTCGTCCACTCTTCTAGTTTTTTGACCCTAAGGCTTCGCTCCTTATGTGATTCTTCTTTATCATTCGTTGTCCTGGTCGAGTCAAAAGCTTGTAGACTGATTGATTCGTCACCTACACGAAGTATAAGTTCTCTTGTACCAACATCTATTTTAGTCCTAGCAGTTGCTAAAAAGGGTCTTCCTAGGATTAAAGGAATCGAATTGTCCTCATCCATGTCTAAGACAATGAAATCTACTGGGAAAACAAATTTATCAATTTTTACAAGAACATCTTCGATAATACCCTTAGGAATTCTAACAGTTTTATCAGCTAATTGAATACTCATCCTAGTTTGTTTGGGTTTCCCTAGACCTAGTTGTTTAAATAATTTATAAGGCATAACATTTATGCTTGCCCCTAAATCTACTAAAGCATTATCAAAAGATAAACTACCAATCAAACATGGAATTGTAAAACTCTCAGGATCTTTTAGCTTTCACGGTAGTCTATTCTGTAGCATTGCTGAGCATACTGCATTTAATTCCACATGTTGCTCCTCATCTAACTTACGCTTGTTTGTCAAGAGTTGTTTTAAAAATTTCCTCGAATCTGGAATCTAGAATCTGTGAAAGAGCTTCAAGAAGAGGCAAGTTAATGTGTAATTTCTTTAAAAGTTTAAGAAACTTACCAAACTGTTCCTCTATATTGTCTCTCTTCATCGCTTCGGGATACGGTATGCGAGGTTGGTACTCTTTGATTACCGATTTTGGCTTTTCTTGAGTTAACTCAACTTTACCTTCTTCTACCTCGTTTTCTTGTATTGAATTGGGTTCATCTAACCCTACACTATCATGAGCTGTTATGGCTTGGACTTGCTCCTTTGGGTTAATCTCAGTCTTGCTTGGTAGACACCCTTGCGGTCGTTCAGAAATTATCTTTGCAAGTTGTCCAACTGACACCAGATCACTTCCCCTTTATCATAATCACCCATATGCCCATGCAACATTCAAAACATACATTTATCATGCAATTTACCTTACCGCCAAAATCATAACAGTTTCCACATATTTTCACTTCAGTGTTATTAAACAGTATTAATGAGTATTGAGGGGTACATACCTGAATTCATTGTACCATGAAATGGTACCCTTAGCCATGTTTATTCGTCACTTCATTAACACATGCTTAACATTATTATTATTAAACTATCGGGAGTTTAGTGTAGGGTTACACACCTGACTATTCGTAGATCTAATCGAAATCCTAAAAATCCTGATCTAACACACTAGATCCCCTTTCCTACATTCGGCCACATTAAGAACATTAGCAAAGAGGCCATTCGGCTATACAGCAAATCCCGAAGGGTTAACGCAACCAAAATCCTTACCTTGCTACTGATTTTGTTACCAACCAAATCCTGAAACTATGCGATAAGCCTTCCTTGAAATCGGCCAACCATTAATATACTCAAACGGTTAGCTTTTACTTTTCAAATAACTAAGAGACGAATTGAATCAGTACGAAACCTTACCACTGACTTACCAAAACTATTGATTAGGGAAAAGATGATTCTGATTTACTGCTTCAAAATCCGGAGATCCTAAAAGAAACCAATTGCATGGTTGATTAAAAGTCAAGACAAATGTCGAAATTTGGCTTTTGTCCTACACATGTCGACAGAGAAAAGTAAGTGAGAAAGAAGAGATTCGGCCATGACAGTCTTACCTATTCCAAATCGATTAGAGAAGAAATCAAAGGAGATCTCTGCTTGCTTAGGATTTGGCCAAAACTGAGAAGAAAAGAGATTAAGAGATTTTGGCAATGGCTTCAGGAAAACTATGGAGATTCGACCAAAGTGAAAGGAGAGAAAGATGATTGGTATTCGGATTTGGTTTACAGAAAAGAGATTAAGGAAGTTTCACTTTTGATGAAAGAAGAGATTGTGAGAAGAAGAAGAAAAGAATGAGGTTGAGGCTCAGTTTATGGTTCGGCCAAGGTGAGAAAGAGGAAGAAAAAGTGGTAAAAAGAAGAAAAGAAGAGGAATGATGGTAAGGCTCAGTTAAAATTCGGTTTAGGGAGTTTTGGCCACAAGGTGACCGAATTTGCCATCATAAAAGTCCCTTGGCCGGCCAACTCTCCTTCTCTCTTCCTAATCCCCCTTTTCACTCCTACTTAGCCGAATCCTCAAGCTATTTGACCCAATCTACACTTCATCCTTGAAGTGTCCTTGTGCCATCTATCACTGCCCTTCTTTGCTGAAAATAAAACTCCAAAATGCTTCCCTTGCTGCTTGAACCAAGGCCCTTCTCACTCCCTGTGGCGTCACCTCACAAGGCCCTAAGTGGCTCCTCCTTGCCACCTTACCAGCTTAATTCTTGTGTCCTAAACCACACAATAAACTCCCTAAGGCCTAACTCCCTTAGTTCCCCTTTTTAGGCTTAAAATAAAATATTTTTCTAAGGCTCTTACCTACATCCCAAGGTTCCTGAAGCCCCAAAACACATCCAAAACACACTCAAGCATGCAATCACATTCATTCAAGTGAAAATGCATAACCCCCAAATCCCGGATATTACATCATCGATCTGCTGTATCTCCTTAACCTGACTGACCCAAGAGGGTTTCACTTGAAGTTCAGCTAATAGACTCTCATCATTGTATAAACTAAGATGAGCAAACATTGCTCTCAAGTCAGAGATTACTTTACAACTTAGAGTATCTGCTACCACATTAGCTTTACCCGATGGTACTCGATCGAGCAGTCATAATCCTTTAACAACTCGATCCATCTCCTTTTCCTTAGATTCAATTCCTTCTGGGTCAAAAGGTATTTTAGGCTCTTGTGATCGATATAAATGATAGATTTCTCCCCGTACAGATAATGTCTCCAGATCTTCAAAGCAAAAACCACTGCCGCCAATTCCAAATCATGCGTGGGATAATTCGATTCGTGCGGTCTTAACTGTCGAGATGCACACGCAACAACCTTTCTATTTTGCATCAATACGCACCCTAGCCTCGTGTGTGAAGCATCACAGTAAATCACAAACTCCTTTTCGGCCTTCAGCTGAATCAACACCGAAGCCTCCATCAACATCCTTTTTAACCTCTCGAAATATTCTTGCTGCTTATTAGACCAAACAAATGGAACCCCTTTTCGTAGCAACTTAGTCAACGGTCGCAATTAATGAAAATCCTTCAACAAACCTTCATAGTACCCCGCCAGACCAAGAAAACTCCAGATTTCTACTATAGACTTAGGCGACTTCCAATCCAACACCGCTTTAACTTTTCGAGGGTCAACCCTAATCCCCTCTGCCGACACGACGTGGCCTAGAAAAGTAACTTCACTTAGCTAAAATTTACACATACTGAATTTGGCATACAACTGCTTCTCCCTCAGAATCTGTAAAACCACTCGAAGGTGTGAATCATACTCTTCTTCCGATCTTGAATAAACCAGGATGTCATCTATAAATACTACGACAAACCGATCCAAGTAGGATTGGAACACTCGATTCATCATGTTCATAAATGTTGCTGGCTCGTTGGTCAATCCAAATGGCATCACCATGAATTTGTAATGACCATAGCGAGTCCTAAAAGCCGTCCTATGAATATCCGCCTCCTTGACCTTAAGCTGGTGGTACCCTGATCTCAGATCTATCTTTGAGAAGACTGAAGCCCTTTTCAACTGATCAAACAAGTCGTCGATCCTCCTTAATGAATAACACCGGCACTCCCCAAGGCGACACACTTGGTCGAATAAACCCCCTATCTAGCAACTCTTGAATCTGTGCTTACAATTCCACCAACTCTTTCGGTGCCAATCTGTACGGGGTGATAGATACTGGCGCTATTCCTAAAAGAAGATCAATTTCAAACTCTACTTCACGGTCCGGAGGTAAACCCGGAAGCTCTTCTGGGAAAACATCAGAAAATTCCTTCACCATCCTAAAATCCCTGATAGTTAGTTCCTTGACTTCCAGAGCCCAAACAAACATTAGAATTGCCTCGCATCCTTTCCTCACCATCCTTTCTACTCTTAAGGCAGACACTACATTTGATAGACAGTTCCCCCTTTCACCTATCACCAACACTTCACCACCTTCAGGAGTTTTTAACACCATACGTTTGGCTGCACAATCTAGATTAGCTTGATACTTCACCAGCCAGCCATGCCTAAGATTAAATTGAACTCTCCGAATGGTAGCTCCATCAGATTAGTTAGGAAAACTATCCCCGAACTTCTAAAGGTACCTCTCGATAAAGCTTATTTACCACCACAAATTGTCCTAACGGGCTAATTACGATCATCTCCCTAGAGGAAATCTCAGAATCTAAGCTTAAAGTTCTAGGCACCCTACTAGTAACATACGAATGCGTCAACCCAATGCCAATCAATGCAGTGTAAGGAAAACTAAAATTAAAAACATACCGGTTATAACATCCGGTGCGTCAGCATCCTCTCATCGTTTGGCAGCATAGACTAACCCCGGCTGTCTTGCCTCAGTGTTTCTTGCCCCTCTGTTCGGTGCTCTACGGCCCCAACTAAAATCGTTACCACTTCTAGCTGGACTATGACCTCTCTGCAGCTGCTGACCTCCTCTACCCGACTGAGCATTCCTCGACTGCATGGGCCCTTCATCGCCTCACTTCGTGGACAATCTCAACACAGTGGTCCGTAGATCCACACTTGAAACACTTCCCATTGTTCGACCAACACTCACCCTAATGGAATTTACCACATCGAGCACACCTCTGTGTCTGGCTAGCAGCAGCAGGTCTCTTATCCCATCTCGGCCCATCTGACCTAGGTCTTTTCTGAATACACCCAGCTGATCCTGTTGTTCCAAAGTTCCTCTTATTTTCACCCCTTCACTGCCCTGTTGCTGTGGACAGTTTCTAACCTAGTGGTCCGTAGATCCACACCTGAAACACTTTCTATTGTTCGACCAACACTCACCCGAATGGAATTTACCACATCGAGCACACCTCTGTGTCTGGCTAGCAGTAGCAGGTCTCTCATCCCATCTCGACCCATCTGACCTAGGTCTTTTCTGAATACGCCCAGCTGATCCTGTCACTCCAAAGTTTCTCTTGTTTCCACCCCTATATCTATCTTGATTCAGTTTTTCTATCCACTTCACCTCCTCAGTTATCTTAGCTTTTTCCACAAGAACCACAAATTGCCTCTCCCCTGTGGAGCTATCAATACATGCAGATCATCCCTCAGACCATCTTCAAATCGAACACAACGTTCATGGTCTATGGCCACTATCCCTCGGGCATATCGGCTAAGGCGTAAGAATTTCGCTTCATATGCAGCCACTGACCTACTTCCTTGAACCAGATTCAGAAATGCTCTGCGCTGCGCATCCACATAACTCGATCTGATGTACTTACTTTGGAATGCCATTTTGAAGAAATCCCAAGTGATACGGTCAGCCACCGTACCATCCTTAACCGTAAGCCACCATTGATAAGCTTCGTCCCGTAGGAGTGATACAACCCCTTTCAATTTTTCCTCTTCTGTGAAATCAAGATAATCCATTATACGCTCAATCGCCTCCAACCAATACTCAGTTGTACTCGGGGCTATACCAGAAATTCCCCTAAACATTTCTACCCCATTGGCTCTAAGTCGCTCCGACACAGATTTTCGAGCTCCCGTACCCATGCATGCCCCAACAACTCTCTCTAAACCCCGTAACATCACCTGAGATACCGCATCATCTCTGGCTATCTGGTCTTGAAATTCTGCCTCTGCCGCTGGTGGTTCTGGCATTTCGTCTCCTGACCCATGGCCAGATCCTACTGGTTCTGACACGGCCATCCTGCCCCTACCAAGACCACGCGCAAGACGTCCTCATCCCATTGTACTCATACTATCAATTTGCTTTTAACTGTTTAGAAGTTTTATGAATTAATAATTTCTTTCATTGATTAATAACGAACAATCTTATGGAAAGTAGTTTCAAAAGTAGTTCCTTCGAATTCGAAATTATATCTACAATGTTCAGTCTCAAGATTGTATCTCCTAGTTCTAGGAACCACATACATTCAACAATTATACACATCAAACATAAAACTAACATACATAAACTCACATTCGTCGCATAAGAGTATTTATGTCATTTCACTACCCAGGGGTATTTTTATAATTTTCTCCTATAGGGGTATTTTTGTAATTTTCTAAAATAGGGTATCTTGGTAATTTTACAAAATAGTGGTATTTTGGTAATTTTGCAAATGAGGGTATTTCGATAATTTTACAAATCGGGGTATTTCGGTAATTCTACAATCTGAGGGTATTTCAATAATTTTACAAATTAAGGGTATTTTGGTAATTTCACAAATTAATGGCATTTTGGTAATTTTGTAAATCAATGGCATTTCGGTTAGTTTATAAGACTAGGGGCATATTAGTAATTTTACAAAGATAGGGTATATGGTCCTTTTCGGGTTTTAGTTAACATCTTTGGCCCATCAACAAGTCCTCATGGCTAAAGTGAGCAGATCCTACGCACTGGGTAAGATTCCGTGAAGAGGGGTGGCTCACTAGGACCGCTTAAGTACCAACCTCTCCCTAGATCCAATCCTAGACATGCATATGTCTGTTCCCACACCCTAACCCAGTGACTTGTTCACGGTCATGTTATTAAATTAAGTCTTATGAACTTGAAAAGTTGTTTAAACTAGGCCTAAAGTCTATTAACCCTAACATACTAATCTACGTCCATAAAGCCCATCAAGCCCAACATGCTTGCCTCATCAAGAGTTAGAATACTTACCTGCGTGGATCAGGTGCCGGTTGACTCGAAGGCCATATCTCAACCCAAAGCACTTTTCTTAAATCCACATCAATCTATAAAACACTACTGGACTCGTTTCACAGCCTGAGTTTTGCAACCGCTCTGATACCAAAATGTAACACCCCAAATCGGCTCAAATGCTATGACCAGATCTGGCATGCTACAGGTTGAATGTTAAATTCGAAATTCTCAGTTTACTTTAAAGAAAGCATGGATTTGGAAAAATCATTTTTCGGTAACATGCTGTGTTGAAAACTTTACTTTATTGGGTTTGAAAATCTCAGTTTGTTTTATTCTGATATCCGTTAAATAGGTTATTTTTGATGAAAACCGTTGTTTTGCGTTAAGCGTGTTTGAAACTCCCATTTTTAATACCTCTTATAATTAAGTCCTTGAAATATAAATTTATAATCCACAATCATTAACCACTAGAAACCGAAAATTTAAGCTAAGAGGCCTTATTACATGCTATTGAGAATAAACTCGAAATAAAAAAACTAAAGAAAAACCAGAAATAAGTTCGTTTAAATAAAAATCTTGATGGCCCCTCGAGTCCGCCTCGGCTCCCATATCCACAATCTACTGCTTATCTAAAGGTTAAGAAAAATAAGGGGTGAATCACCAAGACTCAGTGTGCAAATCCCTGAATCCCATAAACAGCTTGAGGCCCATAAACACATTCTGGGCCTTAGCCCACACATAATGACAGCAAAACAAGTACATGCAGTATGTCCCAACCCAACCTAAAATGCCATCCTCTACACGCCAACCCTTACCAGCCATCACACGTCAGGGATTTCTACAATCAACCCACCAATCGCTACACGCCATTTCAACAGCCATGTTGCCAGTCGTAATAATCAGGGATCAATTTAACGTGGCTTTAGCCACCAATCACTATTGTGACCTAACTTTATGATTCGTGGTTTAACCACCGATCACTAAGTGACCTATTAACATGCTCTTCCCCTTCATCATATTAACCCTATCCCATGCATACATACATGCAAAATCAGGAACAATATACTAGCTATGAGATAACAGATTATCACATACATCGATACACATAGAGTAATTGTTATGTTTACGTACCTGGCATCCCTAGCCTAACCTCTACGGGTTATTCATTTGTCTACACACCTTTTAAACTTTTCAACCCATAACATGTATAATATAAAAAACTTATGTGATAAAGATCTACACACCTGATTACAGACAATATGACACTTTCTATGTCGACACTATCAGTAGCCGATACGACTGCTAACTGCCTATGGTTTTGTTCTGAAGTCGGTCCACAACTCGGTGGCCAATCCCGTACTGCTGACACCGTTTGCTTCTTAAATTTAGGGGTTAGTTTCACTGGTCTAATCCCCTCCTTCACCTGATCAGTATTGGAATCCATCAAAAGACCTTATCAGTTGCTACCATTATAACATATGGTTGTTAATCCATAACATAGGGTTAAGATCACGAATATGATAAACGAATCTAACAAAAATCTAAAGAGACCCTTACCTTGAAATCCCGAAAAGAGATAGAATTCAAAGACTAGCGATTTTCGACTTTTGAGATCTAGATGATTTGATCTACTTCAATTCCTGAAGTGTCACCCCAAGAGAAAACGCAAGAAGATAGCAAACGTTAGACGAAATGATAGCCTCAACAAGCCAAGTAGCCATTCGGCTTTGGCTTTCAAAATCGAAAGAGAGAAGAAATAGAAGAAATCGCCACTTACCTTATCACAGGGGATTCGACTACTCCTAGTAGGTTTTGGCTTCTAAGAAAATAAAAAAGAGAAGATGATACAACGAGATCTATGGAGATTCGGCTTTAATAAAGGATTGACAAAGAGGAAAAGAATGGACAAGGGACATTCGGCTATTGCATAAAAGTGATGGGAGAATGGGATTTGAGGTTTTCGACTTTTGGTGAAGAGTAGAATAGATGAAAAGAACAAAGATTACTGAAAAGGTAAGGGTCTTCCAAAGATAACTTTGGTCAATTAAAGAAGAAGTGGAGAACAACCAGAAAAGAAGTGAAAAGATGAAGGGTGGAACCTAACCAGAAATTTGGCACTTAAAAACCCCAGAGCCGAAATTGCACAAAAGAAGTCTACAGAGTCCTATAACCTAAATGAATTTCGGCACACACTTACCAAGCCAAACAAAAATCGATTCCCCCTCCCCCTTAGTGTTTGAAATTCAGCCACCACTATGCTTACCAGATAAATCCTAAATTTTCTTCCTTATCCTTATCTGATCAATCATCCATAAGTGGCATGGATAACGCCATCTCTTCCTTCCTTTATAAGCACATTATCTTCATTATCCACTCAATTAAACTCCCTATTTTCAAGCCTTCTAGCCGTCCCAACTCCCCCTCTTTTGACGCCAAAAAGAATAATTAAAATAAGTGGGTAATGCGACTCGAACCTTAGACTCCCTTGCCTGCTAATGATGCCAATTCATAGCCCCTATATGACGCCACTTCCCATTGGGCTAGAAGCCCATTTGTGTCTTAACACACAGATAATTTCCTTTAAGCCCTATCCTACCTGGCTTTCCACTAGAGTGCCCAAACAAAAATTTGACTAATGCCTCGGCCAACCCTCGAGCCCATTCTGGACCCCTAAACCACCCTAACTAACCCACTAGCATAACATAACCATCAAAGCACATTAAAAGCAAAGCCCCACCAATTCAGAGTGTTACACACCTAGGCTTGTTGAAGGTAGAAATACGATTAGAATTAATTTTTGAGCCTAGGGGTAAAATGGTCATCTTGCCAAAGTCTAGAGGAAAAATAGTAATTTTGCCTAAGCATGATTATTGAAATGATTTCATTAATGTGGTGATTAAAATGAGCTAAATTTCTATTATAGATAAAGAAGAACCGAGAATCCACCTCGATTGGGAAAAGGACAAAGTCTTGGACTAAACCGACGAGTTAGCTCATTTTGAAATCGAGGTAAGTTTGCATGTGATTAATGCAACATTTATGTTGCCATAATTGAGAATGCTTTGTATCATATTGATGCATGATGCTCTACTAAATTGAGTAGTTAATGTTGAATGAGATGTTGAGGTCCTAGTGGACTATATTGAATATGAAATTGCTGTCGTCGAGATATGAAATAGATAAGGTCTCGTATAAGACCATGTCCAGGACATGGCCTCGATACCGAGTTAAGATCCCGTATAAGACCATATTCGGGATATGGCTTTAGTAATAAATATGAGAATCGTATAAGACCGTATCTAGGATATGGCATCGATTCTTGATGTGAAACTCCATATAAGACCATATCTGGGATATGGCATTGGCATTCAGAAGTAACTCCATATAAGACCATATACGGGATATGGAATTAGCATTCAGAAGTAACTCCATATAAGAGTGCCTCTAGGATGTGGCATTGGCTTCGTACCCACTTGAATGACGATTAAGATGCATCTTTGACTATCCCTAGTGATTAATGGGATAAGTAAATGAGTTTAAAAGTAGAAATGAGAATTATACTAAAGTCATGTGAATGAGTGAATATAGGTACTCGTGAATGAGTCACGAAGAAACGATTACAATGTGCAACACAGTATGTGCTAAATAAGGGAAATTGTAAGTAAGTATGGCAAGGAGCCTATGACTTGTGTATGGTTAGTTAATGTCATGGATGGATTATATTATGAACTTATTGTTGTATTTATTTCCTTGCAAACTTACTAAGCTTCATGCTTACCCTTTTTCATTACCCTTCTTCCTTATAGTATTGCCAAGATAACTCGAGGATCGTGGACGTAGGAGTTCAAAAATCACACTATCGACATCACTTTAGTATAACAATTTAGACTTATTTTGAGAATGGCATGGATAGGACTTGGGTATTATGTTAAGTTGTAATTGTTAGTCAAAGTGTTGGCTATGTAAGTTATAAAAGTCATTTTTGTAAATGGCCTTATAAATTAGGCAAATACTTGGCAAGTTCTATTGCTTAATGAAGATGAATTTCATGAAGTATATGTCCTTTTGTATATCTTGATTCTTGAGCTCCTAGAAATACCTTTTGACTATCTTTAATGTTGGAATGGGTTCTTAGACGTGCCTTTAGAATAGGAGTTGTATTGTTTTGAATTGGAATATGTATGTGTGTAACGTAGGGTGGCAAGTGTAACACCCCTAACCCGTACCCATCGCCGGATTAGGGTTATGAGGCATTACCAAACTAAACTCAATTCTGAATAGACATTCAATTGAATTCAACACAAGCAAATGCAAACTCATATAACATAATCTGATTTTCATTCATGCTACTATGATACGTATGCATATTAACCCAACCGAACCATTCATACCATTTTAATAGCAATTGCATATACAAGCATACCAAAGTTACATCTTGACCGAACATTCAATTAATGAACCTAAACTTTGCAATTTATTTTATTAACTAAACAAAGGTTCGGTCACACTATTACTAATATCATAAGCATATCACAGTGTTTCAAATATTGAGACCAAACCATACCATTTTTACTTACCATTTGGATTCATGCTTAACCGGAATATTACTTAATCTTACTACGTCAAGCATGTATCATTTACTATATTGCCAAAGCACATGTCTCAACTTAACTACCATTAGTAATGTATAATAAACAAGTAACTCATGAATAAACCTTGGACAAGATCATACATACAATGCAACAACCATGTTCCACATATATAATTCAAGGCTAAGTATATTAATCCAAACATATAACAAGATTATTACCCAACTACTATATATATATATATATTACCTACATGAATCATCAAGCATCATCATCATTCCCTTACTAGCCAAAAAGCATAACTAAACACATCACACTTATTTCCCATAACTAATGTCACATTATTAAAACATTATCTTAACCCATAATGCCATTACCCACAACACAAATTTATAGTTACTATATGTGCCTATACCATAGCCGAATATAAGGTAAACAAATCCATACAACCCTTGTATCATAATGACATAACTATATGCACCATTTGATCATTAAAACCATATGTCTCCACATCAACTAACACAAAATATAAGCCATATTCATATGGCTTTATACATATAATGACAAAGTTTCCAACTCAAACATGGACATTAGCCATCCTATACATGCCTTTATCCAAAATAAACCAAACTAAAGGAGTACCAAAAAGATGATAGTGTGGTTGACTTTCTTTGATTTCAGAGCGATTTCCAAATCTACAAAACAGAACATTGAATCACACAGAGTAAACTTACTAGCTTAGTAAGTCTTAAGCAAATTCAATACAACATTTAAACATAAAGACCCTTTTAATCATTTAATTCGTGACATTGAATATAAACATTTCATTATATAAATAAATCATGACCGAATGCTTTTAGTACCATTAACCTAAGTATTAAAACTTTATACCATAAACTTATACATCATCAAGTCACATAAATATCATATGCATTTGTATATTCCAAGTCAAATGAACATATTATAAATATCAATCACATATTCCTATTTGTACACATATGCAAACACATTCAAACTCTTTTACCATTAACATTTCCACTTATAATCGATTCTTCAAAGTAATGTATATATATAAAACTCAATTTCATATATATAATGTTCATACTCATCATGGATAAGCTTAATAGCACATAATAAAATCCTTCTTGAATCATCAAATTTATCACATTATACTCAACTCAAATGATAGTTTACCAACTTACTACATTCTTTACTAATATAGTAGGATTACACTTACCCAAGTTTTTAGCACATTGCATTAAATGTGTCTCACCTTGTTTAATTCGCAAATTCACGGTTTATAAAATATCACCGGCATTAAGCCTGCTAGGCATCAAAGCCCGAAATATACACAGACATTAAGCCTGCTAGACCAAAGGTCCGATATTTAAACACCGGCGTTTAGCCTGCTAGGCAATAAGCTTGATAAGATTCACCGGCACAAGGCCTGCTAGGCTTGAAGCCCGAATATCAACATTAGTAACCATTCCATGCACATTTATTAATTCCAAAATCTTATATAACACATATATTTCATAATATCACATATCACATTTAGATACATTTAACCACATTACCTCAAATAAAATTGATTCTATATTACACTAATCACATTCGGCAATTCCACATAATTATTTCCAAAATTTCCAAATTTCAACATTTATTATAATACATAAATAATTTTCGATATATATTCGCTTAAAGACTTACCTCGACTATCGACGGACAACGAAGACCGGCTATTCGATAACCTTCGCCTTTCCCCGATCCAAATTCGTTTTTCTTTGTTCTTGATCTAAACACATTAAAATTTAGCTCATTCAAGCACATTTCATCTCAATTTAGTCCCAAAACACATAAATGGGAAAATTACCATTTTACCCTAATGTTTCACATTTTTATAATTTAGTCTTATATGCACAAAACACAAAAATACACAAAATTTCATTACACCACCTAAGAGTCGAATATTCATGGGGACTATACAAGTCCATTTATTTCATTTATTTTTCATTTTAGCCCCTCAAAATTTTTTTTTTGCAATTTAGCCCAAAATACTCAAATTCACTAAAATTTCCAATACAAAACATTTTAATCCATAACATAACTTTAACATATATTCATCTAACATCACAAAGCATAAGCTCCTATCATGGTCGAACATCACATACACACTAATCTCAAAAATTCTAGCATGGGTCGAATAGTACTCGAAGCAACGATCACAAAAAAGTAAAAATTATCGAAAATCGAAATCAAACTAACCTTGGATTTAAGCCAACAAGTGCCGAATTCAAGCTTATTTTCTCCTTTCTTCCTTAGCACAATCAGCCTTAATAAACTAAAAAGATGATAATGGCTTTTTCTTATGTTTTATTTAACATATATTATGTTATTTACTTATTTACTAATATAACCTTATATTATAAAATTTTATAAAATATAACTTAAGGTTACTTTTGTCATATACCACCCACTAACTTAAAAATGGGCTATTTTCCCTTTTAATACCTCATATTAAAAAGCCATTATCATTTTAGCACTTTTCACTATAGTATGCAACTTTTACACTTTACGCGATTAAGTCCTTTTTGTCAAATTAAACACTCAAACGATAAAATTTTCATACGAAACTTTCACAGACATTAATTCACATATAACAAACTTCAAAAATAATATTTAAAATTTTTTTGGACTCGAATTCGTGGTCCCGAAACCACCATTCCGATTAGGGTCAAATTGATTTATTACAACAAGGGCTTGGTATATAACACCGCTAATTGTCCACATGGGTAGACACTGCAGGCGTGTGTCTAGGCAAATGTGGAGACACAACTAGCACTGGGCGTATGCCCAAGACATGTGGATAAGTCAGAATGACAAGGTTTGGCACATGGACCAGGGCCACGAGAGTGTCAAGGCCATGTGAAATTAGTCAGTGTCGACCACGGGTGAAAGACACGGGCATTTCTTAGGGACACACGTTTAACACGGGCGTGTTGCCCCTGTTTTGATGAAAAGCCTTCCAAGTTCGTAAAAGCACCCAGTTTAATCCTGAAACCTCTCGGAGGCATGTTTAGGGCCATGTAGGCCAAGAATGAGCAAGAAATGGGTTCGAACAAAATTTTATAACCCTATTCGAGATGTTTAAGTAAGATTAGTTAGGTAATGCCTCAAACCCTATTCCGACTTGCATACGGGTAAGGGGTGTTACATTCTTTGCATACACTAGTCCTCCTTTGAAATCTAGACATAAGTTTGAAGAGGTTCTGAAAATAAGCTAGATGTGAAGGCTCCTTATGAGTATGACAATCCAAGAAGAAGTGGTTAAATTCCTCCAAGGCATGCCTACAAATTTTGCGAGATCTATACAATATGATTTTAGCACCACACAAAAAAATGATGTAGAGGCAAGTGAAACCCTACCTCGAAGAGATCAAATGTTAAAAAAAGGGCTAGGACTCCTATCAAGATTGTGAGGTAGGTTGCCTAAGTAGTATATAGCCTAAGGAAGAACTCAAACTCATATTTGTTGATATACAAATCGCAACATTGCAATAATCTTTTCAATTCCATCCTTGTAGTAGTTGAATCATTTACCACGAAATCTTCTGACCTTTTCTGCTTCAAACCCCATAAGCTTATATTTAACGAACTATAATTCTCCTCCCACCAACGCCTTTGCCCCAACCAACCATTATCACTAATGAACTTCATAAGTAGCAAAGAAAAAGAAATCTAAAACGTACCAAAAAGTTAAATGCAACATCATCATCCAAACTTTTCTTTTGTTAACTCCTTACCTTTAATAAATTTCAAACTCAATACATTAAATGCGAGAATAAATTTCAAGGAAAAGAGGAAGATCTTAAAGAAAGTAAGGAAACTATTGAGGTGTGGAAATGATAAGTGTTAAAGTAACATGTTTTAAATTCATTCTTAATGCATTTATATTTTAAATTCATTCTTAAACTCATTCTTAACTCGATGTTAATGGTGAATTTTATGCTCCTAATCTTTCAAATTCATGCTTTTATATTTAAGAAAGCATTTGGAAGCAAAAGAAGCGAGAATCGGAGCGAGTTATAGGAGCTACAGGTGACCCTTTCCACACATCCTGGCCACACAAGCTGCCACACGGTCATGTGGCAGGTCGTGTCAATTTCACAAATTTGGACCCTAAATTACGGGAAAACACAATTTTTAGGTTTTTCAGAAATTTTAAGACGCATATATGACAAAATATGAAAATAGGAGTGAGCCATCATACAATATTCAAGAAAACAACTCGAAAAACACCATTAAAGCCAATTCTGAAGAAGATTTCCGTCACGATTGAAGACTCCCAATTGATTTTTTAGAAGATTATAATGAGTTTATTTCTTTCGGATATATTGTATTGTGGATGTTTTTATTTTCAAGCATGAACTAATTTTCTAAATACCTAGAGGAGATGAAACCTATGATGAATTTTTTCGTTTGATTTTTATTTTACACAATAAATACTTAGATCTTGTTCTTAATTATTTGTACTTAACTCTTTATTTGATATTTCTAGACTATTGATCCATATTTGATGTGCTTAAATTAGAGGAGGAATAGACCCTGTTTAAGAGTAGATCTAACGTTATTGAGTAGAGATGCATGCAATCCTAGAAATAAGACGACCTAAATCTACCACATTAGAGTCAAATCTACTAGGGGAATCCATAAATCGAGTTAATGCGATAATAGGGGTTTAATTAGAAAGAATTTTCAATTTATCAACCTAGAGTCAATTGCTCTTACTCTCGAAAGAGATATTAGCATAATTTAGGAATTTCTACGGATCAATATACTAAGTAAATAAATTGCGTAATTTAGATTGATAGTGACAGATGAAGTCTAGGTCAATTCTTTTTTGGGTATTGTTTCGCTTATTGGTTGTTAATCGTTTAATTTCCTAAATTGTTCTTAGTTGTGTTTGTAGTTAATTAATTTTGTTAATTTTAATTTTTAATCAATCACTCGAGTTTATCGGTTAAATAATAGATAAGTACACTTGTCTTAGTCAAATTTTAATTAATTTACGACACATCAAGAAATTCAACATCAATAACCCCTTTTGATAAAGGTTTAAGGAGCAAAATGTGCTCAAAAAACATGGCAATGTGTTCCCAAATAAGTCGCTCCTCAAACTAATATAAGAGTAACATGTGGCCCATCATCCAATAACAATCAACTCTCACATCAGTTATGCCAACTATAAAGCATGTTCTGCCTTAAACTATATTCCCATCAAATCAATATTTATCTCAAGATTCAAATGTTTTCAAACTTTTGAATTCTTAAAATTTCCTTAAATTATTTCCCAAGTCCAAATACTTACACTGCAAGATTAGGTACCTTGCACCTTGCGACATTTGTAAAATTAATTTTCCTAATAATTTTGTTTAGAAAATTATCTAAAATGCCAACTAAGTTATTAATTTGTTCATATGCTAAAAATATGTTAAGTAAGGATATTAATTTTTTTGTTAAAATAATTCAATGGTGTTTTTGTAAGTGATCTAATTTGTTAATAATTAAAATAGAATGATTTAATTTGATTAAATTAAATATTTATTATTTATTAAAAATGATGCTAGGTTTACACTAATTATATCTAAATTATATAAACTAAATTATATTATACGTCATGAGTGAAGAAAAATTATATAAAAACTAAAAAATCAACACTAAGGATTCAACTATACAGATAAATTAATTTAAATATTTAACAACCAATCATCCATTTTGAGATTTATATAACCGTGATTTCAATTTTTTTAAAAAAAGTTATAAAATTATTGAGAGACCTAAATATTCTTATAATAAAATTCATTTTAAAAGAAAGTTGATTTTTCTTTCAATTTTAAATCGTTTTCAATTGAGAACATGTTTAATAAAATGTTAAAAAATTTAATCAACTAAAATTTAATATTTTCAACAATTTAATTTTTTAAATGTGTTTGATAACCCATCATAAAGACTACTAGATTATTTTTTCTACAAAAAATTTCAAAATTATAAGTAAATATTTATGACTTAAGAGAGAATAAATTCGATTATATTTTTATTTTATTGTATTTCATTTAAGATCATATTATTTTATATTAAATAATCTAATTATATTTAATTTTAAGTAATATACCAAATAAATTTTATAATTTTTTTTCAATATTTATTTTTCAATTATTTTTCATTTTATCAAACATAGCCTAAATTGATTCCTTGTACCTCGTAACAAATTTTATAAGTAGTATAAATTTAACTTATAATTATTAGCGTAAACTACAAATTGGATCACTTATGTATGGTTTAAATTACGTTTTGTTCATCAAACTTTAAAAATGTTATGATATGGTCACTAGAATTATCAATTCTTGACATTTTGGCCACTTATTTAGTCCGTTCTTGGCATTTTTGGAGCCCTAAGTAAAACAATAAAATGGGGTTTTAGGTTTCTTAAAAGTTGGAGAAAAAAATTTTATGTACCTTAAAATGTGGTAAAAAAAAATTTTAGGCCCTTAAAAGCTAAAAAAAAAAATATTTTTTGGCCCCTTAAAAATTGGTAAAAAGAATTTTGACTTTTAAAAGTTAAAAATTTTTTTGAACCCCTTAAAAATTAGAAAACAATATTTTAAACCCTTTTTAGCCTTAGACCCTGAAAGGCTGCACCTACAGACGACCCTAGGGTCGAGCCTGCACTTATTATTAGGATAAACTATGAATTGAATCACTTATGTATATTTTAAATTATAGTTTGTTCATCGAACTTTAAAAAAGTTATGATTGAGTCACTATCATTATAGATTATTGACATTTTAGTCACTACAACGTTAATGACCAAAATGTAACAAATTAATAATATTACTCATCATATCATAACTTTTGGAAATTCAACCACCAAAAACATAAATTTAAATTACACATAATTTACCCCTACTATTTAGGGTATTTACCAGAAAATGCCCTTTTTTTCAAAATTTACGGAAAAGAACCTAGTAATTAATTATTTACCAGAAAGGGCCATTTCCCAAAATCGTCCACGTCGGTAGCGTTTTTGGGGATCTGAAAAAGCGCATCCATGAGGGCGCTTTGTGCCACATCGACCAAAATCGCGTCCTTGAGGCGTGTTTCTTGATGTGCAAAAACGCCCCTCGGTAGCGTTTTTGCCATTTCCCTCCGTTAGGGTTTTCAGGTGTTTTAGGGTTAGGGTTAGGGTTTTAGGGTAGTGTTTTGTGTTTTTAGTGGTTTTTAGGGTTTAAGGTTAATTAATTAAAATAATTTAAAGTTTAGGGTTTTAGAAAAATATATCGACAATATAAAAATTATTTGTTATTTTTACAGTAGTATCTGGTAAAATAATTTTGAGAAGACATTTACGAACAAATAGAGACCAAAACGCTTCAAGCGGGATGCCTTTGTCGAGAAAATCTTGAAAAAAGCTCCCACATGGGCGCTCTTTTTGCTCTGATAGTCTCTTGCAAAATAATTTTGAGAAGATGTTTCTAAAAAATAGTGACCAAAATGCTTCAAGCGGGATGCCTTTGTCGAAGAGTTGTGAAAAAAGCTCCCGTGTGGGCGTTCTTTTGCTCTGATGATCTCCGCAATCCTTAGACTATAAATGAGCTAAATTTCATTCTCAGGTTACATAATAGAAATTGAGGCAGAAGTAAAATAGAAACTGAAGATGAGTGAACATACTAGTGATGTTATTTACTATGATGGTGAGGTTTGTGACACCAAAAACGGTGTTGTTTTTTTATCGGAGAACACAGCGCAACTAGTTTTTAACCAGAACATAGATTTGACAGAACTTCGCAAAAGAATTAGGCATAAAATCTTTGGAACAATGCCAATGAAAGTTCAGTCTATTAAGTATAGATTTTGTGCTTCGGTTGATCCTGTGAGATATGACTCATTCGACATCAAAGGTCCTCGGAGCTTGGAGGCAATGGTGGAGACTCATCTTGCTAGTGAATCACCCTATCTTGAGGTATATGTACAATTTTTATCACCAAGTGATCTTCCTTCGACTTCAACATCTACTGCTGTTCGAGAGGAATACATGACCCCAAGCCGACACTCTGTTAGTGGGAGGCAGAATACGAAAGCGCCCATGTTTGGTGGTAGTATGGAAAACACAACCCCTGCACGACACTCGGTTGGTGGATGGGACATGCATATCCTTTCTTTGACGTTCGATGCTAGAAATATGTATTGGGAAACGTTATTAACTTCTAGTGGTTGGCAATCCACATATGATTGGGGACATTATGAAAGTTGTTTAAGAAGGGATAATGTACTCCCCACGACAACCACCGGCAAGGGGACCTCGTTCGTTGCAGATGAAGGTGGGTCGGATGATGAGTCTGATGTGGATCCACCTCGAGACTCCGACCCCGATGGTGCAGAAGTTACATTATTTTCTGAATCGAAGCCTGTTCCAACCACACCTGAAGATATTGAAGGGGGTTCAGATGAAGAAGAAAAAGATTTTCGATTCAGGGCGTACTCACCTTCAACCTACATGCATAATGTCGATCTATCTCAAGATGATGCATTGGAGTTTCCTGAACTACCACACAGAAGGCGTGACCGTACAAGTTCTTCGTTGGATTCGGGTGAATTAGAAGTTGGTAAAGAGTTTTCCTACAATGATAGTTTTCTTGGTGCATTGAAATAATATAGCATCAAGAACGGGGTTAACTACAACGTGGTTAAATCCAAACTCGATAGTACGAGGCCAAGTATACAGTGCAAGACAGTACATGTTTATGGAAAATCATGGCCTTGTTGAGGAAAAGGACAGCTTGTGGGAGATTAAAAAGTACAAATGTCCACATACATGTCTTGCCGGTACAGTATCACTAGGTGTTCAAGGTTTTTGAATAATACTGGTATTACGTAATGTTGCATTATTTAACGTACTTCGTTAACAGGTGTTTCACAAGATCATCCCAAGATAGATTCAGAGATATTGGCTGACTTAATAATATCGACGGTGAAGGCAGATCCCAAGACTTCAGTGTCAGCCTTAATTGCCAATATTCGTAGCCAATTGAAGTACATGCCCTCTTACTGAAAGACTTGGATAGCTAAGCAGAAGGCATTGGAAAAGTTACATGGTCGGTGGGACGCTTTATAATAAGGTGTGGTAGTGGTATTAGGTGCTGGAGAGATATATCCCAGGCAGCATAATAGACCTTGAAATAAAACCAGCGTACTACAACGATCGATTGCTCCGTGGATACCAAGTGTTCAAGCATCTGTTCTGGACATTTAAGCAATACCGGGACGCATTTCTATGTTGCAAGCCATTGGTACAAATTGACGGTACATTTATGTATGGTAGATATATGCATCGGCTATTGCTAGCTATGGCACAGGATGGCAGTGGGAGAATCCTTCTAATTGTGTTTGCAATAACACCGGGAGAGTCAGCTGATGACTGAGATTTCTTTCTATCTAGGTTAAGGAGGCATGTCTGCCCCCAACCTGATATATGTTTTATATCGGATTGGGGCCCTAGAATACTAGCCGCAATAGAGCGACAGGGAAGCCTGTGGCATCGCACACACCATCAATATTGCCTAAGGTATGTTGCATCCAACTACTACGGGCAACATCGATCTACAAGTGAAAGACTATAAGTGACCAACATGGGTATATAATATCTATTAATATAATTTTGTTTGTAATATTCAATTTATTCTTAATTGAAGAGTGGTGTGTAATATTATTATCAACTTATATTGGCGAGTGCGAGATCAATAAGGACCGTTTTCACGAGATGTTGTGAGTTTGCACTCGATTAACGAAGAAGGCGCAAACTACCTATGCAACATAGCTTTGAGCAGTGGACACAAGCATACGACGGTGGCCTACAATATGGTCATATGACATCAAATCTGGCCGAATGCATAAATTTTGTTCTAAAAGGAACCCGTCATTTTCTGATAACATCAGTTGTGTGAGAAACATATTTTCATTTAGCGGTACTATCTTCGAAGCAAGCAGCGAGTTATAAAGGCCAAATGCAGGGAGGCCATGTATGGTGTGAAAAGGTATTGTGAGAAATTAAAAGGGCGAAGGCACAAGCCAACACCAGGCACACAGTGTGTCACGATCGCGACAACCTATGGTTTCGTGTGACAGAGTTTGACAGACCAAACCAAGGTATTGTTGGCGGGCAATATCGTGTATACTTGAGAAATAGGACTGCGGTTGTGGATATTTGATGCGCCGTTATCCATGCGCTCATGTAATTGTGGCTTGTCGAATCTCATGCGGATCCCATGAGCAATGTCGTGAAGTGTATAAAATAGAATACATGTATAGCGTGTGGAGACACATATTCCCACCGATCCAGGATGAGCGTGGGTGGTCGCTTTGTATCGCTTGCTCCGTATAAGTACATTACTAGATAAAGAACTGCGTCATAAACTAAATGGTAGACCTTGCTCAACTAGAATACGCAACAACATGGATATCAGAAGCGACCAACCAACGGAAGTTATGCGGATGGTGTAGGAACCAGAGCCATACATCTCGCTCGTGTCCAAATTGAAATAGTTGATAGTCTCCTTATCATTTTTGTCTCTTGGTGGCTATGAAAATTCTTTTAATTTCTTGATGAAAATGGTGAACTTTTGTAGAAGGACTAAGTTGTAAAACAAAAAAAAGTTATTCAATTAATCTAAAATATCACTATCATCATTATTCTTCAAAATTATCTTTCTTGCTAAATGATTATTTTGCCCCTTACTGTAACATCCTGAATTATTGGGCCTGTGCATTTTATGTGTTTGTATGCTTAAATATGTTAAATTGAGAATTTAGGTACTAATTGGGCTCAAGAATGGGCTAAGACCTCAGTTAAAATATTCTGTGTAAGCATTATAAGGTTTAAAAGTAGGAATCTATGTTAAAAATATCAATTTGGGCTTGGGGCCCAAAGTTAGGAGGTGCCACAGGGAAGGCAGAGGGTGGCGTCACTAGTGCATGAGAAGGGCCCAAATTTTGGTTGCTTGAAGCCCAAGTTATAAGGCCAAATTTTGCACTTAAAGAGGGGAAGGAGGGGACAGCACAAGGCTATTAATTAGGAATGTTTTTTTATTTAAATTATGAGGATAATATGCTGATAAATAAGAGGAGAGAGTTGGTGCAAATGTGGCCTCTTATGGATGAGTGTTCTGATAGGGATAAGGGATAGAAGGATAGAGGTGATCTCCATGTGCTAGTGTTGGCCAAAAATTAAACTCTGGAGGGGGAGGAATCGGTCTCCTATAAGAAGAAGGGAGAGGTGCCAAAATTTGCTACTAAAGTTCCCATCATCTTTTTCTTTTATCTGCCGAAAATCCCCACTCCATTCTCCCTCTCTTTTCTTTTTCTTCAGTTGGCCGAATCCTCTGACAAGTTTTTCTCATCTCTTTCAAATGCTTAGTCGAAATTTCTAAGTCTTCCCTTGCTTTCTTTTCACTTTCTTTCTAAGTCGAAACACTTCACTTAGTTTTTCTAAAAGTTGAAAATGCATCAGTTTATCTTTTTCGGGATTTTCATAGAAGTCGAAATCCTTAAATCTCATCTCCTGTGTTTATCGAATTTTCTCTGAGGTATCTACTTGTGCCGAATCTTGAAGGAAACTCTAGGTAAGTATCGATTCGTGAGACTCCAATCTTTTCTGGCTTTTTAGAGACTCTAGCCGAGTGGCTATTTGGAAACTAATCTTGTGTTTTCTCTTATTTTCAGCATTCCGGGATCTGAAGAGGAGTCAATCGCGTAGATCTCTAAGTCATAGTTTAGTAACACTCGAATCATGTTACTTTTGGGATTTCAAGGTAAGGAGATATATTATTTTTAACGTGTAAATTTGGGTATTTATTAACCCTTGGCCGAATATAGAAGAGGCCTAATCTTCGTGTTTTTCTGGCTTTTAAGCAAGGTTATAGACTAAAGGTAGTAGATCCAGATAGCAGGGATATCGACTAAGAGTATAGTACTACGCGATATCAGGTATGTAACACTTCCACACCATTTAGATTGTCTTTTAAAAGTATGTTTATAAATCTGAAATATTCTGTAAAATGCCAAAATCCTGGCATAGCGATTGAAACCCAAGAAGGGTAAAAGCAAATCACCAGGTTAGTGATCTCTGCCATTCTCAAGTGAAGGTTCATGTTAAGATGATATATGTATAAGTATGCCGATTTCTGTGATTGCATGGGTTGGGTTTGATGAAAGGGGAAGCGTTCTCTTGTAATGGCTTTTGCCGTGACCTATTGCAGCGGCTATTGTCGTGACCTATTGTAGTGGCTTTTGCCATGACCTGTTGTAGTGGCTACGGCCATGATCTGATGATGAGCAGCACGATTGCCATCGATGGTGTGTAGCGGTGTGGGTTGATTGTAGAAATCCCCAATGGTGTGACTGGCTGGTAAGGGAGGTGTGTAGCGGATGGAAACCTAAGATTTGGGTTGGGCTTGCATAATTTTTGTTATTTATATTAATCTGTTATTTTGTCTGTGGGGCTAAGGCCCAAATCTAGTGGTGCATGAGGGTTGCACACTGAGTCTCGCGACTCAATCTATTATTTAACAATTTCAGGTAGCACCTAGTGCATCGGATCGGGCTGGATAGGAGCACAAGTTGGCCATGCGAGAGAGAGTATTTGGATTCAGCAAAGGACTTTTCATTATTTAGTTATCTTAATGTTTCTTTTATTAGCGGATTTTAAGTTTCAATGTAATAAGGCCATGGGCCACTAGACTTATTCTTATTTTGGGTTTTATGTTGGGTTTTAATGTTAGACAGTAATTAACTTTATATTTTATAAGAATATTAAATCATTAAGTTTTCCCGTTAAATGGTTAAACTTGATAATTATTTTCTAAACTGTGACATGTTTTTATAAAAATTTCCTTAGTGACATACCAGATTCGGTTGTAGTGTTTGGGCCGAGTTTGGGGTGTTACAAATTGGTAGCAGAGCCTGGTTCAAAACTCGACTTTGAGGGTTTGGGCTCAAAACATTTTGTAAATATGGGTTTTTGAAACATGTATTTTTATAAATGATACAGGTTTGTTAGCTTGGCATGGCACCTGCGTCTCCGGCCCAAGTCCGCAAGGTAAGTATTCTGAACCTTTGTGTGATATGGATATGTGGGCTTGATGGGCTTCATGGGACATAGACTAGTTTAATTAGACTTTGATGGACTGTAGGCTTAGCTAAACAACTTCTTAAATTTCATAAGACTTAATCTATCTAAACAAACCCTGTGAACCAGTCGCCGAGTTGGGGTGTGGCAACAGACATACGCATGTCTAGGATTAGATTCAAGGAGAGCTTGGTATTTAAGCAGTCTAGTGACTCACCTCCTCTTCGCTGGAATCCTACCTGATGTGTAATGACTGTTCACCTTAGCCACGAGGACTTGTAAACGGGCCAAAATTTTTAACTAAAACCCGAAAGGGACCAGCCACCCTATTTTGTAAAATTACTACAATACCCTTAGTTTTGTAAAATTACCAAAATGCCATTGATTTAAAAATTATCAAAATACCCTCGATATAAAAATTATCGAAATACCCTCAATAGGAAAAATTACCGAAATACCCCTAATATAAAAATTACCAAAATACCCTCGGTATGAAAAATTATCGAAATACCCTCGAATGCAGAATTACCAAAATACCTTTATTTTGAAAAAAAACACCAAGATACTCTATTTTGAAAAATTACGAAAATACCCCTATAGGATATAATTACGAAAATACCCCTAGGTAGTAAAATGATGAAAATACCCCTATGGGATGAATGTGAATGCGTGAATGTCATCTGTATGTTGATTGATTGAATGTATGTAGTTCCTAGAACTAAGAGATACAGACTTGAGACTGAAACCTGTAGATAGGTTCGAATTCAAAGAATCACTCTTAAAACTATTTTTTCATAAGATTGTTCACGGTTAATCAGTGGAAAGAGTAAATAATCCATAAAATTTTCTCTAATCAGATTAATTTGATATTCGAGAGATGAGTACAAGGGGTCAGGGATGTCCACCGCGTGGTCATGGTAGAGGTAGGATGACCGCGTCAGAACCAGTAGGGTCGGCCACGGGTCAGGGAATGAGATGCCGAAACTGTCAGCTGTGGAGGGAGAATTTCAGGATCAAACGGGGGGAGACGATATAGTGTCTCAGGCAATGCTGAGGGTCCTTGAGAGAATGGCTAGAGCAGGCACGGGTACAGGAGCTCGAAAGTCTATGTCTGAACGACTTCGAGCCAATGGAGCAGAGATGTTTAGGGGAGTTTCTAGCGTAGCCCCTAACCCATCTGAATATTGGTTAGAGGCTACTGAGCGCATAATGGATGATCTAGACTTCACTGTGGAGGAAAAGTTGAAGGGAGTCATGTCTCTTTTTTGAGACGAGGCCTATCAGTGGTGGCTCACGGTGAAGGAGGATACTCCCGCAGACCGTATCGATTGGGACTTCTTTAAGGAATCGTTTCAAGGGAAGTATATTGGGGCTAGCTATGTGGAAGCTCAGAGAAAGGCGTTCCTGAATTTGGTGCAGGAAAGTAAGTCTGTGGCTGAATATGAGGCAGAGTTTCTGCGCTTGAGCTGCTACGCTCGAGGAATGGTGGCAACTGAATATGAATGTTACGTTAGGTTAGAGGATAGGCTACGGAATAAGTTAAAGATTCTGATAGCACCGCAGCGAGAGAGAAACTTTGTTGTTCTGGTGGAGAAGGTTAAGATAGCTGATGAGGTGAAACGAACTGAAAGACAAGAAAGGGATAAGGATCGAGGTAAGAATAAGAGAAGTTTTGGGCAATCAGGAGCATTTAGAAATATTTAGAAAATGCCTAGGACTGATGGGTCAGCTCGTGCTCTAACGGGCCAAAGTCGACCATGTCCTTCATGTGGGAAGGCGTATTATGGGGAGTACAGAAGGAAAACCAATGGATGTTTTAGGTGTGGATACACGGAGCATCTAATTAAGGACTGTCCCACGTGGATCAAATGCGATAACGGTAGAGGTTACGATCGGACTAGGAGGTGATCAACCTGGACCAAGGGGTCGTGGCGCTCTAGAGGAGGAAATGGGTCTGGTCGGGGTCGTGGAGCACCTAGTAGGGGTGCAGGTAATGTAGACGCAAGGTAGCCGGGTCTAGTTTATGCAGCTCACCGACGGGAGGATGGTGACGCACTGAATGTTATAACCGGTATGTTTCTTATTACTGATAACCATTTTCTTGCCTTGATTGACATTGGGTCAACCCACTCCTATGTTGCATGTTCAGTATCTGAGACCCTAAGTATAGACTCTAAAATAACTACTAGGAAGATGACTGTGGTTAGTCTTTTAGGACAATCTAGGGTAGTGGACAAACTATTTAGGGACGTACCTTTAGAGACTCAAGGGGTAGTGTTCCTGGCAGACTTAATGGAATTAACGTTTGGAGAGTTTGACCTTATCTTAGGGATGGATTGGCTGACTAAGCATCATGCTAAGTTGGATTGTGGAACTAAGCGCATGATGTTGAGTACCGGAAGGCGGGGAGGTGGTTGTGTTAGGAGAAAGAAGGAACTATTTGTCCAACGTGGTTTCGGCATTAAAAGCTATTAAGATGATTCGAAGGGATGTAACATATTTCTAGCTTTTATCAGTACATTAGATGCTAAGGGGGTGACTGTCGATGAGGTTCGAACAGTCAAGAATTTCACGGATGTTTTCCCGGAGGAGTTGCCAAGATTACCCCCAGATCGCGAAGTGGAGTTTGGAATAGAGTTACTTCCGAGTACAGCTCCGGTGTCCATTGCTCCTTATAGAATAGCGCCGAAGGAGCTGGTGGAGCTCAAAGCTCAGATCCAAGAACTGTTGGATCGAGGGTTTATTCGACCAAGTGTGTCTCCATGGGGAGCGCCGGTTCTATTCGTGAAAAAGAATGATGGATCCATGTGTATGTGCATGGACTATCGTCAACTGAATAAGTTGACGATTAAAAACAAGTACCCACTGCCGAGAATCGACAATCTGTTCGATTCAGCTCAAAGGAGCTTCGGTCTTTTCTAAGATTGACTTAAGGTTGGGATATCATCAGTTAAGGGTTAAGGAAGGAGATATTCATAAGACGGTGTTTCAGACTCGGTACGGTCATTATGAGTTCTTGGTGATGCCGTTCGGGTTGACGAACGTGCCAACAACCTTTATGGATATGATGAACCAGGTGTTTCAACCATATCTTGATCGGTTCGTCATGGTGTTCATCGATGATATCTTGGTTTATTCTAAGTCTAGGAGGAGCATGACGAACATCTTCGCGTGGTGTTGCGAACTCTGAGGGAGAAGTAGTTGTTTGCAAAGTTCAGTAAGTGTGAGTTCTGGCTGAAAGAAGTGACTTTCTTAGGGCATGTAGTTTTCGCTGAGGGAATTAAGGTAGTCCCTCAGAAAATAGAAGCTGTGGTGGATTGGAAACCGCCAAAATCGGTGGTCGAGATTCGAAGTTTCTTAGAATTGGTAGGGTACTATAGGACTATAGGAGATTTGTTGAAGGGTTCTCCTTAATAGCGACACCTTTAACTAAGTTATTGAGGAAGGGAGTATCATTTGTATGGACCGACAAACAGTAGGAGAACTTTGAGAAGTTGAAGAGAATCCTGGCGAAACACGGTGTTAAGTCGATCGAGGCGAGAAAAGAATTTACTGCTCTCTTGTGATCGTCACACACAAGTTTATGGTGTGTGTTGATACAAGATGAAAAAGTGGTTACGTGTCGTCTCGACGATTAAGGCGCATGAGTTGAACTACCCTACGCATGATCTAGAATTGGCGGCAGTAGTGTTTGCTCTGAAGATGTGGAGACATTACTTGTACGGGGAGAAGTCAGTTATTTACACTGACCACAAGAGCCTAAAGTATCTCCTTACTCAGAAGGAGTTGAACCTAAGACAGAGAAGGTGGATCTAGCTGTTAAAAGACTATGACTACTCGATTAAGTACCACCCAGGTAAGGCTAACGTGGTGGCAGATGTGTTGAGTAGAAAGGCGATAGCAGATTTAAGGGTGATGTTCGCTCATCTTAGCCTATATTAGGATGGCAGTTTGGTAGCAAAACTTCAAGTAAGACCTATGTGGACAAGTCAGATCAAGGAGAAGCAACTTTTGGATGATGTCTTGAGTACTCGAATCTGACAAGTGCAGAATGGTGAAGTAGAGGACTATAGCTTGAATTGTGATGGAGTTTTGTGTTTCCGGGAAAGAGTCTACATGCCAAAGGATGTGGAGTTAAGGTAGATGATTCTGCGGGAGGCGCATAGTAGTCCATATACTATGCATCCTAGAGGAGTTAAGATGTACTGTGATTTGGGAGTAATTCTGATGGCCAAGCCTGAAGCGTGAGGTAATGGAATTCGTGGGTAAGTGCTTGACGTGCCAGCAGGTGAAAGCGGAACACTAGTTATCTTGAGGTTGTTGCAACCGGTGAAGATTCTGCAATGGAAATAGGAGAGAATCACGATGGATTTTGTTAATGGGTTACCCCTTATGCCCATTAAGAAGGATTTAATTTGGGTGATTGTGGATCGACTCACGAAGCCTGCTCACTTCATACCAGTTCGTGTTGTCTATTCTCTGCAGAAGTTGGCTAAGTTGTACGTGGCTGAGGTCGTGAGACTACATGGTGTACCTGTGTCAATCATATCTGATAGGGACCCTAGGTTCACGTTACGATTCTGGAAGGCTCTTCATCAAGCAATGGGAACAAGGTTAGACTTTAGCACCACTTTTCACCCACAGACTGATGGTCAGTCTGAGAGGGTAATTCAGATCTTGGAGGATATGCTAAGGGTTGCATCATTAGTTTTAGGGGTAGTTGGGAGGAGTATTTACCTTTGGTAGAATTTGCATACAATAATAGTTATCAAGCTAGTATTCAGATGGCGCCTTATGAAGCGTTATATGGAAGGAGATGTCGTACCCCAACTTGTTGGACGGAGTTGGGTGAACGTCAGGTGTTGGGTCCAGAACTAGTTTTGGAAACGGAGGAGAAAGTTAAGTTAATACGGGCTCGGTTGAAGGAAGCGTCTGATCGGCAGAAATCTTATGCGATCTAAAGTGAAAAGAGATGGAATTTGCAGTAGGAGATCAAGTCTTTTTGAAGGTATCTCCTTGGAAGAAGGTAATAAGGTTTGGACGGAAGGGTAAGTTAAGTCCACGGTTTATTGGGCCGTATCGGGTACTAGAACGTGTGGGCCCAGTGGCTTATCATTTGGAGTTACCTTCAGAGTTGGAACAGATACATGACATGTTTCATGTCTCGATGATAAGACATTATCGTTCTGATCCATCGCACGTAGTGCCGGTGGAAGAGATTGACATAAGGCCAGATTTGTCTTTTAAGGAGGAACCAATGCAAATCATGGATCGAGACGTAAAAGTGTTGAGAAGGAAGTCCGTCCCTTCGATCAAAGTTTTGTGGCGAAACCACGGCGCAGAGGAGGCGACGTGGGAGCCAGAGGATGTCATGCGACAACAGTATCCCCATCTCTTTTGATCAGATAAATTTTGAGGCCGAAATTTATTTTAAGGTGGTAGAACTGTAACATCCCGAATTATCGGGCCTGTGCATTTTATGCGTTTGTATGCTTAAATATGTTAAATTGAGAATTTAGGTACTAATTGGGCTCAGGAATGGGCTAAGACCTCAGTTAAAATATTCTGTGTAAGCATTATAAGGTTTAAAGGTAGGAATCTATGTTAAAAATATCAATTTGGGCTTGGGGCCCAAAGTTAGGAGGCACCACAGGGAAGGCAGAGGGTGGCGTCACTAGTGCATGAGAAGGGCCCAAATTTTGGTTGCTTGAAGCCCAAGTTATAGGGCCAAATTCGGCACTTAAAGAGGGGAAGGAGGGGACGGCACAAGGCTACTAATTAGGAGTGTTTTTTTTATTTAAATTATGAGGATATTATGCTGATAAATGAGGGGAGAGAGTTGGTGCAAATGTGGCCTCTTATGGATGAGTGTTCTGATAGGGATAAGGGATAGAAGGATAGAGGTGATCTCCTTGTGCAAGTGTTGGCCGAAAATTAAACTCTGCAAGGGGGAGGAATCGATCTCCTATAAGAAGAGGGGGGAGGTGCCAAAATTTCTACTAAAGTTCCCATCATCTTTTTCTTTTCTCTGCCGAAAATCCCCACTCCATTCTCCCTCTCTTTTCTTTTTCTTCAGTTGGTCGAATCCTCTAACAAATTTTTCTCATCTCTTTCAAATGCTTAGCTGAAATTTCTAAGTCTTCCCTTGCTTTCTTTTCACTTTCTTTCTAAGCCGAAACACTTCACTTAGTTTTTCTAAAAGCCAAAATGCATCAGTTAATCTTTTTCGGGATTTTCATAGAAGCCGAAATCCCTAGATCTCATCTCCTGTGTTTGCCGAATTCTCTCTGAGGTATCTGCTTGTGCCAAATCTTGAAGGAAACTCTAGGTAAGTATCGATTCGCGAGACTCCAATCTTTTCGGCTTTTTAGAGACTCTAGCCGAGTGGCTATTTGGAAACTAATCTTGTGTTTTCTCTTATTTTCGGCATTCCGGGATCTGAAGAGGAGCCAATCGCGTAGATCTCTAAGTCATAGTTCAGTAACACTTGAATCGTGTTACTTTCGAGATTTCAAGGTAAGGAGATCTATTGTTTTTAACGTGTAAATTCGGGTATTTATTAACCTTTGGCCGAATATAGGAGAGGCCTAATCTTCGTGTTTTTCCGGCTTTTAAGCAAGGTTATAGACTGAAGGTAGTAGATCCGGATAGCAGGGATATCGACTAAGAGTATAGTACTACGCGATATCAGGTGTGTAACACTTCCACACCATTTAGATTGTCTATTAAAAGTATGTTTATAAATCTAAAATATTCTGTAAAATGCCGAAATCCCGATATAACGGTTGAAACCTAAGGAGGGTAAAAGCAAATCACCAGGTTAGTGATCTCTACCATTCTCAAGTGAATGTTCCTGTTAAGATGATATATTTGATAAGTATGCCGATTTCTGTGATTGCATGGGGTTGGGTTTGATGAAAGGGAAGCGTTACATTGTGGCGGCTTTTAAGTGACTCATTATAGCAGTATTACAGTGACTATTGTAGTGGCTTTTGCCATGACACATTGTAGTAGCTACGACCATGATATGATGATGAGCAGCACGACTGCCATCGATGGTGTGTAGCGGTGTGGGTTGATTATAGAAATCCCCAATGGTGTGACTGGCTGGTAAGGGAGGTGTCTAGCGGATCGAAACCTAGGATTTGGGTTGGGCTTGCATAATTTTTGTTATTTATATTAATCTGTTATTCTGTCTGTGGGGCTAAGGCCCAAATCTAGTGGTGCATGAGGGTTGCACACTGAGTCTCACGACTCAATCTATTATTTAACAATTTCAGGTAGCACCTAGTGCATCGGATCAGGCAGGAGAGGAGCGCAAGTTGGCCATATGAGAGAAAGTATTTGGATTCAGCAAAGGACTTTTCATTATTTAGTTATCTTAATGTTTCTTTTATTAGCGGATTTTAAGTTTCAATTTAATAAGGCCATGGGTTGCTAGACTTATTCTTATTTTGGGTTTTATGTTGGGTTTTAATGTTAGACAGTAATTAACTTTATATTTTATACAGAATATTAAATCATTAAGTTTTCCCGTTAAATGTTTAAACTTGATAATTGTTTTCCAAACTGTGACTTGTTTTTATAAAAATTTCCTTAGTGACATACCAGATTCGGTTGTAATGTTTGGGACGGGTTTGGAGTGTTACACTTACGATCCTTCAAAATTCATACATTGGATCAACATCCATTATGATAAAATTACAAATTAACCCCTCATACTTTTTCACTTATTCAAGTTAGTCCTAATTCATCCATTTCTTCTTAGTTTCTAGATATAAAGATATAAAATAAATTACAATAAAAAATAAAAAATAACTTTTATTTTATTTAAGATATAAGAAATAAATTAAATTAAAATAAATAAAATAAAAACATCTTTTATTTTATTTAAGATATAAAAATAAATTACAATAAAAAATAAAAATAATTTTTATTTTATTTAAGATATAATAAATAAATAAAATTACAATAAATAAAATAAAAACATCTTTTATTTTATTAAAGATATAAAAATAAATTACAATAAAAATAAAAAACAACTTTTATTTTATTTAAGATATAAAAATAAATTACAATAAAAAATAAAAAACAACTTTTATTTTATTTAAGATAGAAGAAATAAATTAATTTATTTAAAAATACAATAAATAAAATAAAAAATATCTTTTATTTTATTTAAGATATAAGAAATAAATTAAATTATAATAAATAAAATAAAAACATCTTTTATTTTATTAAAGATATAAAAATAAATTACAATAAAAAATAATAAACAAATTTTATTTTATTTAAGATATAAAAATAAATTACAATAAAAAATAAAAAACAACTTTTATTTTATTTAAGATATAAGAAATAAATTAAATTACAATAAATAAAATAAAAACATCTTTTATTTTATTTAAGATATAAAAATAAATTACAATAAAAAATAAATAACAACTTTTATTTTATTTAAGATATAAGAAATAAATTAAATTACAATAAATAAAATAAAAACATCTTTTATTTTATTAAAGATATAAAAATAAATTACAATAAAAAATAAAAACAACTTTTATTTTATTTAAGATATAAGAAATAAATTAAATTACAATAAATAAAATAAAAACATCTTTTATTTTATTAAATATATAAAAATAAATTACAATAAAAACTAAAATAATGACTGCTTTAATCAATGTTGGTGCAGTCGAATCGATTGCCACATGGGGTGGTCGATGGTTCTGTTTGGATTCCTCCTTCTTCTAGCTTTCGTGGTGTTGTGGAACCTCGGTGGGGGATTCTGGTTTCTCGGTGAGGGTGCAGTTGTGGGTGTTGGGAGGATGACCCACCTTGATAAAATATTGACTGCGGAGGTGTTTGCATCACCCATGGCGAAGGTGTCTGAATCACATAATGCGAAGGAGATTGGTAAAAAGAAGAGCTCCCCGATGGTGCCTCGTGCGATCCCTCATGTGACGGCGGCCTATAAATTGGCTGGCCAGTCGAAGTAGTCGGGAACAGACTCGAACCGGGCCATGCATTCCAACCTACCATTGGACTGGGAAAAGGAAACATGTAAGGGCTAGGATACGCACCTGGCATAACTGGAAAAGGCTGTGATGTGGGTGCCGTCGGCTGAAGTGTTGGGCCGATGACTGTGTGGGCGCTGTTGATGGGCCCGGTGGTTGTGCCGGAGCTATTGATGGTCCCGTCTCATCACCTCTTCTCCTTGGATTTAAAGGGCCCCGTCGTTCCCTTTGTTCACGAAGGTGTTGTCGCCTCTCCTCTTCTGACAATAAATACGGCTTGCCATGGATCCTAAACCATGGCATGTATTCAAGATGACGCTAACTCGTGAACGATGATCGGTTCTGGTAGGTATATAATCATACCGATTCTCCCACAATTCGATATATCCTGACCAAAATCTTGGCCAATCTGTATGCAACTGCCGTAAGTTGACTTTGTGCTCATCATCGAGCACCTCAGGTGCCACTGGAATAGGTTGTCAGAGTCCAAATTGACGCACAACTCGATCTGATTGGTGCATCTCCACGGTGGCATAGTTGATCAATGGGACCTTCACATGCCAAATGTTCAGATTTTGAAAAAACTCATCCGGAATTACTGCCCAAATTGACGGATCCTCGTGTGGTGTCCATTCAAACTATATTAACATGATAAAAATATTAGTTATATACTAAATACTAAATATTAAAATTAAATACCAAATACTAAATACAAAATACGAAATACGAAACGACTATTTTATTACGAAAATATATTTTATTTAATACTTACTTGTGCTTCCGACCGTTGCTCTAATAGAAGCAGTATATCTTCAAGTGATGTAGGTATTCCAACATAACTCATTAATGGTTCCACGATTAATAAAATTTTAGCATACAATTATATTTTAAATCTACGTAATAATTGTAAAATCTAATATTAAATTTACCTCGTTATAAGTGGGAATGTATATGGGTGGTCGACTCGAGGACATAAAAATGAAAATCAAAACCATGCCCATGATTGCAGTAGTGATAGGCAACCTCCGATTTTCGCTTTATTTGGCCGCGTCACCCCGATCATCTCTCGATACAATTTTGCTAACACGGCAGACCCCCAACTCAATTCACCGTTTGCTCTAAAATCAACGAATTTGATAGCCACCTCGGATGTACAAGGTTTACGTGACAAGTCCCATCGGATAGCCTCCAATCATCTCAAGAATGTATGCCCGAGCATCTTGTATTTTTCTATTTGGTCGAATCATTATCCGGCTCCCGGAATGTATCTCGTAACTAGCCCATCTCGACCCGACCTCCATAAATGTTATCCGGAATAGCACCCAAAAGCTCGTAGCATCTGGCCCCCAATCACCAGAAGTTGCGGACCCGGTGACTACGTATCCATCCACCGGCAATCCCAATTGCAAATGCACATCTTCCAGAATGATAGTACACTCTCCGCATGGAAGATAGAAAGTGTTCGTCTCGGGGCTCCACCTCTCTATCAACGCATTGATTAGCTTCGGGTCCAACTTGCACCCCTACTATCGTGGCCACGTGCAAAAACTTCGCTTCCCTCAGGTAATTCTCGATCAATCATGATGGCGGACTGCATATTACAAATATAGCATTGCAACACCTGATCTACAGACTATTTAAAAAATTATAAAATAAAAATTAATTAAAATTGCATAAACCTAAAAAATATTAAATAGTATTGAAAAATTGAAATTATAACTTACCATTGTCATTTGATCGAAGGAGATGTGTTTATTGTCGAGACGAATTAATTCTCTGGTCATTGCTAATACGATCGAATATTTTTAAATTTAACAAAAAAATTTAAAAAAACTTTTAAACAGGGCTTTTTTTGTAAAAATTAAGGACTATTGTGAAATTTTAGAGGAACTTTAAAGGAATTTGAGAGAAATTTAAGATGAATTTGAGAGAAAGTTGAGAGAAATTTGAGAGAAAAATGAATAAGGACCTTTGTGTAAAAAAAATGAAAGGGTGGGGGGTTTTATATTTTTTTTTGACCTTTGGAGGCCCAACGGTCAAAAAAAGTTACCGCTGGAACGGGCAAAAACGCGTCCCTGAGGGAGCATTTTTGCCACATCAGCAAAGTACACACTCAAGGACGCGATTTTGGCTAATATGGCACAACGCGATTTTAACTAATATGGCACAAAGCGCCTTTGAAAACGCGCTAACGTATACGCTTTTTCAAAAAATAACCCTTTCTGATAAATAATTAATTATCAAATCTTTTCTATAAATAAAAAAAAAAAGGAGGACATTTTCTGGTAAATTATGCTACTATTTGACGAACTAACTGTCTATTGACTATTATAATATAAAAGATTTCCTTAAAAATTTCCGACCCTGTCCAACCCTCTTCACACATCCCGCCGCGAAACAAACCTCTCGCCACCACTCTGTCACAGCATCGTAAACCCTCTCTTGCCTTCAAATTTCCGACTGACGAAATTAAATAAGGTAATTTTTTGAAACCCTAAACTTGAAGATTGATTTCTATTTACACTCTCCTATATTTGGTTTCCTGTTTTCGATCCTATTGCTTGTTACTTTTTGTTATCGAATTTTATATAAACCTATCAGTTTAGCTGAAGTAGCGAACAGTTATCCCCTCTATTGTTGTTAGCGGCCGGGATCCGCTGCATTTGATGTAAATAGATTTGCACCGCTATTGATGTCTTTGGCGGTGGCGAACGGCGCCGCTAGCTTCGCCACCTCTATTTTGAAACCTTGCTTGGAACATTGCTTTATTTCCTCAAATCTCATATTTTCAACTTGAGCGACAGGAATACTCATGCCAGAAAGCAAGGCGATTATTGGTCTGAGATGGGAGCCCAAGCTCCCTGCATTGCCTTTCCAATCTAAAACCACCTCTATGTCTGGTTCTGGGTCTGTTTCTAAATCCCGGAATGAGCCCCAAAGCACTTCCCTCTGGAAACCCAACCAACAACTCATCGATGGCCTTTTTCTACCGCCTAATGATCCTTGTAAGGTTAACAAGTTGCTCAGAAAGCAAGTCAAAGACACTGCTGGCACCGCCTGGTATTCGTCATATTTCCCCCTTTTTTCCTCTTTTTTTTTTTTTACCGGCCCACATATAACTCCCAATTCTTACTTCAACAGGTTTGATATGCCTGCCCCAACTCTCACCCCAGAGTTGAAGAAAGATCTTCAATTACTCAAGGTGCTCTTTTGCATTCCCTTTTGTTTATGTATTTTTGTAAATTTTATCTTTTGCAGCATTAGCTTCTTAGATGTTGAGCCTTGTCTAGGGCGCAAGGCACACTTTAGGCACTAAAACCCTTATGTTACCTTAGGAGCAAGGCACAAAACAAGTGCTAACCCAAGTGAAGTACGGCCCTATATGTGTGTGAGTTTTTGCATGTGTGTATATAGCCTAAGATATATAGTGAAATCTAAAGGATGGTCTAGTTTATTTATTAAAGCTTGAACTTTTTTTTTTTTTTTTTTGTCCAATGTGCATGATTTCCTCATGGTCAATTTTTATTGTTGAATGCTCAAATATTGAGAAGTATAGGTTTTGATATTATTCCTTTTCTAATTGAAGGTTTATCAAACGAAAAAAGTGAAAAATAAAAGAAATTAAAGAGAACTTCAATCATATGGATCTTTTCTATGCCTATTGCCTTACAAAAATGTGCACCTAGTCAAATATGCCTCACCTGAAAGGGTTTGAGGCACTTTTGTTGTATAATGCTAAGGCGCAGGTGCGCCTAGGTGCACACCTTGACAAAAGTGGATCATGTTGTTTTATATCCAATGGTTGATTGCCATATCTTCAGTTCATGTTCAAAACTAATGACCCTACCAAGATAATTGCTTTGATTTTTAGTTTGAATTTGACTTCACTGGATTTTTTATTCTAGGGGTTTATTGTTTTAGGATATTAAATGTTCATGGTTTCCAATGGACCTAATTCTTGACATTGGCTACTTGTGTTTGTTTGTGATACAGTTGAGGGGAGCCATTGATCCCAAGAGACACTATAAAAAGGAATCAAAATCCAAAGCACTGCCGAAGTATTTCCAGGCAAGTTCACTAATATAGTATAATGCAAAGCAATACACGAGGACATGATGAGACTTTGTATTGTTTTTATTGTCCTTCTATTTTATGTGCATCCTAATTGGTTTATCTGCAATATTTAACTCTTTGGCAATCAAGCAGGTGGGAACTGTGGTAGAATCTGTGACAGACTACTACTCAGGTAGAATGACAAAGAAGGAGAAGAAGCCAACCCTTGCTGATGAGCTGCTTTCTGACCCTGCTGTTAGGCAATACAGGTGAGATATTGGATTGATAAGTTCCTTCAGATGTCATTTATTTCCAATTAAATGCTTGATAGCATTGTATAATACCTAGTTCCGTGATTGAATAAGAAGAGTTTGGCCTGGAAAATACTACCGATTCCGCTGTTGCAGAAATAAAGTTCTAAGAATATACTATTGTCACAACTCATAACTACTGAATTGGTTAGTGTGGCCTGCCTTAGATAAGTGTCTAGCATAATCTGCATACATAAACGGAAGAGAGTACCATGTATCAACTTCTTCATAGTCAAACATTGTTGCTATCTTTTTATTATTAACATTATTATTTAGGCAAGAATGCTTTTGTACGATAGTGATGAACCACTCATTGTCTGTCAACTATTTTACAGGAAGCGCAAGGTTCGGGAGATTGAAGAACGTAATCGACCAGCCGGAAATGAGAAATGGAAGATACAAGGTCGTCAAACATTCAAGCGAGCAAAGCAACGAAGGCAGTAATGTTTCCACACTATATGTTGTTTTGGAATTTTGACCCATGTGTAGTACTAGAGTGGAAGGAAAGTTTTATGCCCAATGTCCCAAGAAACAAGTTGAACTAGACTGGAAGGAAGTTTTATGCCCAATGTCCCAAGAAACAAGTTGAACTATGGATTTCTTGATTCTAGATATTTTAGCATTTTGATTGATAGTGGAGAGCTATTTATACAAAAATGCAAAGGGGTTTTGAGTAATCTGCTATCTTTTACTAGTTACCAACATTTTCTGCACTTAAACATGAAGTGTTTGCAAATTTGCATTGGTTTTTGATTTGTTGTTGTTGGGTTAGAATTACAAAGAACTGCAAAATGATTAGTTTTTGTTTTGTTTGTTGTTGGATGTTAAAAGTCATACTGACAGCGCATTCCATCCAAAATTTGGTATACAAAATTATTTTCATGTAGACTACTTTATTGTATCTTCCAACCAGCTCAGATCCATGCTTCACAAATAAATAAAATAATTTCCTATATATAAATGTAGTATTTTTCAATGACAATGTCCTAATGATCCTCAAATTCATCATCCCCTTTTGCTGTCTACTTTTTCCTATAAATTCTATCAAATTTTATTGTGAAATGCAAAGTATAATTTTAACTATACTATTAGTGCTAAATACCAAAAAAAAAAAAAAAAAAAGGAATACCTAATGAAATAAAGCTAAACTGGTTTAGTAATGCCTTCATAAGTATTTTGTGAAATTTTAAAATATTCATTTCAGATATGGTGGCTAGTGTAAAGTAAAAAAAAAAAAATGATATTTAAATTTGTTAATATTTTAATACATAAAATATTATTTTAAATATTAATATAAATTATTTGTAAAATTTAATTTGAATATATAAATAAGATTTTAGATATTAAAATAGCATACTATAACTCTTATAAATTAGTGAAAGTTTCATAATGGAAGGAATTAATTGACTTCGAATTCAAAGTATATTTCTTTTCTATGTCATTATTATTACCATAATGTCATATTAGTATTATTTTGATATCAACAAATATTCAATTTAAATTATAATAAAACATAAAAATATTTTATAGTACTTTTAAGTAATTATTATAAATTATTGAAAATTTTAATTTAAATAAATAAATCAACCATACTTATAATTTATAATTTATATAAATAAGAGTAAAATTTATAATTTGCCAAAAGAAACTAGCTTTTAAAAGGCAACTTTAACTGGTTTTAAAAGATTGCTTAACATTTATTAGGGATAAAATCACTTATATTTCACTTAAAAAGCCATTTGAGAAACAATACTAATTGCAACTGTAATGGATAAATATGAAATTTACATAAATCTTGATAAAACGTAATGTAATACAAAATTTTTTGTTTTTTATTTTGTAATTATACACATCAAATTTTAATTTTAATTTAATTGCACACATTTAATAAATAAATACATTTATCTATTTTCAAATCGATGAATATAATTATATTTTATGTAATATGTAAATATAAAATGATATTACGATAATAATGGTGTGGATAATTTATGAAATTTAAATCAAATTAAGATTTCATATATACAATTAAACAAAATTAAAATTCATATGTCATATTACATATTAAAGCAAAAATCAGTAGTTTCGTAGGATATAATGGTTGGATAATCATTACCATCATTATCATAATAATAAGGGATAAATTAACAAAATATACTCTCTTTTTAATTTGATCTTTTAGGCTTTTTTTTTTTTCAATTTTAAGAAAATAGGTCGTTTTTGAAAAGAGAAAGAGAAAGTGTGTCCAACTAGGCGCGCTTTCCCACAACGATCAATTCTAACGGCTTTTTGAACGTTGGCTGGCAACAGTAAAAAAATTTAAAGGCACAATGGTCAAATTTTTTTTCTATAAATACCATCCCATTTTAATTTTTTTCACTCAAATCTAACTCTCTCAATTCTTTAAATCTCTCAACTCTCTTAATTCTCTCAATTTTCTCACGTTCTGTTATAAATTTTTCGATACACTCGTTTAAAATTATATTTTTTAACACGAATGGAAACTTCTATGATTCGTTTCAACGACAAGCACATTTCTGTTGCTCAAGCGATAAAGGTAAGACGAAAATTTAAATTTTGTTATTTTGAATTAAGTTAAATTTAAAAATTTTTTAAAATATTTTAAATTATGTTGATATAAATAGGCGAATGATCGTGTTTTAAAGAGGTTCATACACAATTTGTCAAAGGTTCCAATCATCGAAATTCGTGGTTACTTGCAAGACGCGGATTCTTGCATACGTCTCGTATGCTCAAGGGTTGCAAACTCGATCCTACACTCATCAGCATGTTGGTGGAAAGACGGAGGTCGGAGACACACACTTTCTATCTTTCATGCAAGGAGTGTACAATCACCCTAAAGGACGTAGCTCTACAACTCGATTTACCGATGAAAGGGCTAGTCCTCAATAGGGTTAGCGGTCGTTCCCAGTAAAAAAGACATTTGCGAGGCATTTTTAGGGAAGGTCCCGAACAAGTTTCAAGGTGACCGGATAGAGATTATGTGGTTGGAAACCAATTTCAAATAGCCTTCTCCGAATGCAATCGACGTCGTTAAAGAACAATACGCTCGAGCATTCATTCTGAGGTTAATCGGGGGCATTTTAATGCCCGATAAATCTCAAATTTTGGTACACATAAGGTGGCTACTACACCTAGCCGACTTTAATGAATACGGACGACTGAGTTGGGGATCAACTGTGTTGGCTAGATTTTACCGAGAGTTGTGTCGGGAATTGGAACTGGATAAGATGTCAATCAGTAGTTGCTTGCTCCTGCTGCAATCGTAGGCCTGGTGACGACTACCATTTCTACGTCCTTGAGTGAATAACCCATACATGTCCTATTGGTGACAAGGTAAAAATTATTTCTTAATAAATATGTAGTTTGTATATTAAACGTTATTTATTTATTATAAGTTTGAATTAACATATCACTTGTACAGGTGGAACCATGGGCTGAGTTACGTGGAATTACCTAACTAGCTCGAAGATATCAGGCTGCTGTTAGATCAACGCTCAAAAGTCGATGTTAGTTACTTATTCTTTCCAACCTATAATAATTACACAATGACTTGTAAAATAAAAATTTCATACAGAACAAAATTTATAATTATGCATTGCAATTTGAATGGATGTTGTACGCTGAGCCAGTTGATAGTGTACGCGGTGGTGGAAATGCATGAATCGAATCAAGTGATGCACCTGTTCGGGTGGAGGCAACAAATTTCGCCGCCACCACGAAACATGGGAATTGCACAATGTGGACCTATAGGGAAAGAACGACAATAATTGGTGAGACATTCACAAGGAGTACATCGATACTTGGGATCTAGGATGGAATTTTTACCAATCCACGAACTATTTTTCTCATCGAACACGGTGGCCTATTTTGAATACTTGCTGTGGTTCAAACTTGTGAGAAGCCATATCTGCTATCCGTTGAGGTAAGTAGTAGGCAACTTCATCAGAAGATGGAACGATGACCGCCCAACAACGTTGGTCCAAACGATGTCACACATCGAGTTTGTCATCGACTCCGACTGAACAAGCGTCTCTTATGTTTATGCCACATCCCAGTCAATTCACTCTATTTATTCTTGTTCATCTCACTAATCCCGTGTTTTTTTCACAATCACCACACTACACACCACTGCACATCCATATTTTTACCTCTTTCTCAAGTACATATTTCAGGGCACTGATGTCCCCTACATTCTACACCCCCTGTCGATATCGATGTCGACACAAATGTTGAGCCAGATGTCGATGCATGTCCTATCACCGATGCCTATACCGATCCAAGCATCGATGTCAGTGACGATGCCTTAGTCATTTCCAACATATTGAGGTTTTACAACACCTTACGGTTACACGTCAATAGTGTCACAAACACCCACCGCATCATTTTTTTATCGAGGTGGGTCATCAACAACACCATCTTCTCATGGAGTGCAGGACACATGATGGGAGGCTAGGACGGCACCGCACTCGAGCTCGAAGGAAGGTGATAAAAACGAAGATGAAGTTGAGGGTGGAGATGAAGATAAAGACAACGGTGCAGATGAAGATAAGCATAAGGTGGAGGTGAAGACAAAGAAGACGAGGACGATTGTCACGATCTAGTGAAAGAGCCAGTACCACTATTGTACAAAAAAATCCTACGCGCACTAGTTAGCCACCGCCATGCGGCACACATTCGACTCGACGACACCAATGATGTATTTTTAATTTACTTATTTTAATGTAAATATAAACGACATCAATAAAGAAACGATAAATTATTTTGGTATATTTGTATTGCAACTCATATTTGTCTTTCTTAAATTGTGATGTAAATTATCGTAAATTTAAAAATTTCAAATCTTTGATAAATTGAAAATGGTAAATACAATTGCAAATACAGTTGGAATGCAAGTTTCAATAAAATAACAATTTTTTTAAATAAAAAAGTAAGCATTGTAATCAAATTTATATCGTAAAAAAATGAATACTACTGACTTTGAGGCCCCAACATACCCCTCAATACAGAACATGTTGTCTTCATATGCACTGGGTTTTTAAAGCACCCACATAGCCTTTGCTGGTTGTCCCTCTCCCGAATATCCATATAGATGCATATCCAAGTGGAATTCGAACGACCTTTTTAGACTCGACGCAGGTTCATGTTTAGCGATATCTCGTACAACACGCTGGACATTGGTGGCCACATTCTCTCATTTAGGATGGGTAGGAATTCAAGACTCCACACACTGTGCATACATTCGAATCTATACACATCGTTGATATAAAACATGTACTCAATTCGTAAGTTCACATATGTGGCAATTACATGCGTGTATGGAAACCAAAATGCTTGGAACCTCTCGTAATCACAAGTCCTTCCCAATAGGTGCACACGATATGATGCCCCTAACATGTCCTGGTCAAGCCTAACGTGATCCGTAACCCGAAATTCCAAGTTTCAACGCGAGTTGCAAACTAAATACATAGTGTTCACTCTCATTGTATTCCGTCTAATTTCTTTCATGACATCCTAGCACCAAACATGGTCGCTTGCTATCTGTCTAGCATACGCTGCCTCTCGTTCTGAAAATAAGACAACTAGGCAAAAGTATGTTTCTTTAACAATCGAGGTTATTGGTAAATGACGCATCTTCTTCAGTACAGATTTAATGTATTCGACTAAGTTGGTCGTCATGTGCCTGTACCGTAGACCCCCGTCATACAATTACGTCCACTGATCGAAGGGTATGTTCCTTAAGTATGCCACATCATAGTTATTGATGGCATGCAAGTTTTCCAACATTTCATGGAAGATGTTGGATGAGCTCGTACCCTATCGAGAAAAGAAATCCCCTTGAACGCAAACAATAAACAAAATATGGTTATGCATGATTGGGGAAATAGTAACGACTACATACCCATGTCAATGCATTGATCTCAATCACTTTTTGAAAGCCATTTTTTGTGGTAGTTTGAATCAACATGTCATATGTAGTACTTATTGTGGGTGTGGTCCCAAAGGCTACCCAGTCACTCAATAGCAGAAAAGATCCCCGGTCCTCTATCCAACATGACATATATCGAGCTGCAAGCAAATATGGTAATGTAATCGGCTAAGGAAGAAATCTAAGTCATTTGCCTTTTCAGATGGAGTTATTGCAAACGCAATAGGCATAATCTTCTTATTACCATCCTAAGCAACGATAATCAACAACCGATGTTGATACCTCCCGTATAGCCAAATATAGTCAATTTGTACCAAAGGTTTGTAGTGTTGGAAAGCTTACCTGTATTAATCGAAGGTCCAAAAGAATCAGTGAAATTTTTTCCCAAGGACCAGACGATCGCCGAAGTACATCGGTGCATTTTCAAATCAGTTATGGAACCTGGTACATACCACTCTACTACCTGGCATTATTACCATAATAGTTGTACGAACTATCCTAGCAGTGATGTCTTTTTGTTTTGCGACATACGCTATGTAATAAGAGGGTGTGAAACCGTGCTGGCTACGGATGTTGGCAATCAACACCGGGCAAGAATCCTTGGAATCACCTTTACCATTTCTATAATGATGTCAGAAATCATGTTCGAGTCTAGCCTGGGATGATCCTGACTTGCACTAGAAAATTTTGGGTTAAAGTTACGTAATAAAAAAAACGAGAACCTCGGTCAGCATTATCTCAGAAAATGTAAAGATCGCATTACACACTTGCCGCAACATAAGTATGTAGACTAGAATACTTCTTTATTGTCCACAATCTGGTTTTCTTCCACAAAGATGTCATGATTTTCCATTTTTACCTCAAGTCGCACATTGCGCACTTTCTCTCGAATTTTTACAAACAAGACTTCATGATGTGGTAGTTCACATCGTTCTTGAAGTTGTACCACTTTAGTGTAATAAGGAAAGCATCGTTGTTTGGATATTCCATTGCAACATCTAATACTCGTACATTTGAATATAAGTTTACATGACCAAGTGTTCTTTTCGGTAGCTATCGAAACACTAAACCACCATTGACGGATAGGTCGATGTTGGTCATGTGGGCAAAAGTTTATATGCCCTAAATCATGAATCTGGATCTGGAGTCTTATTTGAGCCATTTTCATCAAAATCGCAAGGTTCTTGCTCTGTTGGAACCAGCTTTGGTTCACAGAAAAATGTTACATTTAAACCATCCGAACCGCACTGCTTGATTGGATCAAGGTCTGACTCTAATCTGTCAACCACATTTGCTGCCCTTCTTTCTTAGTTGCATCTTCTTCCCTCATATGCGCCTTCATTGTCACCTTCCACCAGGGGGTTCAATGTACCCTCGCTGAACTTGATCGTAAGAAGTAAGTTATCGGTTCTTCTGTAACCCATGTGCTTGCCAAAATCTACACCAGATTACTAATCGGTGTACGTCGATGCCCTCCAGTATAAGTATTTTCGCCCTAAGACATTGATCCACTAAAGTTGAAATCAAACGCACTGATTGAATGTCGTACTCAAGTTTCAAGGCTTAGGTTACGCTTAAACATCGACTGATTGTGGCCACTGAAATTCAAATCAGTGTCAAAAATTGAAGAATGTCTACCTGTTACTATTTTGAGGATGTTATAGTAGGAGCTCTATAACAAACCAATGAACCCACCGCATTGTAACAGTCCGATTAGTACCCTAGTTGGAATAGTTGTTTCAGGACCACAAATTCGAGTTTGAATAATGTTTTAATATTATTTTTTGTGCCGTTGATATGTGTTTTTGCATTTGTGAAAGTTTCGTAAGTTAATTTGTCCGTCTGTATGCTTAATTTGACAAAAGGATTGAATTGCATTGAAATGCAAATTTGCATGCTTTATGAAAAGATGCCTATTAGTTATGTCTTTATAAGTGTGAAGGTTTCATGTGGCAATTATGCCAATATTAGAGATAATGGAATGATAACGATTAATAATGACCTTGTATAATATGATATATATTTTATTTTGAAGGTTAAATTTAGAAATAAGTTATTTAGTTATATTATGATAAAATAAAGCATTAAAAATGGCCATTTCTAATTCATTCATCACCGAATTTTGTAAGAAAAGAAAAGGGATTTAGCTTGGTTATATTCGGCCATTTCAAGCATAAATTCAAGCTATGTTTTAATCGGTTTTGATAATTTCTACGTTTTCGTAATCGTTACTACGAATGCTTCAAACCCATGTCTTAATTTTGAGAATTGATGATGTTTTTGAAATGAGGCTTTGATGAACTCATATGATTTATGATGATTTATGGTGTTAAATGAAAGATATGTGTTAAATGAACATGTTTTGTTCTTGAAATTTTGATGAAATTAGTTAATTAGGGCTAAATTATGAAAATAGCAATTTGAGGACTAAATTGTAAATTTGATGAAATGTATGGACTTGTATGAGATATATGAGCATTCAACTAAGCATAGGTATAGGGTGATTTTGTGTATTTGATTTTTGAGAAAAATAGACTAAATTGATAAAATGTGCAAATGTGAGGGCTAAATTACAAATTGCTCTAAATGTGTGTTCATGGATTAAATTGAATGAATTAGTGAATAAATGGATTACATTTGAATATTTATAGATCAAGAGCCGAAGAAAATGGACTTAGATCACGGAAAGCAAAAGTAGTTAAATAACCGATTTCGAATGAATATCCGAATCTGAGGTAAGTCGATATATAAATAAATGTATTTGTATTGAATTATATATGTTTATATGACTATGAATAATGATGAATGCATATGAAATGTTGTATATATATGAATTCTAAGATAAGATTGGCATAGTGTTAACATCCGAGAAGTTCCGTTCGAACATAGAAATAGATAGGATTAACTATGTTATGACATAGGTGTTCGATATCTGATTACGTATAAGACCCTGTCTAGGACAGTGGCATCGATATTTGATTATGTGTAAGACCCTGTCTGGGACAGTGGCATCGATATCTGATTACGTATAAGACCCTATCTGGGACAGTGGCATCGATATCTGATTATGTTTAAGACCCTGTCTGGAACAGTGGCATCGATATCTGATTATGTGTAAGACCTTGTCTGGGATAGAGGCATCGATATCTGATTTCATGCAAGGCCACGTCTGGGACGTTGGAAATGAATGATTATATGATTTGTATATTTGTATCAAGTATGTTTGATATGTACACTAAATATGCATAAAGGTAAGTATCTATATGAACTTATTATGATTAATATGTGAAATGGAATGATGAGTTAATATGCGAAATATGCTTGAATAAGTTATGTGTGAATATGATATTTGAATTGAAGAATTTTAGTATTAAATGGCTAAGTATATGAGCTAATAAATATGAGATGAATTTTCTATGAGAATTATAAATGACATTCATCAAATTGAATAAGTGTATTATATGTTAAGTTTATTTACATATGGCTTACTAAGCTTTTGAAAGCTTACTCTGTGTGTGTGTTTTCTCTGTTTTATAGATCGTCAAAGCTACTGAAGGCTTGGGGACCGTCGAGGATCATCATCACACTACTCAACTTGTTTTGGTACTTTTGGAATATGTATATAGCTAGATATGGCATGTATAGGCTAGTCATCTTGGTTATGTTTGAAATGTGTATAATAGACATGAGATGTGGCTAGATTAGTATTGGTAATATGCTTGAGCAAATATGAGAATGATGTATGTTTTGGCATGGCTAGATAGCTTATGAGATGGTTAAAGATTTGGCAAGCATATGAATGCAACATGGGCATGTTTGATTGATTAAAGGAGTGGATATATGAATGAAAAAGATGGATGAATTATGTTTAATTACATTTGTGTTTAGTTGTACAAATTGGCATGATTGGAATTGTATTTGAGTGTAGAGATTTGATATGTTCTTGGTTGAAAAATGTGTATGAGTTGGATTAGTACATTACTTATAGGTATGACCCAAGTATGGGTGACAAGTTGGCCGTGCAAATGACCTGTTTTGCCTATCGGTCGTGGCACACGGGCGTGCCTGGTGACTGTGGGATTAAGTCAGTAGCCAGCCTAAGAGTGCACGACCTTGGTACACGGACGTGCCTAGTAGCCGTGTGATTTAGTCAGTATATGGCCTAAGAGCACACGGCCATGGTACACGGGTGTGCCTAGTGGCCGTGTGGAAAAGTCAGTATACATACCCTGCTTTGGCACGGCCAAGACACATGGGTGTGTCTGGTGTCCGTGGGAGACACACGGCCTGCCCACACGGGCGTGTGTCCTGCATAACTTAGAAAAATTTTAAATTTTTGAGAAATTCCATAAGTGTTCGGCCTAGTCTCGGCCCTACTTTAAAGCATGATTTGGGTCTTGTTGACCTATTTAAAGGACACTTCTATTGCGATTGATGAATGATTGAATGTAATGTCTGTTTATGTTTTCGAGCTATCCGGTAACGCCTTTAACCCTAATCCTGCAACGGATATGGGTTAGGGGTGTTACACGCATAACCGTACAGTAAGACTTTCTACTTCGGCTTCAATTCCACCATTAGTCGTAATGGTGACTGTCGAAACCATTTTTTGTAAAAAACGGGGTCAATTTTATGTTTTGAAAATGAACAAGAAAACGGAGTCGCCACCGATCCTTTTTTATGAGGTGTGATCGGGTCACCTTGTAACATTTTAATAAAATTTTTAATTTACTAAAACGACGATTTTTTGGTCTACGAAATCCATAAAAATGGGTTAGGGAGTCAGTTACACACGAGGAAGGGTTAGCACCCTCGGTACGCCTAAAATTGGTACCTAATTAATTAATTAATGTCTTAATATCGAAAATATGAAAGGATTTTAAAATATGATTTCTTTTAAAACATTTGAATATACTCGAGTTGAATACTAAGATTTTCTTGTTCCAAAGGAATAAAATATCAAGTCCAGCACGTTAGGATATGACAATTTAAATCCTCAAACTCAAGATCATCTTATAATTCCCAAAATTCATGCATTTAAATTTTAAAAGGATATTTGATTATTTGGTCAAACGGTAAATTAATACCCAACACGTTAGGGCACGATTTATCGAATTTCCAAATACGAAATATTGCCTTATTTTGAAAGATTTTCGTCTTTTGGATAATCACGAGTGTAACACTCAAAGGCGTACATTGATTTTGTTTGAAATTGAATGAAACGATCTAAGTTGGATAAATATGTTGGGATTTGATTCATGATACGATAACATGAAGCAACAACATGGTAATGGGCATGGAACACGAATAAAACATTATACAAGTGAACGACAATGATATGAAAATACGAATAAATGAATTATAATACATACAAGGATAATAATCTCACAACACATCATTTACATACTAGCATTAATAATTAAATAACAATAAAATAAATAATATAAAAAGATAATACATAAAACTATTCAACGTAAGTATCAAAACAATTTCAAGTAATTAATACATAATAAAAGGTTTAAAGTAAATAATATATAAAGCAATTTAAAATAATATAAAAGGTTTAAAATAAATAATACATAAAATATCGAAATGAATAAATAATTAACAAAATAAAAAAGTTAAAAATCCAACAGATTAGGGACTAAATCAGAATAGAAATAAAATTAAAGGTCTGAATTTTAAAAAAATAAAATGAATTAGGGCTCGATTGGACGCGCAGAAAAATAAGGGGGACCATTTGGGCAATTACCTCTTATTCGTAAAACGCCACGTCTCGAAAGGGACTAAAGTGAAACGAATGTAAAACCGTTGGGCCAGATTTGAAAACAAAAAGATCTAATTGAAATAGGCCCAAAAAAAGCGGAAGGATTAGAATGGCAATTAGGCCATTCGTCGCAAAACACGCGGACCTGAAGCGGATCGGGTTTGACCCGAAATGACATCGTTTCTGGTGTCTGTCTCTTCGAATGGCCTGAGGACCAAATTGAAACAGAAGTGAAAACTCTGCTGTCGAAATAAAAAATTTAAAAAGGACGAAAGACCACATTGAGACGCATCGCAAAAGCGGAGGGACCTTTTGCACAAATATACCTTTAATCAGAAACGCGCGGATCCCCTGGGGCGGGTCGGATCTTACACGGATCAAAGATCAAACGGCGCCATTTTAGCGCTAATAATCCCCACTCGAAACAACGTCATTTTCATCTGTTATAAAATGCAAAAATCTGCCCCCAAAAATCAGTTTCCTTTCCTTTTTAAAAAACAAAAACCCCTTTTAAAGCTCTCTGCTTTTTTTAGGTTTTCCGATCTGAGGAATGAAGAAACCTGACAAGTATTTCGACCCCTTTTTATTTTCCTTTTTTAAAAAAACTTTTCCAAAACCTTATGCTATTTTAGAAAGTAAAAAAAAAAACTCGTAAAGTAATAGGATTTTTATGCCTTTCGAACCCTCTTTCGAACCTTCGAGGTTCTGAGGTGTTCTCACGCTCGTCGACGATAGTCTCTGATTCAAGTAACCCCCTTTTTGCTTTTATTTTCGTTTATCAAAATTTTTTTAAAAGAAAAATAAACAAAAGGAAGTAGTATATAAAAAAATAAAACTAAAAATAGAAATCACCTAAAAAGTCTGTTCTTTTATTTCTGATATTCGTAAAAAAGGGAAGAAAAAATTACAGGGGATTCGTTTCGGTTTTTATAACCAAATTTACAGATCCGGTTTTGGCTGCTTCTACTTTATTTTTGTTATGTTTTTTGTCGTTTGCTCTTTGTTCTTGTTGTTGCATACGATTTGCAGTGTGTCGAGGCGTCGAGGGACTCTTGGCCGCAATGATAGCAGAGGCGTGAAATTGTTGGTGCTCGTAAAAGGTCATGGTCTTTGAGGTAAGCTAGGGTTTCACTTTTCTAAAACATTAGCTTGGCTATTAGGTCAAGTAGGCTTGGGGTAGATTTAGGTTTGGGTTTGAAATTTGGGCTTCAGATTTGGACTTGTTTGGGATTGGGCTTGAACTGGGTTTAGGTTAGTTTTAGGCTGATGGTTTGATATGTAAATGGACTATTAATAATGGACTATTAAGATTTATTTTGGGTTTTTATCTCTGTTTATTTTTGGGTCTTGGGTCTAGGCAAAAATTTTCTATTACAGTGACTAAAGATTGATCACTTCATCAGCATCGACAAACTCGACATATAAATCCATTACAACATTTCTGCTTAAGCAATGCGATGATATCACCACCTTCAATTCAAGCTCGCCTTTCACATCAAATAGATCATACTCAAAAGGGTCAATTGATGCAAGAAATCTACATGTCAACCTTGAAACCCTTTCTTGGGTCGAACCTCCTACTTTTCTTCTAATTGTAGTCCGTAACTCATAAAGTTTAATTGTACGATTGAAAGCCAATTCCACAGACTAAGCTCCTACGAATACGACCTCGATCTTTGTATTACATATTTGACTGTCATAGTAAATGATAGATTTCACTCGTCAACTCATTCTAATATCGGATGTGAACTGGATGAGAAGTTTCAAGAAAATCGTTCGACGGTTATCCAAATCTATGCAGACGTCTCTCACAACTAAACTATTCGATGTTTGATATGGATTTGCTACGTGTCTAAGTTATGAACATTTCGTTACTTTAATAAGATAATAGAACAATGAGAGAGGGAATGTGTGATTCAAAATCTATTTCTTAAGGCGCGCTTTCATTGAATAATGATAATGACACGTTATTCGGTGCTCAAAAATGTGCGCTAGGCATAATGTAAATTTAATTAGAAGCATGCGTATTCAGTGCTTTAGAAGGTGCACCAAATTTCACATAGATTTTCGGGGTCATGTACTTTTTTTTTAGCTTTCAAAAATGATAGAGAAGGCTCATCCACTGGGCAAGCTTTCTTGCCATGTCAGCATGACAGCTCACCCAGCTGGACGAGCCATCTTTAACATTTTCAAAAGCTAAAAAACAAGTAGCTAACCCCAAGAGTTTTTAGCAGATTAATCATGATATGAATATATTTGATGAAGACACTAGTCTTGTGCGTTTTCGACTACGGGAATTTTCTACCTTGCAAACCCACCATTCCCCCGCGCCTATAAAAGGGGTCTCCCACTCCATACTTCATCATTCCTACAACATCTTCTCTTTAGCCTCTCCATCCCTCCATTAGAAAACATGTCTCAGTGTTGAAAATTTCGGTCACTAATAAAATTTCAACCATTCAAGGTATTGTTGAGTTGTCGATGGTGCGATCTCACTCTAAGACGTACACATTTCATATATCCTACTGAGATAGGACCATTACCTCCGAAGGCTATCCAATAGAAGTCAAGTTCTGAGGTGATTTTTCTTTGTATAGTTACGGGTGGAAGTCTACATAAAGGTCTCAATCGACGGCCGTTATGCACTCATGGATCGAAGTAAAACGGGGGAGCCAGTTGACAGTCGTTACACAGCTACGAGCTCAAACTTTTCGAATAGACAAAAATGTTTCTTATAAATACCATACAATTTTGAGGGCATAATCATAGGGAAAAACTGTAAGGTTTTCCGTTATAATCAACGTAATTTTTTCTCCATTTGTTAACAATCGATACATTCTTATCCAAAGGTCGACATCGTCGTGGACGCATGAAGACTCTCAGGCAGGGAGCGGCTCTGCGATGTAGTAAAGGTGATGCTCCTTTTGGGGTGACAACAGTTGTCGTTATTAAACAACCCATTAGTAACAACAACTGCTGCCAAGCCAACCTAAGTTTGACCTTTATTGTGCCGAAACATTTGCTCTTCACCTAAGAGCCCTCTTGTGTCCACCTCAGTGTCAGCCTTCGATAAGAATGAAAGGTTAAAGATACTAGCTGCTTTGGAAATAGAGAAAAAAATCACATCGATTACATTAGAAATCCCTCCATTTTTCCCTATGATAAGACATGAATCTTGTGTATGGTATATATAAAGCATCATTTATGGGTATCCAAAAAGCTTGAATTCGTGACCGCATAACAACTGTCAAATGTTCCCCGATTATACTTGAACCCATGACTGCATCACAGCTATCGACTTGGACCTCCACCTAGACTTCGACCCATGACCATATCAAGCACTATCACCCCAAAACTTGACTTCCTTAGGATGAGTTTCTAAGGTAATGGTCCTATCCCTCCATGACATATAAAATGTATGTGTTCTGAGGCACGTTATTGTTGGGAAATATGCCCATATTGTAGTAAACATGTAATTGTTTTCTATGTATTTGAATGATGAATAAATAAATTTCACGTTTCATTGTTATGTCTTTTGTATTTTTGTCTTTCATATTTTTCATGCATAGCGAAATTGTGATAGGAAAATATTAGCTTATTGATTGTCTAAGTTCAAACATATGATAAGTGGCATTGTAAGAACGTTTACATTGTAAGGAAGACAACTTACTTTAGTAGATAATCTAAACAAGTTTGTAATCCCGTAAAAGAATCAAAGTAAGCATTTGATTCAAATACTGAGAAGTATTATTCTGCCGTCTACAATTCCAATTGAGGAGATGACTAGTCTTGGCTATTGGAGCAGTTGACTCCATGGGTAGAGACAGATGTATTTATTGGCAGAATGATACATTGGACTAGACCCAAGAAGAATTAATTCTTAATCCATTTGTGAATTAATTCACTTGTAACATTCATTGTGTGATTTACCTAAATCCTGAGTTAATCATTGACCATGCATATGTAACTTATGTGCTTTGATATAAATAGAGGCTTAAGCTCTAAAGATGATCGAGCCAATAGCCGATATGTTGGGTACATGACTTGTGTATGGCATGGCTTTTCTAGCAATAGTGGAATTCATAGTTCAATTAAAGAGTTAACGACATTCTCTCATTGGCATTGTGTGGATTGATAAATATAGAACGTGGCAACAGGTTGCTAGTTCTCGAACGAACAATTTATCACAGCCATTTTTTGACAGTGGTCATATTAATCATTAAGAAGACACAATGGTGACAATAAGATAAAATATGATTATATTGAGTGAACGTATTTAACTCAAAGGAATCAAAGATATCATATGAGGGTAACACATTGAACAAAGCAGTTGGATGAATTGCTTTCATAAATAGTATAAAATAAGGAGTTTTCAATCATGGTACTTCTTGTGGACTGACTCCATGATTCAATAATTGCGAATTATCGAAACGATATTTCTGGACATAATTGCAATTACTACTAATTGTATATGTTCGATTGGTCCCTTCGCTAGCTCAACAAAAGCTCGATCGAACTGCACTTGAATTAGAAGTAAATTTTACGACTTTGGAAATAATTTAATTGAGTCGATTTATTCGATGTGGAATTAAATTGGGTGGTCGTAATAATTATTCAACTAGAGAATCTGATTAAATAATTTTCTTGAAAAATTAATTTGGAAAATCTAAATGATTTTTGGGAAAATTAATTAAAATTATTAAAATTAATATGTTTGGAAATTAATTTTCAAGTTAGACAATTGGCTCAATGGGTAATTGAACTTGAAAATTGGACCTGAGATCGTAAATTGGGCTCGGGAGCCCAAAACCAAGACTAAGACCCAAAAATTGGTCGAACTGGGCCTGGCATGTGAAATCGGACTGACGGTCCAATTGGTGGCTGGACCGAACCAGTCGAGTCGTCACTAACCCAGATCGAACGATAGAGACCGAACCAACTCGGGGTGTCGGTAGCATTCTGGTGGCCGAAAAATAGTTGGCAGCGGTGGTTTTTCGGTGGTTAAGCAATGGAAAAATTACACTTCTATTGGGACTCTATCAAAGAATTTGATTTCAGATTAACTATTCCAAAAATAATATTATTTTAATAGATCTAATATTAAATTTAATTTAATACTTATCTTAATAGTATTTTATTAATTTAATATTAAAGTGGTTAAGTTTATTTATAGTTGAACTCTTTAAACTCTTCTTATATAAAGAGAGTCTTAGGTCATTATTTTTAGCACAGAAAGTTCTCTGAAGAAATTATTTCAGAAAATTTCTAGAGATATTTTTCTTATTTACAATTTGGCTCAAAATTTTAGAGAAATTGCAAAATTACCCCACTGGTAATTTTTATGAAAAATTTTCTGATTCGAAGCGAGCCCACACTCGGCAGACGTGAGTTTGAGAAAGTTTGAGGATAGTAGAGAAGATTATTCGGTCGAAGTGTTCATCGTAGACGAATCGAAAATGTATAATTTTGAATAAAGGATTATTACTTTAGATATCACAACCAAATTATTATTTTGAAAAAAAAATTAAAACTTTGATTTTTCCTTAAATTTATTTTTCACTACGTTTTCCAAATACGATTTTCTAATTAGTTATCACATCCCGACCCTTCAAATCTACCTATTTACAAACCTCTCAAAATAGCCATAACCTTAAACCCTAAAGAAACCCTAAACTTAACAACTTTAACCCTAACCCTAACAATTTATTAAAATAATATAATAAATGTCATTTTTTGAAAGAGAAAGGGAAAGCATGTTTAGTTGTGTGCGTTTTCCTGCTACATATTCTCTCTTCAGAAACGGTCAATTTCTCTAAATAAATTAAAAAAAATAGCCTAAAAGGCCGAATAAAAAAAACTGACATATTTTGTTAATTTAGCCAATGATAAGCGAGAAGGAATACATAAAAAATACATAATAATAATTTTAACCATCAATATTTATATTTTTTATTAATTTGATTGTTATTCTATTTTAAAAATAAATTAGTTATTATCTTTTCAAAAAAAAAGAAAGTTGTATCACTTTTTTAACGAAAACACTAATTAAAATATTAATTTATTTAATGATAATGATATGATAACTTACATGATAATTAATGTGTACTTTATATTAACATAACACTATTTATTTAATTTATCATGTCAACAAATAATTTAAATTTTAAAATATTTAAAAATAAAGAAAAGTGAAACTTAAAAATAAAAATTTATAAAATTAAAAAAAGAAATACATGTAAATTGTCATATAAGTTATTATGATTAAAAATTTAAAAGTTTTAGTAATTATTTCCGCTTAAAAAATAACAGTTTAATTTTTAAAATTAATAATTTAATTTAATTTATTTAAAAACTTGAGGTAAATTTTAACTAAAATAAAATAGATATTAAAATGAAAAAACATACAGAAACATTACACTTACCGCCAACTAATGTATGTATATTACAAATACAAATATTGAAGTACATAATAATATTAATAGTAATTTTTTAAATATTATATTTTATTCACTACATTATACTTTATTTTTATTTATTAATAATTACAATAATAATCATATAATATATTTTCACACAAAATAAAAATCATCTAATAACAATAAAATAATAAAAGATACACAGAGACAGCGATTCCCTTGATATCTCTCTCTGTGTTACAGTTTAATTCCATTCCACGCTTTGTTGCTTTTCACCTAACTTTGGTTTTCTCTCTCTCTCAATAACCCTTCAATTTTCAATTTCATTATCTTTCCAAATTTCTCCCTTTTTTTTTTCTAAAATAGAGAAAATTTTGGGAAAAGAAAGAAAAGAAAAATTCCCAGCCTCGGAGTGAGTGTTTAGGTTTTTTTTTTATGAATTTTGTACTGTGGGGGGTTTTGAATGAGGAGAACTGAAATACTTTTGGAAAATTGAAAATCTTCAATCGGCAGATTAGATGGCCACCACGGAGTTGCAGATGAGTCCTCAGTTGGAGCAGATCCATGGCGAAATCCGCGATCTTTTCCGTGCTCTTTCGTATGTTCCTCCCTCTTTCTTCTACTTTTTGACTTGTTTACTTACTCCAATGGTTTAGTCAATCTACAAGGGGATTTTTGTTAATTACCATGTAATGTAAATCTGCAATCAGTTTCTCAGCATACTAGTGTTTGACTTCGTTTTTTTTGTTTGACAAGATTTCAACTTTGTTGTTTTGAGTTGTCGTTCGTGCTCTAAAATTTTGATAAATGTTTTAAAACTTTGATGTACTGCTTTCAGAAATGGCTTCCAGAGACTGGATAAGATGAAAGATTCCAATAGGCAAAGCAAACAGCTGGAAGAGCTTACTGGCAAGATGAGGGAATGTAAAAGGTATGCCCTAGTTTTTGCATTTTTCAAGGAAAGCTAATTGTATTTGAGATATTTAATTTCCTAACTTCAATGAGTTGTTGCAGATTAATCAAGGAGTTTGATCGTGAAATTAAAGATGAGGAAAGCAAAAATCCTCCAGAAGTGAACAAGCAACTCAATGATGAGAAGCAGTCTATGGTAAGTTTTTTTTCGAACCTTTAATTTCCTTACTGTTGGCAACAAAAGCAGTACGCATGATAGAGTGTTTTTGTAGCCTGGAAGTCAGCAAATGTTTTTTGTTATCATATCTTAAAAGGGTTTAATTGAGGAAATAAGATTGCCCTTGGTGGAGGGAGTTTAAATGGGTAGTCATATTGGTTTATTGTTGAATTATCTCCCCTAATATAAATTCCTTTTGTGTTATGACTTCTAATCCATATTTTTCTTTTGGCAGATCAAAGAACTGAATTCGTATGTAGCTATGAGGAAAACGTAAGTTCGCCTATTTTAAAGGGAATACAGTGATTTTTAGTTTTCTGAAATTTAATTTGATTTATTTATAATAATTTCAGTTGAGGTGTGAAGTTTGGGGAATATCCAAGTCTGAAAATTGGTACTCCTAGTGTAGGATGTAACCAATTTTTAAGTGGTAGAGTGCAGCCTTTAAAATCCGATGAGGCTGCCTTTTTTTCTTTTTGTAGCTTTAATGTCTTTCTGTGTATAACTGCAGATACATGAATACCCTTGGTAACAAGAAAATTGAACTCTTTGATATGGGAGCTGGAGTCAGTGAACCTATAGCTGATGAAAATGTTAAAATGGCATCATGTAAGATCTTACTTCTTCTAACCCTCCATTGAGTTTTGATTTATATAGAACATTTACTTTGGATCAAAGACTCTTAGTTATGAAAATGATGGGTATGCTTTCATTACCTGCCATTGGTTTTTTCTTTTAATTTGATGTATTTAAATATATTCTAATACCAAAGTATCTCGTATCAATTATGATTTTGCTGATTTAGTTGATTTTATATATTGTCATGCTATATGCATTTTCAATCAACTACTGCCTAGAAAACCGGGATGTGAAGTCTTCTTTGAATGTTGGACAGTTTGGGAACAAGGCTAAGCATTCTTGACTTTGGATGCTACAAGAAAATTGATCTAGTCCATTATCTTTACTGAAAGTTATGAACTTATAACAACAGAATCTCAGCGTAGAGGTTAACTGTACTTTTTCATCAAATTATCTTACTATTGCATGACTTGCACAGCAATGTCAAACCAAGAGCTTGTTGATCATGGGATGAAGACAATGGATGAGACTGATCGGGCCATTGAACGCTCAAAAAAGGTAAATTGAAACAGCTTTTTGTTCAGTTGTGCAGTCCTCAGCTTAGTTGTTGCCATCTTTTGTTTTCTTAACTTTATGATTCACAGGTTGTTGAACAAACAATTGAAGTAGGAACTCAAACTGCTGGTACTCTAAAAGGACAAGTAAGTTAGATTAAGCTGTCTTATTATTTTTTGTTTCTTCAAGCTGTTCTGTTGCATGTGTATACTGATAGAAGTTATACAGACTGATCAAATGGGCCGTATTGTAAATGAGCTGGATACAATTCAGTTTTCAATTAAAAAGGCCTCCCAGCTGGTGAAGGAGATTGGTAGGCAGGTTAGTTGATTGTTTGCACTCTAAATGCTACCTTTTTTTGATTTGACTATTTTATGCCATATTAATTATGCTTCTTCGTCCTCCAGGTAGCTACTGATAAATGCATCATGCTATTTCTTTTTCTTATCGTATGCGGTGTTATAGCCATCATAGTTGTGAAGGTATTCTTTTCCCTTACTGATTTCGATTTTGTAGTCTATTAAACTTACTGACTTATTACAGTGGAAGTTTGAGGTGTGCTATGGTGTTTTTATGAAAATAAAGCCTTTCTAAAGAGATATTTATGAGGACTTAACCTCCAGGGATATATTCCCTAAACATATACAGCTGCTCTATCATCTCTTTGTGATATGACTAGATGGAAGTGTTGAAGGTGACAAATGTTTGTCACTAGTTACGGTTAAATAGTAAACTAAACCACTCAGTAACTGTGTTTTTTAAGTACATTAAGAGAGATACAGATGCAGTCTTAACAATGTTTGTGATGGTACCGTGCAAAATTTCCATTTTCTAATTGCATGTGGAAAATTTTCAGATTGTGAATCCGAACAACAAAGATATCAGAGATATTCCAGGATTGGCACCTCCAGCACCTTCGAGGAGATTGTTATATCTAAGAGGCCCGCAGTAAAAAGGTGATCATTTCAAATAAGTGAGTGGTTTGTTCTGCTTATGCTTGAATAGAGACAGGAGTGGGGAGTATTGGGAAGTTGGTATTTGAGGGATGTGATGGTTTTTCGCTTTTCGATTTTATATGATTGATTCTTGCCTGAGATGTGCATATACGGTTGGTGGTGTTTGTTGTCTTTGTAAATTTTATGGGAGCAGTTGAATTATTTGAATGATGAACTTTGAAGATTATTGTAGGGTTAGAAATAAGTCATCTCTGAAGTGAATTCCATATAATTTTCAAATGTCCTTGGGGGATATACATGTATGAATTTTGTGGCCAAGCTCATCTCAACCAAAAATAGGTACCTGGACCGGGTTAGCCTAGAACCAGAACTGGAGCTTATCATAAAACTAGTGCTCAGCTACCAACTTAATGAACATATCATAGTACATACTTGCTGTGACCATTTGTGAATGACAAATATTGAGCCCAGTTATGGTAGACTACGAAAAAACAACAGAGGAAAGGGCAATCAGTAACCAGTCCTTTAGAACGCCAGCCAGCGACCCTGAAGGTGACAGCTCCAGTTCTTCCAAGTTCAGAGCCCAATGCAGAAAGAGAAATGGAGAAGAAGATCCGGTAATTCGATTGTATATATGAAACTGCAATCCTAGGCTTCTCCAGCAGAAGGCACAAAAAGAAGTACCAAACTGCAAAATGGAGAGATCAAACATTGACCCTTCAGCCACCGGTGTATTGCACGGGAATATAAATTAATATATAATATAATAAGATATACGTACATTAAAATTTGCCAGCGAGTTGGGCATTTGTGTTTTTATTTTTTTTAAATCTTTTTTTTTCATGTTTCGAAAAGGACATTTAATTTTTTAAAAATTAAAAGTATTTTGAAAACTTTAAGAGATAACAATTATAAATATTAAATTATAAGAGATAATAATACTTTTAACGTGAAGATGAGAAATATCTTACTTTTTATTTTTAATTCTAATATTTTTCTTTTAGATTTTTACTTGCACTTCTTTACAAATTTAAGGTATTTTTCTTTTTAATATTTTATTGTTTACTATAATCTTCCAAGGTTTTTCAGTCATAATTTTTTCTACTGTTTTTTTTATCCCTTATTCCAGAGTCTTCAACTTAACTGATCAAAATGTTTTATGAAGCAACATTCGTTCGCGTACGTATTAACCAAGTTAGAACAAAAATTACAGGGCCATCTTTCTCAATCTTTATTTTAAGGTAACACTAAAACTTCCTTTTTTATATTAAAAATTTCCCTTTTTAACCTATTCATCTTTATTTTTTGTCTACTAAAACTCCTCTTTTCATCAATTCACTCATATTCTCCCTCTCAGCAATTAGGTCATGTTTGGAAAACCACCTAATAATTAGATTTTGGTGTATTTGATTGTAATTACACAATAATTAATGGGTATCACTGAATTGAATATATTTAGAGCACCCAATTATATTTCCCGATTCTTAGGAGGAAGGTGAAAATTGCAGTAATTTATTTGGGTAATCCAATTAATTTATGGCTTTCCAAATACTCATAAATTATTTAAATTTAAGAAATAAGTTTAACCTATAAAAGTTATATTATAAGCATGAACACGTATAACTATTTGAGATGATTATAACAAAAATTCTAAATTTATATTATAAATCTTAAAAAATATATTATAAAAATAATTTATGTGCATTTTATAAAATTATAACCACAAATTATATCATTTAAAATCTAGAAATTTTCTAAAGTTATGATTAAAAGTATGTTATAAATTTTTTCATTTTATAAAAGACTAAGTGTTATAATATGCTTATTTATTAAAAAAATTATGAAAAGAAAAGTATAGAGATTGCTCATTTACATATCTATGCTATATTATAAACAATAATATACTTATTTATATAAAAAATTTGACTTGCCAATTCTTTAATTACATTTAAAGCTTAAAAATGTGGTTGAGAGGATATTTGATATTACAAAAGAAAATATTTCTCAGATTAACAAAATTACCTTAGCATAACATAAAAAATAAAATAAAAGAAGCAATGTTAGAAATGTGGTTGAGGGTTAATTTTTAAAATTATGATTAAATTGATATAATATATAAAAGTTTAGAGTTAAATTTATTATTATACCATTTTTTTAACTGCCACGTTAATTTCTCGTTAACTTAAATGACCAAACTATGTAATATGAATGCTTAAATTGCAAAACTTTTTAGAACCTAAAATGAAAATTTTAATTGTTGGGTGACTATATGTAAATTTAACCTTTTTTTCAATAAGGAAAAAAAATCGTCCCAAACAGAGCCTAATTATAGTTTCCCGTAAAACTCCCATCTCTATTCCGTCTTCGCTTCACACGTTCCCCGCCTCCAAACAAACCTCTCTCACCACCACTGTGTCACTGCCTCCTAACCCCTCTTTTGCCTTTCAAGTTTCCGGCGAAATTAATTCAGGTAAGTTTAGGGTTTAAGCTAGGAATTAGATTTCTATATAAAATCATTGGTGAATTTTTTTTTTGAGTTATATGCATCACCTTGAAGCAACGACATGGCTTTTCCGCCTTCGTACCGGTGTCGTACGGGTGTCCGACACGCCACGGATACGCTGGAATACGATAAGGCATTCGTATTCTTCCACAGCTTTCTTGAACTGGAATTTCGTGTAATCAGATAACCTGTTCGTTGCTGTCGTTGACGGCGCTTCATACATACGAGTACATTGTTGCAGTTCAATAAAGCTGTGGGAAAATACAAACAGGGCCAAAAGTCAGTGATTTAAAATTCAACGCTCAGTGCTTCTTGACATGATCTGAGTATGAATATATAGATTATAGGTCAATGATTTCCATGGATTAGTTGTACCTAAATGTGTTTTCTCTGTGTTCTTTTTCGGTACAATCGAAGCTTACGTTACAATGTACGCGATGTTAATATTAAAACTCGAATTTGTCTCTTTTGCAGTAAGCACTGTAAGCAAAAGGAGATAGAAAGGGGAATGATAAACTGTAATTTTGGTGCTTGGAATTTTCTATAGGTTTAGATTCTTGTCTTTGCTGTGTTTTTCTATTTTTTCTCCTCACAGTTCGTTTTTGGATCTTAATTGTGTTCTGTCTTAATTTTTGTTTTAACTATATAGTAGAGTTGCTCGTACTCGAATAATGAGCATTAAAGTTCTTGTTATATTGAATGTTACCTTAAGGATCACTTGCATTATTAGCCTTTTGGCCTAGCCTGTCTCATTTGAAAAATCCCCACCCAATTGATCAAAGTTACCATACTTAAAAGTTCATCAAATTTCGTTTTGAAATTGAAAATGAAGCTTTATATAACCCTACCTTTTTTTAGTATAATAAATAAAAGTATATTAAAATTTTTTTATTGCCGTCCTGCCATACCCGTTTTGTGTGTCCGTGCTTCTAGTGCATCACTCTGTTATATTTGATTCTTTTTTCCCTTTTTGATCATACTGCTTGTTACTCTGTCTCATCTCATTTTCTTTCTCTCTGTTTACTTTGTTGAGAAAGTGAATGTTTTTATAAAGCCGTCAGTTTAGCAGAAATAGTGAACCTTTATTGATCCATTATGCTGCTATTCGCAGCCAGGATCTGCCACTATTGATGTGCTACTGAGGTCTTTAGCAGTGGCGGACAGTGCTGCTACTGCAAAAACGATAAGAAATTTATACAAAATTTGTATGTATATTTTTTCTGATAATTTAATATTCAATTAATTTCTTTTTTTATTTGTTATATGTTAGAATGAATGCGAAAAGGAAACGCCTGGATACGGTTTCTGATTCTGTAACAGAACAAGAACGAATTGTTCATGAAGTAATCCGAAGCAAACAAGACATGGGAATATCACAACTAGACATGAAACGCGAAATTAATCTTCACAGCAACCTAATCGCCAAATGTATTAAGTCACTGGTATCTAAGAATCTCATAAAAGAAGTGAAAAACATCCAAAGCCGGAGACAGAAGCATTATATGTCCGCGGAGTTTGAGCCTTCCAATGAAATAACTGGTGGGGCATGGTATGTTGAAGGTAGCCTCGACAAGGAGTACATTAATGTTTTGAAAGAGCAGTGTTGGAGGAAGATTTATGGTTTGAAAGTTGCTACTTTGGAAGGGATTGCGGATGCTATCAAGAGGAGCAATGTTTCGCAGATTGAGTTGTCAAAACAGCAGGTTGAAGAGATTGTGAAGGCTTTGGTTTTGGATAATGAGGTTATGGAAGTGAGAAGTACTGGAACGGGGGAGTTTGCGTCGATTCCGGTTGGGAAAGCTTGCTATAAATGTGCTGGTAAGAGAGGTTATGGAGGAGAACCCAAGCTTGGTGCCTTGGCTTCCATTCCTTGTGGAGTTTGTCCACAGATAAGTCGTTGCACCCCTGATGGAATAATTTCTCCCATCACCTGTGAATATTACAAGAAATGGTTAGAGTTTTAGTTTGATTGCATATTTTAGATAGTTGATGGTTGATGGATTTGAGTGGCTGGCCAAAATTTTACATTCCTGAATGTTTTCTAAGTCTAGGTTGATATATATTGCTCATTTGGTTTGTTGGTTCTTGCTTATTGCTTGTTTGCATAACTCTTTATTTCTTTCTTTGAATGATACAATGATTTGATTATTTCTGCAAGTGTGAACTGATCCTTGATAAAACATGCTCTGCATTGTTTAAGAGTTGCCTAGACTGCTACTGTTGTAGGTCGAAATTCAAAAGTTTCATAGGTGTTATATTAGACTACATAAGCACATGATATGGAAAAGAATATTTCCGGTGTCTTTCCCTCTTTCTTCGGTTAGCTTTTGGTTCGCAAGTGCTACTAGTGACCATACACTGTAGTTTTGGTAAGGTTGAAACATCTGAGAACAAGTGGGATAAGTTGCCATTGCCTGTTGGACATGATACAGATGTGGTATGTATAGAGCAAACAAGACTTGTCAAATATTCTAGACATGTTACTAGAAAACAGCAGATGTTAGATTTTGTCTTGCTCACAGAGACTGTAATTGAGAAGATGATGAGAGCAGTTCTCTTTTTTACTTCCCTATAGAGAATCATCCTTCCACTACCTCAGCATATCAAAGCCTCCAAGGTAAATGCTACCCACATGTGCTTTAGTACAAGATTGATGTGAGATACATTAGTTGCCATTTTATTTAGGGCGCGAGCAAAAGTCATTTAAACATTTGGACGGTTTTGGTTAAGTCAGTTATTAATAATTGAGAACCTCAATTTCGTTGAAGCATTGAGCATTTGAACATGTTGCATTTATAAATGATATCAACTAGTTCTGTTGTCTAGAAGCAGCAAGTAGAGGAATAGGTAGGTAAAATGTCTAGTTGATTACCTAAAACACCTTGAATCATTCAACTGGTAAAGATTATGAATCCCCCCCCCCCAATTGAACACATTGTTTAAACACTAATAAAATATCGTAGTTAAGACAGCTCAGGGTATACTTGGGGGGTTTCCTTGACTTCTGGGGCGAGGCCGGGCCTAGCTAATCTATAGCTATCTCCACCATTTGATGTTTAAAATGGAATAAATGGTTTGACCTTTCAAGTTTGAAGGACGGACCACTTTTACTTACATTAATTGTGCAACGAAAATAACAAAAGCCTGATCAACTACAACATGTAACACAACTCTTGAAGCAATTATCTGTTGAAATCAAGGGGCTTCCTTACAGAATCAACAATCCTACAAATTAAAAGGCGGCAAAATTTGAGTCAATAGAAAAACCAGGTCTAATTATGGTTTTGGAAATTTTAGATTTAATCATTTTAATTTGATCTCTTTATTTTTGTAATATTATTTGTAGATAGAGTAATGAATTTTCTATTCTTATTTGGTTATTTAATCAGGATCACAAGAAAGTTCAATAATCATGTTCAATTAATATTAAAATTTATATGTTAGCCAAATATATTTACCTCAATCACTTTATCAATGTTGTCAATTTGAATGTATTAATAGCATTATAAAAGTAAAAAATTAAACATGTCAAATCTTTACTATAAATTAAGGGATGAATGAGTTGATGTCAGCCATCAACTCGAGCTCAATTCAATAAGAAAATTATCAAATCTCATTTTATTTTAGAAAATCTAGAAATATATATATCTATATAAATGAATGAATAATAAAATTTAAACCCAAGACATTAAAATATTAGTTATCTCGATTTTACTTTTTATAAGTTTGTTACATAAATGCTTTCACTCGCATATCGTGAATGTAAATAACATTATTAAGACTTAGGAGGGACAATCCCGAACATATACCATTAAAAAGCAGAAAGGAATATCCAATGTGGTGATGAAGGCATGTTTCTTCATCTTTACGGCCACGGATGCATATGAGAGGCTAAAGCTGTGAGAGAGGTGATGAGCGTGGTGGCCAACTCAGACTCCTAAATAGCCATTTTCTTTGCTTTTAGATTTATTCTATTCTATATTGTAAGGTGCAAATGGTAGACACGTGAATATAAAATGACACCACCCCTGCTAGGTACATAAAATGTTGGGTGGAGGGAAGATGTGAATGCATATGTAGATAAGAATAAGATAGAGATACCTTTTAGTTTGTTTATACACAAAGCATGAACAAGGTGGCAATAATGATTTTTACCACTCCCTATTCTTTATAAATCTAACACTGACAATGATAATTGATAAATAATAACAACAATAAGAAAAAGAAATCACATCTCTGTTGCTAACTGCTATCTGAAGCAATCTGGATTTGGCTTGCCTTGGGTGCCATCTACTTGAGTTTACAATATTTATACTATACTCGCTTCAATTGCTTAATACTTTGTTAATTATCACGGTCTCATTTGGTAGGTAATTTCTAAGTTTCATTTTCAATCCTCTCACCACTCAATTTTTTTATTATAAAAAAAAGCAAAAGAAAAAAAAACATCCCTAATCTCATTCAATATTGATATTGAATAAATTTATCCTTCTTTCAAATACGAGTAACTAAGGGTAATGAATTATCGAGTTTACTTTTGTTCATCTATTTATCCTACCTATGATTGGTACAAAAATAAATTTAATTTTCGACGGTTATAAATTCTATTATTTTGATATCAACAAATTTAGAACTAAGAACAAGTTCAAAGAACGTGTAAATATTAAAAGTTAAATTAATTGAATTTTTAAATTAAATTAAATTTTATAAATATATAAATATTAAAAATTATTATATCAATTAAAAGTAAGATAAATGGTCGAGAGAAATAAAAAGTGACTAATTTTAATAAAAAAATTAATTTGTTGAATAATGAAAGTATTGGAGTTATTTTTTTTTATCCCAACTTATATATAAAACATGGAATTGGATTAGGAAAAAAAAAATACATGTATGTAATATTGAGATTAAAAAAAAGAGTTGAGGGTTGGGAGAAAGATGAAAACAATTGGTGTGGCATTGAAACCATTTTCATTAGTTCAACACTGCCACAGATATTACATCCATTGAAACCCAATTTGGATGTTCCTTGTTTCTTACATTTATGTAATTCAGAAAAACCCATCATTCCTCTGTTCATCATTCATTCATCCAAGGTTTCATTATTACACCACTTATACCCTCTCTCTATTTATATTATTATTATGATTTTGGGATATTTGGCCTTGGAATGAATGCTTCTGCAATCTTTGAAATTCCAACCCCCCTTAATTTTTTTTTTTTTTTATCTCTTTGTTTTGTGGGGGACTATGCTTTGATTCCTTAATCTTCTCTCCATGTATGCCCATACATACATGACACCATCCATCTTAGCATGAAGATGGTCCCTACTCTCTAGAAGAAAGATTAAAGGGATTGTATGTTATTAATTTAAATATTTTGAAACTAAAGCAAGGGTGTTTAAGGAAAAACAATGACAATGTCAATCAAAAGCCTGCTGGTATTGGAGTCCAGTCTGTTTCTTTGACTATGCATGCAGATCTACTAATCTATATTAAAAGAAATTTACCTTTATTTCAAAAACACTGTAAAATTAAAATCTCAAACTAAAATAAGTATCAAGGATGAAATTTATGGTCATTTCTTTTTTGGATCATTCTCCCTTTGATTTCAACCATACCATTACCCACTTGTTTTGTTTATCTTTTCATTTTTTATGTTAAAGTTTTCAATGATTAAAAAATGAAACTACTACCTTGAAAAACTAAAATTTACAGAAAGCACAATAAAGAAAAAAAGAATCATTTTCCACAATTGGGTTCTTAATTTGTAAGATTTTTTTATTCATCAAGAAGAACAATCTGAGACTCAATTTATTAATTGTTTTCCAATAATATACAGTGTTATGAGTTGTGACAATGAAAAAAGAAAAGTGTAGAAACAGAAAAAAAAAAAAAAATTGAAGATAGGACTCTCTAACAGACTTCTCTTAAAATCTTTGAAGTGCCACCTGATGTGGTCATCACGGCTCTCCTCCAAGACAAAGAGTATAATGTATCTTAGAAGCTTTTAAGCTGTATTTTTAGTCTTTCACCAAAAAAAAAAAAAAAAACAAAAAAAGCTTCCAGTTGTTGTGTTGTGTAAGCTGCTTCCATTTCACTGTTAATGTAAGGCATGTCTTTCCTCATCACCTACCTCTGACAACTCCACATCTTCTCTCATTACCCCGGTCAATACCCATTTCTCAAAATCCCCACTTCTCACATGGAAACCCTACAAAAATCCCTTCATTTTTTGACATTGCAGTAACCCCTTTTCTAGCTTTTCAATATGGTTTCTTCTGGGATTTCCTCCTATAGTCTTTACAAACATCCAAGCTCTTAAATTTAACTTATTTTCTTTCTTTTTTCCCCCTTTTCGTCTCTTACCAGCACTGTCTCAACAAGGTCTGTTGTGATTCATTTGTTCTTCATTGCGTTTATCAATGCTTGAAGTTTTTGTTTTTATTTTTATTTTTTGGTTGATCCTGTCAAATAATGGCTGAAATTATTATCATTTTTTTGTTGGAAATAAGATATCTGGTTCAGTTTTATGTGTGTGTGATGATTTGTCAAATGTAGTGTGTGTGTTGGAAACGTGATGCCTATTCTTATTCTATTTGATTTTTTATGTTTGTTTATTATTTGGAAAAAAAATTAGTTTTTGGTAGTCGGTGGACTTTGATTTAAAGAAAAAAACTCTTTGCTTTCCTTCAAGCTTCTCTCTCTGATTGAGGGCTCTCTTTTGGGGTTCTTTTTTTGGAAACTTGATTGTGGTTCAAGGTCTGCTTTAGTTTTCCTTATCTTTCTATATTTGCTTTACCCTCTGCACTTGTTTACTGTGAAATTTAGTTAACCATTTGTTTCTCTTTTTATGTTATAAATTGATTGGTATTTTGGATAAATGCAAAATATGTAACAGTTTTTTTATTTGATGGTTGTGGTTCTAAGTTATTTTACTTAAACATGTTTTCAGGCATCTTGGTGTAGGTGAAGATGGCCTCTGATCTGAACAAAACTCTGTCAAAAGAGTACATTGGTCTGCAATTGTGGGTTCTTATTGTAATTTGCTTAGGAGTGGTATTCTTAGTTATCCTTAGCATATCACTGTGGCTTAGTTTTCGGAAGAAATCGAGAAGGGCGAATGTGATGCTTCCTCTCACCCAAGTTCCATATGTTTCAGAGGAAATTAAAGAGATAAGAGTTGATCAAGCTTCTGCAAACAATGGTAACACCCTTAATGAGAAATTCAGTGACAAAGGTTCAGAGAAGGGTTTGTTTAATGTAGATAATGGAGAGGATAGCGGTCAGTCGGGTTCTTTTAATCATGTAGATAAAGATGTTAAAGGATCTCAACCAGGAGAAGAGGGAGCTACTGGGGCAGTATCTACATACAGGCCTTCTTCAAATCCTTTGACAGCTCCTTCACCTTTGTCTGGCCTGCCTGAATTTTCTCGCCTAGGCTGGGGTCACTGGTTCACTCTCAGGGACCTACACCTTGCAACTAACCGGTTTTCAAAGGATAATATTATTGGTGATGGTGGATATGGAGTTGTTTATAGAGGCAATCTGATTAACGGGACTCCTGTAGCCGTCAAAAAGCTTCTTAACAATCCGTATGTTGCAGTGAAGATTAGTCCTTTTGTTAGTTTTATGCTGTCCACAGCTTGTAATGTTGGCTGGTAATGATTCTATTTTTTTTTTTTCTTTAGGGGACAAGCTGACAAGGATTTCAGGGTGGAAGTTGAAGCAATTGGTCACGTGCGGCATAAAAACTTAGTTCGTCTTCTTGGGTACTGTATCGAGGGCACACAAAGGTACCATGTTTTATGTACTCCCTAGTTTTGAAGAGTTCTGCAAGTTTTGTTATGTCTATGTGTTAATGTTCTTAAAATACGTAGAATAGTTGTCGTTGTTTTGTAAATTTTTCTTCTATAAAATCCAGGTTGTTGGTTTATGAATACGTCAATAACGGCAATTTGGAGCAATGGCTCCGTGGAGATATGTCTGACAAGGGATATCTTACCTGGGAGGCTCGCATAAAGATTCTTCTTGGCACCGCCAAGGCGTAAGTCTGCCATTAACTAAATCTTGATCGTTAATGCTTACCTTGGTTTTAACCTTAATTGTTACTCAAAACTAAATGTTACAGGCTGGCATATTTGCACGAGGCTATTGAACCAAAAGTCGTGCATAGGGACATTAAATCAAGTAATATACTGATTGATGACAGCTTTGATGCGAAGATATCCGATTTTGGTCTGGCCAAATTGCTAGGTGATGGGAAAAGTTATATCACAACTCGAGTTATGGGTACCTTTGGGTGAGAATTATGCATTCCTTTATAATCAACTGTTACTAGATCATTCATTCTCCATTTTATTTTAGCATTGTTTTTACTCTAGTGAGGAGTTGTATCATCAAGAAACTAAAAAAAGTGATTGTTTAATGTCATATTTTTCTCCTGTTTGCACAATCTTCCAGTTATGTTGCTCCAGAGTATGCAAACTCTGGCCTCCTGAATGAGAAGAGTGATGTTTATAGCTTTGGCGTTGTGCTCTTAGAAGCAATTACTGGAAGATACCCAATTGATTATGGTCGTCCTCAGCCTGAGGTACTTAAGAACACTTCTTTATCAGCATAGGTTTCACAAAGACAATATGAAGTTCTTTTTTACATATGATCAGTTGCACGGTTAAATCTCAGGTAAATATGGTCGAGTGGTTAAAGATGATGGTTCAACTCAGACGCTCAGAAGAAGTAGTTGACCCTAACATTGAGACTAAACCATCAACTAGTGCTCTTAAGCGGGCTCTTTTAACTGCTTTGAGATGTGTTGATCCCGATGCTGATAAAAGACCTAAGATGAGTCAGGTTGCTCGCATGCTTGAAGCAGAAGAGTATCCTCTTCCTCGAGAGGTTTGATTCTGATACGTTGCATTATTAGTTAAATTGTATTCCAAAGAAAATCGTGGAAGTTGCATTTTGTTTCTAACAAAATGATGATGGTAAATACTGTTGGAAGAACTAGGCGAGTTGCTAGCAACATGTTGCTTTTAGATAAATTGTCTTACAGGAGAATGTCTAGTTCTTAATATGCATGGTGCACGGAATTTTCAGGATAGAAGACGCAGAAGGAATCAATCAGTTAATTCAGATGCTGATACACAGAGGAAAAACTCTGATGCAGACCGGAGTGACGATCCAGATTTGAGGTTGGAGAGCAGAATGCACCATCACCCCTAGACTTGGGGACAAAATGAGCTTTTGAAGCTGAGAAGCAGCGAAACTACCATCATTACATTCGTTACTATTCCGATGCCTTCAGATGACCCCTATATGGTTGAGATTTGCAACACATGCAGGAAACTGAGGGATTTTTTTTTTATTTTTTTTCTTTGTGGAGCTCTGGATTACATACATATCTTCTTCTAGATTGTAGAAAACATTAGCTTGTCTTGAAAAGGGCATTGGTACTAGATTTTCTGTACAGGTCTGTATGGATTCTATATAATTTTTTGCTTCGTTATTCGGATGCTATATACTTAACTTTTGTTGTTGCTGGGATGGAGAAAATGAAAATGAATGTGATGCCAATACAGGGACAATAAGTACTATATACTTGTTTATGTTGGATATTTTTTGTAAGGAATTTTGAAAAACCAAAACAGGATGAGATTGTACATGTGCTGTAATAGCAATAGTTGAAGCTGAAAATTAGGACCATGGATCCATGTGTAGGACTCGGCCCGGTCTGCTTGATTATTTATTTCTCATTAGAGATAAGAATTAATGAGTTAGGACCTGAAACTGCAGATAAGAGTACCTTAACAGGAAGGTAATGTTGATTTGCATTGCATGTGCAGAGGAGAGGCAACAACCATATACTGCCCACCACCACCACGACGTCCATGTGCAATGGCATTGACATCTGCATGCATTTAGCACATGGTTTTAGGTCCAATTAGAATGAGGCTGAGGCCACCATTTTCAAACTGTATTATTTTCATCTATTTCCATTGTCTTTTCCTCTCTAATGTCACAATCTCATGCTTTGGAATTCGTGGAAAAAACCAATGTAAAATACAGACAGACTGCGCTTAAGAATTATATGAAATATCTCTACATTCTACAGCTGCTCTTTATTTGGCAGCTCTAACAATTCAACTTGTGGGGTTTTAGGGTGGAATACAAGCAAAGCTACCTATTTACAAAACAAATCATAATGATAGGCAGGTTTTTCAACTTCAACTGGTCTTGATTCAGTTTCCAGCCACTAATTGGCTCATCATCACGATGTCACCTTTCACCGTAGGCACGGGATGTTGTTGCCGGACGAGTTGGATTCAAAAGAGGCTGAAGAGCTTTCACTACAATGCTCATATTAGGTCGAAAATCAGCTTCATATTGAACACACAATGCAGCCACAGCAGCCAGCTGTTGTCAACAAACAAACATCAATAAGGCTAATGCTTTGAAGCAAAGCTCCATCAACCCCACTAATAAAGTAACAATTCCCATGTCCCAAATTCAACAATACCTTTGCAAGTGCTTTGGGAGGGTATTCTCCATTTAGTCTACCATCAACACACTGCTTCACCTTGTCTTCACTTAGTTTTGGGGTTGCCTAATGCAGTCCACAATGGTGATATTACATGTAAAGCAGATATTATTGTGAAGATATGGTGAATATGAAATATTAAATTGTAATAGTACCCATGTCACTAGACTCTGCTGTCCACGTGGCAACGTATGATCTACCGGTTTGCGACCAGTTAAGAGCTCTAGAAGGATGACACCAAAGCTGTAAACATCGCTCTTAGAACTAAGTGTTCCTGTCATTGCATATCTACCATTCAATGTCACAAGTAGGAATTAGATCACTGTTATACTGTTAACTATCATGTGACAAAGGGCAATTAAAGGAGATCAGAGCACGCATACGTCACATATGCCAACACATGACATAATAGTTTTAAATACCTAGTCATTTTTCTTGCATTTCCTGTTAGTTATTTCGATTAAACTGATTGATTAACAAGATCATTATTTGAAATGAACCAATACTGACTTATTTTGTTGGAAGAAGCTTAAAGGAGAAAGAGGTGAAATAATAGAATTTGAAAGAATAACTTACTCTGGAGCATGATAACCGAAAGTTCCAAGAACCCTTGTAGAATGGAGGCGAGCAGTCGCGTCGGGGGCTTGATTTGACAAATCAAAATCAGCAATCTTAGCAACATCATCATCAAAAAGAAGCAAATTGCTGGACTTAATATCACGGTGGATTATATGAGGATGCGCCTTTTCGTGCAAATATTCAAGGCCTTTTGCGGCTCCATAAGCAATTTTAACTCTCTGTGTCCATGATAGTACTGGACCTGGCTGAGCTCCTTTCACACCTTTCTTCCCTGTATATGTTCATATATCCACTATAAAACCATCGACAGACGACTCATTACCGATAAAACTATGTAGAAATCAGCAGTCCCTCCTAGCTGGAAAGAACCTCTTAGTTACTGATCAGTTTTCAAACAACTATTTCATGCGTGTATGTTACTTACCATGAAGTCTATCATGGAGTGATCCATTAGAGGCATACTCATACGCCAGGAAACGGAGGGATCCATCAACACAATAACCAAGAAGCTGAACAACATTTTCGTCTTTTAATCTCGAAACCATGGAGACCTGTTAGTTAAGTTATTTGACAATAACAAAGTCACACATTCTGCATTACATGCCAGCATTGTACCATGCAACGAAATTTGTAAAGGTCCAACCTGCGCTAAGAATTCTAGTTCCGGTTGTTTACTCGAGTCCAACTTTTTGATGGCTGCAGCCTTCCCACTCTTTAGAATGCCATAATATACTCTTCCATAAGAGCCCTCACCAATTAAGGATTTCATACCGAAATTATCAGTCATTTCCTTTAGCTCATCCACCGTTATTGCAGGGATGGCAATAGGTTGAAAAGTAACAGGCCGTGGGTCCCTTGTTACAGCTTCCCTTGCTTGATATCCATATCCTCCGGTATTGCCTACATGAGAACCTACTTAATTAGTTCCAGTCGTCCACGCAAACTAACCAGATGCTAATCATGTTATCAAATGTAAAAGAACAAAAAATGAACATATTTGTGGCAAAGATGTCAATCCTTAGCAACTAAAGCATCTCATATCCATTAATGTTCCTTTTTCCTGCTTAAGCATGAAACTTTACAAAGAGATAAGAGAATGTAGAATTACTTGCGGGGGTATTCGCCATGAACGACCCATTTCCAGAAGCTTTATGGATGTCATCTTCTTCACAACAGCTAAAGCAACTCATGTTTCTTTTTCCTGCCAGTTTAGATTATAGGACTCGAGAATTGAATCATAGACAGAAATGAAGGATGAAACATATGATCATTTTAAAAGACTATTATGCATATTTGAATAACATCATCTTCTTGCAAGCAATTTGAGCGGAATTCAGTGCAAATGTTTCTCTCTCAGACAGTCTTTGGTCTGGTTTGCAACTATCCTTGTGCATCTATACGAATCTATTGATGTGAGAAACATCACACTAGCCAGGTGGCACCATACTTGTCCACGCGACCTCCTTATCCTAATAGTCTTATGTTCAAGTCTCTACACATACAAAGCTCTTCAATGGCCATGGTTACACCTGTTTATGCATCACGAGGCGCCCCTAGGCTCTCTTTAGAGACGGGGGACAAAACCTTGAGGTGCTTCGCAACGGTTTTTTCATGAAAGCAATTCATTTTATATAAAACAGGGTATATGAGTATGAGTGTAAATGATAAATTTGTGGGCATCTAAAAGTACTAAACATATAAAAAAACCTTCCATTTCCTTTAATATCAAAACCAGAAAAGCCCCTATCCATTCAAGAACAATCAACTAACCAACCAATGTTCTTTTTCTTAATATATGACCAAAAAAAACTTGTTTAACATAAATCAACAAAAAATCTAAACTCTCATCAATCATATATCATACCATTCATCCCCTGCTACTCAAAACAACAGCTCTAATCCAAACATCAAGCAAACATAACTAAAAGAACCAACAAAACAAGACCCAGTTCCGACAAGCAAGAGTTAAACACCAAAAAGAAGACCCCATAGAAGTAGAGGTAACAAACCTTGAAAGTCAGCAAAGACGTAAAGGTTGTGTGTTTGCAGAGTTTGGTCTGAGTTTGAGACTTGAACATAGTTTAGAATACACTGGATTCGTTTACCAGGCAGCGCAGACATGTACCATTTACATTTACTACAGCCATTAATTATTATTATAATGATGTGACAAGGACAGGAGACATAGGGGCTGAAGAGGGTGGCTATGGTACAGAGAGGCGTACGATAAAACTTTTGATAAGGAAGTAAAACAAGGACACACACTTGTAATCCATATGGTATGTGAAATTTCAGGGTCGTTGGTCCCGCCTTGTCTACTTTTTCTCAATTCGTTTTGACTTTTCTATTTGTTTTTTTTTTCACTGCAAAATATCAATACCAACTTTAGGGTTAATTCCGTCAAAAGTCCTCAAATTATTTCTAAATTTTAAATTAGTCTTTATGCTTTAAATTTTTTTAATTGAGTCCTCAAATGATCTGTCTTTCCGTCAATTAATGGCTGTTGAAATTTGAAGCTTAACATAATTAAAACACTTGATCAAATTATAGGATATATGTACTTCCTGTGTAAACATTTTGGATTTGATGTGTTAAAAATAACAATGGCAAAAAAATTTAAGAGAATTATTTTTTTAACATGTCAAATCTAAAACTATCCTTACAATATGTGTATACATGTTTATAATTTAATTCACATGTTTTAAATATGCTCTATGCTTGATTTTTAATGCCTAAGCTATTCCATTTCCCCTAAAATTCGACTCGATATCGTAAATATTTGTTGAGCAAACAAATATGAAACCGAAGACTTAATTTTTTTCCCCCATAATAATGGAATAAATAGACATTTAGAATGATGTCAAAAGCAAAGCAAAATAAGAAAAAAGAAGAAATGATAGCAATAAACACTTAAAGTAGGAGAAAAAGAATACATAGAAAAAGGCTGTGGCTGTGGTGGAATTGGGTGGAAAGGGATGAATCCCATGTGTCATATGCATTAGCTGATAGTAGTCTCTCTCTCACATATCATCATATAATTCATATGCATGCAATTGCTTTCATTGTTGGTGTTGGGTGATGGAGTGGGCCAAGATAATTGTCCAAGCCCACATATCTATTACAACATTGGACCATGGTCCTGTCATGGTATAATGGTGTACTTGATTTTGATGTGAAGGTAACCTTCGTTTGTAGCTTCTTACCTTCAACTCGTTTTTGTTTGTCTTGTAACATTTTGGTTTTTTTCTAGCTAGAGGCCGCGAGTGGAACACAACTTTGTAAGCAATATATTACTACATATACCAATACAAAAGCAAACCCAAAAACAAGAGACGTGTGGTGAATTAGTTAACACCACGCACTATCACTTAAGATGGACAATACCAACAACTCAATTATTGCCACATTATATACATTTCACTTTCAATAAATACTTATGTATATATATTAATTTATGTATTAATTAATTATTTGTTTTCAATTCAAAATGAACTGTGAGAATGATTGAGAGATATTCTAACTTTTATTATTTATTTACCTTGGATGTGTTATGGATTGCAAATCAAAGCGCATAGTCTCGTTCAACAAGGTCAACTAATTAAATTAGACTTATTTAACCTACTTGAATTGACCATTCATGGAACATAAAGGGAAGCACATGTGCTTGAAGCATGGAGAAAATGTAAATACTTCAATAACTTGTATTTTGCCAGAGAAAATATTTGTAATCTTAAAGGATAAGATTATTAGTGTTTGATGGGCGTCGAAACCACCAAAAATAATTCCTACAAATAACTCTAAATAGTAGTAAGAGTGGTAGTAGGGTTGAGTCCACAGGGATTGGATGCTATAATCAACTTTCGTGTATAACTTATGATCAGAGTGTTTGTCGCGTCGAAGGTCGTGGCAATAATTGTGCCCACGACTCCAATTGTGCCTACTAGGGGTGAGCAAAATCCGATTCGATTCGAAAAACTCGATAAAAATTTTAAATTTTGAATTAAATAGTTCGAGTTATTTGAGTTAATCAAGTTATTCGGATCAACTCGAATAAAATTAAGTTTTTCGGTTTAACTCAATATGAATTACACAATTGAGTTATCGAAAATCCGAATAAGAAAAGACAAAACTACGTCGTTTTGATAAATGTTAAAAGTTAAAATTCAAAATAATTAAGTTAAAAGGCAAAAATACATCGTTTTGATAAATATTTACCTATTAAGTTAAGAGACAAAATCATTATATTGTTCATGTAGTTAAATAATCTTGTACTTCGTCTACTAGTTAAATAATCGGTCCATCTAATCGCAACATTAAGTATAAATAATAGGATTCGTTAACTCGACTCGATTTGACTCAAAATTTTTTGACTCGATTCGATTCGATTCGAAAAAAATTCAAATTGAGTTCGGTTGCTAAAATAGGATTTGTTAACTCGACTAACTCGAAAATTTTTGACTCGACTCGACTCGACTCGATCGAATACTCACCCTAGTGCCTACAAAGATAAACAATTAAAGTAAATCGAGGATTTTCAAGAATGTTTAGAAAGTAAATAAACTAATCAACAGAAATAAATAATTGATTAATATTAAAAATAAAATTAAATCAAGAAATAAATTCAGAATTTTGCAAACAAAATAAATGGCCTTAGCCTTAGACTCGGTAAATTCCGTGTTAAGAATCGATCATCGAAAATTAATCTTCTCCTCCAAATGATAAGCTAGTTATAGCGATTACGAACGTTCTAACCACCAATTCCTCCTCTCGTAGCTGGTTCCGGTATAACCTGCAAACCAACCCTTACCGATTATCTAATCGAGATACACGTGTTCTTGATTGAAGATCCCGGTAGCCTTGCGTTCTGAAGAACCCAACTCGAATCAACGGCCTCAATCGCATGGGTCGTTTAAACCCGATCACTTCTTCCTTGATTTGTTCTCGGAAACCCGAATAAAGCACGATCGACTCGAATCTCCAACTGTCGGCAAACACGATTCCAACCCAACGTGCACTTTGACTTGAAATCGAATTCAACCTTAAGGGATGATTTGTGCTATCCCGATACTTAGGAAAAAGGTGAATACCAATTGGAAGGATTATTTATGCGAAACGAATCTCACGATTCCCGACCGAAAAGAGTACCGGCCTAAGGCTAAGATAGAAGTTAGTTAAGCATGAAATTGTTCATGCTTGTAAGTTGTGGAAGGTGATTGAATTTGTATGATAATGGAAGAAATTTGGGAATAAAAGGGCTTGGAAAGCAATTGGACTAATATAGAAAGAACAAAGAAATTGAAATGAAATGAATAAAATTCCCACGCCAAATTGAAAGAGAAAAAAGGAGATTAATTCAATTCCAAATTGAAGTAGAAAAAGACAAAGAGGATAATTTAACTCCAAATTGAAGTAGGAAAAGAATTAATTGATGATTTCCTAAGAACAAAAAGGCTTTATTTATATACATGAGGTTTACTAAAATTGTCTAAACTAATTTAATATAAAATCTAAAATAAAAAAAAAACTAAAATAAGATTTTCTATTTTGGCTTTTACAAAGTCAAAATATTTGATGTGTCCTTGGCTTCCTCCATTTTTTTTATTTGGCTCCATTTCAATGATTGTCTTTCAATTTGGCCCTTTGTAGCTTGCTTTTGACCAATTGCATTCCTGACAAGATTTAAATCATAAAAACACTAATTTAGCAGGGATTGATTCAGAAATAAACCGAATTAAACATAAGAAATCATGCAAATTAACATGTTATCAAATCCCCCTACTTAGCTCATGCTTGCCCTCAAGCATGTTGTTCTTTCAAACATTAGAATTGATTCTACAATTTATTACAAATCGAGCATCTTTTCCGCATCCATACTCAATGTAAACAATTTCGAAACCATTTTTTAAGTTTTAAAAAATAGGGATCGACTTTAAAAATGAAAATGGAGTCGCCACCAATCTTTTTTTTTTGAGGTGTGATCGGGTCACCTTAAAATTGATCATTTTAATAAAAAACATTTTGATTTATTAAAACAATGATTTTGGTCTACGAAATTTGAGAAAATGGGTTCGGGAGTCGGTTACACACGAAGAAGGATTAGCACCCTCGTAACGCCCAAAATTGGTACCTAATTGATTAATTAATGTCTTAATGTCGAAAATTTGAAAAGATTTTAAAATATGACCCTTTTGATTTTTCAAAACTTATAACCTTTAAAAAGACATTCAATTATTTGGATAAAAGAAAAGTCAAATCTCAGTAAGTTAGAGCACGACCTTTCGAATTTTCCAAACACTAAATATCATTTTTTTTTTGAAATACTTATCTCAAAATACCAAAATGTCACATCCAATAAGTTAGGATGCAACATCTTAAATTCACAAAGATAGGTTTTTTATTTAAAATCATATATTTTAATTTCAAAAGGGTATTTGATCATTTAGACTCAATGAGAAAAATCAAGCCCGAGAAGTTAGGGCACGATTCCTCAAAACTCCAAATTTCAAATATTGCCTTATCTTATAAGGGATAACTTATAATAAGTATATAATATACCATTTAAAATATATAATATACATATTTTAAATAAACAATATATGAAAAATTTTACCTTAATAATAAAACAATTTAGATGATGTACAACATACAAATTTTAAATAATACATAATATAATTAAAGTTAATAATATAGAATACATGGATAATATATAACAAATAAAAATAAAATAAAAATATATATGATAAAACAATTTAACATATATAGGAAAAGCAAAAAAAGTTTAAAATAATTAAAATAAATGAATAAATAATGATTAAGAAATTAAATGGATAAATAAAAAAAAGTTAAAAAAAAAAGCATAAGTCAACCTAACTTCTACAATATGAGGATTCAACGAAATTCCTCCACCAAAATCTAACTCGAACAAAAGCAACTCAAAAAGAAACAAAGATGAGTAAAGAACAAAAAAAGAACAAGCCAGAGAAAATAAGAACGCAAAAGAGAGATAAATTTGAGTCAATGCTCTCAAGAATTTTTATTACTCAAAACTCAAGTGTTTTTTACAATGAAGGGAGAGGCCTCTATTTATAGTTGAGCCTCCCCAAATCCAACGGTACAGATCAATCACATCAACGGCTAAGATTAAAAGGTATCTACAAATTAAATCTCTAAGATTACAAAATTATATCTTCTAAGATTGCATATCATATCTAAGATTTGCATATCATATCTAAGATTGCATACCATATCTTCTAGGATTGCATATCATATCTAAGATTTGCATATCATATCTAAGATTGCATATCATACCTAAGATTTGCATATCATACCTAGATTGCATATCATATCTAAGATTTGCATATCATATCTAAGATTGCATATCCTTGAAAATTGTGTTCCCATATGGACCTTCAATCTTTTAATGGGTCATTCCGATCGGGCCAAATGATATATTTTGGATGGGTTTTATTATTTTTTGTATGGGCCCAGGCTAAATTGGCCTATTACAGCTGCCCATCTTTGCTCATAGTCGTGTAACGAAAATGGAGTAAATACCATAAAAGGACCAATTTTGCCCGATCTTGCCGAGCCTTAACTTCTTGATTCTCATCTTCTTCAAGTAGTCTATAACCCAACTGCAACTTCAAGGAGATTAAATCTGTAGCTTTAATCTTATTCTACTGCAACTTTAGGAGATAAGACCGCTCTTGTAGATTTAATCTATCCTCATCAGAACTTCGTGAAAGTGAGACTAATATCTTTAATCTTGTTTCACTGCAATATTCAGGAAGACAAGATCTGCTATTTTCAGTTTGCTCCGCTGCAAACTCAGGGAGGCAAGCTAATATCTTCGATCTGCTTTCTACAATTTCAGAAAGATAAGATCTGCTGTCTTCAGTCTGCTCCGCTGCAATTTCAGGGAGGCAGGCTAATATCTTCGATCTGCTTCCTACAACTTCAGGAAGATAAGATCTGCCGTCTTCAATCTGCTCCGCTGCAAACTCAGGGAGGTAGGCTAATATCTTCGATCTACTTCCTACAACTTCAGGAAGATAAGATATCGTGGAGGCAGGCTAATATCTTCGATCTGTTTCCTGCAACTTGAAGAAGACAAGATATGCTGTATTCAGTCTGCTCTACTGTAACTTCAGGGAGGCAGACTAATATCTTTGATCTGCTTCCTACAACTTCAGGAAGATAAGATCTGTTGTCTTCAGTCTGCTTCAATAAAGCAGGCTAATATCTTCGATCTGCTTCACTTCAACTTCAGGAATGCCAAATCTGCTATTTTCCAATCTGCTCCACTATAAACTCAAGGAGACAAGATCTGATGTCTTCGATCTTCTTCCTGCAAGTTCAGGAATGCCAAATCTATAATTTTTAGTTTGCTTACTTACTACACCAGGAAGATAAGATTATAATCTTCAGTCTACTTCCTTGCTACATCAGGAAGATAAGATTATAATCTTCAGCCTGCTCCCTTGCTACATCAGAAAGATAAGGCTAGTGGCTAAAATTTGCTCCTTGCTACATCAGAAAGATAAGATTCACCAAATTCGATCTGCTCCGCTACCGCTTATGGAGATAAGATCTACAATCTTCAGTCTACCCCACTACTATCTCGAGGGGACAAAATCTGAACTTTTCAGTCTGCTTCCTTACTATCTCAGGAAGACTTCAATCTTCAGTTTGCTCCACTACCATCGCGAGGAAACAAAATCTGAACTTTCCAATTTGCTTCCTTACTATCTCAAGAAGACTACAATTTCAGCCTGCTCTACTACCATCTCGAGGAAGTAAAATTTGAACTTTCCAATTTGCTTCCTTACTATCTCAAGAAGACTTCAATCTTCAATTTGCTCCACTACCATCTCGAGGGAACAAAATCTGAACTTTCTAATTTACTTCCTTACTATCTTAGGAAGACTTCAATCTTTAGCCTACTCCACTACCATCTCGAGGGAACAAAATCTGAACTTTCCAATTTGTTTCTTACTATCTCAAGAAGACTTCAATCTTCAGCCTGCTCCACTACCATCTCGAGGGAACAAAATTTGAACTTTTCAATTTGCTTCCTTACTATCTCAAGAAGACTACAATCCTCAGCCTGCTCCACTACCATCTCGAGGGAACAAAATCTGAACTTTCCAATTTGCTTCCTTACTATATCAGGAAGACTTTAATTTTCAGTCTGCTTCACTACCATCTCGAGGGAACAAAATCTAAACTTTCCAATTTGCTTCCTTACTATCTCAGGAAGACTTCAATCTTCAGTCTGCTCCACTACCATCTTGAGGGAACAAAATCTGAACTTTTCAATTTGCTTTCTTACTATCTCAGGAGGACTTTAATCTTCAGTCTGCTTGACTATCATCTCGAGGGAACAAAATCTAAACTTTTCAGTTTGCTTCCTTACTATCTTAGGAAGACTTCAATCTTCAGCCTGCTCCACTACCATCTTGAGGGAACAAAATCTAAACTTTTCAATTTGCTTCTTTACTATCTCAAGAAGACTTTAATCTTCAGTCTGCTCCACTACCATCTTGAGGGAGATAAGACTGATGGCTTAAATCTACTCCGCTGCTTCATAGAGATAAAATTTACCGTTCGATCTTGTTATACTACTGTTTAGGATGACAAAATCTACAATCTTCGACCTATCCCACTGCTGGTCAGGGAAATAGGACTAGTGGCTTAAATATGTTCCACTACTACTTAGGCAGATAAGATTTACCTTCGATCTTGTTCCACTACTGCTTAGGGTGACAAGATCTACAATCTTCGACCTATTCCCCTACTGGTCAGGGAGATAGGACTGGTGAATTCACCGATGTAGCTACACCGTCTTTGAAGGACATGTCCTGTAGACTCGAATGTATTATGGATGACATTTGCATGAATGCAGAATATCATGAGAATGATCCCTTTTTTAAATGTTAAAATGATTAGGATGCAATGATCAGAATGAATCAAATGCTCCTAACTAAATGATATTATGGATGATATTTGCATGAATGCAGAATGACATGAGAATGATATCCTTCTTTTTCTCTCTTTTTTTAATGTACAATGATTAGGATACAATGATCAAAATGAATCAAATGCTCCTAATTGGAAGTGTATAAATGATATTTAATGAAAATGATTCCTTTTTAATGTTTGGGTTGTTATTGCTCATAGTTCATCAAGGTTCTATCACTGATGCAATACTTTATTTTCTCTTTCAGCTGGTATCTTTGAAGAAAACCCAAAGAAACGATCATATTCTGCTCTGCAAGCTTACCCTACTGTAATTTCAAAGTCCCTTCCCTTGAACCTTAGGACATAAAATTTGTACCTTCCACTGCATCTTTAGAGGAATAACATTTGGTTTCTTCCATCCATCTAGTTACCACTCAGAGGTATAGAATTTGTATTATCTTCAATCAACTTGATCTGTTACACCATTCCCTGGGTGTAATGACCAGATGTATGTACCTGAAATTTGCATAAATGCAGGGTATCTTTTTCTTTTCCTGTGAATGATCCCCTTCTACACCTGGGTTGACACTGCTCGTTATTTGTCGAGATGGTATCACTTAACGAAATGTCTTGTATTTTTGTTCAACCAATAAAAATCCAAAAGAGATAATCATCTTCTAATATTTCAAAACCCTTAGGCTTGGTGAGTTTTAAACAATAGTTCTGTTTCAGATTCCTATACTATTTAAAAGCTTCCAAAGTAATATGCGAAACTCCTTTTATAAAAGTATTATTAGTCCAATAATCATTATTTCAATATAAAATGCTTGAAAAAGATCACAATAATGGACGTAAAAGGAATTAATCAGGAGCATAGCTCGAAACAAATAAGCTAATTAAAGATAACCAAGGCAATAAAAGAAAATTGATTGGTGTATCTTAAAAAAATAAAGTAAGCAAAGATAGCCAAGGCTATAAAAGAAAATTGATTGGGGGTGTATCTTTGAAAAGAATAAAGTAATCAAAGATAGAAAATTTAAAATGGGTAAGATAGAAGCTAGGTGCCCCAGATATCGCAGCCTAAGCGTGTCTATACAAACTCTTTGAGGACCATTTTGAGCTCAATACGTGTTTAGGGGATCCTGAGTACTTTGTCAATGCCCCAAGACGTAGCATACTTCCTCATTGTTAATTCAAGCATAGCAAGACTACCACATGCCCTATATTTGATCAAAATTTGAGCCGCCCTTTTCGGGTTTTCGGGTTAAAACCCTTTTGGTCTCAAAGCGCCATTTGCGGGTTTTCACCTTGGCCTCTACTCTTTTTTTTGAATTTTTTTCTGAATTGTTTTGAATGAATTTGAGCTCAAGGCGCCCTTTGTGGGTTTTCACCTTGGCCCTTCCCTTTTCAAGTAAAATCCTTCTTGACTGAACCTGAATTCTCTAGATTAGGTAAGTCTTTGGCATCCATCTTGGTCAATGCTCCTCCAAAACATGTCTTTTTTACAACATAAGGTCCTTCCCAGTTTGGCATATGGTTTTCTCTGAAATCTTTTTGTAAAAGAAAGATCAGGTTCCCTTATGGAATTTTCTAGGATAAACCTATTTGTCGTAAGCTTGCATCATCTGACCATGATAGATAACTTTAACATTTTCTTTGATTAGGTTCAATTGGTAAAAATACTTCCATTCCATAAACTAGTGGATAAGATGCTGCCCCGGCAAAAGTCCTGGCCAACGTTCGATAATCATAGAAGATAAAAGGTAACTTCTTTATACCAATCTTTACAAGTCTCGGTCATCTTTCTTACAATCCTTGTTTTGTTTTTTTTGTTCTTTTTTTTGGATGTCTTTGTTGTTCTATGACATGGTGTCTGATCTTTGAACAGACTACAAACTTTTGACATTGTCCTTTTTGTCATTCTTTATCGGCGCCTGATCTTTTTTTTAAAAGAATTTGATGACTATCAACTTTGTAACGTTGGCATATGAATCTACTTCCACCCTCTTAGTGAAGTAAACGACGACCACGACGATGAGTCGATATTGACTTAAAAGCTTTTGACGAAATTGGCCCCATCACATCCATGCCCCACATATGGAAAATTTGTGAAGAAATGGAGAAGGCACATGAATCTTGTTTCCTTAAATATGGCATAGCTAATACCATCCCCTTCTATATAGATTAACAGTACCCAAACTTTATGATTAGTTTGACTATTGTAAAACCATTAGCATGTGTCTTTCTGATATCCTTATGGACCTCTTTTAAGATTTCAATGTACCCGTGTCTTAGTAGTCCAGGCATGTCTTGATATGATCGTGCAAAAATATCTTTGAATTCTTGAAAATAACTCAATGATGTCTTGCCTTATTTATGTGGTGAGTTGGGCTTCGATCTTCACCCATTTCCTAGGTTTGCAATGTACAATGACTCTATGTAAGGTAGGATCTATTTTTTATCATGTTCTACCATCCTTAACAAATTAGAAGATAGATCAAAATCTCTATCATTTTCAAAATCCTGAGATCCCTCTAAAAACATATCTTACTCGAAAGGAGACTCTGAGTCAGTAGCAGCTTTGCTCATATCATTAATATCTGGAGACCTTATTGTAGGTGCGAAGAAAGATTCCAAAGAATAAATGATTCAAAAGATGATTATTTGTATGGTCATGAATGAAGAATGAAAGAATATTTAAAAGAAAGTCCAAACAAAAGAAAAAACTAAGAACAATTGTTTGTACAGTATAAAATGGAAAGAATAAAAGAATATTTGCTTAAAAGATACATTTTATTGAAATAAAATTTTGGACACGAGCCTATTTCACAAAAGGGTTCTTATTTTATTTAGGCTTAAGGAAACAAGCATGTTTTGAATATTACTCTAGATCAGTTCTAAAAATACAGGATCTCTTCCACAGTCCCATTATTCAAAATACTCCCTAGTACGTAAGGGCTTGGAAACTTCGTTCCTCGGTTCACTCTTTACTTTTGATTTCTTCAAGGAGTCGTAACTTTCTTGTCTCCTCCTTCAATTATCGCATTTACTGCCTCGTCAAAGGGATCAGGTTTTGATGAATCATCAAACTTCACAATTCCCATTTTAATGAACCTTTCGACCAACTTTTTAAACATAGTATAGTTTTTAATTGAGTGACTCGATATTTCCGTATAGTAGTCGCATTGAGCGTTTGAGTCATACCATTTAGGATATGGGGCTGTAACGGCTTTAGATAAAATGGGGACACCACATGTGCATCAAATAAACTTTGATATAGCTCCTTATACGTCATCAGGATTGGCGTAATTGGAGCTTTTCAGGGTTTTGCCTTGCGCCTGATTCTTATCTTGCCGACCCCTATTGTCCAGCAGTAATTACTTTTGGCTGGCTAATAGTAATTGCCTTCGAGTGCCCTTTGTTATATGTACTCGTATTATTCACTTTGTCATCCTTTTTTCTAGGAGTAGACCTTTTAATAGGTTTCCCCTGCTTCAATCTTGCCACCCCTTATGGCATTTTCAATCATTTCTCCTGCCATCACTATATCCGTAAAGCTCTTGGTGGTATTTTCTATCATGTGTGTGATGAATGGAGCCTTCAAGGTATTGATAAAAAGCATTGTAGTTTCTTTTTCTAGGAGTTGTGGCTGAACTTGCATGGCAACCTCCCTCCATCTTTGTGCATACTGCCTGAAACTTTCATTTGACTTCTTTTCCATATTTTGTAAGGTGATTCTATCAGGCGTTATATCTGTGACATGATTGTATTACTTCATGAATGCTTGGGCTAAGTCTCTCTAGGAGCTAATATTAGTACGGCTAAGTTGATCGTACCACCTGGATGCTGCCCTACTAAACTGTCTTGAAAATAATGAATTAAGAGTTGATCATTGTTAACATAACCAGTTGATCACTGTAAATCAGAGCTTTAAAATTTATAATGAAAGTGATCGAACCTGGAAACTAACTCTGACAACGATTAAAGGTCAGCGTACCTATCAAACAGTAGTATAGTTTAGGCAAGACCGATTGTCGAACCCAAAGTAACTAAAAGTACTAATACTAACTTTCTTTTTATTATTTAGCCTAAAATAAAGTAAAGGTGTTTTAATCTAAATTAAACTAATTGCTACTCTAAAGATGTAAAGACAAAAGAGTGAATTGGGAAATATCTTTATTAAAAACTCAGTTGATCACGACGATACCTTAGGAAGAATCCACCTAGACTTCACTTGTTATCTAACCTCTGACTTATATGATTTATTTACTTAGCTTGGTCCGTGAGACTCCCTAACCTATATTAAACCCTCTCTCGAGGCGAATAACGCTAACCCTAGGTTAATTAGTGAAACTCTCGTCCGCTTATAATAACCCCTTAGAATAGCAGTTAATCGATCAATGGACTCTCATATTAGGTTTCACCCTAATCCGACAAAATCTTGTCACCCTATCTCTAGGCGCAGATCAACTCCTCTTAATTATGCTAGATCTACTCTTAGACAGGGTCTATTCCTCCTCCACCTAAGCACATCAGATTAAATTAAGTAACATAATTAAGAACAAACTAAGTACTTATCATATAAATTAAAAATCAAATAACAAGATTTGTCTAGGTTTCATCCCCTTCAGGTATCTGAAGGGTTTAGTTCATAACAAAATAAGAAAACATCACAAGAGAAAAGATAAAACAAAACATAAAAAATCCCTAAAACTTCCTAAAGGAATTGAAGGAGAGATCCTCTGTCTTGAGTAGAACTCCAGCTTCTTGAGATAGATCAACTAGCTATCTTCAAGTAATTCCCTAAATGACAAAAGCTCTGGCAGAGAACCTCTGCTAAAACTTGACGTCCTCTGAATAACTGCCTTTGGGATGTTTATTTAGACTTTTGATATGCTTTACTTGGCTCTTAAGTACCCATAATTCAAGTGTAATTCGTCCTAGGTGTTTAAATAAACTTAAGATTGTATTTTTCAGCCTTTAAGCATCCATATCCGAGTGAAATTGCTCTTTCCCACGACAGGGGCACGACTAAGGCACGCCCGTGTAAGTCGACTTTCAGGCTATGGTCAAGTCTGCCAGAAGAGGCACCGCCGTGGCACGCCCGTGTAAATCATGGTTGGGCCGTGTTTTGATTCTGTTGTTTGAGGCACGACTATGTAAGTCGGGGTCAGGCTGTGTCCCAGATGGCTGGCGAGGCACGGCCGTGTGGCTTGAAGTTCAGGCCATACCGATTTTGTGAGTCGGCCCAATTTGTCCATTTTAAGCCCGTTTTGCTTTCTTTTCGTCCTCGGGTGCTTTCCTGGGTATAAATATGAAAAGAAAGGATTAAAAGCACCTTTTTACATAAATCAAGGGCTAAATCATCCAAAATTATACTAAATGTAGGCCTAAAATATGTTACTTTTACGGTTCATCAAATACCCCCACACTTAAGCTTTTGCTTGTCCTCAAGCAAAATTCTCAACTTACAATTAAAACAAACTTTCTTCAATTCATAATTCCTATTAATAATGCCTCATCATAATTCATAGATAATTTATACATGGATAATTTAACTCAAAGAGCCTTAAAGATTCAATCAAGATAAGTCATGAAGTTTTAGCTCGAAAACCTAGATGTCTCCCCTTATCTAAATAATTACCTTTGATTCAAAACCGATAACAATTGACATCCTCACTAAAGATTCACTCGATTCACTCAAATCACTCAAAGTGTTTAAGGTTCACAATTAAGCACTCAATAGTCGAACCTAAAAGTTAATCCCATAGGCTTGCCTGAAAATCAAATCTCTACCACTGTATTTGAGATGATAAACGGATCAAAAGGTCTTTATCAGGGTTGTAACAGGGCTTAGGTTAAGGGTGTGGATAAAGGCTGAATTAAAAGGTTAAAATTGAGATTGACTTGACAAATCACCTAACTAGAAACAATGAATTAATAATGAATATTTACATCAAATGAAAACTAATAATAATACTTCAATACGAGCTCTTCTTCAACAATTGGAATTTAGACACATGAGCTTCTTTAAACATAAACTAATTATGAATAAACTTTGATTGATTTGATTTTTTTTAATAACAAACTAACTAAAATAATAAAGAAAGAATTTTATCGACTAAAATAAACTAATTAGGCAACTAATCAAATTAATTCTCGATACAAAGGTAGTCAAAGGAATGGTGATAACAAATACAAAGGGTTTTTGGGGTAATAATAGTGAGTGAATCAATAAAAGGGGTTGTTAGGATCAACGGGGTTCACTAGGGGTAAATTATATGGGTAGACTTTTTAGTGGAGTGAGTGGGTTAAAACCTAAGTGCCTTTATCATCTCAGTATATCAAATCAATAATGTGGTCTCGACATATATAATCAAGGCAAGTTCTAGAATAACAGTTCAAAGTTGACACACTCATAAATAAAGTGAGCATGAAAAAGAATATATGCTCTATAAGGCTCAAAATCTCACAAAAATTATGGGTATTTGATATCAATCCCTGTAAATTTCAAACTTCAAGGCAATATTCAAATTCAGTTCAACAACCTAAAAATTTTTATTCCTGAAAAATAGACTTATCATGCTTGATTCTCTAGTATCCTTCAAATTTAATCATCAATACACAATTATCAATGACTTAATCTAAGATATATTAATAAAAATAATAAATCATTAGAAATTTCACCCTAATTAGTAATATGAGAAAATTACTTAAAAACAAGACTAAATTCAGGGATTTGAGAGTAATGTAAAAAGTTGGACACTTTTACCCCCTCACTTAAGATGTGCATTGCCCTCAATGTACAAAGATAGATAAATAATAATAATGGGATAAATCAAAAAAGAAGGGGAGAAAGTGACACTCCCTGAATTTTGGATGGCTCCGGATTTGGAGGTGGTCGTGGTAGAAGGGAACTTGGAGGAGCAGTGTCTTTGGTGGTGGTGATGATGTTTCCTATGGGCCTAGTGGGGTGGTGTCCCAGATGGCTGGTGAGGCACGGCCGTGTGGCTTGAAGTCCAGGCCGTGTCGATTTCATGAGTCGGCCCAATTTGTTCGTTTTAAGCCCGTTTTGCATTCTTTTCATCCTCGGGTGTTTTATTGGGTATAAATATGAAAAGAAAGGATTAAAAGCACCTTTTTACATAAATCAAGGGATAAATCATCCAAAAGCATACTAAATATGGGCCTAAAATATGTTACTTTTACGGTTTATCACCAGTCATCCGTCTAAACATAGTGATATGGGCTTCAGGGCAGCTAGTCCCATTGTACTTCTCAAATTCTGGCATTTTGAACTTATGAGGAAGCACCAAGTCCGAACCAAACTCAGGTCTTTAGCATCAATTTCGTGGTGATTATCAGCATTTTATAAAGCCTTGAACTTTTCTTCTAACCATTTGCAACGATCTTCCAACTGCCTTGAAGATTCAGTTCTTATCCCTTCCATCTCTGCTATATCTAAGTTAGGGATAACAGGATTAGTAGGGTTATCTCCCGGGTTGGATCCTGTGCCAACTTGGAAATTCATTGGCACTCCAGCGTCATTTTGCCCTTGTTGAGGCCTTATCGTGACAGATGGCCTTCGGGGATATTCCTCAGGTTGTGTTTGCACATGCGGTGGGGTGAAACCTCGATAAAAATCATCATTATCTTCAACATTAATTATGGGACCTTTTCCTTTGTCCATCACCCCATTCAGCATCTGGGCCATTTGAGCCATCATGTTCTTTTGAGCTTCCAACATTTGGTCTCTCATTTCTTGTTGGAGCTTTACCAATTACTCTTGCATCTGGTCTTGCATGTCTCTCTAGAATTGTTCAAGTCTTTGATCCATTTTCTTTGTCTTGGCACGTGTATCGTAATGGTGTTCAGTTTCCAGATTAACTTTTCCTTCTCACTTTCTCTCTTTTTCTAAAATAACTTCAACTAATTAGGGTCCTTTTATGGATTTTAATGCATATGATGCTATGTAATGCAAATGCATGGAATGAATGCAAAAAGAAAGAAATGCGCTGATTTTGAATTCAATTCCATGAGAAAAACTTTTCTAGAAAGAAAATTTCTTTACATAAAACGGATTACATATGCGACCTTGCCATCATATTCCAAGCAGAAATATCAATCCTCTTCTTCGAAAAGGTCAAATTTGGTAAACTTCTAATAGATGCCTCCTCTAGCTCTTTTTTGTTTGATTAGGGCCACGACTTACTGCTTACTTATTTCCATAATGCTCGTTAGCCTCTTCAAGAAAGCCAAGACATGATGATTCTCAAATAGTCTTTGTTAGCTTGAATACTTGGGCAATAAAGTCTTGTATTCCTTCACGAACTATCAATCTTCTCTCGTTGTATTTACTTGGACTATATTCGAAAGACCGTATTATAATCCACTTTATCAAGAAATCTATTTTCTCATGACAAACTATTCTATTTAGCAATCGAATTTGAATCAACACCTCTTTTCTTATGATGTGAATGCAATACAATCAAAACAAAAGAGAACACGTTAGCACAAGAGAAATAAATAACAAAATAGGACACCTATCTAGGTGACCACTAGGGTTTGGCATAGTTTTACCTAGGGTAAGCCCTAGGTTTTCTATATATGGTTTAGCTCTAAAGTTGAGGCACCTGAACCAGCAGATTCCTCGATCCTCACCCAATTATAGGCTCATACGGATTGAGTTCAATTCAGGGGAATACATTTCCCTATGGCCATGCAGAGGTGAAAACCTCACGAAGACATAGGTATGGATGTATCCCGGAAGCAGTCCACTAGCCCATGCAGAGGTGAAAACCTCACGAAGGCATAGTTTCTCACTTCCACTTAAAGGTGCGACCACAACGGTCATGCAATGCAATGTGTGCAAGAAAATAATAATCATATGTTTAAATCAAAATTTTTAAATTTTCAAATCAAATTTTCAAATTTCCGACAAAGGATATAAAACAATCAATTTTACGGCTTGACTCTCTTATTGGTTCACAGTGAAGTCCCCAAGCTGTCGAAACCATTTTTTAAGTTTTAAAAAACAGGGATCGACTTTAAAAATGCAAATAGAGTCGCCACCAATCTTTTTTTTGAGGTGTGATCGGGTCACCTTGAAATTGATCATTTTAATAAAAAAACATTTTGATTTATTAAAACAATGATTTTGGTCTACTAAATTTGAGAAAACAGGTTCGGAGTCGATTCATACGAGGAAGGATTAGCACCCTCATAACGCCCAAAATTGGTACCTAATTGATTAATTAATGTCTTAATGTCAAAAAATTGAGAAGATTTTAAAATATGACCCTTTTGATTTTTCAAAACTTATAACCTTTAAAAAGTCATTCAATTATTTGGATAAAAGAAAAGTCGAATCTCAGTAAGTTAGAGCACGACCTTTCGAATTTTCCAAACACCAAATATCATTTGTTTTGTTTTCTTTTTTTTAAATCCTTATCTCAAAATATCAAAATGTCACATCCAATAAGTTAGGATGCAACATCTTGAATTCACAAATATAGGTTTTTTATTTAAAAATCATATATTTTAATTTCAAAATGGGTATTTGATCATTTAGACTTAATGAGAAAAATCGAAGCCCAGTAAGTTAGGGCACGATTCCCTCAAAACTCCAAATGTCAAATATTGTCTTATTTTATAAGGGATAACTTATAATAAGTATATAATATACCATTTAAAATAGATAATATACATATTCTAAATAAACAATATATGGAAAATGTTGCCTTAATAATAAAACAATTTAGATGATGTACTACATACAAATTTTCAAATAATACATAATATGATTAAAGTTAAATAATATATAATACATGGATAATATATAACAAATAAAAATAAAAATATATATGATAAAACAATTTAACATAAATAGGGAAAAGCAAAAAAAAGTTTAAAATAATTAAAATAAATGAATAAATAATGATTAAGCAATTAAATGGATAAATAAAAAAAGTTAAAAAAACGCATAAGTCAACCTAACTTCTGCAATATGAGGATTCAACGAAATTCCTCCACCAAAATCTAGCTCGAACGGAAGCAACTCGAAAAGAAACGAAGATGAGTGAAGAACAAAATAAGAACAAGCTAGAGAAAATAAGAATGCAAAAGAGAGAGAAATTTGAGTGAATGCTCTCAAGAATTTTTATTACTCAAATCTCAAGTGTCTTTTACAATGAAGGGAGAGGCCTCTATTTATAGTTGAGCCTCCCAAAATCCAACGGTATAGATCAATCACATCAACGGTTAAGATTAAAAGGTATCTACAAATTAAATCTCTAAGATTACAAAATCATATCTTCTAAGATTGCATACCATATCTTCTAAGATTGCATACCATATATTCTAAGATCGCATATCATATCATAGATTGCATAGCATATCTTCTAGGATTACATATCATATCTAATATTTGCATATCATATCTAAGATTGCATATCCTTGAAGATTGTGTTCCCATATGGACCTTCAATCTTTTAATGAGTCATTTCGATCGGGCTAAATGATATATTTTGGACTGGACTTGGACTTTGTTTTATTATTTTGGGTTTATTATTTTTTGTATGGGCCCTGGGCTAAATTGGCCTATTACAAATAACATAGGCAAAAATGAATAAATGCTCAGAACATATAGTTTAATCAACAAGTGTCATAAAATTTGAAATATGTGAACTAGATAATTTTGTTAAATTGAGTTTGAATCCAATAATTTGCAAGGCATTATTAATCAACTAAGATTTAGAAAATTTTTTAGACGTGGTCAAACCTTTTTACGTGAACTAAGATGACAACCCAAGCACCTTATCCCGGTTACTCAGTTCAAACAATCTTTATATTATTATTATTAGGCTCTGTTAGTGGAATGTTATTAACTCATCGACTTGTCACTCGAACCTTTTTACGCGAGATGAGATGACAACCCAAGCACTTTACCCCGGTTACTCAATTCGGTCAGGTTTTTGAAACTTTCACTCATAACTTGAGCCTTTATTTATTTTTTTATTTTTTTATTTTTTTAATTCATGCACAAGCAAATACTTTTCAAACAATCAAATAAAAAAATCTAGCTACATATATCAACCTTAAAACACAAATGTTGACTAATCTATATACTTGAGCATTTAAATTCAAAAAATTGCCCAATTGTCCAAGTTGACTAATTATGAGATTAAAGGCTCAATGTCAAATAAACTATCGAATGAATTCAACGTAAGATTGAACACATGTAAAAAGAGAGACATGCAAGAAAAGAAATCATGCATATTCATCATAAATTTCCACCCCCACTTAAACTTTGCTTGTCCTCAAGCTTGTGTCATATTAGAAAAAAGAAAAACAGCAGCTCAATAACAGGTAAAAAGAAAAGTTCAGAATACTCCCCATGTGTCTTTAATGATTTTGTCTGTGTTGGGGGTAACGACTTTAGTAGGATATCAAGGATTGTGGAGACTTGATTTTCCATTGTTCTAAGTCGCGCTTCGATTCGGCTGAAACGTGCCTCCACAGATAGAGATTGTTTCTCTTGCTCTCTAGTATTGATGTGTGGACATTGGCGAAAAGCCATATTTTCGCGAGTAGTCCGTATACCTGGAGGAACAAAATAACACGAACATAGGGGTGCCGGAAAGCAATCCCATAGAATCCAAACAATATTTATCTAAGCTGTCCATAATATATGCACATGTTAAGGTCGAGAAATCAATTTTGAGTGAAAAAGTCGAGAGGTTAAATTCGTAATATATGACCCAAGTATTAGTGGACAATTATAACATAAAACAACATGAAAATTTCTTGCAAACCAATATCCTAAATTAACTTTAAAACCCGAATGCATACACCACAAAAAGAATAGTTCAGTCTTAGTTAGAACAGATGATGAGTCATTTCTGCATGAAAAACTAAAGGCTAAATATCGATGAATATATCTTAAAGCAGGTTCATGCACCAATAAGTCTTTTGTGGTCTTCGGATTATAAAGATGATTAGAATGAGTTAAAACATGATAAACGTCTTGAGCATTAAAGTTGCTTGAAATATCTAATAGAGCAGAATGATAGGATTTGGATTGAATATTATCAAGGTTGACGAAACCCATGGCAATGTTAAATTCAGAAATTGTCATCCGAAAGTCCCTCTCAAGCAGACGAAAACATACAATGTTTTGTGTTTCAACAGTTCGCAATGCATTTATATCAAAGCTAAATGTGGTGTAAAATTTGTATACCAATTCATAATATGCATTTTAGGAAATATTAGTAAATGAATTCCAACCAATAGCATCAAAATAATGAAGCAGACGTTGTCGAATGTTGTCATATCGTGTTCGATGCTCCGAGGTTAAAAAGTCTAGAAATCCTCACAATCGACCTTTTGTTTGAATAATGTTTACACGACCTCGTCTATTGCGTTGACTATCTCGGGATGGTCAAACACATTCGTTAGGCGAGTCGGGTGGATTTGCATTTTCAGCAGCGTCAATACTGCTGTTTGGGGGTGTCGTTGACTCACGTATCGATTGTCAATGGCTTCGAGTAGACTGTGTTTGGTGTTGAGAGAAATGTTCGTTCACGGTGGGGAAGCTTCGACATGGTCGTCAGAAGTCCCAACCTCTTATGGATTACCAACATTATATGTTAGTAAAGGAAATATAGGTTAGGTATTAGGGATTGACCTTTCAGAAGTAACGGAGCTGCTATCTGAACGTTTTGTTTCGACCGGTCTGACTCCGTCGACGGTGGGCTCTCGATGGGGCGGTGGTTTGTCTGGAGGGGGTGGAGGAGAGTCATTGTTGGCTAAATCGACGATAGGAGGGGCTAAAAAATGGTGCCGATTTTGATTGAGTGAAACTGAAATATTTTCGGTCGTTTGGTTCTGGGTTCGAACCATCGCATTCGTGCTAATGTCATGAAAAATCATCTCTGTCTGCTATGATAACGGCGAAGATGGCGGTGGCACACGATGACGTTGGTAGGATTGACAGTGAAGAGTGGTAACGGCGTGGTTCGGGCTAATTTTTAAAGGGGTAATGGTAGGGGTTTTATTGTGGTGTCGGTGAAGGTGGTGGAAAGGGTGGTTTTGTGGTGGAAAAAAAAGAAAAAGAAATATGGAAGAGGTGGTGCTTAGGGCATAGGTTCTGATCGGTGAAAGTGTGATGGTGGAGGAGGGTAAGGCTTCGACAGAGAGTGGAGCGGTGGTGGAGGGGGCCGACGAACGGGGGTTGTAAGTGGTGGAGGAAAGAAAATGGAAGGAGGGGTGGGGAAGGCATTCGGTGATGGTGACAAAGAGAGGGGGAGACGGTGATGGTGACGACAATGCAAAGATGACGGCGATGGGTGTCGACGGTGACGGCGTGCGGTAAGATATGGGGTTAAGTGTTTAAGTTTGTGTTTGTTGTAAAGAAGAAGAAGATTAATGGAAAGGTTTTGGGGATTTAGGGATTTTGGTGTTTTTAATTTTTCTTTTCTTTTTCTTTGGATGGTTGGGCCTTTCCCATTTCTTTCTCTCTTTTTCTTTTTTTTCTTTTTCTTCATTTTGGGTCACCTAGGCCGTTCGACCTATTTTCTTTTCTTACTTGGGCTTGTTTTGGGACTTAGGTTATGGCGTTGGGTATTGGTTATGTTTTGTGGGTGTTTTAATTATTGGATTTGTGTTGTTAGGTTGGTATTTGGGTAGGTGTAGATGGGTTGAATGGGTTGGTGGGTAAGTGGGTTTTGGAATAGGTTTTTAATGGATGGGGTCTTATGAAGATTAAGGATTTTATTTATTGAAAATAACACCAAATTAGTATGTCGTGCCCACGCCGCCATTGTTATCTGACTTTCAGAAAAAAATTCATAACCTCGATTATGTTCCTAAAAACATCAAATTAACTGAATTAAATAAAAAATTTTTATTTACAACCTAAATCTTACTAAAATTCAAAATTAAATAAATGAAAATAAATTTGGGTTGCCTCCCAAAAAGCGCTTTTGTTTAATGTCGTTGCTCGACGACCTGGGAATTCATTTATCCGGCTCTTCGAGGACTAACTCCTCAACCACGTGGACCTGAAAATTCTCGTAGAAAGGTTTTAATCGTTGTCCGTTAACCTTAAAAATTTTTCCGGATTCTTCGCTTTTAACCTCGACTACACCATATGGAAATACGTGAGTAACAACAAAAAGGCCCCACCACTTAGTCCAAAGCTCACCTGCAAAAATTCTTAACGTAAGGTCATAAAGTAATACTTTTTATCCTACCATAAATTATTTACGGGTTATCTTTTGGTCATAATATGCTTTGACCTTATCATTATAAACTTGGGCACTTTCATATGCTTCTCGTCATATTTCCTCAAGTTCTTAAATATGTAACTTACGATGCTTACCTGCAGCTTCTAACTCCATGTTGCATTGCTTGACCGCCCAAAATGCTTTATGTTCTAGCTCAATGGGAGATGACACGGTTTACCAAAAATCAACCGATAAGGAGACATACCTATGGGTCTTTTATAATCCGTACGGTATGCCCACAGTGCATCGTTTAGTTGCAAACTCAAATCTTTTCTACTTGGCTTGACGGTCTTCTCCAAAATCAACTTGATTTCTCGATTCGACACTTCCGCTTGACCGTTTGATTAAGGATGATAAGCCGTAGCGACTCGTTGCTACTACCAATTTTTTTCAAAAGCTTGTCGATTTCCTTATTGCAAAAATGCATTCCACGATTGCTGATCAATGCTCGCGGTGTGCCAAACTTGGAAAAAATATGACTTGTTTGAAAATCGACTACTATTTTTGCATCAGCATGACTAGTGGCTTTTGCTTCCATCCACTTCGACACATAGTCAACTGCAAGTAGAATATAGATGTTACCGTATGACGAGACAAAAGGTCCCAAAAAATCTATGCCCCATATATCAAATATTTCACAAACATGTATAGGGGTTAGAGGCATTTCATTTTTTCGACTCAAGTTCCCTACCTTTTGGCACTTTTCGCACGTTTTACAGAACAAATACGCATCTTGAAAAATATGTGGCCAATATAGTCCACATTCAAGTACTTTATGCGCAGTTCATTTAGGAACCAAATGCCCACCACATGTATAAGAATGACAAAAAGATAAAATAGAGTTTACCTCAGTTTCTGCAACATGTCGTCGAATTACCTAATTGGAACAATATTTCCAGAGGTAGGGTTCGTCCCAAACATAGTATCTTGATTCATATTTGATCTTATCTCTTTTAGATCGTGACAAGTTAGAAGAGACTCTACTTGTGGCAAGGTAATTCACTATGTCTGCATACTAAGGAAAAATTATTTGAGTAGCCAGTAGACTTTTATCCGAAAAATCATCTTTAAGTGGTGCGACATCCTTCGATAGATGTATTTCGGCTCAGACGGTTAGCTACCAAATTTTTACATCCTTTTTTGTCCTTTATTTCGAGATCGAATTCCTGCAAAAGTAATATCCACCTTATAAGTCTCGCTTTTGCTTCATTCTTCCTGATCAAATATTTAAAAGCTGCATGATCAGAAAAAATGACAATTTAAGTCCCTAATAAATTCGAGCAAAATTTTTCCAAAGAAAAACTACTACTAGTAACTCTTTTCAAGAGTCAAATAATTGTTTTGGGCAGCATCCAAATTCTTAAACGCATAGGAGATGATGTGTGGTTCTTTCTCGATTCTTTGTCCAAGAACTGCTCCTACGCTATGGTCACTTGCATCACACATTATCTCAAAAGGATAATCCCAGTTTGGTGGTTGAACAATGGATGCCGAAATGAGCTTATGTTTGAGCGTATCAAACGCGTCTCTACATGATTAGTCAAACTCGAACTCATTGTCTTTCTATAGTAGATTGCAAAGCGGTAATTCTCGAAAAGTCTTTAATGAATCACCTATAAAAACCTACATGACCAAGGAAAGAGCGAATCTCCCTCACAGTTGTGGGGTATGGCAGTGAGTTAATGATATCGATTTTCGCTTTATCGATAAAGATTTCTTCAGCAGAGATGATATGACCTAGAACTAATCCTCTATCTACCATAAAATGGCATTTATCATAATTTAGAACAAGATTAAATTCTAAGCATCTTTCCGGATTTTTGCAAGATCTGATAAACATCCCTCAAAAGACTCACCATATACTGTAAAATCGTCCATGAACACCTCAATTATTTTTTCGACGCAGTCAAAAAATATACTTACCATGCACCTCTGAAACGTAGTGCGTTGCAAAGTCCAAACGATATCCGTCTGTAAGCGAACATGCTAAATAGGCAAGTAAACGTCATCTTCTCTTGATCCTCAGGTGCCCTGAGTAACCATCAAGACAACAATAATGAGATTTCCCAGCTAAACATTCTAACATCTGATCAATAAAAAGAAGTGGAAAATGATCTTTTCGAGTTAAGAAATTCAACTTCCTGTAATCGATGCAGACTCTCCACCCGTTTTAGACTCGAGTGGAAACCATCTCACGTGCCGAATTCTCAATTACGGTTACGCCAGTCTTTTTCGGCACTACATGGACTGGGCTAACCCAACTACTGTCAGAGATGGGATAGATCATCCCAGAATCGAGTAGCTTTTGAACTTCTTTTCTTACCACCTCCATTATAGGCGGATTGAGACGCCTTTGAGCCTCTCTTTTAGGAATAGCATTATCCATAACTTTAATTTTGTGCATGCAAGTCGAGGGGCTCAATCCCTTGATGTTAGCTATCATCCATCCAATGACCTCTTTATAGTCTATAAGAACTCGTACCAAATTTTCTCTTCTATCTTCGAGAGTTTACTCGAGATTATTACTGGTAAGGTATTTCTTTTACCAAGAAAAGCATACTTTAAATGGTCTAGAAGTAGTTTGAGCTCCAACTCTGGAGCCTACAAAATAGATGGTACAAGCTTAGTTTATGAAGGTGATAATTCAATATATTTACCTGGATTTTTCCATAATTACGGTGCCTCCAAATGAGCCATTGTTTTGTGCATAGATTCTTCAAAAGCTATCCACTCTTGTTGTTCCTCTATGGCATTAATGTCTAGAATTCTTCAAAGAACGGTTAGTAATTCATCCTTGTCATGATATTCTAAATGTAATTCAGTTAAAGGGTCAATTATATCAATATTAGAAACATTAGAAATCATGCTAGGGCGATTCATTGCCTCATAGACATTGAATTTCACCACTTCCCATCGAACTCCATAGTGAATATCCCACTTCGTACGTCAATCTTTGTTTGGGCAGTACTCAAGAATGGCCTCCCGAGAAATATGTCAAATGAATTGGCCAAATTTTCATCCTCCATGTCAATAGAAGTCTGCGGGAAATATTAGCTAGTTTACCTTAGCAAGAACGTCCTCTAATAATCCCTCGGATGCACCACAGATCTATCTGCAAGCTGAATAATCACACATGTTTCTTTTAAAAGACCCGCGTTAAGTAGTTTATAAATTGACAAAGGCATAACATTAATTGATGTGCCTAAATCACACATTACTTTTTTAATACCTACACTACATATTTTACAAGATATGGAAAATATACATTGGTCCTTACATTTGAGCGGTATTTTCCTTTGCAAAACGGCGGAGACATTTTCTCCGACATTTACCTTTTCATTACCCAAAGTTTCCTTTTACTCGTGCATAGCTCTTTGAGAAATTTGGTGTATCGTGGGATCTACTTAATCGCATCGAGAAGAGGTATATTGATTTCCATCTTTCTAAAGTTGTCGAGGATCTCCTTCTCGTCTTTCTCCTTTTTGCACTGGGCAAGTCTTCCAGGAAACAGAGGTGGAACTGTAAAAGGTTTTTGTGGTGCTGACTTTACTGGAGCCTCTGTGTCAAGTTCCTCCCATCTTGACTAGTGTTGTGGGCGTGACTAGTGTCGTGGCCGCGACTCGTGTTAGGTACGGGCTCGTAAACTTTCCCACTCTTCAATGTCATAGTGCTTGCATTGTGTCGAGGGTTTGGCTCAGTTTGGGATGGCAGCTTACCTTAGGACTCCAAACGGCTAACTGTGAGCACGAGTTTGCTCACTTGCTTATCCAACTCCAGCAAATGCATGTTAGTTTTTTTTTTTTTGGAATTTCTTAGTACTGTTGGCCAGCCTTTCCACTATGGCTTTCAAAGATGACTTCGGGGGTCGTAACTATTGATTCTGAGGTGGCCTTTATTGATATGGCTGATTGAACTGCGGATTCGTCCCAGAACTGGGATTCGAGTGATCCTTCCATCCCACATTATATGAGATTGAGTAGGGGTCATATCACTTCTGGGGTGATCCTAGAAAGTTTCCGACAGCATTCGCTTACTCTGTTGAATCCTCATGTAAAATCGGACAGGAGTCCATTAGATGGTCTGGTTTAGCGCAAATTTCGCATAACCGCGCTGGGCTCGTCTTATCTGTAAGTAGAGTTTGAACAATGTTAGTCAGCTTATCAATTTTATCTTTTAGAGATTGAGAACTTAACATATGAACCCATCTTGTGGGTTCTGTGGCTGGTCAAAATTGTTGAGAGTTAGCAGCCATGGTCGAAATCAACTCTCGTGCTCTCTGAGGAGTCATATTGACTAGTGCCCCCCACTTGCAGCATCTATCATCTTTATTTCCATCGAGAGTAATCCCTCATAGAAATATTGCAAGAGTGACTGTTCAGTCAGTCCATGTTGTGGGCAACTTGTACATAACTTTTTGTTTCGCTTCCAGTAATCATAGAGCGATTCAGCTTCCTTTTGACAGATTCCTACTTTGTCCCTCCTTAGTTCGGTTGCTAGAACTTGAGGGAAGAACGTGTCAAGAAACAAACGAGACATGTCAAACTATGTGTTGACAGATCCCGGGGTAAATAAAATAGTCACTCTCTAGTAGAGTCGATAGTGAGAAAGGAAAAGCACGAAGTTTGATTTGGCCTTCCATTACTCCCTGAAGCTTCATGCTTGTGCACACCATATGGAATTCTTTAAGGTTGGTGTGCGGATCTTGTTCTGTAATCCACAAAAGTAGGTAGTAAATGGATCAAACCCGATTTTAACTCGAACGGCGTCCATCCGGTTGGATAGGTTATACATAAGGGTTATTGTTCATCCGGTGCTGCAGCAAGTTGGCGTATCATTTGTTCAGCCATCTCGTTAGGTTCGTCGTACGGGAAAATTTCCTCGGTGTATAATATGGTTTTGAATCCTAGATTTGGCTGTTTACCACGTCGTATGGCTTCTCTTAGCAGTTGTTGGGTCAATTTCTCAATTTTGGTTCAAACTCTAGAGTTCCCGGTTCTGATCTGGTCATAAGGTAAACAAACAAAAATTAGAAGAATATCTCCACTCCCCGGCAACGGCGCCAAAATTTGATGGGCGTTGAAACCACCAAAAATAATTCCTACAAATAACTCTAAATAGTAGTAAGAGTGGTAGTAGGGTCGAGTCCACAGGGTTGGATGCCATAATCAACTTCAGTATATAACTTATGATCAGAGTGTTTGTCGTGTCGAAGGTCGTGGCAATAGTCGTGCCCACGACTCTAATCGTGCCTACAAAGATAAACAATTAAAGTAAATCGGGGGATTTTCAAGAATGTTTAGAAAGTAAATAAACTAATCAGCATAAATAAATAATTGATTAATATTAAAAATAAAATTAAATCAAGAAATAAATTCAGAATTTTGCAAACAGAAATAAATAGCTTTAGCCTTAGACTCGGTAAATTCCGTGTTAAGAATCGATCATCGAAAATTGATCTTCTCCTTCAAACGATAAGCTGGTTATAGCGATTAAGAACGTCCTAACCACTAATTCCTCCTCTCGTAGCTGGTTCCGGTACGACCTGCAAACCAACCCTTACCGATTATCTAACCGAGATACACGTGTTCCCGATTGAAGATTCCAGTAGCCTTGAGTTTTGAAGAACCCAACTCGAATCAACGGCCTCAACCACGTGGGTCATTTAAACCCAATCACTTCTTCCTTGATTTGTTCATTGAAACCCGAATACAGTACGGCCGACTCGAATCTCCAACTGTCAGCAAACACGATTCCAACCCAACGTGCACTTTGACTTGAAATCGAATTCAACCTTAAGGGATGATTTCTGCTATCCTGATACTTAGGAAAAAGGTGAATATCGATTAGAAGGATTATTTGCGCGAATATGAAACTCACGATTCCCGACCGAAAGGAGTATCGGCCTAAGGCTAAGATAGAATTTAGTTAAGCATGAAATTGTTTATGCTTGTAACTTGTGGAATGTGATTGAATTTGTATGATAATAGAAGAAATTGGGGAATAAAAGGGCTTGGAAAGCAATTGGACGAATTTAGAAAGAACAAAGAAATTGAAATGAAATGAATAAAATTCCCACGTCAAATTGAAAGAGAAAAAGGAGATTAATTCAATTCCAAATTGAAGTAGAAAAAGACAAAGATGATAATTCAACTCCAAATTGAAGTAGGAAAAGAATTAATTGATGATTTACTAAGAACAAAAAGCCTTTATTTATATACATGGGGTTTACTAAAAATAGCCTAAACTAATTTATTATAAAATCTAAAATAAAAAATAAAAAAAACTAAAATAAGATTTCTATTTTTGGATTTTACAAAGTCAAAATATTTGATGTGTCCTTGACTTCCTCCATCTTTTTAATTTGGCCCCATTTCAATGATTGTCTTTCAATTTGGCCCTTTTTAGCTTGCTTTTGACCAATTGCATCCCTGACAAGATTTAAATCATAAAAACACTAATTTAGCAGGGATTGATTCAGAAATAAACCGAATTAAACATAAGAAATCATGCAAATTAACATGTTATCAGTGTTTAAATCCTTTAGTACTCTCATATTATACATAGGTTTTAATCTCAGTTGTCGATGTAATTTAAACTATACTGTTGGATCTAAGAGAGTTTAACTATAAATAAAGGTCTTCCTCTTATTTATAATTATCCATTCATTAAGTAATCAAACACTTTGAAAGTATTTACTCAAACATTTTGTATGCAATATTTTCTAGTGTCTTTTTTTTTCTAGTTTCGTTTGAGCGTTTACCTCCGTGAAATTTTGATTCCTTGAAAATTTCTTTGAGAATTCTCGCATTTTCGAGAGTTAGATTGAATAGGAAAATTTGAAGTAAAGTTATTACCTAAGGCTGCACGGTTTACCAGACTAAAGTTATAGCCTTATGATAGTTGGTATCAAAGCTAATGTTCATTAAGACATTGTTTGAGATGACGAAAGAAGAAGAGGATTAGAATGTCCCGATAGAGACCCCTGGGAGGGTCACGAAAATGAGTAGATCGAGCGATATGATGTCAGTTTTGGAAGGGAAAGTTGCCAAACTTGAGGGTTTCGTGGGTGATATAAAAGAAAGCCTCAAGATAGTTGAGGGACGCACTTTAGAGTTGGATTCAAGGAAAGAGGAGTTCAAGGGACAAGTGTTGAATGCTCTTAATGCTAACATGGAGGAGATGCAAAGGGCTCCAATATAAAATGAGCTAATATAGATTCAATCTTTAATGAGATCTTCAATATAATTCCAAACGGTTCTCCATAATCCAAGGGGTGTAAATGATCGATATAAACCAATCCAAACTTTAAGGATAGTAACATGCAATGGATTGGTCTTCAAATTCGAGCTTCCATATATCAACAATATTAGCACCATTCACAGCCAATAGATTTTGTTTCAATAAATTACCACGCAAGGTCAATAGCCGCTTTCAATTGGCATTTAATAGACCACTTCAAAAGCTTGACTCAACAGCGTTGATAAATTATATAGATTAGACAACCAAACATCAAATGATATTAAAAATCTACATTCAAATAATTTTGGTCTAAGCAAAAATTAACAAGAATTTAGTGTTGTAGCATATGTGTCATATTTTTAAACAAATAATATAAAAGAATTGTGTCAAAAGGAATTCTTGATTCCTAATTTGATTTATCAAATTTTAAAATCTTCATAGAATGTGTAAAGGAAAATTAAACAAATATAATGAAAACATATTCCAATAGGAGTAAAGAACTTTTGGAGTTTGTTAGATAAAAAATATCAAGAGAGGCTAGACTGGTGTTTAAAAATTTTCAAAATGAAAGGTAGGACAGTTGAAAATAAATTGATACAATGATTTATAGTGATTTAACCTCAATTACCTAACTTGACTACTTTAGCCCCTTTTGCTAAAGATTTTCTCAATTCTCTCTTTTATAGTTAATACCTTTCAAGGATAAGGTATAACATTTACAACTCCAATCTTTTGCTAACTTTGCAAGGCCCAATTAAAAATCCTCTCAATTTACAAACTGGTAAAATATTGTAAACAAAGGACCCTTGTAAGGGTGGGTGTTTAAAAAGTGTAACCTGTCTCAATTACAAATAAACACTTGAATAAAGAAACAAAACTAAATCTAACAAGTGTTTATGTACAAAGTGTGAGAATAAGAAGAATGAAAAAAGGAATCTTAAAATATAAGCTCTTGATCTTTGAAACTTGTTTTCTTATCTTCGTTTGAGCATAAAAAAAAATTATATTTATATCCTCTCATTGATTTCTAGCCATTTGGGGTAGTCGCATGGAGTTTCTAGCTATTTAGAGCATAAAATGCATAAGTTATTATAATCTTGTAACTTGATGTATTGACTATAAAGAAGGTATCAGTAATTCTAATAAAAATAATTATTAGAAACACAAAGATATCAATACCTTGAAATCCAGAATCAATACTTTTGGGTTAGGTATTGATACCTTGAAGTATTGATTCCTTAAAAATATGTATCAATACTTTATTCTTTTAAAAATAGTTGTGGCTACTGACTTCTTGATGTATTGATACTTTAGTGTAGGTATCGATATCAATACATAAACCTCTAGAATTAGTTGTGAAAACTGTTTTGAGGTATTGATTACCTGAAGGCTAGATATTAATGCTAAACCACTAAAATGCCTTAAAATAATTTTTAAACACTTTAAAAAAGACTTGGGATAAACGCAAAAACATTTAGTACAAATCAACACTCTTTTGACAACTTATTTTTGAGTATTTGTAACTATTGAAAATATTTTATATGTATTCGATTTGAATTTAAGCCTAACAAAGTTGATGCATACAAACATTTATGATTCATTTAGATTGTTTGGTGATATTTAAATTATGATAGCAAGTTTTTGTGCACTAAAGTTGTAACTATGTATTATTCTTCGAAAACATAAGCAGGAGATTATTTGTAATTTTTATTTATTAGACTCAGCATATATATTAATATAAATGTGCATAAATTTGGTATCAATTAAAGGAGCTCAGTTATTTGATCTATTAAGGTATTAAACTAAATAAGCTTATAGAAACATCATTCAGTTTTGTATGACTCAATAATTATTCAATTGTTATTGACGGACCCCTAATATAAATATGTTCATGGTTATACTTGATTATGGGTCGAGTCATCCGTTTAGGCTCGAAGGCTTATTTGAAAAGTGAGAGAATTTGAGTAAAAATATATGCTCGAAAAATATATTTTAACAAAAAAAAAAGGTCCGTTTTCTAAACGGATGGGCCTCGAGTAGGATTTTTTTCCTGAACCTAACCTAGCCCGGTTTGAATAAGTTGTTTCGTTGTTGTTTTGTTGTCATTTCGCTACTATATTATTACTATTTTGTTATTGTTGTTTAGATATTATATAACTCTTATTTTATTGTTAATTTTGCTATTGTTTTAGAGATATTTACTTACTAAGTTGTAACTATTTTAGTGTTATTTAAATAATTTTTTTAATGTATTTTTAATTTGTTGGAAAATATTTATATTAATTAAAGTTTTTAATACATTATATTTATTAAATTTGTTTTCATATAGAAATATAGAAAAAATTAATACGGAAGGGTCGAACTTGGGTTTAAACATTTTTAATTTAGATAGGACTTGGGTAGAATTTAAACTCATTTTTACTGGCTTAAAATTTTGTATCGACCCAATCCATAATCAGGTCTAATTTTTACTCTTTATCATGGAGAATAAATAAATAAACTAAAAATATCTTCGTCAGTCGTCACTTCAAAAGCGTCTCCAATAGATCAGACTAAGGTTTTTTTTTTTTTTTTAATTATCTATTAATTTACTACAGATATTGGATTTTATAATTTATAGAATCCATATTGCTAGAATTCTATGAATGAACTGCAGTTTAAATGCATTGAACCTCAGATAAGCTTGACTACGTCTCATTCTCCCTATGCCTATTTTAGTGTGCAATACATACAGCAGGCTGCTGGGAACATACAGAATATAACGTTAATAATACTAAGGTTCACAATCACACCCACTACCAGCCGCTGTGCTTCTCACAATTCATTCACAACCTTTCCTTATGGTCAAAATACCAAGAATCAAATCCATGGAAATGAATTACCTAATTTATCTTTTATCTTTTTTCACATCTCTCTCTCTTTCAACCTTGAAAATGTTTACATATACGAAACCAACACCTGCTTTCCTATCGCAATGTTCATACATGTTGCTTACACATGTCACATATGTATATGTAACTTTTTTTTCTTTTTTTCTTTTTGAAAATCATGTAAAGTTTTAGGTTTAGATTCACACATATTTGTCAATATTTTACACCAAATTTAGAGATTCAGCAAAAATAAATTTCTATGAGGTTCAAAGAAAGGAAAAGGAATTCAAAATATAGTTATAGTGAGTCAAAAACTCGAACGGCTCCCCCATTAAGGAAGGTGACGACAGAATCAAAGGGAGTCCACTCATTGAATGGTCTCCATCAATTTCTCCAGATTCCTCTCTTTGATGCTACCTAATTATATTTGCATTTGCTTTCACATTTGTTGTCCAATGAGTTGAGAAATGCATTTGCATGACTTCAAATTTAATGTGAATCCTTGAAGCTTTTGGGTACTGAGGATCAAAGAAAAAAAGAAGAGAGAAAAATGGACATGCAAACACACCAGCCTAGTTGGGAACTTTTGGGGTCCTATTTTACTTCTACTTCTAGTCTACAATACAGGACACTGGCATTCCCAAAGAGTAGGAAAAGGATTGGGGGGGCATCCTCCAGTTTCCACAAAGAACAGTACTTTTCATTTTTTTTTTTGGGGGGTTTAATTTTCCAGTCTAACAAACATTTCGGTTTAATTTTATTACAGTGAGTTGAGAGTTTGAGAGCGAAAGACACGGATGTGGGGCTTGGATTCCTTATAAAATAAATGCTAGTACTTTTTAATAAACAGAAAAAGTGTCGTCTCTTTCTCTCTATGAACCACATTTATAATCTCACAAACTCTCTCCTAACCTTTTCCTAAATTTCCTCTCTTTTTTTTTTTTTGGTAAATAAATTTCCTCTCTTCACCTTGCTTCCAAGCACACCACTGTTTCTTTCCCTTCTTCAACTTGTTTCCCCTGGGGTTCCACTTCTCCTCTTAACATTTTCTGCCCAAGTTTTTTCTTTTTGTATTGCTTACTTTTTCTCCTTTTTTTTTCCTCATGAATTTGATGCTTCTTGAAACTGCTGGCTTATCACGCTTGTTGTGGCTGTTGGTGATCAACTCTAATTCAAAAACTTTCCAGAATTTGAATAAAGGGATGATTTTGTTATTTATTTTGAGGTGATTAGCTGATGATTAGACAAGTTTGGACATGTGGGTAAGCCTTCCTTTTGTCCATGAATACCTTGGGTGAATGTTTATGGACTAGTGCCGGTGAATGGAAGGTAGATAGGCTAATCATTTTCAGGTTTTGTGTCTTTGGACAATTCACCCGCTTTAAAGTTTCATCATTTTTATAATAGATTCTTGTTTAATTTCTCAACTTGTCTTAATTCAATTGGAATTCTGCAACTTGGTAGTTTTGAGGGGTTTTTGAGTAGATGAATGGAGGGTAAATTTGGAGGCAAGCCTCATCATTTTTATGGTCCAACGGTATCTGATTTGAAAGCAGCTGAAAAGAAGAGTGTAGAATGGGATTTGAATGACTGGAAATGGGACGGTGATCTTTTTACAGCTACTCCATTAAACCCGGTGCCATCAGATTGTAGGAGTAGGCAGTTGTTTCCTGATGGGCCTGAAAATGCGCCAAATGCAGGTTCCTCGCATAGTTCATCTTCTTGTTCAGAAAACAGCAGTCCTGGAAATGAGAAAGGAAAGAGAAAGATACAGAATAAGAAAAGGGCTGTCGTTGTTCTCGATGATGATGATGATGATGATGATGACGATGATGATGGGGTAAAAGGTGATGCTGGTTTCCTTAAGTTGCAACTTGGAGGACAGGTTTACCCTATCATGGATGAGGATGCTAAGTGTGGGAAGAAAATCAAGGTTACTGGGACTCCTTGCCGTGCAGTTTGTCAGGTGGAGGATTGTAGGGCTGATCTTAGCAAAGCCAAGGATTATCATCGACGGCATAAAGTTTGTGATGTGCATTCTAAGGCCACTAAAGCACTGGTGGGAAATGTTATGCAGCGATTCTGTCAACAGTGTAGTAGGTGGGTTATGTTTATTACATTTGTGTTTTTGTGTGTGTGCGCGCGCGCGTGTGAAATATATACTACTAAGAATCTGCATCTTAAGAACATAGATTATGATCCTGACCTTGGTCATTATATATTGTTTTGTGAGTGCATTTCACATATTATCATCTTTAACTTCTTGTTTACTTACGGGTTTAGTTTTTAGATGCTCTTAAAATTAGCCCATGCTGCAGAAAACTCTCTGTTCTCCATTTAGATGCAACTTGCTTAAAACTTATGGGCAGGTTTCATGTTCTTCAAGAGTTTGATGAAGGGAAGAGGAGTTGTCGTAGACGTTTGGCTGGTCATAACCGACGTAGGAGGAAGACTCATCCTGACAATTTACCTACTGCTAATTCACTGAATGATGAAAGGAATAGTAGTTTTTTGCTGATAAGTCTTTTGAGGATTCTCTCCAGTATGCATTGTAAGTATCTTCTCTAACACAAAATTAGTCATGTCGCTGCTTAACTAGGACAGTGGCATCAATTAATTTGCTTAGATGACCTACTTAAAGCTACGGATGAGATCAAGGCTCCTGGATTTTCTGCTTTATGCACATTGCCTTTTACTTACCTTGTCAATAGGTCTATGAAATTAGTACCTACTTCTCTTTGTGACAGAATAATAGATGGATTGACAATGTTCTTGTGGTTAACATGGTCTTCATTGCAGATAAATTGATTGGCATTGAACCACGTAACATAGCATTCTTGAATCTTGGAGTAGATAGGACTTGTCCATACATCTAGCTCATTAGAAATGCGGCCTAAATCGTAATGACTTACTATAGAATAAGTTCTTGCAAGTCAGTTCTTTTAGTTAGAGTGCTGGAGGGTAGGAGTTGATAGGAAATAAAGATAATGGAAAAACAAACAAATTGCTTATAGGTGTAAAAGTATTATTTTACTTTGCTAACTAGAATTGCAAAATGAATTCTTAAGTGTAGTAATGGTAAACTTCCAAACTTGGGACCAAGTACAAGTTCTAAATAGATTTTAAAAATATATCTTAGAGGTAGTAATGGTAAATTTTAAAACTTGGAACTGGATATAATTTGGAGCTATGAGGTATGGTAGATGTTGGTTTTACTTTGGTAACTGAATTTATAAAGGAATTTGGAGCCACGAGTTTTCACATTAAGCTTGAAAGAGATTGGTGACTTTGCAAATCCTAATGTTTCCTACTAACGACAGAACGGTTAAAATTTTCAGTATTTTGCAATTATGGTTTTTGAGGTATCTTCACATGCATGTTTCCTGCCCAATCAAATTACATGGAAGTTTACAACTGAAATAGATGTTAGATCTGATGTGGATGACATATTTTCTGGTGATGATATGTATAGTGTCACTGAGCACTGGTTCCTTGGCAAATCCTACACTTGCTTAGAACTCATTAAATTTATTTCTTCAGGATACTTGGAAGATGGAGCCACTTATATTAACTTGCTTCATATTTCTCAAATCATTTTGATATGCTTTTAGTTTAATCATTATTTGTTTTTCCTCACTTCCTCTCTAATTTCCTCTGTCATTCTTCTTCCTTCACTTGAAGAACTTTTGGCTTCTGTAAAATTGTAGCTAACAACTCTGACCAAGCTAAGGATCAAGATCTTCTTGCTCATCTGTTGAGGAGCCTGGCCAATGTAGCTTGTTCAACTAATGGAAGAAACTTATCTGGATTTCTTCAAGGTTTCCATGGTGCAGCAAATGCTGGGAGGTCTCTTGGGAATCTTGAAAAGCCAACTGATGTAGTTTCTGGCAGTACTGAACATGTTAGGCCTTCTGGTTCTGCCTCTAAAATAGACGACTGTGCTAATCTCGCGGAATGGCAGGGGCCTATGGGTTATTGTGGAACTGTACCTTTGGCACATAGAAGAGCTAACAATGATGCTCAAGATGGAATTCTGTCTGGTTCGCCATCTAGAACACTGATTTGGTCGGGAGCCGGCTTTCAACCCAGAGCAAGTGAAACAGGGGATACAGTTGAGAGGATCAGAATTGATAAGATAGACTTGAATAATGTTTATGATGACTCACAAGACTATGTAGAGAACTTAGAAAGATCTCTGGTCCTTAAAAAACCTGTAAATGGTTCTTTGCATAGCTCTGTGGGTGTGCCTGAATCACTCAAGTCAAGTCCTCGTCAACTGAGTAAGAACTCAGATTTCACCGCTAGTCAGTCACCATCTACCTCTAGTGGAGAGGCTCAGGTGTGTTACCATCTCTTTTCTTTTTAGAGAGCTCAATTTTCTTGAGCTTTGTCACCTTCCAACTATATTTTAGGACAGACAAAAATTGCTTGCCGACTTATTACCTTCTATAAAGATTTATTATCATTATGTTCAATTGAATATTGTTAGATCGCTTGATATTTACCATTTGTTAACAGTATGTAAAGCTTTTTAAGTTATATTCTCCGTTCTTTATATCTGTTTCTCTTAAGTGTATTTTGCACTGAGATAGACACTCGCATGTAATCAATCAACTAATATGCATGTGCAATGCAACTGTGTTTTACTTGTTTTTCAGTTTTGAAGAAATTATTTTGAAAGGCTTTTGGACTGCCTCAGTCTCTATTTTCTAATATTTTGTTCTATGATTGAAAGAACATAATGCATCAAAGCAGAATTATGTGAAGTTATCTTAGGGATGTTAAAACATTTTCTGACTTGACCGCAATTTTCTTGCCTATGTTCAGAGTCGCACTGATCGAATCGTTTTTAAGCTCTTTGGAAAGAACCCAAATGATTTTCCTATTGCTCTACGTAGACAGGTAATTTGTAGAATTATTTAGTTTAAAGGTCTTTTGATAATTTTTCATGGAGTTGGTTCCATTCTGTGGAAATCATTGAACTTTTCAGATCCTTGAGTGGCTATCCCACAGTCCTACCGACATTGAAAGCTACATAAGACCTGGCTGCATAATATTAACAATATATCTCTGTTTACGAGAGTCTGCCTGGAAAGAGGTATGCTTTGTCGGAGATGGTAAAGTGGGAGTTACATCTATTATTCAGGAAAAGCCTTACTGATCTTCTTTCTTACTGTTTTACATGCAGCTATGCTATGATCTCGGTTCCAGCTTGAGAAGGCTAGTTGATGTGTCCGATGACTCTTTCTGGAAAACTGGATGGGTGTATGCTAGGGTTCAGCACTCTGTAGCATTTATTTATAATGGTTCCGCTCTCTCTCTCTCTCTCTCTCTACAGATGCACACACAAACATATGTGTATATACAATATATTATGCATCTGCTTTAGTGCTTGTATGTGTCTATTTGTCTGTATATGATGAAATTAGAGATGAATACTAATGTATAGAGGAAAAACTCACTCAAAAGTATATATTTCTTAAAAATATGTACAGCTATATATACATGAAGATTGAATCAACTTAAGGAAAGAATATCTCTTAATTAGAATATCTAAAAATCAGTTGTAATCACTAAAGATACTAATTAATGCTAACAAATAATCAAAAGGTTATCAATACTCTCCCTCAAGTTGGTGCATAGATGTCTCGCATGCCCAACTTGCAAAGAAGATTATGATAAGTCTTACAGTTGAGCCCTTTAGTAAAAACACCTGCCAGCTGTTTTTCGGATCCTAGATAAGATAGACTTAAGGCACCACTGACTACTTTTTCCTTGATAAAATGACGATCTATTTCGATGTGCTTGGTTCTATCATGTTGCACTGGATTTCGAGCTATATTGATGGCCGCTTTGTTGTCACGGTATAAGGTTGATCCATTTTCGTTCAACAACTTCAGCTTTTCCCAAACCTTTTGCAGCCATAAAAGCTCACAAACACCTTGAGCCATGGCCCTATATTCTGCCTCTGCACTTGATCGAGTCACGACACTGTGTTTCTTGAGTGACTAATTTTCCTCCCACAAGAGTACAATAACCCATTGTAGACCTCCTGTCATCAAGAGAGCCAGCGCAATCTGCATCTGTAAATACTTCTATCTTGAGATGACTATTTTTGGAGAAGAGAATATCTTTGCCCGGTGCAGACTTCAAATAGCACAATTCGCAATACTGTCTGCATATGAGTTTCGCGAGGATCATGCATAAACTGGTTTACCAAACTAACTGCATAGGCTATATTAGCTCAAGTATGTGCAAGATAAATCAATCGTCCGACGAGTCTTTGATATCTCTCTTTATCCACCATTTCACCTATCCCTGCTTGTAACTTATGATTACTCTCAATAGGTGATTCTATTGGTTTGCAACATAACATGTCTGTCTCTATCAGAAGATCTAACACATATTTTCTTTGGGAAATAAAGATTCCCTCTTTCGATCTGGCCACTTCTATTCCGAGGAAATATTATATTTTTCCCAAGTCTTTGATTTCAAATTCCTGAGCCAATTATTTCTTAAGTCGGGTCATTTCTTCCTTTTCATCTCCTGTCATAATTATGTCATCAACATAAACTATAAGGAGAGTAATCTTACCCTTGTGATGTTTTATAAAGAGGGTATGATCAGCATTACTTTGTCAATAGCCAAACGAAACCATGGCCTTACTAAATTTGTCAAACTAGGCTTTAGGAGATTACTTTAGTCCATATAGGGCTTTTTTCAGTCTACATACCTTCCCTTGAGTATCTTTATCCTCGAATCCTAGAGGGACTCTCATATACACTTCTTCTTCTAAGTCTCCACGTATGAAGGCATTCTTTACATCAATCTGCTGTAAGTCCCAGTTGAGATTTGTTGCACATGATAAAAGGATCCTAATCGTGTTCAATTTAGCAACTGGAGCAAATGTTTCTTGATAATCCACTCCATATGTTTGAGTGAGTTCTTGCGCTACTAATCTGACTTTGAGTCTTTCAATTGAATCAGCAACCTTATACTTGATAGTAAACACCCATTTGCAGCCAACCATTTTCTGCCCCTTAGGAGAATTAATCAGTTCCCACGTCTCATTTTTTGCTAAAGCCTTCATTTCTTTAATCATAGCCTTCTTTCATCTTGGATCAAGGATAGCATCTCTCTAATCCTGTAGGATAGACATAGAGAACAAAGATAAAGTAAAAGCTCTATAGGATGGGGATAACGAATCATACGAGACAAAGTCAGAAATAGGATGTAAACTGAATTGAATTGGGTCCATGAATCTAAGAAATAGTGAGAATTCTTGATCTCTCTCAATATCTCTCTCAATTCGAAAATCCAGGATTTGAATTGATGTCCTTTCATTGATTCTCTTAAATTGCATTGATTTATCCTAAAGATTTCATTTCAATTGGAATTTGGTTATTCACCATGTACGAGGATCCCCGCTAAGCATCCATGGTGAATGGTTAAAGCGCCTAACTCATAATTGGCGATTCAGTAGGTTCAATTCCTACTGGATGCACGCCAATGGGACCCTCCAATAAGTCTATTGGAATTGGCTCAGACGGTGGAATCTCATCATCTATACATAACGAATTGGTGTGGTATATTCATATCATAACATATGAACAGTAAGAACTAGCATTCATGTGGGATAGACATAGAGAACAAAGATAAAGCAAAAGCTCTATAGGATGGGGATAACGAATCATACGAGACAAAGTTAGAAATAGGATGTAAAGTGCAAGTTCTAACACCTTTCAGTAGCAAACTTAGGTAAAGAAGACTCACCTGACAGTGAAGAGTCGGGGCATAAAGTAGATTATATGATGGCATATTCTTTTTTGCCTTTTCTAGTGTATGCCCTTCAATCAGGCCTATCCAACAATCATCCGCTAATCTTCTCTTGAACCGAAGTCTCTACTAGAACTAAATTCTCGCTCGGAAGAGTAACAGAATAAGGTGTCATCTCTTCATTTTCAATCTCCCCCCGAAGAGATGATTGTGATGAAGTGAAGTAGGGTTCATACTCACGAAATGTTACATCCATGCTGACATAATACTTCCTAGATGGAGGATGATAACATTTGTAACTCTTCTGTCTAGGGGAGTATCCAATAAAAACACATTTGACTACTCAAGGATCCAGCTTTCTCCCATGTCGAAGATGAATGAAGCAAACACAACCAAACACCTTCGGTGAAATTGGGTAATCCGTCTTGCCCTGTAAAGTTTCTATGGGACTTTTAAAATCAAGGAATCGAAGAGGCATCCAATTAATGAGATAAGCAATAACCATGGTCGCATCCCCCAATAAGGCTTTGGGAGGTTCATAGTGAATATAAGTGATCTAGCAACCTCCAAAGATGTCGATTTTTTTCTTTCGGCAACACCATCCGGAGCACTTGTACCTGGACAACTGGTTTGATGCAAAATCCTATATGAATCTAAATAATCATTAAAGTTATACTCAGTTCCATTATCAGTTCGCAAAATCTTAACCTTAGCATCAAACTGAGTAGTAATCAATTTATGAAAAGAATGAAAATATGATAAAACATCACTTTTGGACTTTAATAAAAAAACTCATGTCATCCGAGTGCAACAATCAATAATTGTAACAAACCAACGATTACCAAATAAAGAAATAAGGCAAGTAAGGCCCCAAACATCCTAATGAAAAATCTCAAAAGGAACAATACTTCTGTTATTACGTAAAGGATAACTGTTTCTTGTATGCTTAGCAAACTCACAAGCATCACAAACTAAAGAGTCTAACTGAGTTATTGAAAACAAAGCAGCAAACTCACGTGCAGCTCGTGAAACAAAGCTGCAGCGGCTTGCGACGGCTCGTGAGGCCCATGCGCGGGTCTTCTGATCACCGGAGTCGGGGGTTTTGCCTGTGAGTGTATGATGACTCCAATGGTAGGGGCAGTGAGAGAAAAAAATAATGCTAGGGTGGAAAGTACCAATTCTGTGTTTCTAGGGTTTTTGGAAAAAATAAGGAAAAAAATTTCAAAAGTATATATTTCTTATAAATATGTACAACTATATATACATGAAGATTGAATCAACTTAAGGAAAGAATATTTATCAATTAGAATATCTAAAAATCAGTCGTAATCTCTAAAGATAGTAATTAATGCTATCAAATAATCCAAAGATTCTCAACAGTCTGTGATCTTGAAAGAGTTCCTTAGCCACAGTTGCTCCGTTTTTTTTTTGTTGCTAGGGCAAAAATTTATCAATACTTGAAAACATTTCATACAATCCAAAGAAAACCATAACTCCTAATTCAATACATTACAATCACCAGAAAACGATAACACGTAAACCAATATGCAAGCAAGACAAAGTCGTATAAAGAAACCAGAAACACCACAAATCAGGAGCCAGAAAACAGAAAAAGATCCATAAAGGGCAATACAATCACCGAAACACCTCAGCTTCAAGAACTTGATTCTCCACATCAGCCTCAGTATCTCCAATACAGTTGTCTGTTTTAGTGTGTGATAAATACCAAGAAATCAGATAACTTTATCTGCTCATATTGTGATATGCTTTTCTTTCTATAGGCTGCAAAGTCTGAAATATAATCCCACTGAAGCCATGACTTTCTGCTTTCATTAGCAACTTTAAAATTCTTCTTTTCATTTAATTACCAACAAATTAGTACTTCGCAT